>OX422143.1:128946989-130152950 GCA_949129095.1 Volucella bombylans
ATTGCCATTGTTAATTTCAAATTCGAAATAATCCATCAAAAGGGTAAACAGTGATTTTTTTTTATAATTATTGTTATTTCTTTCTTTTTGTTTATTTCAGACCTATGTACGTCCAACTTGGTGGAAGCAAACAAGTTGGAGTGTGCTCCATCAAGTGAAAGCCAACCAAATTCGTGCGCCAAACTGCCAACATCCGAGGCCAGACGCAGCTTAAAGCGAAACACCACCAAACCGCCAACCACAGTGTGAAAGTGACACTTTCATTTTCAAGTGCTGCATTAAGCGTCTGTTTTGTTTTGATTTGTTTATTTATTGTATTTATTTCTTCAGACGAACAGACGAATACTGGCAACTATCGGATTGTATCTGCCAAATGACGGGCAATTTGAAATTCATAATCAAAATCTAAACGCGGTGACAAGCTACAGAAAAGACCTTAAGTCGTCATAAATAAGAATTAAAGGTCCAATAGCCGTTTAGCCGTTGTTAGCACTTGTGAATTTTAAAAACGAAAGCGAATTTTATGTAATCGCTTCCAGTGTTAACAGCCGATACTCTGGCAATATACGAATAAAGATACTTTATCCAACGCCCGATAAATGCTGTCCGAAACATAGTACAAGTACGCGTACAAATAAAACATCGCCAAGACAATTAATGAATTTTTTTGGGAAGACAGAAATTCAACTCAACGCGAACTGGTATCCAGTGATTTAAGATGCACGGAACTATAGTGGTATTCATTGCATGTTTTGCGATACACACATTTGCAGCAGGTAAGTGGGTGGATGTGAAATGATTATGGAGTGAGTCTACCACCGGAAATTGTACATGCAATCCCTCCCAGGTTGATTTTTCAAATTACTTATACCACCGTTTACGGATATCAAATGTTGGTAAACTTTATCGGGCATTCGTAATTGGTGGTTTGAATTTCCTTTGGAACATTTTATTTTATAGCTAGGTCTCGATTTATCTCAAAAAGTGATTAGTTCCCCTAAACTTTTGTTACTTCTTATTGTAGGCTTTATTTTGTAGTGTAATTATTTTTAGTTTCGAAGAAAATTTTTAACATTGGTTGCAAGCGGAAAAGATTTGACTAATGCTATCGGAACAGATTTTTCGTTCACCTATTTCCATTCAGAAAGGCTTTATCCCTGTAGAGTAAGTGTCTAAAAGTAGCTTATGTGATCTATGAATGGATTCTATGATAGGTTTCTTACTAAACAATAAACATAGGTCGTCCACAGCACCTGCTCATCATAGTGTTCTGAGTTCTAAAATGCACTTGAGTTCTCTCCAGCCTAACGCTATTGTTCTCACAGTGACCGCGATGGGTCCGTTTTAGTGCCTAGTGTCTGTGTGATAGCATATCCATCACATCCCTATTTAACCTAACCTAACCTAACCTTATTGTTCTTGTGATTTCTCCACGTTTACCTTGAGTTGTTCAATCTTCTTCCTGATTGAGCAGGTTGATTCTACGTTATTTCATATTTCGCGATGGAATTGCCTTCGCGCAGTAAGGTGTGACCCATCGACTACCATTTTCTCCTTCGTGTCTGGGTGTGGATAGGTTCATGTGCCCTAATGTGCCTGTTTACATTGGCGACGGGATGAAAGTCCTCACCATGAACGTCGTGTTCACATTTTCATGGTGTTGAAAGACTTTTTGACAAATGGAACACTTGAATCGGAGCATTTTTATTTTTAAAATTTGAGCAGTTGGCCTGAAAGATACCTTTTTTCCTATTTTTCACAATTCCTTTCTCATCAACGATCAAAACCAAAATGAAAAAATATGTCAGAAATGGAACGAAAAAAAATGGAAAAAACCGACGTGCTTCACCCGAAAATCCACTTTAGAAATGGATTTTCAGTAGAAGTAACCCTTCTTCTTCCCCCTTCAATAAAAAGTGTTCCCTCTCTTCTGGACAATCTTCCTGCCCGTGCCAGTGTGAAAAGGCACAATGTCGAACATGCTCAGTTAGCATTGCCATTTCATCACGGAAAAACTTACACCCGAACAACGCTTAGAAATTATTTATTTTCATTATCAAAATTCGTGCTTTGTGAAAAACGTTTTTCGTGCACTTCGACAATTTTACGGTCGTCATAATTGACCTACTGAGCAAGCAATCCAAGTTATAGTGACCAAATTTCGCACTAATTTCACGCTATTGGATATCAAACCACCTACTCGTATGCGGTGAGTGCGTACAAGGGAAAATGTTGCTGCTGTACCCGCCAGTGTTAATGAAGACCGCCATTTGTCGCCGTTCGCAGCAATTGGGAGTGTGTTACTCGACTACGTGGAAGATTATACGCAGGGATCTTGGTCTAAAACCTTACAAAATACAGCTCGTGCAAGAACTGAAGCCGAACGACCTACCACAGTGTCGAATTCTCGATGAGTGGGCCTATCGAAAAATTGTCTTCAGCGACAAAGTTAATAAACAAAACTGTCATATTCAGTCCGATGAGCAACCTCAGGCAATACAAGAACTGCCAATCGCACTATTTTGTGCGGAAAAATGCACTGTTTTGTGCAGTTTCTGGTCCGGCGAAATCATTGGCAAGTATTTTTCAAAGATGACCGAGAGAACAACGTTACCGTTAATGACGCCAGCTATCGTTCAATCATTTCAAACTTCTTTTTTTGACCAACATTCACCAGCTGAATGTGGTTGACATGTGTTTGCAGCAATATGGCGCTGCATGCCAGAAAGCATGCGAATCGATAGACCAATTGAGAAATGAGTTTGGTGAGCAATTTATCTCTCGGTTTGGACCGGTGATTTGACAACTTTATAATATTTTCTCATGGGGATACGTCAAATCACTCGTATGTGCCGATAATGCCTTAGAAGACAACATTGCATGTGTTATTAGCGATATAGCGATATATCAGCCAATATGATCGAAAAAGTGATTCAAAATAGGACTTCCCGTATGGACCGCTTAAAATGTAGTCGTAGTCAACATTTACATGTAATAATCTTTAAATGGCAAGCATTAATTTATTAACTCAAATAAAAATTGTATACACTTTTGCAATTCTTCCGTATTTTTTCTTTTGACAATTAAAAAGCAAACTCGTAAAAAATCACCCATTAAATGTGTACTCGCACCTTGAAAGTATTCGGCAAATATATCTGCGATATTTTTAGGGTCACTAGATTGTTTATCATCAAAATACATCATTGTTGGAAAACCGGTACTTTTTCACTTTGCATTGATAAATTTTCAAAAAGTTGTTGGTCTATTTTTGAGATTAATTTCCATAGAACGAATAAAACTACAATACAGAAATTTGGAAAGAAAAACAAATTCTTTTCTTAGTCTTCAAAAAATAGTGTAAGTAAGTAGGGAGATAACTTACTTTTTTACTAGTCATGGGTATACCTTCATGTTAAAAACATGTTAAAAACGTGTTCAGATATATTTTCACCCAGAAATTCACTTACACAATTAATGTTTTTAAAACAATTATTCATCTGAGAAAGATTATTATAGCTAAATGTGTAGAAACTGATTGAATTATTGAATTTTCCAAAGTTATTGTTATTATAATTATTGATAAGAATATTTATTGCATTATGATAAAAAGTGTTCGATAAAAGAGGATGACACTGTACAACAGGTGCATATAAATCATCAGAGGGGAAATTAAATCTAATAATCTATTCATCGAATTAGCAACGTAATTAATTTGATTTAAGTTGAAAGACATTAATGAATCAATTAGTAAAATCTCAACATATAAGCATAAATAATTTGGGGTCATTAGTTTGCGAATAAATTAAATCTCCAAGTACACAAACATTATAATATGCAAATTCAGGTAATACGGCAACTCTATCTAATGTACGGTTTCGATATGCTTCTTGTAAATATCGAATGAGCTCCTAGGTGGGATATAGCTGAGAAATAGCAGCAGCATACCTCCGCCAACACAATATCTACATGCACACATAGTTGATCTACATGCAGCTGATGATGGATGCATACGACAGCTCTCGTATGCGTCTCGCAGCAATCAACACTCCACCTCCACGTAACTTACATATCTAGTGACATCAAGTCGATCGCAACGAAATGCAGAATATGTATAAAGAAATGCCAAATAACTCTTCATTCTTTATGTGGTCAAAGAGTCATGTGTTAGTCAACGCAAAAATATCACATTCACAATTATCAATATCGTAGCAAAGGAAAACTCTCGAACCCAAAGCCAGCAATGCGTCAGCGTGATGTGCGTACAGAAGAATTTGAAATCAGAATTGTCAATTCGGCATCTATCGCAATACATTGGCCCTTTGTCCATTCGCTATGTGGAAAATTTTGCGAAAAAATACAGTCTATACCCTTATAAAACCCGGCTGATACAGGAACTAAAGTCACGAGATCACTGATGCGCAGCTCGAAATCGATGCTTAATTTTGCGAAAAATTAAGGTTAATGACGAGGCTAACTTTAAGCTCAATGGCTAAGTGAAAAGAAATCTTGCCATTTCTGGTTCTCAATTACAGCCACATCATCTTTACAGACCATAGTCAACACCACCATCATCTAGTGCTACGCTCATGCTTAGAAATAGCAACGATTATTGGAGGCACACTGTTAGGGCGCAACGACTCGCACAAGATTAGATGGATATTCACTTATCGACAGCGAACTTGGAATCAGATCGACCATAAAGCGATCGGATAACGCTTAAGAAATCGCATCGTCCGAAATAAACTTTGGCCAGACACCGGTATGAAGTGGGACCACTATATTATAACATCTTCAATACTCGCACGCATTCGTACAGCATCCGTAAACAAGCATTGCTTCAATTTGGTGGGAATACCCAGGTATTATACCGACAGGCTCCGGAATCCCCACGTGCGCCCACAAATACAGGATCACCTTGCACAATGAGTTAGCAGGAGTGGCCAAATTTCCAAATTTTATTTGGTAAAACACTATCGACACACCGCCTCTCACAGTAACGCTGAAATTACATCGGCTATTAGGGCTTTACAGAAAAATAAGGCTTTCACCCCGGCGAAACTCTTCCAAACCATACCTACAGTCCCAGTGGAAATCTTGCTACCAATTACAAAAGCATGTGAAACGGAAGTCTTCTCCAAGATTGAAAGAAGGGAAAGAATGTCAAATTGCCTGAGAAGGCAAACCTGACAGATTGTGGAAACAAGGGCGGAATATGCGTGTTCCAAACTGAACCAAATTCTTAGCTAGAATAGTTCTAGAACTTTCAGGCCGGATTCGCCTTCATCGACTACATAAACAAACTGTAGATCATTATTGAAGAATTCATTGTTTATTGCGTTCGAAAAAGCCTTCGGCAATCTGAATTGAGATGTTATATGGCGTGCTTTGAGCAAGATATGTATACCAGAAAAACTTGTCACTATAATTAAGGCTTCCGATGAAGGTCAAATAAATTAAGTCCGCAGCGGTGTTAGACAAGGCTGCATTACTTCGTTATTGCTGTTCCTTGTTATAATCAGCGACTTGCTTCGTGGAGCACTTTCGAAAACAAATATCGGACCTATATGGACAATAACATCATATCTGAAATATCTATCCTACTCCCATGACATCTGTCTGCTTTCACACAAAACATGAAATGGTCCTTAACTGAGAAGCAGGGACGTATAAGGTTGAGCTCAAAATAAATCCGACAAAAAATAATTCCCCAAGCATTTCCGCCTCCAACAGTTAAAATAACACCATTGCCGGACAACAAGTCGACAAGGTAATCAACTTCCTTTATCTTGGAAATAGGGTGTCGCAAGTTCAATATATTCTCGGTATCGATATGAAGGAAAATGCGAATTCAATTTAAATTGTTTTTATTTTTCAATATAATCTCCTCTAACATCAATGCATTTGTTACATCTTGAGATAAGCTGTTTTAAACCCTCAAAAAAATAAATTTCCTCTTTCTCTGCAAAATACCCATTTATTGCCGACTTGAGTTCTTCATCATCCGAAAATCTTTTTCCACGAAGACATTTTTTCAAATCCGGAAACAGCAAATAATCACTAGGGGCAAGGTCTGGACTATATGGTGGGTGTTGGATTTCTTCGAAACCACAATCTCGCGCAGCAGCCTTGGAAACTCGCGCCGTGTGAACAGGAGCGTTGTCATGAAGAAGCAACACACCCGCTGCGAGTTTACCCCGTCTTTTCTTTTTAATTTCCTCCGCAAATTATGCAAAGTGGAAGCGTAGGATGTGGCGTTGATGGTTTCACCTTTTTTTTGTACTCAATGAGCAAGATTCCCTTTGAGTCCCAAAAAACTGTGGCCATGAACTTCCCGGCAGACGGAGTGACTTTGAACTTATTCGGGGGGTCTGTTCCTTTTTTATGCCACTGCATGGACTCTTGTTTGCTTTCAGGGTCATAGTGGTGGACCCATGTTTCGTCCCCAGTAACAATTCGATCCATAACACCGTCCGCGTTCTCACTACACATCTCCAAAAGCTCTCTACAGCATGCGATTCTCACTTTTTTCTGAGTCGCTGTGAGCATTCGTGGCACCCACCTTGCACTGACCTTTGAAAGGTTAAGATGGTCATGAAGAATGGTGTGAATGGTACCAATTGAAAGCTTGGTGATCTCTGCCATCATTTTCACCTTTATTCGGGCATCCTCAAGAACAAGTTTTTCGACTTCTTTGATGCTTTCTCCCGTACAAGCAGTAGCCGGGGCGCCGGAGCGGGGGTCGTCTTCAATGCTCTCTCTGCCTCTCTTGAACTCACTTGAGCACGTTTGCACAGTTGATAATGAAGGTGCGGAACCCTGGTAAACAGCCACCATCTCTTCATGAATAGTTTTTTGACTTTTTCCTTGTTTAGTGAGAAATTTAATTACAGCGCGATGCTCAATTTTCACCATCATCGTCTCAGTTGCCATTATGATTCTGTTTAACTAGAGATAAAACGCGAATTAATAATCACATTTATATGAAATTTTACATTAATGCACTAAAATAATAGTATTACTTGATAAATAAGTCAATTTATATATACAACCACAGCTTCACCCCGATACCCGAATATGTTGAACGCCCCTCGTAAATTAGTGTTTTCAGCACTAAAACCAACCTGAGACTGTTTAAGGCTACCTTAAATCCAACGTAGTGTCCTTGCTACGTAATATATGGATGTAGTATGTAGAAGGTAAATAATATTGTTAAAGGAAGCTTCAATAGCTGTCAATGCAGCATCTTAATGATCTTCTGACCGAACCGTATGTTGGACAACAAACTTGTTGCCATTGTTCCTGTTCACATTGGCACGGGCAGGAAGATTGTCCGAAAGAGAGGGAACGCTTTTTATTGAGGTGGGAAGAAGGGTTACTTCCATCGAAACTCCATTTCTAAATTGGATTTTCTGGTGAAGCACGTCGATTTTTACCACATCGTTCCATTTCTGACATATTTTTTTATTTTAGTTTTGATCGTTGATGAGAAAGGAAGTGCGAAGTATAGGAAAAAAGGTGCCTTTTATGGCAACTGCTCAGATTTAAAAAAAATAAAAATGCTCTGATTCAAGTGTTCCAGTTGTCAAAAAGTCTTTCAACTCCATGAAAATGTGAACACGTTCATGGTGAGGACTTTCATCCCGTCGCCAATGTACGAGTAAACAGTCCCTTTGACGCATGACACAAATCACACTATGTGCCTGTTCACATTGACGCGGGCAGGAAGATTGTCCGAAAGAGAGGGAACGCTTTTTATTGAGGTGGGAAGAAGGGTTACTTCCACCGAAACTCCATTTCTAAATTGGATTTTCTGGTGAAGCACGTCGATTTTTACCACATCGTTCCATTTCTGACATATTTTTTTATTTTAGTTTTGATCGTTGATGAGAAAGGAAGTGTGAAAAATAGGAAAAAAGGTATCTTTCAGGCCAACTGCTCAAATTTTAAAAATAAAAATGCTCCGATTCAAGTGTTCCATTTGTCAAAAAGTCTTTCAACACCATGAAAATGTGAACACGACGTTCATGGTGAGGACTTTCATCCCGTCGCCAATGTAAGCAGGCACAATAGAACACTGAGAAAAACAACTAAACAGCAAAAAAAATCAACCTTTATAATTCAACTTGCTCTTCCTCCATCGATTTTAATTACTTTCGCTGTCTTCCATCAATTATTGATTATTCTGGCTATTTGTTCTATGTTGATGATGTTGAGTTTGTCTTATGTTAACATTTTGGGATTTTTTCCAATAGCATTACGTCACTTTTCCAGCGCACTTAGTTTCTCTTTATTAGAAATAAAGGGTCTTTCAAAAGTCGCGTCTGGATGTTTTTTTTTTTTTTTTTTAATAAAACATGTAAATGCTTAGATTCTTTCCGTTTTTTATTTTTATATGTGGTTCTTAACAATTATGCGTGAAAAATAAAATCATTCAAATATCCATCACGAGCACGTCTACAGACTCTCTTACGAACATCAAAATTTTTAAGGACTCGCTCACATATTTCCGGATTAACTTCATCCATTACGGTCAGAATGTTGTTTATTAGCTGTGCAACACTTTGTGGTACAGGGTCAATGTTCTCAGTCCACTTTTTGGTCCACCAGACCTTTTTCGATTCTCGATGGAAACAGTTTCCTCAAATTTGTTCACAAACCTTTGAATAGTTGACTCATTTGGACGGTTATTTACAATAAAAAAATATGTATATTAGTTTTTAAAGATCGATCATTTTCATAAGAAGTTTGAATAACTTTAATGCGATGTTCTAGCGTGTAACTATCCATGATTAAAATTGTACATGTGGCTAGTTCGCAAATGTCAAAGATGGCAAAAAAAAAGGCAGCGTTCAGAAATTATTATACTGACATCTCTAATTCGAATCCTTCTCTAATGGAATTTGATCAGAATAAATAAATATATGTCTTTACTTTATTAATGAGTTCTCCAAAACGATTTCTTCAGCCCAAGACTCTATTCTTCTTCAAGAAGACCTCGACAGATTTTCCACTTTGTATCTAAAAAATAGCTTTGAGTTTAATGTCTAGAAATGTTAATCTATGATTTTGTCACGTAAGTCCAATCAATCTCCCCATCGACTTTATTTTCTGCATGACAAACCTGTATCCCAGGGAGTTCTTCCGTTCGCGTATTGATGAGATAATCCTTAAAGTCAACTCATCGCTTGGTTTTATAAAAGAATTTTGCAACCCTTATGTGACAAGGTCACTTTACATTACCCTTGTCCGGTCCCTTCTCGAATATGCCAGCCAAGTGTGATCCCCCTTTCAAAGAGTTCATATATCCCGAATCGAGAACATTGCCTCCATCAAATTAAACTTACGAAAATCACCTTGAATTATTCACACCGATGTAAAACTTTTCTGTCTCTTCAGGATGGATACAAACACTTTTTTTGGTCGAACGTTTTGCCTCCGATGTTTTACTGGCTTTGTCGTCAAATCTCTAGACAAGTCTTATTTTGCCGAAAACAATACAGCCCTTGAGATTTTGGGAGTTCTGATTGTAACTGTTTGTCATTAAAGGTCAATTCAAAAATAAGGGTATTCCAAAAGGTTTCCTTTTGATTTATCAGGTAAACATGTGTCTTTTATGAAATAAAATCAATAGAAGAACTGTTTCCATCATGCCAAATATTCATCTGTGATCTCCGTTGCACATCCAAGCTCTTTTGCTAAAATTGTTCATCACATTTCAAGCATCGCACGGTGATTTAACACCATGATCTCGGGGCCAATTCGCACTATAAATGACTCGGCCAGGAAACAATTTTCACTTGTGTTGCACTTAGTGTCGTCTTGTTGGAAGTTCTGGCCATAAAAATTCATCAATCATGGCTTGATAGCGCAATCCATCCATGGTAACGGCTACATCCGCCAATGCTGCCTCTTGTCAAAAAACCGTACTAAACATTAATACGTTGTGAAAAAAGTGGTTGCCGATAGCTATTCCATTTCCATTCCTTGAGTGCAGCAATTCTACTTGCAAAGCCAAGACAGACGGTTCAATTCTTGATCGATTTCATGTATGTTACAATATTTCGAACACCTAATTGGCAAAACTACGATGCTGCCGATGATCGGCAGATTGGTGCTTATGTGCCAACTGAAAATTATAAACTTTGAAAATTTAAAATGCAAAATTCGATGGACTGTCGTTTGTGATATACGAGTACCTAATTCCTGTCTGAGTTTTAGGCCACACTTCAATGTATAGAAGCAATATTCTTAGTTGTACTTATGATTTCGTTTCTTCACATCTGGATCTGCTCCCAATAATTCAAATTTCTGATCCAATTTAATCTGATCCAATTGCTGGGTGAGAAAGAACTTCAGGAGGAACGAGGAAACATTAACTTTAACGAAATCTTCACCATTTTTGTAGTGAATTATAATAAATTTATAAATGGTGTAGATCTTACTTGCCAATGGGCTATGTAAAGTGAAATCTTTTGTTGCAAAATATTCGAATCTGAGTCCATTTTTGCTCATTGAGATGTTCAGATATCCAGAACATCATCAAAATCTGCGCATTCCGAATTAAAAATTTTTTAATCGGAGAACTACTAGGCATTTACTGGATATCATGACATTTTGTCTGCCACAAAGTCTTATATTAGTTTTTGGAAGAGGAGTCATACAGATTGTGCTTCCAACTTAACTTGATCTTAAGATTGATAGTAAAACATTGCCCGTACATCTGGTTGAACAGCTGGATGAAGTAATCTCTGACTAAGTCGTTATTTTATTCTATCGGGCATCGGTATACATTATTTCTATTCGCCTTGATGGAGATTGTAATCATTTACCTAAAGCTCAAAACTTTTGTTGGCAGTGATGACAAACCTGTTTTCTAATTAGCACAGCTGGTGTTCTCTATAGCATACACATAACAATTTACACAGTTCTAGATTGATCCTTTGCTCGGTAAGTCGGACCTCTTGGATCGCAGAGATGTCTATTTTGTAGGCACCTGGAAGTCAGACTTTAGACTTAACGAAAAATATCCGATTTTTCAACCGGACTGACTGGCATTCGACGAGTTAAGACTAGTGATCATAAGGCTGCTTAGTATTCTGATAGACTTAACCTAGGAGACAACCAATTATTACAAACTCTAAATCGAATATGTTCAAGAGCGTAGACGTAGATATGTTAGCAGAGAAAATTACAAGGATGCAGACAATCTGCTCAAGATGTTTCTACAGAAGAAAATTTATAGAAAATCGTCTTAAAGTACCGCAAAATGGAATTTAGCGTACTCGTATATGAATATTTTATTTCCATAGGCACTTAATCCTCATAGTGAAGAAATGCTCCCGGGCCGAATAGAAATATTCGTCCGCCACCAGAATTGACGACCATTCGGGTCACGAATGGTTACACGTAGGTTACACGCGGTTTGCGGGCAACAGCTAACAGCTGATGCACTGTCTGCACTTTGTAAGAGAACATCTCACAGTCTTTAATCAAAATTCTCTGTAAAGACCGCCGATTGATGCCCAATTGCGTGGCACGTCATCTGGTCTATACTCCGGGGTCCTCTGCGACATCATCAACCACAGCTGCGATATTCTCAGCAGTTGGTGTTGGACGATCGGGAAATCGGCACTGAAATTCACTGTTTACTTCGCAAATGTCAAAGTAGAATTGAAATTTGCCGCCATTTACAAAAATTATAGCGTCTTCCCATAGCGTGATAACTTTTGCGTCCAAAACAGGAGTACTATGTACACATCTGGTCAGGTTCGCCTAAAACATCTCTCCATCTGCTAGATAGGATTCAAAAGCGTGCGATAAAACTCATAGTTGAAGCTAGTATCACTCAGGACATCCTTGAACACCGACGAAATGTCTCGTGTCTCACTTTGTTCTATGGCTATTTCCACCACCAGTGCTACATAGTAATCGCCAGTAGCATTCCACCCCTTCAAACCTTCAACCGTAACACACGTCTCGCTATGAATGCTCATCAACCCTCAAGCCCACTTTCGGACGTACTCTGAAATTTCGTGATTCGTTCCTAAGTCGGACAACTCGCTTGTGGAATGCCCAGCCGAGCTCTATATTTCCTAGTCATTGTAACATTCAGACATTTAAAACCAGCGTGCATCGGTATCTATCTTTCTTTCCTCCCTAATTTTAATTTGTCCGCGCTGTGTGAACAACTAAGAAGGCACACACAACATCGACGATTTGGACAGAACGTCATAGTCGACAGCTATAATTTCGAGGTAGTAAGGGACTTTGTCTACCTTGGCTCTGCTATAAATTCTCCCAATAACACCTGAACAGAAAGATAATGAAGAATCAGTCTTGCCAATCGTTGATTCTTTGGGCTGAGAAGGCAATTGAGTAGTAAGGCCCTATCCTAAAAAACTAAAGAAAATCTATATAAGACCTCTATAGACACCAACGCTCCGATCCGCAGAGTCTCTGAATCAAACCCGGAGGGGCAACGCAGTAGAGGAAGACCTCACCTTAGGTGGAGCGCACAAGTAGAAGGGGACTTTAGCTGACTTGGATTGCGCATCTAGAGGCAGTTAACTAACAACCGGGCTTGTTAATTGAGGAACAGGGTCACCCCGAAGCCACCTAAGTATGTACGAGTAAGTAGGTGTATGATCTTTCCTAACATTGTCGAGGGCTGTGTCCAAATCGATGAATAAAATATGCAGATTTTTTTGTAGCATCACGATCTTCCTCCACCATTTATTTTGCGTATTCTCACTACGGATGAGAGAGATATTTCATACTCTAAGATTGTATCTTTCCTCAAATATGAGATATCTACATACAATACGTCATGAGATTTTTGTGTGCTGCTGATATGATATTTTTCCAACTCTTTCTACTTGTTTTTGCATCTTCTATCAGCTATGAATCGTTTAGGCTCTGGTTTCGACTAATGCTACCAAGAAGGGCATTCTTATTTTGACATTTGTAATCTGAATAGAACCTTAAGAAAGACACATCTCACTTTTTCTTTGTCCTCCTTCCCGTACGAGTACTCGTATGATACTTTTCTCAAGTACATTAATTCGGAAAACAAATTCAAACTCGGCTCTTTTTCAGATTTTAACTTCAGATGGCGAACACCACAACGAGAGGTTTTGGATGAAGTCAACGACAGAAAACTTTTACAAGCCGTACAGGAATCCGTCAAAGACTGGGAATCTAGCCGGCAAACACATCAGAGGTTAGGAATCTTTTTTTTTCCAACTGACAAAAATACTAATATGTATATGTTACATATATTGTTTTTTTTTTTAAATAGAAAGAAAAGAGCAGTCAAACGAGTATGTTACAATGAAGTTGGTTGTTTTGACGATTCTGGACCGTTCAGCTACTTGGAAATGCTTCCATCACCACCGGAAGAAATCAACACGAGATTTTATTTTTATTCAACGAAAAACAGGTGAGAGGGCAATTTTAGGCCTAATTGAAACTTATATTTGTTTATATTGCTTTGAATATGAAGAGTGTTTTTTTCATCCTGGACAGATTGGTAACATTAGAGCTTCAGCTTCTACTTTCTACCTCAGTATTTCATGTTTTGCTTTGAACAAGTAAATTGTTCTTCAACCAACCACTTTTGCATTGCCTTCAATCCTGATGTATCCTCTGACCTCTTTAAAACAAGTTAAAGCAAATATTTATCACCGAAAGTAGCTTTGTTGTTTTTCCAAATATTCTCCATGAATATCAATACACTTTTGCATGCGTTTGAAACAATTTTCGAACCACTGTTTCCACTCCGAATGAGGTAACTACAAAATGCATCAGCTGCTTCTTCAGGCGTCGAAAAACGTACTGGGCTGTATGACCCATCAATTCGATGTTTTGAGTGCTCAAAAAGTCACCTGTTTGAGCCGACCCGTGAGAACTCGCACTGTTGTGGTACAGAACGATCCGCGTTCGGCGGTTTCTTTTCTTTATTTCTAAAAATACGAGTACTTCTGGGAAACAAATTGTGGTGTACCATTCCGAATTGACTTTTCTACGTTGCTCTAATGTCACGGTGGCGGGGCCCCCGCCCAATTATAAAGGCTTCGCAAATTAATGACGTTGTCTAATAAAAAGTGAGGGCAGATCAAATACCTGTCTTATCGTAAACATCTTCAGATGACGCCACCGAAGGTTGCTACGATTTGGCCAGTTACAAGTTGCCGATCATAGGTCCGGGCCTGACTTGTTAGAGGAAGGCCCCCTTATGACAGTGCTATGGTGGCTGTATTTTAAACCCAAAATCGCGGGAAGGCTTTCGGCCCAATGTAGAGTACTGGGTGCTGTGACCCTAAGAGCAGTAAGACGTTTTAGGTCTGCCTCCACTCATACCAACCATATCAAGGGTGGAACTTGTGCCGCCAACACAAGTTTCGTTTTGGCATCTCATGAAGGCGGCAGAGTGATGGCAAGGCGTATCCTTGCTCCCATGGATTTATGGGCATCCCGTAAACTTAAGTCTTCCCGACAGGTGTTTACTTTAAAAACCAGAGACTATGTCACGGTGGCGAAATGTCCTAAGAAACAGGCTACCATTTGCTTCGAAGTGCTTCGTGCGCAAACAAATTTTTATGGATTTGTCTCGTCTTGAATGACCTATACAGTCGACTGCTCTTTAGTTTCGGGATCATATGCATAAATTCATAACTCACCGCCTGTCACGATCTAATAAACATCTTTTGAAGCATTGCGATCGAATTTTTTCAACATTTCCTTTGACCGAGTGGAACTATTGTAATGCCCAAACATGCTTCAATTTCACGATAAATCACATGAATATCTTGTAATATCAGTTCTTACACAGCATTGATGTTTTCTGGCACAACAACCGATTTTGGATGACCTTCATGAAATTCGTCCTGTAGCGAACGACGGCAACGATTGAATTCGGATAACCAGCGAAACACGGTGGCCCAGGATCACCAAAAGTCGAAGCGAGTTGATCGTCATTGATCAAAATTATTAAATTATTAAAAATCATCGCACGACGATGTTTAAGATTTAATTTCATTTTTTGACTGAGATGAATTTTCCAGGTCTCTGACTATAATTGAATGCGTCGAATCTTCAATGGATACTCGTATACAAATCCACTGGAGCAGATGATATATGTACCTCCTTTTTATCTGACCCACTGTATAGGCTGTTTATTAACCCGACATTTAAGGGCCTTTCCGAAAAGATGGAAAATAACATTTGTCCAGGCTGGACCGTACAAAAGGCGAATCTTGTTCTCCCTCCTCCTACAGGTCCATTGAACTTATGTCGCTTTTTTCAAAGTTCATGGATATTCTGATATACTGTCAACTCATGATATATCTCAATGATCCACAGAACGGTTTTCGTAGCACTGGTGGGTTGATGGCATGTCTCATGGGAAAGTGGAACCAAAAACCAAAGATTACACCAATCTGTCGAAAGCAAGAGTGCAACTACACTTGATATTTTAAAAGCATTTGACAGAGTTTGGCATCAGGCTCTCTTGTCGTAAGTGAGTGCATTTGGGATCAAATGATGTTATCTTGCACAATTGTAAGTCTGATATCCACAAAATAAACGCTGGTGTTCCTTGGGGCCCTATTTTGTTTTCAACACTCGTTTTAATTTTCATGCATGATCACTAGCCTGCTACTTTTTATACAGTATATTCCAGTGGAACAAAAATGGCAGAGTAATTAATATTAACAGCACAGCTCATTGGGGTACCGGGTGGAATAAAATGCTTCCAAAACACAATGCTGTCGTTGAAGCGAAATTCAAATATCCAGCCCATGATCTAACATATGTAATGGTTGTATTGGTGAAACCGAAAAAGTTTCCATTCTCAGAATGCCTGTTAACAGGTTAAAATGGCCATATATTCGATGTCGCCAAAAAATGCTTAGGCTTCCTGAAACAGAGTAAAATATATTTTATCCTGTTTGACCTGGCCTCAATATATAAAGCATTCATCCTAAATTGAAGTAAAATACGATTTTGTTGAAGAAATCTGCGAGACGCCAACTCCATCAATAGAAAGAAGAAGAACCTAAACCGTGTCCTCCACCAAATATTTTTACTTGGCGTGTCCAGCCAGGAAAAACTTCTTCAAATCACTCGTTCCATGTTGGAACGGAGATTTGCATCGGCTACTCATGGTAACCCGAAAACTTCTAAACAGGTAATCTAATACTGATTTGGTGGAAGACTGCGATCTCAACAGATCGAAGCAAAAAGAAAATAACGAACTAACTCGGATCTCGAAAAATGCCTCTTATAAAGACTTTTACAAAAAGATCTAAACATTCGGTGAAACCAAAAGGCTGGTCAAAGCACTCGAAATCACCAGACTGGAACAATTTCGAAGATCTGATGGCACCTCCATTTAATAAAAAGCAGATACTCTTGACAATTGGCTTTCATGTAAGCATATGCCATGGTATGACTCTCGAGGATACGAACCGACCATGGGAATGTTTCCCGACGTCTCTAAGAGTTCAGCGGCTTTTCTGCTCATGCTTGAGAGTTGATGATGAATTGACAAAAACCTGATCACAACCAGTTCCTATAACTGTAGCTGCAGCTGGTATCTGCCACCGCTTGTGGTGGAGGATGAGGCCGTCAGATATGCTCTTGATTTTTTTAATGGCTTCAAGTCGCCTGGCACCGATGGCATATACCCAGTACTACAATCCATTAACTGAAAACTGTGAAGAGAATCTTCACTGTAACCTTGTCAGTGGCATGCATACCAATACCAAACCTTTGGTAAATAATAAGAGTGACCCATTTACTGTAAATTGGAAAGCATGATTACACTTCATGTTGAAGAGCAGGGATAGATTGTTGGAGGTTCATGCGTGCCTACCAATACGGAATGCCCTGCGAGACTGCGCTCCAAAATATTGTGGGCAGAATTGAAGGCGCACTCGACAAGAAGGAGTACGAGCTAGGCATTTTCATCGATATTGAGGGTGTTATCGACATGCAACTTGACCAAACAACACGGAGTAGGCGAAAAACTAGTTTTGAGGGTAAACATAATCCTGGTGAATAGGACCATTGGATAGTGGGGATAAACAGGGCTTGTCCGTAAGGCGATGCATGTTGGTTGACTTACTGTATGTTTGTATTAAACTTTATTTGTTTATGTTTTTATTTATTTTTTAATAAGGAGCGACGAACCACTGATGGAGCTTCCTTTTGTCAATATGACAGTTGCGTTCAACAAAAAAGAGGAAACAACTCAAAATACGACAAGCGAACACACAACACATCTGATAAGGACACCATTCACCATCGACGATCTGCAAGGTCTCGATCAACTATCAGTTCGCGTTATAGTACACGGCTTTGGTTCAGCCTGTCCGCATGTTTGGATCTATGAAATGAAAACTGCTCTAATGGCCGTTGAGGACTGCATAGTAATCTGTGTGGACTGGTCAAAGGGGGCAATCTTTCCGAACTATGTCAAAGCTGCGGCAAATACAAGACTTGTGGGTAAACAAGTTGCAATGCTTATCAAGAACTTAAAGGAGCACAAGGGTCTAGATCTTTCGAAGACCCACTTAATTGGATTCAGCTTAGGAGCACATGTTTCCGGATTCGCTGGCACCGAATTGCCTGGGCTTAGTCGTATTACTGGTCTTGATCCTGCCGGTCCACTTTTCGAGGCTCAGCATCCGAAAGTTCGCTTAGACAGCACCGATGCAACGTTTGTCGATGTAATCCATTCAAATGGGGAAAATCTGATTTTGGGCGGACTGGGATCTTGGCAGCCAATGGGCCATGTCGATTTCTATCCCAACGGAGGACGAGTACAAAATGGCTGTTCGAATTTATTTGTTGGAGCTGTGACAGATTTCATTTGGTGTAAGTTCTAAGGAGATATTTGAAATTTGCTTCTAACATTTTCTTTGCAGCACAAAATGCAGAGGACGAGGAAGGTCGTTCACTTTGTAACCACCGACGGGCTTACAAATTCTTCATAGACTCAGTAGCTCCAAGATGCCTATTCCCGGCTTTCCCTTGCAATAGCTACGATGACTTTTTGAAAGGCGAATGTTTTCCGTGTTCAAAATACGAAACGAATGCTACAAGTAATGGCTCAAAGTGTGGCAATATGGGGTACTATGCAGACAGATCAACCGGTCGTGGGCAATTGTATTTGGTGACACGAGAAGAGGAGCCTTTCTGCGCTCATCAATTCCAAATTCAAATTTTCAATTCCTTCAATGATCTGCCGCTAAGGACAATTGGTCGAATAGAAGCTACACTTGAGGGTGACGCTGGACTAAATGAAACCTTCCTCATATCTGAGTAAGTTCTAAAAAACAAAAGTTTGTCTTTTTCATATATGTATCTGAATCCCTTTTCATCTTTCTTTGCAGAAAGGATGATACGGAATTTTTCGCAGGAGACATTGTTTCGAAAATTATAGTCCCCCATCCAGCTTTAGGCTTCCCAACAAGCCTTAGTTTACAGTACAAGTCCTATAGTGGATGGCTTTCGAAAGGCCTACCGCATTGGGATATTGATAAAGTTCTTCTGACTGATAGTTTTGGACGGAGTCATTCATATTGCAAGCCACAGGTCAAGCTCTCTTCTGGGAGCCCAATCCATTTCAATCTTCTTCCGGGCAATTGTGAGCTTCCTGATGAAGACGACTATGGCAGCTTCACAACTGAAAATCCAATGGAAAAACCAATAACCGAAGAAGCTGCTGCAACTGATGATGCAGAAGGGATTAAGAGAAGAAAAGACGAGGTCACATTTAAGTCAGAGAATAAAAAACCAAACAACACTCAAGAAATAAATGAAACTACCGAGGGTGCCTGGCATTCAATCTTAGAAGGTAACTCACTGGATAAAGAAATCGGAGAGACAAGTAGAGCCTTATCAGAAATTTCTGAAATATTTGAGCCCATTTTGAAGGATCGTCGTTTGACTGTCAATAAAGGTCGAAATCTACAAACCGATGACGATAGTCCAGATGAAATTGTTGAACCACTTTTAAGATCTACAACACCCCGTCACAAGAAATTCCCAAGTGATGGCTCAAACTTAGACAATTCTAGAGGAAATATCTCAGAAGCTATCACCGTGCAGTTATTGCCCTTTAGGCTTGGCGAGCTATTCGAACGTGCGGAAAGATATGCTAGGGAAACGCTCCTGCCACTAATATCAGTGCAAGCTCCAAAGTTTTTCAATCTAGGTGTTAAAGTGGAGGACAATAGGGAAGAACGCAAGCCCAGATATATTCCACGCATTGAGGAAGAGAGGTTTCGACGTCAGCTGAACGCCACGAATAAGGTGAACAAGTCAACCAAAGTCTACGACTTAATGCCTGCGGAATCTGAAACGCATCGAAACATTTTCGAACTTATGCGCAACCCAACAAACAGACAAAGTAGCAGCGAAACGCAATCTTACAATGAAGTGGTGTACTACGCCAACGATATGACAGAATCCCGTGCACTGAAGCCTCTAAACGATGTGCGCGAGTTCGTCCACATAGATCTTCCTACCTACCGACCAGCAACAATGAGAAAAACATCCGACCGAAGAAAAGTCCATCGACGGAATTAGTATCTTTAAAATACACTTTGCGAATTTATTAAATATTTTGTTTTCTTTAATTTTAATTTTTGATTTGAAATAAAAGACAAATGTTTTCTAGTCTGGCAACTGGGATGATGTGTTGCGTTGGATTCCGTCGAGTTTTTGGGTGACCCCAGAGTTGCCTTGTTTAATATTATTTATAGGTATACTTATCCCCATATGGATTTATTGATATTTAGATAGTGTAAGGTATTTTAAAATTATACATACATACATACGAATTTTATTACCAAATAAAGTTTCTAAATTTTAACAACAAATCATTCAATTGTGAACGTGTTGCAGACAAGATAGACAAGACAAGACTTCATTGAAGGTAAGCAGTTTTAAAAGCCGTCAAAATATTTGGGACTTGTTATCTCTTACGATTCCATTCATGGAAGGAGAGTCTCATATATTGAAATTTTCATTGTTGCAGCCAAGATACGAATGAGGATTTCTCAAGCGACACACCAAAGAGAACTCTGAGAAGATATAACGTAGAACAGCTGTAATCGCCAGAAGCCGCCAGAGTCTTTACCGATCGCGTATCCCGAAATCCCTCAACACCTTCTGTGTTGTATCCTTTTCACTTTCCAACAGCTGAAAATTTATCCATTTCTGGAAAAGCTTTCTCTCCAAAATGTCAAGCACATGTTTGTTTTCGAAAACGTCACTTGATCGTCAATTTGATCGTGATTGCAGCATTTAAGGGTTGCAAACGTCAAATGATTTGATCGTTTTGACGTTTTGATCGCATTTGACGTTTTCAAACAAAGCTAAATGGAGCCCTTAACAAAAGTTATTGAGACTAATAAAGAAAAATGAGTTTTTGCCAAAACTGATAAAAATAATATTTAGTTAAAACAAATAAATTTAATCGATATTTAAGTGCTTACTGTTCACGAGATAGAAATTCATCTGAGTAATCCGATTCAGCCATCATCCTTGAATGCAGGTTATAGCGCAGCTCAAATTTCTGGATGCTTTTTCCAAGCGCATATGACGTTTAAAAACATCTGCCCTGCACACACTGCATTATTATCGAACGTGCTGCAAACGTAGTGTGATTTATAATGCCGTTTTCGAACAAATGACATTCGCTACTTGCGTATAAGAACAAGTTCCAAAAGCAATTTGATGTATTTAGATGACGTTTTCAAAAACGGCCCTTGTATTTACAAGGACTTTTGCAACCCTAGACTGGGATATCATTCCATTGAAACGTTGCCTAACACATGCTGATAGCAGCTAACATTATAAGGGTCATGTGCTGATCACCGTGTATTTGCGACCATTTCGCCAAATCGTATTTGAAGGCATCTTTGTAAAGACGTAAATTGCGAACAAATCTTATAATTAAATTTAAATTCAAAAAGGTTTGCTTCCCGACTTACTTGTTACCTTCAAAGAATGGGTTAGATCTATACCGAATCCTTCTTCTATTAATAATTTGAAGTTCTTCTGATATTGCCAAATATAAGGCTATCGTGACGCAGTGATTATTTTCTATTTCATAATTTTACTCAAAGGGCCGTATGCATAAAAACTAGTAAATGCTTTTATTAGATGATTTTTAAGTAACTACTTGATTTTCATATGCATAAAACTTAAGTAAGTGCTGGAGAATAAGCATTTAATAGGGCACAAAGTACTTACTAGTTTCGGATGAATTTCAGTAGTAAATACTTAATATTGTATGCATAAAAACTAGTAACTACTTATACTTCTGTATACTTTTTTCAAGTTGGTGAATAGCACCTTGAAAATTAGATAGTATCGGGTTTTCCAATAAGGACTTGACAACTTTTTTTTTTAAATAAAACGCAAACCATTTGAGATATTTATTGTCGGCTTGAAGCAATATCAAAACATTTATGAATGGAACTCGACTTCGTTCATATGGCTACCGCGGGCACGATTGCAGCGGTCGATTCGTTGGACCCAATTTTCAACGACTTGGCCACACATTTCGGCCGAAACGGCCGCTACTCGTATTTCGCTTTCAATATTGGCTCTGAGCTCTTCCAATGTCGTCGGTGTCTTGGCATAAACCAATGACTTAACATAGCCCATAGCTTAACCGCACCAAACAGTTATTTTTTATGGATGAAGTGGTGATTCATGAAGCACATGTGGATTTTTACTCGACCAATAACGCATATTTTTCTTATTGACGAACCCATTGAGCCAAAAATGAGCTTCGTCACTGAAGATGATTTTGCGATAAAATTCATCATATTGGCGCATCTTCTCCAGAACCCAATCGGAGAACGTACGTCGCTTCAAATGGTCCATCGGCTTCAATTCTTGAGTCAGCTTGATCTTGTATGGGTGTAAAGCAAGATCCTTACGCAAAATACGCCATAATGTTGTCTGAGCGATGCCCAATTCTTGAGAACGCCGTGGAATTAACTGATTTGGATCGTTTGCTATGGACGCCTGAACGGCAGTGATATTTTCGACACTTCGACCAACCCGTTGTCTCACTGACACGGCAACATCACACAACAAATATGTAGACTCAAATTTTTGCACTAAACTTGTTATTGCGTGTCTACTAGGGCGGAGTCACCGACTCCGAATTTTGGTAAAATTTTTTTATAATTTGCAGACGTTGATCGTTCGTGTACTTTACCATGATGAAAATTTTGAGTTTACTGAATAAATTGACAGTGACAGTTTGATGATTAGTGAAAGAGTGCGTTCACAAATTAAATTCAAAGTTTTCAAGTCTCTATTGGAAAACCCTTTAAATACTTTTCTGCTTCTGCAGCTATAATAAATAGGATAATAGTCGCGAGTCTCACTTTGAAGCAATCAGGTCGCTATATTTATCGAAATGGTAGAGTTTTTACGAGTTAATTCCGAAAAAGTATTCAAGAATCGAAGGGCCATGGAGTCTAATTTTAAAATGCTTTTCCGTTTTGAGAAGGAAAACGTAGAGTGGTTAAGTGAATACTTTATTGGTAAGTAATTACTGTATGACTGTACTCGAATGTTTCGTAAATTTATATACTTTCAGGCATTCACACTGAAACAAGAGGAGGGGCAGTATTACCTCAAGAAAATATGAGGATCTTTTTAAGATACGTTGAGGATCCTGGGTTTCAAGTTGGCGTTGGTGAATATACCACATTGGTGTACATCAGAGTACTGTTTCTAGAACAGTAAATTCTGTTGCAAAACTTATAACATTGGATAAAGTTTCCTTCCAATTCTGAGGAATACTTGAAAGCAAAACATGATTTGCTTAGCAAATACAGATTCCCATCATGTATAGGAGCCTTGGACTGCACTCATATAGAAATTATGAAGCCTCACTTCCATTCAGAAGAATATAATATTAATCGAAAACGATATGCCTCCATCAGTATTCAAGCAACATGTGATGCAATGGAATGCCTTACAATTAGTGTGGATTGCCAATGGCCAGGCTCAGTTCACGATTCTAGAATTTGGAGGAACAGTTTTCTTGAACCTGTAATGCGAAATTCCACTAAAAGCGTTTTGTTGGGATGTGAAGGGCATGGAAGGCACCTTGGTTAATGACGCCTTTTAAGAATCCAACAAGTAATCAAGAAAACGCATTCAAAAGAAAGGTAAATAATTGAAAGATGTTTTGGCCAAGTGAAGAGGAGATTTTCAATTCTATAAAACTGCATACGTCTCAATTTAGAAAATATTCTAAATATAATTGTGGCATGTTTCATTTTGCACAATGTTGCAAAGCATTAAATGATAACACCAATTGCCAGAAGGCGTAGAAAATAAGAGTTCTGTTCAAGATGATGAAGAACTAATGGCCAGTGTACTTCAAATTCGACGAATGGTACAGATAAAGAGAACGGAATTAGCAGGAATAATATGTAACGTAAATTCATAGAACTTTATTGAACATATGTATCTTCTTAATACAAAAAAAAAGAATAACAAAAATAAATACAAAATAAAATAAAAAACAGTATTCCAAAAATAAAATGTTATTTCAATAAGAAATAAAAATTATTTTTTCTGGGATTTATAAATTTAAGAAGGTTAATTCACTTTCAGTGGTGGTGGTGGAATTATAAGTAGGATACGAATTCCGTTCTTCGTTGTCATTTTCCATCCTTTTTTTAATTTCCTCCTGCTGCATTCGCATTAACTGTAATTGCTCCAGCAACACCAAAAGTTGAAGTTCTCCATTAGATAGATTTTTTGTCTCCGCAGTCTCATTTAACTTCAATATTCTACGTTTTGTTACTGGAGAATCTCGCGGTAATTCTTCAATTTCATCTGCAGCAATACGCATATCAGCTTCCTTTTCCATTTGCATCCGAATTGAATTATCTGCTCCCACAGATAAACCACATTTACGTAAACAATGTTAGTAAAAGTATAATAATTAGCTATATCCTTGAGCTTTATGGGCTTATTTTCCGTTTTGTTAAGGTCTGGCTTCTTCTTAACCTCTGTCTTACAATTATTTCGCCTCTTTCTAATTTCCTTTTCAGTTATTTGAACACCGGTCATAGCCTTATATTCACTAATAAATAATAATTGTATAGCTTCGGACTTCTCATTTTTAATGCACGGTTGTTGTGACTTATTCAAAAGAACGGTATGCTCTTTTAAAATTCGCACAAATGCTAGTTGCAATTGAGAAACTTCGCCATGACGGCTGTTTCTTTTGAATATGCTTTACGAACTGAACATTCCAACGAGATCGCTTACAAAGCAAACATTAAAGAAACAGTAAATGACGATAGGAGCTAACGGTATAGTTTTCAAAACAATTTTTTTACAAAACAATTGAGAAATAATACAAAATAAGAACATATGTATGTACTACCAATTGTAGCGTGTTCAATATTGCAATGCAAAATGAAATATTGATTTGCCACAGCAGTTCGTGAAGAGAGCGTTTTCTGACAACAATATCGTGCTCACGTTACCGATTTCACCTATCACGCGTACCAGGGGCTCTCTCATTTGTCGTTCCGGATATGCGAGATGGTGTGAGAATTCATTTAAATCACTTTTAATAGAAGAGCGGATTAATTATACATGATGACGTATTAATGTATGTATGTACATATGCAGGCTGGTGGAACCAAGCAAATGCAACCAACTTGACCTCTTATTCAAACTTAGTACATAATCATTTTAAAAAGAACAGAAACAGAAACATAGCAAAAATTTACTTAAAGGAAAAATATATTAAAGAAAAATGCACTAGGTACCGCGAGATATACAGGGTGTCCCAAAAATCAACGTCAAGCCGGAAACGGGTGATAGGTCAAGTGGTGTCGGTTATCACAAAATTATAAAAAAAAAAAAATCTAGCCCCCAGTTTCAAAATTAAAGCACAGATAATAAATCTAGGCAAGTGAATGACGTTCACCAAATGAGCCGAGACCAAAAAAATCACGTTTTCAGTCAAAACAGATGGCAAATCGCACGGTTTTCATGGATTACATCGGTGTAGTGCATCATGAATTTTTGCCAGAAGGCCAGACAGTAAATAAAGAGTATTATTTGGGCGTTATGAGATGTATGCGTGAAGCAATTCGCCGAAAGAGACCAGCATTGTGGGCAGAAAACTCGTTGATTTTGCACCATAGCACAGTGCCATCATTATTTGTAATTTTTTGACGAAAAATGCAACAAATACCATCCAACAGCCACAGAATTCACCTGATTTGGCTCCCTGTGACTTCTTTCTGTTCAATCGAGTTAAAAAACCACTACGGGGAACGCGTTTCAACAGCCGAGAGGAAGTAATGGAAAAAATAATTAAAATACAGGTGCTATAAAATTTGTTTTATTGTAAAATAAAAAGTTAAGCATCTAACACTGCTATTATTTTGCACATAGGTGTATCTGCACTGCATATTAATAAAACGAATAATATTTTGCTCGTCAAACTTCAATTACAAAATGTAAAGAAATATTCGACTTTTCCCGCCTTTGAATTGTTCTTTCTTACATACACACCCATACGCTCAAACAAAATACCAATTCATGAAAAATTACATAATTTCCTATTGCAGTCGAATGAAAACAAATAGCCAAGTCTTCATACCCCTTCCCGAAAACCCCTTGCAAGGGTTTTTCATATTCCTTTTTCCACTGCCCTCAACTTGTGGTGAGAGAAAAAAAAATCTCTCAGTAAACAAAGCAAGAAAGAGCGAAAATAAAAAAGCTTTACATTATTCCGAAAGCTCGTGTCGGCTGCACGAGTGTCGGCTAGCCGACAAAAATTGAACCATTTTTTTCTACAGCGATGAGACATCTGTATAGATTTATTATCTGTGGTGAAAGTTTAAACACCACTTTTGGTTTAAACTTCAGTTCAACAATTTATTCGGTTCCACAGTTTCGTTTAACCCTTGTTTCACTCACGCTAGGCGAAATGGCGTGTTTATCCGTCTCAATCACTGCGTTACTGTCTGTCTCGCTCACACTTGGTACTCATTTTAACTTACTAACAAGAATTAACTATGATGTCATACCATTTTGGAATCCAGACTAAATACGCCATCTTTTAAAGTTACTTGCCAAAATGGCATAGTACATTCTTTTGTCAGTAAAGTCAGTTCAAGTTGGGTGATTAATGATTTTCAGATACATGGATGGACAAAAAAGGAATATTTTAGTTAAAACCGATATAGTTATGTTTCAATTTTGGACCGTAATTTACAGAAGAGTTACTCAGGGTTACGTGAAGAAAAGTAAAGATCTGCGGTCACAGCACTTGAAAGATCGTCACAGGGTGTTAGATTTCTCGATTTTTTTTTTGAGTGCCAATAATTTTAAAAGTACATGACTTAGATTTTTTTTTATAATTTTATGATAACCGACACCACTTGACCTTTCACCCGTTTCCGGCTTGACGTTGACTTTTAGGACACTCTGTATTTTGTGCTATTGTAATGATAATTAGTAAAGAAACTCTCTTACCTCTGTAATCCGCTGGTCATGACGTCAGGATCAGTTGATTGATTTATACCTTCTTGTTTTTTTTTAGAGACTTCTTGTTATCTTTTTTTTCTTGATTTCTTATTTTTATTCTCTCCTTTTTTTGGTAGCACAAGATATACTATACACTATCACGGTTCACAATTTGTTATTATTATTATTTTTTACTTTTTTTACTAACTTTGGTCACATGAATAGACGAGTACATTAGCTTTTGATTTTCTTTCTTTTTGATTATTTGTTTTCTTTTTTCTCGAATGAAATTTTGCACTTTTTTTTTAATTTATTGTTACAGGGGCGAAAAAAAAGAGACACGACGCTCCGATAGTTGAGGATTTGGCTGCCGTGAATGCTTGGGAGGTTGCACAACAAAGATATTTATAGGGATTCCTCCTTATGTTGTGGCGACTTGTGCTCCAGGTACACCGGCTGGCAGGTGTTTTGTTTTATGCTTTCTCGTCTGCGTACCTTAAGAGCGCCTGTTCGAACAACGATCTTGGTGGATGGTTAGCCAAGTACGTCGTTGCTCTTCTCTGATCGTAGAATTAGTATGAAAATCTTTAGAAGACCTCTTACCGCTTCGAGAGATCAGATCGAAAGAAGGAAGTTATTTTGGCGGAAGTGCAGAGAGCAAGTGTAAACGCAATAGTTTGAGTAGCGACCCATAGTTCAAATTTCTATTTAAGTACTCTTTACATACTCGTATTTAAATATGTGCGTCCAGTCCTGAGCAATAGGAATTTCTTTTTCGTATTAAGAAAAGGGTTTTCTGATTTTTATACGAATGCTACACAATTGTTAGTATGAACTGGTAGTATTTACATGAATGAATTCAGTATTTACTAGAAGTATTTGCTGGCAAGTCAAACCCATGTTTATGCATACCAGATCTAGTAAACAGTTAAAATATAAGCTTCTACTAGTAGTACTAGTGCTTAATTAGATCTTTTACTACTAGTAAATACTTAATTTTTATGCATACGGCCCAAAGTGTTTATCACATCAAAAAAAATTTGCCAACAAAAATATGTTGACGTTTATCGCACGGCACAGCTGATTTCGGAAAGTAAATTCATTTTATAAATTCACTCGACAGTGAACATTTTTCATTCGAATCTCAGACTACGAAAAGTTCATTCGAATGAAACTCAAAATATTTGTACAAGATTCCATATTGTATTTTGTCCCGATTTCACATGACACTTATCGCTAAACAGGCTTCACCATTCAGCGAGAAAAAAAAATCCATTGACATGGCTATGCCATGGCTATGGACAATTATAAGTTTTCAATAAGAATGCTTATTTTCGTTAAAAGAAAAACACGCTTTTCATATTCATATTCTATACTTTTGCGGTAGCTTAAGACCTTGGTGCAGTACTGAACTAGATTTTTGATGTTGTATTCATTAAGAAACAACTGCGCTTTAAAACTGGGCGTCTTCCCATCAAATATTATATTTAGGATTTTCATTTTCCTTCAGATTACATAAGTTACACAATAAGGAAGGACATGGCTATGAGGAATATATTGTAATTAAGTTTTAAAAGCTCTCCTCTCAGATTAAATATGGTTCCTATGTCATTAGTGCTGTATTTAACTTTAAAGTAGTTATTTTCACATTCATTCTATTGTATATCCCGAAGCATGCTCAACGTAGGTTTCATGAGCCATCATGTCCACTTTAGATATTAGATGATAGAGTCGCTGTTTCTATTCTTCACCATCGCAGGATTCGATATTCAGTTTAGACTTTCTTGCCAGCTTTAGTTTTTTTTTAAGCCATTCTAATCCGGTCTGTTTTGGCTATTTTGGCAATCGCTAATCTCCGATTTTTAGAACTTTAAGAATATGGTCAACATGGAATTTAAAAGTTTTGATAAACAGTGGAAATAAACTTGTTCCGTCATTAACATGTACAATAGTTCGGTGTATTCAGTGGAAGACGATATGGTCTTTTAACGAACTAACGTAACAGGGTTGGAAAAACGTGCGATAAAGGAAAAGCGAAGTTAGACCAACTATTCCAACAGTGAGACGTGAGATCAACAAGGTCCTAAAGCAACACCTAGGCCACCCGACAAGCGTGATTACTGAGGAAATCGTCAAAAAGATCGATGGCAGAGACAGTAGGCGTATTGTATGCAACAACAATCAACATTTTATATGTCAATTCAAGCTTAAGAAAGCTTTCGGCACTAAGGGTATCTCGATTGCTCATAGCAGCCAACAAGCGGATACGCCTGTTAAATTTGAATCAGTATTTGGAGCTCTTTAACCAAAATCCGCAGAAGTTTCTGTGCCGAGTTGATGAAACCAGGCAAAGATGGTTTCATCGGCTGGAAAGGTCAACGAAACGATTGAAGGAAATAGTCCTCCATGAGTTTTTGAACAAAGAAAGGAAAGTACTACAGTCATGATTGTATGTTGTATGTATGTTGTATACATTTGATAAGAATTTGACAAAAACATGGCCCCATTTGGCAAAGAAAAAAAGTGCTATTCCACAAAGTTAAATCTTTGTATACAGTATAGCGCACTCATTCGAAATTCTTCTTTCAAGTTAGATAGAAAATGTGTTTCGTCGGAAAAAATGAGGAGATCATCGGCGACGTAAAAGTCGGGTTTTACGACCGCTTAAGAATAGGGCAGTAACGTGAGTATTAGGTATCGTCTTAAAAAAAGATTACGTTTGTGAAAAAACTTACACTGAAGTTTCAGCCGCAGTTTGAAGAAGAGGCCCTTAAAAGAATAATAATTGAATCAATTTGGAAAAAACATCAGCAAGCTTTGTAGACAAGCCTGTAGAATGCGTATAGGGTCGGCAAATTCAGTCAACATAGTAGCAATGCAGAAACGAATATGCGGAAGAGAAACATCGAGGTAACAATTAATAAAAGAATAAAAAGCAGCTGAAAATGAAAAATAAAAAAAAATCTTTGTTATAATTTAGATTTATTTAAAATTAATATGTTTCCGTTTTGTTTGTTGTTGTTACTTCTTTTTTTTCATTCATCAGATTTTACATTTAATTTGTATATTTTATTACACATCTTGAAAATAAATACAACACACACGTGACGCCAGCGTCCCGTGCTGTGTCAATTATTTATAGATCTTTTGTTTTGTTTGTATTTTTACAATTGTTTTTTTTGTTGTTGTTGTTTTGTTTTGCTTTATGTTTATAAACTAAAATTGATTAGTGTTTACTTTTGCTTATTTTGTTTTGTTTTTAATTAGTATAATATTTCATTTTATTACATATAATAGTACTTGTTTCCTATGTGTATATTTGAATTGTAGTTAAATGTCCAATAAATTACAGTTACATTGACAGTATCTGTGCTTTGGTTTTGCATCCGACAAAAAAAAATAAAAATTGTAGTTTTCCTTTTTTTTTAATTACACAATAAGCCAACCTCTATAGTTCTTTTATATTTAATATACTCGTATGTATATTTTTTTTTTTTGAGTTTTATATCATACATTTCTATTTGTTTTTGTTTTCTGTAATAGAAATTTAAATATTTTTTTCTTTTGGTTTTTGTGAAATATTTACAATTAAAGATGTCTATTGGTTTTTTTTTTTGTTTTGTTTTATATAATAATGATTTCTTGTAGGTTTTTTTTGTTTTTTTTTTTTTCAGTGAAAGTTTATATACGAATAATTTATTTTATTAGTTACTTATATCAGCAATAGTGAAACACTAAGAATGAAACTTTCTAAAAACAAAAGAAATTTGAAAAACTAAACAACTAAAGAAAGAAGATTCACGTTAAGATATTGGCAAAAAGAGGCAATTAGTATTATTATTATTTTTTTTTGTTTAATTTGCGTATATGACATATGACTATTATAGTTTACATAACATTGATTTTATTTATTTTTTTTTTTGTATTTTATTATTATTATTTTGTTTTTTATCTCTAGGTTACACGAGTTAATGTTTACGATATATGTTTTGTTTTTTGTTTTTTGTTTTTTTGAATATATGTACGTATGTATAATTTTGATTGCTTGGATCTTAGGGTAAGGGTTTTGTAGATTTTTGTTTTGTTATATGAGTGCACCAGTCGAAATGGTTTTTAAATCGCATCAGGAAAAGAAACGATTTTTTTTTAATTATTTACGAGAAATCGATAAGAAGTGACTATTAATACATATTCAAATCAGGGATTCATACATACACGTACATATATGTTAAAAGACCTTCGGTTATTGTGAGAGTTATCTGTGACAAAATAGTAACACCATCAGGTTCAAAAAATCGTCTGGATTGTAGGAAGACACCTATGACACATTGTAAGCGCTTTCGAATTATTACAAAAAAAAAAAAAAACCAGCCAATTCAAAGCCTTCAAATAATTGGCATCATCATACGAATCAAGTTTTCTGAAAGACAGGAAATACATACATATGTATGTAGATACTTTATTCAGACCTGTGTTGTATATAAAAAGAAACATCTTACAACAAACTACGACTAAGCATGTTTTTCTTTTATCTAACTCAAAAGATAGTCATATCTAAGAAATATCATATCTAAAATGTTAGCAGTAAATCATTAGCCATCTACAATACAAAAAATTTCGAAATAAACTTTTGAATTAAGTTTAAACTTTATAAATAAGAAATTTTTTGTTAAGTAAAAAAGAAAAGATTTAACCTAAATTAATTGTCACCAACGAAAACGAAAAAAAAAAAAAAAAAAAAACTGTGGGTGACAAAGAAGACAAGCTCGTCCGATTTTATTGCTTGTGGCAAGGATTTGCGGATGCTACAAGGATATACCTATACATATAACCTTTCTTTCCACATAATGATAAAGTATTTTATGTATTTAATTTATTTTTCTTTTCTCACTTTTTATAATTCATAACAATTGTTTTTGTTTTTTGTTTTTTCTCTATTTTATATATATATATATATATATATATTAATATGTATGCAAGTACATATGTATATATATATATATATATATATAGTCTAATGCATATTATTCATATAATGTACTACATAAATAGCAAAAGGAGGGATCCTGCCCTTATAATAAAAATATAGAATAAATAAATAAAATAATTGGTTGTATCTATTGTATTTTGTATGTCATCATTTATGTAAAGATTATGTTTTATGTGATTTTTGTTGTATTGTAATATTTATTTATTATTATTATTATTTTTGTTTTTTTTTTGTTTGTTTTAGTTTTAATTCTATTCATTAATGAACTGAAATAATGTAAATTGTAATTTTTTTCACTCTCATTTGTTTTAATTTTTTGTTATTTACATTTGTTTTCATTTATTTTTTATTTTTACAATAAACAAAAAATAGATTTTTATTTCAGAAATTGGATCTTTTTCCTTGGAGTTGTATGTTTTTTTGTTTTTTTTTTTCTGATTCTTGTGAAAAGCAGCTAAGAATTGAAATGATTGAAACGAAAAAAGAGAAGTCAACACATTAAAAAGTATTTGTTGTTAGTAAAAAGGAAAAACATCCAATAACTCTAAGAACCAAATATTAATTTTTATATATATTGTTTTTATTTATTTAAAAATTTCATCATATTTGTTTGTTTTAGTTTTTATTTTTCTTCTTTTTGATTTAAATTAAAACCTTTCAAGGACTATAAGTGTTTTTATTTTATAAAAAATCTTAAAACATGTAAGATCACAACATTCTTTTTATTTTCGAAGACTTTAATGTTTTTTTTTTTGTTTTTTTTTCTCTATTTTTTATTTTTATTTTATTTTACTTATAATGAAGGAAGAAGAGAAGGAGAATAGACGCAGCGAGCATTGCTTAGAGTTATACAAACTAAATTTAATTATATTATGTATGTTTGTTTTTTGTTTTGAAAATTCGAGTCCAACAATAACTAATTTATTGTGCTTCTCCGTCATAGTATGTATAATTAATTTACTTTTTATTTTATTACAAAGTTTATGTTTGGGCTTCTATTTTTTCTATTTTATTTAATTTTAATTTTAATTCTTATTTTCTTTTATATGTTGTAGTTACACCATTGTTTTGTTTTCTTTTTGTTTTTAACATTTGAAATGACTAGCTACGATTTTTTGTTTTTATTTTTTTTTTTTTAATTTAATATTACACCAGTGCCTATGTAGTATATTTTTATATATATTTTCTTTATTACTTTGGTTTTAGAACTTTCATCAAATTCACACTTTGGTTAGTTGGTATTTTTTTTTAAATATTTGTTTTTTTTTATAGAGTAATGTCTGAAATGAACGAAAAATTGCTGAGAATTGCGACCTGGGCCCTGGGGCGCACAACGTTTTTAACTATTGTGTTGTTTTTTTTTTCTATTTTTAATTTAGTGGTTAAGATTAGGTTTATGGGATTCCTTTTATTTATATTCATTTTGGTATCTTTCTTTTTGTTTAATTTTTGGGGCATGTGCCTATGAAAAGAAATGGTTTGAACTTAATTGAAATTTTCTTGTTTTTAAACTAATAATTCAAATTTTTATTTTTTAAAGATTTTGTAAAGATTTCAGTTAAAATTTTGTATATCCTGTAAAGTTTGTTGGTTTATTGTTTGTCATTTTGGTGTATGAAGTTATTTTTTGTGTGTTTGTGTTTTGTTATTTTGTTTTTCATACATTTTATCTAATTAATAATATATTTTGTTTTGCGCTAGATTTTTTTTTTTGTTTTTTTGGTATTTTATGTTTATAATTTTCTACACATTAAAAAGAGACATACTAACGTATAAGTAAAAAATTTTGCGCCTTTTCAGTTATTTTCTTGCAAAGTCCCACGACTCTCCGTCACATTCCAGTGTGTTGGGATTGATTTTGACTCCCCGACGGCTTGATTTCGATTTTACTTTCATTCTCGTCGGCTTCCTCAAGCTCGGCTAAGTTCTCCTGATCAGATTCTTCGAGTGTGACCTGAAATAACAGAAATTGAATAATCAAAAGGAGAAGAGGTTAATTTAGATTTAAAATTTTTCAGTCAATCATAGAAAGGTTTTAGATATGTAAGCTTAAATCAAGAAACGCATATGACATCGGGTTTTTAATAACACTCTTCAAAAAATTGTTGCTTTCTTTTTTTTCTATTTCCATGATTTATCTATTATACGAGTATTTACTCAGATCAACCTTCAGCATTATAAGTGTGCTACTGTATTCCTATATAGGAGGCTTTCCGCGTTGAATACAAATCCTCACATTATCCATGGGTGTGGAATAAATGCATCTGTGGTTTCGGATGCTTAAGGGGTTTCACAACACTATATGACAAGCGATTGGAAAAATCGAGAACTTGCTTTTATGTGCCGAACTTAGTCTTATCATCTGAACTTGGGCAGTCTTGGCACCAAGATTTAGCTGCTGCAGGCATAAGCTACGAAACGAAAGGAGAATGACACAAATTCGTCGTTGCATAGGTAGTATTGAATTCAGAATAGGATGCGACCTTGTAGAAGAGGAGAAATCAGAGAAAAACCAACTGCAGCGCCTACATAAAAACACAGAAAACTTATGAACACTTAAGACTAATTTGGAGGAAGACTTAGATATTTTTACATAGATCGAAGCAAAAGGAGTATAAGAAGCTAAGTGCGTCTTATAAAGACTTTTGCGAACAGATTGTAACTGTCAGTGAAAGCAGCGGGCTAGTTAAACACCTTAAAATGGGAAGATCAACCAGGCTGGAACAACTCAGAAGATCTGATAGTACCTATACTGAATCGAAGTTAGAGGCTCTTCATCTCATGCTTGAGGCTTACTTCACAGATAATCTAATCAGAACCAACTCCTATTGTTCCGTCTACACTGTTTAAGGAAAACACGTTTTGGGTTGTCTATTTTCTTTATTGGCGTCCAACTAGCAACTGACTATACCTACTCACCAAAATCGTATCACGAGTATGGTTTGGTATGACAGTATGATCGTATAACAATATAACATTTTCCCCCCGATAATTTTAAGGTTTCTTATTAAACTTTAGAATTGAATTAATCTGTTCTACTAGCTTAATTATGTAAATCTTAAGTGGTTATATCTTAATCGGATATTAAATGCTTACAATTAATTTGACAAACATAGTTTGTTTGTCTTTTGACTTAAATTAAATCTATATAATTCATGTTTTAACATTTAAGTATTGATACTATAGTTCAAATAAGCATGTTAAATATTCTGCTCTGTCATATTCTATAGAACATTTATTTCACATTTTTTAAGAATTCATACATACTACTATTATCATTACGATTTCCATTAATTAACTTTGATATTCCGAACCGAGGTTTCACAATATTTATTATTATTATTTATTATTTTATTGTATTTTTTTTTTTATGACGCTTGGAAGCGCTCTACAGTTTTTCTTACTCTGGTTGGATATCTTTTACATTCTTCAACAACTACTTTATCTTCATTGACATTTTGTGCATCAGACTCCTTATCTTCGTTGGAGAACCCTGACTATTTTTAATTTCATTCTCAATCTTATCATCGACTCTTGAAAATATATAATCTTCAACTTGAACTTCATCTTTTTCGGGTATTTTGTTATTACTTCTGCACTGTATGATTTGGTCCGAATGACGCTTCCATTTCTCACCCTTATCGGTTCTTACAATAAATGTTACAGGCCCTAGCTGTTCCTCAACTACTCCATTCACCCATTTCATCCCAGTGTTTCTATAATCTCGAATTAAAACTGAATCCTCTCTTTGAAACTGTCGTTCTTTTCTATCTAACTTTTGTTTTAACCTGTTTTGTTTCAACAATATTGTTTCCGTGTGGTTTGGCCTAATAAGATCAAATCTGGTTCTAAGCCGACGTTTTAACAAGAGATTCGCTGGGCTGTCATTTGTTGTCGAATGTGTTGCAATTCGATAATCAAAAAGGAACCTCGCTAACGCAGCTTCTGAATCCTGCCCGTCAAATTTCTTAAGGCAGTTTTTGACAATCTTAACTGCACTCTCAGCCTGCCCATTTGACGTGGGATGATATGGTGGAGCAAAGGTATGATTGATTCCGTTAAGATTTATAAACAACTTGAAATCTTGAGCAGTAAATGTTCTGCCATTGTCCGTTACTATATGTTCAGGCAACCCAAATCTTGCGAAAACTTCTCGCAGCTTGGATATGGTGTACTTTGTCTCCATCGACTTCATATTAAAAACCTCAATCCATTTTGAGAACGCATCTTCTAAAACTAGATACGTTTTACCTCGGAATGGTCCCAAAAAATCTAAATGTAACCTTCTCCAAGGTCCCTTTGGAAATTCCCAAAAACGAGATCGATCTTTTGGTGGGAGCTGTCGATATTTTTGACATTCAATACAATCGTTCGCGATATCGACTATATCTGCATCCATTTTGGGCCACCAAAAATAGGCTCGTGCAATCGATTTTATTTTTGTAATTCCTAAATGATTACGATGTAAATCTTTTAATATTTCTTTTCTTATGTCTTCAGGTATAATCACTCGATACCCCCACATTAAAACTCCTTGTTCTAATGTCAACTCTTCCTGCCTTTGAAAATATGGTTTCATATCCTCCCTTACTACAGCAGGCCATCCGTACTGTACATAACCAACTATATGAGATAATATTGGATCTTTAATTGTGCTACTCCTAATCAGCTTGCGATCTAAAATTCTTTGTTCCTCAATCACATTTAAATAAGATTTCTCTTCATGCTCCTCATTCTCTTCATTAATAAGAGGAATACGCGATAGGCCATCAGCAACCTGATTATTTTCCGATCTTACAAAAACTAACTCATAGTCATACCCGGATAGAAACACTGAATACCGCTGGAGCCTGCTTGCTGCCATAAGGGGAATTCCTTTTTTCGGACCGAAAATACTAACTATGGGCTTACAATCGCATCGAATTGTAAAATGCCGGCCCCATAAAAACCTATTGAATTTCATCACTCCATAAACGATTGCCAGTGCTTCCTTATCAATTTGGCTATAATGCTGCTCAGCTTTTGTAAGTGTCCGAGAGACAAATCCTATTGGCCTTTCACTACCCTGCATTTTATGTTGCAGCACTGCACCAATGCCGTAGTGGGATGCATCACAAGAAAGAATCAGTGGCAATTCTGTATCATAATGAACTAAAATTTTGTTACCTGTCAATAATTTTTTAATATCATTAAATGACTCAGCACATCTCTTATTAAAATTCCAGTATACGCTTTTCTTTAATAGATTCAACATCGGGGCCTCCACAGTTGCCAACCCTGGTAAGAATTTTCTATAAAAATTGACTAGTCCTAGAAAGGACTGCAGCTCGTTCACGTTCCTTGGTGGAGGCGCATCAATAATCGCCTTTACTTTATCTGAATTGGGACAAATACCTTCCTTGGATATACGAAATCCTAGGAAGCTTATTTCATCTTTGAAGAACTGACATTTATGCTTACTAACTGTCAACCCCATTTCCTTAAACAATTCACAAATTTTCATTATCACCGAAAATCAGAACTTCATCAAAATACACCCTAACATTTTTTATTTGACGAAGTTTCGAGCTAATTTTGTTTTGAAAAATTGCAGGGGCGACATTGATTCCGTATGGAACCCTATTGTATGTCATGTCACCCTGGAGCGTCGTTATCTTGACCAGCTTTTTCGACTCACTATCTAAAGCCATTTGTTGGTATGCATGACTCAAATCTAGAATTGTGAATCCACCACCAGTCTTAATACCTGTCATTAAGTCATCTATTTTGGGAATGGAAGAATTTTCGGGGATCAGAAACTTATTAATGGTGATTCTATAGTCACCGCATATTCTTACAGTTCCATCTGATTTTAAAACGGGGACTATTGGAGTACCCCACTCACTTGTCTCTACCTTTACCAAAATGTTTTCGCTAAGCAGGCGGTCTAACTCTTTGTTAACTTTTTCCTCAAGTGCAATTGGAAGAGAACGTGCTGGAACATATTTTGGCTTCGTGCCGTCAACCACTCGGATTTTCACTGGTTCATCCTTTAGCATTCCTAATTTGTCACAAAATACACTAGGAAACATTTCATACAATTTTAATTTAAATGTCACACTATTCCCAATCATTCCTTCCATACCTTTCACCTGACACGTGAATATTGCTTTATCTTGTAATGAGATATTCAGCTTCTGCAGCCACTCTCGACCTACCAGCATTTGAGAACCATTTAGGTTACTTCCAAATTTGCAATATGTTGCAAGCTTTCTCAAGTCTACGACGTACTCTGCAATGCTTTCCCCTACACGTTGGTCACGTTTTGAGAACTTTATTCGTTCCGACAGAAAGTATGGCGTTGGATTTAAATGTTCTTTTATTAACTTCACAATCGCTTCGTATGGTTTTGACTTTGGTGTGGCCGGTGAACATAATGTTTTCAATAGGCTATACATTTTTGGACCAACGCATGCAAGTAAGGTGCTTACTTTGATATCCTCTTTTATGCCATTCGCCGTCACGAACAGTTCGAATCTTTCGATGTAGTTCCCCCATTCTTCTTCCTCATCATTAAACTGATTAAATGGACCAGTTATGTTCGCCATATTCCTTCTATTTGTTGGTTCTTTTTTTTTTTTTTTTTTTCACGTTCACTTATTTTTATTCTTTGCACTTTTTGTCACTTTTATTTTCTTTTGACCTCGTCGCCAATTTGTTCCGTCTACACTGTTTAAGGAAAACACGTTTTGGGTTGTCTATTTTCTTTATTGGCGTCCAACTAGCAACTGACTATACCTACTCACCAAAATCGTATCACGAGTATGGTTTGGTATGACAGTATGATCGTATAACAATATAACACCTATTAATGAAGCTGCTAGTGAACTGAATACGCCATGGGTGGTACATATATCATTGGTTGCGGTGACGAATGATGCCATCAAATATACTATACTGTTGCCTCCTTTGACGGCTTCAAGTTACGGCACCGATGGCATATACCAAATTATGTTACAAAAAGTTACAGACACTAGCTTCTGGTAACTCTGAAGAGAATCTTTATTGCTAATCTGGGACTGGCATATATACTGAGACCCTGGCGAACAGTGAGAGTAGTCTTCAAGTCTGACTATCTTCTGTTCAAAAATTTCAATGTTTCTAACATGACATGCGGATGACGTAGATATGCTGTTTGTTGGGTGGTGTCTTACGACTGACTGTCGCGCCCAAGGGGTTAGATACTCTTTTACTGTTGCCAGGTTGTAGGTTATAATTCGCACTAGTTTTTTGTGCTTGAAACTCTGCAACAGCCAAATCTACGTGTCAGTGCTATACCTTCACACGCAGAATTTTTCTGTCTGAGTTCCAACTACACAAATGAAAAACTTGAAAGACTTGTCATGGGCAGGATTCGAACCTTGACCCTCCGAGTGAGAAGCGATTGCTAGTGCCACTACACTGCTATAAGGCGCACAGCAATAGACGTGATCGACGATTGGTGCATTAGAAATGAGCTTTCAGTCAGTCCTCTCAAAACTGAGCTTGTTTTCTTTACGAGAAGGATTTACCGGTCTGACTCAGCGGAAGAGGAAGAAGTATCTTGGCTGTAGGAGCAGCCAAGATTCTGAATATCACCACTTCCAAGCTGGTTCAAGAATGAACATAACTGCATACTAGATGGTTTGAGACTTGTATCGTTACGTGGCATTGTTACATCCCTGCTAAACAATTAAGTGTGCTAAGTATAAGAGACACAACATCCTACATTCACTGTCGCTATGAGTGTCCGGCTAAACTCGCAGCAGGCAGCAGATTCTTGGCACTGACGTGGTGTGTGGTCTACTGATACGTCTACACATCTTTCTATGAAAGACTACGAAATTATAGTTAAGGGCACATATAAGGAGTACAATAGACTCGTTCTTTTTCTGAGTGTTCTATTTGAGAAACAAAAATCAGCAGTCATCACACAAGGGCATAGATAGCTTAATCCTGAGCCCCGCTGAGCATGTATCACCGGTATCGTTGCTAAGATAGGAGTAAGCTCCCTAAAAATAGTCACATCGGACCCAGAAAAGACTTAATAAATACAGCATATTTAATGTGTTCAAAGAAATCTAGACATGAGAGTTAAAAGATAGTGAACGTGGAAGGGCATCATAAGTGGAATACGTCTTGTGGTACCAACTAATATAATATATTTTGGACTTTTTACCGATGATTGCTTGCCTTTGTTCTTACCATCTCCTACGTCCAACATCCCACCAAAGTTCTCTCAGATTCTTCAGATCCATCCACAGTCAATATAATCTATTTGGTCTTTCTAAACAGGAAATCCTTAATAAAATAGTGGGTTGTTTGTATTAATGGTTCTTTAGGGTAGAAGACAGTCACGAATCGTATGCAGAGTCATCAAGGGAGTGAGTCTATAAGGGAAACTTAAAAAAACTCACCAAGTTGAGGTACGCATTAACTACAGGGCTGTAGCTGTTGCACAACCTCAGTAAGTTATATTGCTTTTATTCATTTTAAAAGGTTTCATAAAAATTGTTGACACAATTTTCCAGTCCATTGGGTGTTTACTTTTCGATATAAATAATGGAAGCGAAAAAAAAAAAAACATGAAACACCACAAATTCATCGCAGAATACCGTTGATACTACCATCAATTTCGCATTGCTTTCAGTGGTATGCATTGAATTTTCCGACGGTTTTATTTATTTATTTCTTTTATCGCTGAATGTTAAATTGAACATGAAAATCGAATTAAAATTGGCACCAAACTACCGGACACTCACATCTTGTGTACTCGTGCCACGCGAAACCTTTCTGACCTTAAAAAATCTATATAAATACATATTCACGTACTACTACTGTTGCAGAAAAAAAAACACTCTGCCAAGCCAGCCGCATATTGTTAATTAATCAACATCAATAATTTACAAATGTAAAAAACACGCGCGAGTGTAGTGCACTGTAGTGAAAATAGAAAGATACGAACATCTGTGTCGACGTCGAGCCCCAGCATCCGTACCCTGGTATTTCTGTGCGCCCTTGTGTCTTTTGGCAATGAATGAGTGCATCATCTATGTACATAGAGGAAATTGTATTGATTATTTTCAGTATCTAAAGGCCAGAGCGTAAAAGTCAGATTGATTAGTGAATTTATCTCATAAACTTCGTCAACAAATGCATAGATATATTGAAGCACCATCAAGCGCTGACTTCTACAACGTGCTAATGAAGCACGTTCAAGTAAGGCTAATTTAATTGTAGTAGATCACTGACGACCAATGTGCACACTTTTCAATTGAGGGGCAAACAATTTTTGTATTGGCATGGTATAAGCATCACTTTCCGATGACTTCAAAACAAGAAAAATGCCTCTGTATGAAGATGAACAGCTATTGCTTCACAGCTACAATATATATGTACATCAAGTATCAGTATTTCTTAAGACGCCCCGCCCCGTGTGAGTTTGGCGATTTGTCAAGTGGATTTGAAAGGCTTCTTTCTGCCTTACAAAAGAGAATAAGTTCTGCTGACTTATTAAGATAAAATTGCTCCAAAGAATGCAGCTATACTTCTGTTTACAACGGATATCGTATTGAAGAACTTTGACTCTGGAAAAGTCCAGATAGATAACGGATATTTGTGGTACAACAGACTTGTAAAGAAAAAATTCAATATTTTACTTTAGAATATTAACTGAAAGTACGTGGGTCGTGCATCCACGACGTAAAGCTTTTGAATATCCCAAAGTTAAGAAAAGAATCTTGTCCTTTTACCGCTTGTTGATCGGATACATGATAGATTTTAGACTGAGATATGTATATCAATGTTATACAAGGTAGAGGTTTAAATTCCAAACAACGAGCGAAGAAAATACGAGAGAAACAGGGAGAATCTTTTCGTTTGAGTTTGAAAATCGCTAGGTTTCCAACAATACAGACGACAACAGCGACAACCAGGAGTGAGACACCTCTCAAAACGAGCACTATAGTCGACAAAACATCAACTATCCTGATAGCATCTGGCTCTGCCCAAAGATCAGACGAAACACCGATGGCGGCCATTCACCTATCGGATTTTAAGAATTTAGTGAGACAGATTAAGATCCTGATGAGGGTGAATGAGAAAAAGGCTTAGGTCAATCAGTCCATCCGAGATACCATTAACCAGATCAATACAATGGACGATAGCAAATCAAGGAAATAATAAAGAAAACCAACGTCTCACAAATATCACCCTGACTTAGACTGGCCCAGATACGAGGAGAAAATTGGAGCCAATAGCCGAAGTATCAAGCTCGAAATGCCAGCAAAATTCCACTCCAAAAAGATGAGAAACCTGAACTCGAGGAAGCGCAAAAAGCCCTAAAAGAAGGTTACACTTCTTTGCGGTAACGAAATCACGCCAGAAGTTGTCAGAAAGGACCAAAAGCAAATAACTGAAAGCAAGCAACAAACAGGGAAAGGAGAAGAAAAGCAGAAAGGAGGACACTTTCCACTTGTCGCTGATGTATTGTATGAGGAAAATCACTGGCAAAGGAAGTAAGAGATTTTAACGCATCGGCAGTAGGATGGGGTAGTAGGCACCACAGAGTGCAGGCAGCCTTTACTAACTCTGGGCATGCGTTGCTTAACCGAAGGCATAATGGAATCTTCAATCTTCAATAACGGCTAACACGGGTCGATCATCGATCTTACCTTCGTTGGCGAGGGCATAGTGAGAAAAACAATATGACAAGTCTCCGACTTCTATTGAGGGTCATCCAACAAGCGTTGCCATTTTAAATTTCCCGCCATTATTGAATTGTAAACATTCATTTACTATTGCTATGGCTTACTGTAAGTAAAAACTAGGGCATTATTAAATATGGATCGATACACATTCGTATGATGTCCTAAAATAGTGAAAGTTCACTACAAAAACGATAAAAATATCGCGGAAGCGCTTCGTAAAGTTCGCTTTTTCATCATCACTTCTCGCACATCTACGAGTATAGTCAGTTTAATCGATCAATTTGAACGTCTTGCGTGACAAATTTCCAGGACGAGTGATTTCTCAAGATGAAGACTCAATTGTCCGCCGAGATCATGCGGTTGAGGGTCCAGAAGCCGTGGAGCAGAAGTTAGTGAAAATCGATGTGCCTCTGAATGTAGCAGTAATGCGCAAGACAAACAGACAAAGAAAACTGAGTATATATAGAAAGAAGATAGCTTCACAAGCTCACAAGGAAGTACTCGTAAAAGCTTAGCCTCCCAAACAATGAAAGAAGGCTTACAATATAACCCAAGGGAAGGTGCATACAAAATCGTATTGCAAAAACTAAAAAATGTTATAACAGCGGCACTGGCAACAGTGAGTTTTGTATTGAAAAAAGCAATTTCAATAAAGTCGAAAAACTTTTTACAAGAATCCATTATACCCATTATACTTGAAAAGACAGAATCTTGTACTTATTTCAAAAGGTGACAAACCCCCAGATCAACACTATGCTTGCTGGATGATAAGGAAAGTGACTGAAAAACTCTTCCAAGAAAGGCTGCACCAGTATATCGAAGGAAACAACGATCTCCTCTCCAATCCACAGAAGATGGAAACAGTAATAACCAGATACCAAAATATCGACATCAATATTTAACGATGAAAACGTAGAAAGGGTGACCGGCACCGAAATTGCATAAAGGAAGTGCCAAAGGTGATACAACACCTCAGCAAATGGACGTGGGACATTCCATTTGCTGCCAAACATGAAAGAAGAGACAAGCTAAAAATACAGAGAGGTAAACTTTTACCTTCCAACTTTCTGTCGGAGCATCAATTCTTCCGGGACTACCTTCATAAATACAAGCATGTGGATGGCCTATACTGCGAGAGTTGTGAAGGTAAACCACAGAGAGTAAAGCACGTGCTGGTGGGATGTGAAAACAACGCAGTAGATAGAACCACCCTGGAAAGGGAAATCTGTGGCGCAGTAACCACAAGAAGCCAAACCATTTTTAAGTCTACCAAGAGAAAACCCTCGCTTTCAGCGCCATTAATTTATCCTAATAGATCTAAGGAATGAGGAGGATAAACGATGACTTTTGCAGGATAAACATGGTGATGGAGGATCTTAACATCACAGCAACAGCAATAAATTGAGGGAATAAATGAGGCAAATTCTGACCGAAAGTTGAAAGACAGTTAGTTTAAGTCAAGCTTCTTATCAGTGGCCAGGTATAAGTTAGTGGCAACTGATTTGATGTAGTTCACCCGGAGTCTACAAGCAGAGTGGATTTAAAAAAACTGCAGCAAACAGAACTCTGGGCAAAAGTCAGGGAAATTCTAATTCATTCGAGAAGAATGACTTCGAACAAAAGCAAATTTTTAAGCGCAGAAGGTGCCATAGGAAAGTGTTATAGCAGGAATGTACAAGCCCACGACAGATGTTCTAGGTAGAACAAGACAATACTTTTAGGTTCGCGAGTTAGACCCATTTCAGTCAACAGTATTACATGATCGAACCCTATCCAAATGGCTATAGCATTGAATTTAAGTTTTAATACCAGAACCTTGGGAAGAAGACTTTAGTAAATGTACTTTAAAAAAATGTAATCGGTAGGCGTTGACAGCATCCCCGAAGACCTTTTTCCAGCAGCACAAATATTCACTGCTAATTAATTGACTTAAACGCAAGGTTTGGAAAGACAGGTGCTTTCAATGGAGGAGCGTAAAGGTTTGATAATCATATCTCCTCCTAAAAAAAATGTTCTTCCAATAGAACTGACTATGACTCAGTTTGGACCAAAGAATTTTTAAACTCCATACTGGACCAGGATTGAGCAGGCTTTCTGCACATCATGTTGCGAATGTCCTCTTGAGCACAGTCCTCTTCTTCACTTGTTTAAACTCGAATGGCTTTAGTTTGCCTTGCATTGGGTAGGCAGCACAGAGAGCAGAACGCTATAGCTTTTATTAAGGCCAGTTATGTGTATAGAAGATTATAAGTATAGTGCGAAATACGGCAGAATGATGCTTACTTCTTCAGTCATCGTCACAAATGAACTGAGGAACACTATACTCTATTGAGAAAGTAAATACGAGACTTTCAATGGGCAATGATAGCACTCGCTGTACTGAACTGAACTGTTTCTTTTCTGAAAGAGGATTGTGTTTCCACAATTCATTATGTAGAATTAAATGGTAATCGTAGAAAGGGAAACGAGATAGAAAGTATACACTAAACAGTGTAACCAATCCATTAGGAGTCGCTGACACACTCGATGACGCAATCGAATTGCTATCTAGAGCTTGGAGTAGCGACTGTTCCAGTCAGACCTCCAGACTTAACTACTACTCTACGATTATGACACTTAAAAGGTGATTACCAGTATCATACATATATTACATACATATGTATATGTAATCCTTTGTACAATAAATAAATGATTCCATCCCATTTCAAGTGCAGAATTTCAGAGGCGAAATTAACAAGAATCTGTGGACATTGCCGGAAGAAGAAATTGGAAAGTGATCTGTCTATGTGTAGGGCAAGCAAGCCAGCGAGATTGTTAAATACAAAAACTAGGACCCAGAAACGAGTTCTTAGGCTTGGCTCTTCCAGGAAATTCTATATAACATGTTTCTTTAAATTAAATTCAATATTGTATAATATATTTAATGTACTCGTACTTACTTGAAAACGAATCTTGTCGTCGCCTTCTTCGAGCGATGGTGGTGGCGATGGCGGTATTGCACTTTGATAATAGTCTCTGTTCTCTTCAAGGGTATCTAAAATATCCTGTGCGTCTGGATGCACCAAATCAGCCCATGTCTCCCACAATGGATGAACAATATAATCAATAAACCCGACTTGTGATTTTTCAATTGTCGCATTATGTCGATCACACATTGGACTAATATCCATGCCGTTCTCCCGTTCCTTATCGCCTTGCAAGAAAAATTCTTCCATCAGCAAATCAACCCATCGTTTATAAAGTGGAAGCGGTTTTGTTGGATTGCTCAGATCAGCACAATGCACCAGATTCTCCAAGACCTAGAAATGGATCATATTTAAAAAAAAAATCAAAGACGACACTTGAGTCTTAAACAAGACCAACCTGTATACGATCTGTATAATTGTCTAAGAGTAGGACACCGGAACCAGCCACTTTTTTAGTTTCAACCATTGTCTTGAGGTCAGCCAAAAGACTCATATGTTTCGACATATCTGTTGAAAGGACGATGTCAATTACCATTTTCCTCAAGGTTTGACGTTGTTTCCTGTAAACACAAAAAGAAAAAAAAATCAGTTTTTCAGATCGTCCAAGTGTTCAAATAGGTAACTCGCTTTTGCATGTTGCAGAATATGTCGCAGCCTTGATTTTGAAGTAATTTAAAGGCAACGGCCAAATGATGATTTTCCAAAACCGATTCGTCATTATACATCAACGCTAGTTCGGAACCTTGAATAAAAAAAAAGAGAAATACATACAATTTTACGGTTGTACAGTCTTGGAATTAGTTAAACAATAGTCATACTTGAATTAACCAAAAATTGGTTTGTTAGGCCCGGATGGTCGACGTCATGAATACAGGCCGCAAACAGAGCACCACCAATTTCTAGTGGCGTGAATACACCCTCTAAAGCTGGAGTATTTAGCAGCACATTAGTACTTTGGGTAACATCGGCTGCATGTAATGAATTGTGAAATGGATTGTCTTTAACGTAATGGTCCTCCAAAGTAGTCATAAAATTGAGAAAAGTTTTCGGTGGTATCATAAGACTGGTCAGTAGTTCTCTACTCTGTAAATGATAAAATAAACAAAGTTATTATTTGCTAAAAACATTGTGGTGGTGTTTTGAGAATTTACCTGAAATATTGTGTACGCGACACAGGTAAGCGGTCTACTGCAACTTAGGTCACCGATTCTAAATATATCGATGCCCCATGTATCCTGCTCACCCAGAAGTGTACCCAACGCATTTTCGTGAGGCGTATCCACTCCAAACGTTGGTAATCGCTCACCGGTAAAAGAATTCGTATGCGACAAAGGCCTCTTCACCCCTGATATTTGTGACATTGGCGGGCCGCGTGGTGATCGAGCACGCGGATACGGTACCACATGTTGCTCCGTGTTCTCTTCCACCCGCAGCGATGGTAAATCAAATTCTTGTTGTTTGTCTAATAAAACAAAAATACATTTAATTATTATGCGTATTACACAGAGCTTTGTTTCAACTAATAATTAACAACACTAACAACTAATTGTGACTTAACTGTAATTACGAGTACAACTAAATAAGTAATTGTCAATCAAATGCAAATTATCTTATCTGGTAATTAATAATTTCCATTTGAAATGGAAGGCGAAACTAATAGCAAACTAATTAATTGTTAGTTTCCAATTGAATTACTTTGATTAACAACTTAAGTCGTTAATCGTACGATATACTTGTAGTATAACTAAGTCAGTACTAGCAGCAAACACACTTGAATGGCAAATAACATGGAACTAAATCAATCATGATTGAATTATTTAGTTGTAAATACATATAGTCGGCTAAAAAATTAGTCAACAAATGTCCAGTGAATCTAAATTGAATCACAAGACTACTGTCTGGAAACGGTTGCAGTGACGGAGCCCGGGAGACCAAAGAAAGGTGGAGAGAATTTCATGATGGGTCAGAAATATCAATCGATAACGTGATGTAGCAATGAGTTAAAAGGTCAGTTGGCGTTGTAGAATACAAATGTATTGACTTTGGAATATAATTTGACTAAAGTTCAGGGCTAAAAAAGTGGACGAGACAAATAAAGAGATGGAAATTGGCATAAGACAACTGAACAAACAAATAAATAGCGACGATCATTCAAGGAATTTTCTGATATGAACTCTGATTCTATACCAAAATAGGGCGGATTTCGCATACGTATATATTCAAGGCAGACTGGGTATTAAATTGAATTCCGAATGGGATGCCGGGGTTACTGCCTTGTTACAGAAACCTTAAAGAAAGAGAAATTAGAAGGCTTGAAAGTTTGTAGTTGATTTGTGCTGTAACGATTTAGCGGGTAGATCGAGATCTTAAAGTAACGTTTCATGTTTGCGTCAAGTGCTTGCAATGCTCCCACAAACTACAATAACCCTCTACAATGCGTAAACCCTTATAAATAAGTGCTTAACTTGAAAACGCGGCTCAGGACTGAACGTTAGATAAATGAACAGCGGAAGAAATCCAGCACTGATAACTGTGTCGTTGGCCGTTGGTGCTATGAAATAGACCGGATGTTAGAAAGATGAAAAACTGCTACACATACTACGAAGTCTTGGGTTTCAGGCATAAAACTACTTATTTGCCTATTTTAAAGCCACCTATGACAGTGTACTATATATCAGTCACGACCGGTTTTTGAATCCCTGCTAAACTTGTCCGGTTCTGCAGGATAACCATGGAGAAACCTTGCTGCTCTGTAAGGGTCGGTAATAATTTGACTAAAAACTTTGATAACAAATGAGGCCTCCTACAGGGCGATCCAGTATTAAGTGATTTTTTTCAATAACGCGGCGAATATGGGTTTGGAGGTAAAAGAAAAAGGGTAAAAGAAAAGGTAAAAGAGAAAAAGAAAATTTATGTTTTTATCTACAGTTCATGCCTAACAGACAGATTTAGCTTCGAGGTAGTCAAAGGCCTTTTCTATCTAGACTCCGCACTATTAAGTGCAATGACACCACCCAAAAGTAACTCTTGCCAATTTCTACTTTTTAAGTGCAGAAGGCAGAAGGTAAGTTACGAATCGACCTTTTGGACAGCTAAAACAGCCCTCTATATAACTTCATCATCCCAGTTCTTGTTGGGTCGTTTCAAGAAAAAAGTCATTCGAGTAACCTGAGGAGATTTAAACAAGAACTGTGCGGGCTGCATAGCGACAAAATCATTCATGGGCTTCAATCGTTGGGGGACATGTAGAGTGAATGGACACCAGCAGTCTAGCCCCGAAGGTCTTCACGTTCATCAGCAAATGAAATCGTAAAAAGGAAGTCAAAATGCCAACGGTTACAGCGATCACAACGATTACAATGATCACAGCCATCACAACAGTATGAACCATCACAAGAGTGATCGTAAGTGATGACGGTCCTCGCTATGATCGCAATGTGAAGAGAAATTATCAGCAGGATTCGATGTTTACACTCTCACTGTGGCTAGTCTGCAGAAGATTAGGTACACTTTTGTATTTTTGAGTTCCACATAGGCGAATTATTTTTACTTGATTTTTAAAAGAGTTTTAATTCATTAAAACGATGAAATTAAACAATTTTGAAAAATTGAAAATAAAATATGTTGGCAATTCATTGAATGCAACTGGAACTGCTACTGTATATCGTCTACGGCCGTTGTCATTTCAGAAAATAGGGACTATACTCGTATATCTGTTTTGTAAACTTCTTCTTGTGTTTACTAATTGTTGAGTTTGTCTTTTGTATGTATTGTCGTCTTTAAAAGTTGCGAATATCTCCAGTTTAAACAGTTGGTTGATAGAAAGATACGTTTCATCATCTATGAATATTCTATGTATCGTGTTCAGTTTTTGCATTGCTCCAGGCCATGGTGCCATACCAGAAGTGCGACTACACAAAGCTGAAGCTGCGGAATGAAATCTTTTGGACATCTATAGCTCAGATGGGATAGAGCGTAGGTGGATTGCCGAAGTTTTTTCATCAGCTGGACAAGATGGTAGCTCCGCTTAAAGTTGCAATGTACCACAACTTCCAAGTATCTGTACGTTGACACATTCTCGAAAACAGTTCAGCATTCGTCATCGTCTTGATGGTCTTGTGGTTTTCGGTCTTGTGCAGGGATTCTAAATTATGAACTTTTGTTTCTAATTTATGTTTAAGAAGATGCGGTGGAAGAAATTTAGTTTTTTTAGAGTTAATAATAAGACAAATATCATGACACCATGACAGTTAAAAATCGTCGTATCGTCTGTGTGGGAAAACACAGTGCTTTTACTGAGCGCTGCCAGCATGCCATTCATATAGATAATAAAAAGTAGTAGCCCTCCTCGTATGCCTGTTGTGTTGTGCTGTTGTGTGCATAGTGTGTCAAATGCTTTTTTCAAAAGCTATAAAATGTGCAAATGTGTTTTTCTCTTGACTTATTTATTTTATTTGCAAAAACTCCAATTGTCCGATTTATACTTTTGTTTGGCCTAAAACCAAGTTGAAGGCTTGTTAGGATTTCCTATTTTTCAAGGTCCACCCTACTTCCCGATGTCGTATTATTTCCCGTCTTTATGTGTAGGATGGACAAAAGATATTCTAAGAGCTTCAGGTACTGTTGACGGCTCAAAACTCATTTTAACTAGCTTTGCTATAACCGGAGACAATACGCCAGCATTACACTTTAAATGTCTTGCCCTTATTGCATCTTCACCAGCTGACTTTTTTAAAGAAAAACATTGAGTGATGGATCGGAATGGGACTTGTGTTTTCGGTATTGGTGTCTAGTTTACCTTCAAACTGAATAGCTAAAACATAAAAATTGGCGTCTGAAAAGTTTTTCACTAGAGAATAATCTAGATTTACTGATTTTTTACTTAAAATGTTATTTACTCGTACTAGAATATTTTCCAAGAGCCTCTAGGATTGTGTTTTACTTTCATAAATTGCTCCTTGTAGTAAGTTGACTTGGCGTTATTGATTTTTTTATTCAGATTGTTTCGAAATCTTTTGAATTCATTCTTGTACTCTTCATTCCTGCAGTTGTTCTTATATCTCCGGTACAGTCGGTCTCTCTCGAAACATGCATTGCGCAATTCATTGGTTATTCAATTGTGTTCATTTGACTTTTTTCTTCTTCTTTCTTGTTGTTGTTGAGGATTTAACTATTTTGTTGAAGCCCGATTTGAAATTTCTATAGAATTCATTTCCTTCAACAAACTCATTCAAGATTTCCTAATTGTAATAGTTGATTACGTGATAAATCGTAACTTCGGATGCATTCAATTTTTCATGTTAATTAACTTCACCGTTGTCATTTTTAATGATAGCACAGAATATAGCGCATGGCTGAACTAACTTATTATAGATGGAAGACTCTATTAATACTTTTGAAAACCCTTAACTTTCAAATAGACACACTGTAAGTGAATTACCAACACATTGTATCTCTATAACTGAATTTCCTAGAGTGAGAGCAATTTACAAGTAAAGTTGCTACAATGAGAGCGGTTTGCACGTAAAGTTCACTATATGTGTGTAATGCGGATGACGTTTTTTGAGTAAAATGGGGGCGGGTTTTGTGACATTGATGACAATTCACACATATTCACAGGAGGGTCACATAATGGAGGCGATCAGTGGAATTTCCATTATCGGGAAAATTCGCCATCTGTGTTAGTTTATCTATGATATAGAGTAATGATACGAAAAGTTAAGTTCGAGTACTGCTGATTTGGTTTCAGTGTGCCTTGTTCGAACTAGACTATGATGTATAAGTGTTACTGTACCCAGTCGACCACACCGCAGGCGCGTAAATAAAATAAATAAATTAAAAAAACAAGTAGTGTAGTAAAGGAAAGAAATTGTACAAAGTGCGAGTATCCCACTCCTCCCGCCCCTGATCATAAGTACTGCTGCTTGCAATCTGTTACTGCCGTTGCTGTATTTGTCACGGGCAATGGCTGAGCGTAGGCAATAACTGATGGATCGCGGGTTGTGAGTGAGAATTTTGTTGGTGCACTGTTTTCTATTGTTGTAAGGGCATAGCACCAACAACAATTTGATTCGGCAAACCAATTCTGAATTTTTACTGCGCTTAGTATCGTCGGTGTTTTTGGTTTGTGTGTTTGACTTTGAATTGACTATAGCTTTATTTACAGAAGCCCCAAAATAGACAGAAATTCGACCTTCCTTTAACGAGTTTAATGCGCTGTCTGACTCCATATAAAGAATTGTATCCCTTTATCACCATACCGAAATCGTCATTATGGGCGATTTCAATATACACAATTTTGGGTGGCTTCGACATTCTGGACAGACAACATCCGAAGGGCGGTGTGTTGAGATCTTCGCTGCGGAAAATAACTTAACCCAGCTTGTAAATGAGCCCACAGGAATACTTGTGTACTACACTTGAATACTACACTTGTGTAGTAGCAAGAGTACTTAAACATCTCAACATATATAATTCCGCTGGTCCAGATGGTATATCTCCCCTTCTTCTGAAGAGGTGTTCTTACACGGTGCTGGCAAAACCACTGCCAAAGCTTTTTCATCAATCCTACTCTTTAGTACTCTTTCCGAGTAAATGGAAAACAGCACTTGTCCAGCCCATCCCTGCAAAAGGCGAATCGTCTTCTTTCTCTTCCTACAGACAAATTGAGGTCAGCTCATGAAATATCTCAAAACACGAAAACCGACAATACGGTTTTAGAAGTAACAGGTCCGCTGGTGATTTAATGGCATGTCTCACCGAAAAGTGAAACCAAAACGTACATCAATCTGGCGAAAGCAAGATAGTTGCAATTAATATTTCTAAGGCATTTGAGAGAGTTTGGCATCAGGCTCTTTTGTCGAAAATGCGTGCTTTGGAATCGACGACTCTCTCCTTCAATGGATTAAAAATTACCTTGCGGAACGTTCAATTCAAGTTGTCTTGGATGGTTTCAAGTCTGATATTCACAAAATAAATGGTGATGTGCCCCAGGGCTCCGTTCTGTCTCCGACACTCTTTTTAATTTTCATTAATTATCTCTTGTCTGCTACTTGTAATCGAGTATATTCCTTTGCTGATGACAGTACTCTCTACTTTACAGTACTTGTTCGTTCCCGGAATCACGTCCCTGCTCTTCGTCTGTAGCATGGGAACGGCAGCGTATGTTAAGCTCACTAAATTCCGATATTAACAGCATAACCAATTGGGGAACTATCAACAGAGTGGAATTTAATGCTTCCAAAACACAATGCTGTCAACTGTCGTTAAAGCGAAATTTAAATACCCAGCCATTATCCATGAATGACACTTACATCGTCACAACTGAAAAACTTTCCATTCTCGGTAAGTGTGTCAGTGACAACACTTGTCGCTGTCGCTTGACAACGATGTCACTACTAATAGTATAGCACTTATTCTCATCTATTTCAATATTTATTTCAGACAATACTATACAATAATGTCGATATGTGACACGATAATGTATTAACTTCGTTAATATATTGTAGTTTTCCATATATTTCCTACGAGTAACTTTTATATTTTTAAAATTTAATTTTAAAACTTCATTTTCTTCTTCATTGTTTACTTCCATCGTGTGTACGTTATTTTTTGACCATGAGTGTATACGTATGGAAATTATGTTAAACTATTTTTTGTATATCGAGAGCGGATCCAATTTCCACCACAGTGTCTCCACGATTCTTCTTCACGAGGATTTTGTTGTTCCTCAGCCAAACACACTTCCAGGTAACCGTTTACTCAAAGTACTACACACACATTAAAGCAATTTAGAAAGTGAATATTGCTCGATGTATCCGCAGAAAATAGGCTTAGTATTGTATTATTGTATTGCGCGGAAACATTGTGTTTTTAACAACGCTTGGCTGTTTTGAAAGGAAAATTTATTGGTTTTCAGTTTCCATAAACGAAATTCGGAAAATATTGACTAAAGGTAACCTGGGTAGATTCCTCTGACAAGCTGAGTAATATCAATACTTCCTATACTATCCAGATAGCACACTGAAGTGAAGAGAAACTTTAATCAATTGGTGTGTGCAACTGGAGACATAAAAATTTATTGGTTTAGGCTAACACTCAGCCAGACTATAGCCGCTCCTTATGAAATAAATCTCAGGATATCACGTCCTGGATAGAAAATTAAAAAAAGTCACTTTAAACTAGGTATTGATGATAGAAGCCAATCGAAGCTAAAAGATATCGATCTGGTTTGGCTCATTTACTATATACGCCTTTCTATTCATATCTATGTTGTTTAATATTGCAACAATGCCTTTAGTGGCTTGACTACATCTCAAAATCAAAGTGCGATAAGTTATAAGAAGATTGACAGGTACCATTCTTAATATAGTTTGGATTTAAAACCTCTTAATTATTTTATAAATGTAAGCAATTTCAGCAGGGAGATAAGTGCTGGTGTTGCTTTATAAGACCAAGTGGCCAACGAAAACCAAGACAGCAGATCTGATCTGAACTACTTTCAAATACGAATTCCCAGTTGAATATTTGTAGGGAACTGGGAAAGCGAACCGATTTCGAAACCGAAATCCTGAACAAAATGTATATACGAGTAGTACAATTCAAAGGGAAAAAAAGTTTTTCGATCTGAATCAAGTGATAGTAATGGCTTAGCTAAGGGGGTCTTCGCATCACTGAGGCACTAAATTTGAAAACAGAAAGGAGACAGGTCGTTCAGCAAGCCTCGGATCAATGTGCATATAGATGAAAGCTAATAGTTTTATAAATATAAAAGATAAATAAGAGTACTTACCCAAAAATGTTGAACAAATATACTCGGATATTTGATTCCCCGATCTGCTCGACTCACTAAAGTGTGACAGTTCTTTGTTAAGCATTCGTTTGAACTGCAAATAAAATTGAATCTCATAAGTATGTACTCAATTAGATAAAGAGATGTTGATTTACTTACCTTCAACGAGGCCATATCCGACACACTTCTATGGGTTTGAATTGTTTCCAACTGATCTAGGCACCAATCAAGTTCTTCAATGGTATCCGTGGCCAAGCGATTGTATGCCTCATCTCCTTGGACTAATTGCACTCGATTGGCGTTTGAAGGAGGTGTGGGCCGCCTGGATCTTTTGTTTATTAATAAATGTGTTTCACACAATGACAACGACAACAACAACAAACAATCGTGTGCGTGTATTTTTATTTTTTATGAATTTTTATTTGGTGAAGGAACATTTAATTTTGATTTAGTTGTGTGCGTGTTTGTTGGTTTGGTCATGTTGGATTCATGGGAGATAAACACAATCGGGAAGATTACCAAAAAATAAAATAAATGTTTAAAATTAGTAAAAAATAAAAAAAATTAAATACTTTATTGAAGGGGAAAAGAAAACGAACAAAAAAATGTTCACTTGAAAAAAGAAATCAAACACTTACTTGTTTGTCGCTTGGACATTTGTCAGACTTAAAAGATTATTTCGTACTGAACGCAAACTGGCTAAAATTTGGGCGAATGGTGTCACAATAAAATCTTCTCCATGGCTAGAAAAAAAAAAAACGAAAACAATTAGATTAGATTTTTTATCTTTACAAAGGAGAAAATTTTAAGCAAAAAAGCTAAATTAAATGCAAGCGATTAATTGGCAAATAAAAGTTAGTAAAGTACAAGAGAAACGTATGCAGAAAGCCTGAAATACCAACTTACTAATGAACGGATCGTTTAAGTTTTCTTGAATTCAAACTTCGATTAAGTACTCGTACATGTTTTTGAGAAACCATCCTTCAAGAATAAACAAATTGTTACTTGCTGCTTGAAAGTACCCGAGTAAATGGAAATGCTGAGAGACTTTTCAATTAAAATTTGAAACGCGCCACTAATTGCGACTGGACTGAGCATGGATAATTGTTCTCACGTTTCAATAAAGAACTAAACGAAATCGGTTTACTTAACGATACAAGTATCGGATCGTACCGGTATTAAATTGTATTACTTATTAGTAAACAGAAGATAGTACATATTACGAATTTTTGGGGTCAGTGGAAGAATATCTAAGGAATCCATTCCTAGTAAAATGGGCAGTGAGTAGCTTAAATTAGACCCTGCGAACCCAAGATATTCGAATTTCTACGCAATAGCAACACAAACACATTTTCACACAATCAATAACAATTTAAGTGATAATTGAAAATTTCAAACTCACGCATGATTCAAGGGCGAATTTCACTAGGAACACATTGTGTTACAATTCCAACAGTCGCAGACGTGATCTGAGGCACATCAGCAACAGACATAGGAAGCAGACAACACGCAACGTAGAGCTTTCAATCGCCGAACTAATTTCCGCAGAAGGTTCTTCCATAGTCAATAGGTCATACGCGAGTAGTATCTATACTACGAGTATTTTGTAGCGAAATCTTCGAATTTTTTTCTAGGAACGAATATAAAAGGTTTCTCAATGAAACAGGTAATATATATAATATTTTTCATAACATTTTCGCACATCTACGACTCTATTTTATCGAAAATAGCACGAATGTTAGGTTTAAGAGCTTCTGGGGAGAGTTGGCGTAAAACTTCCTCTCACATAGTCGAAAGGTGCTGAAACGTATAACGTATTGACGCCAATTTCTATCATAATTTTCAGAAATGTCTTTGCCAGAAAGCTTTTTTTCGCTACTTGTAAATTCTGGCTATAACAATTAATTGGTCACCGTTTTATAGTACCATCCATCCATTCAACATCCCTATTGGCTTCACTTTCGAAAAAATAACGTACAACGATGCCTCCTGTCGAAAAACCGCACCAAACTGTGACACGTTGTATGCAGAGAGTCTTCTCGACAACCATTCTTTAATTTTCTAAGCCGCAATTCAGCTTATTAACAAAGTGTTGAAGGTGAAAATGTACTTCTTCATCGCTCAAAATGGTTTTCTGTTAAGTTCCTCATCAATTTCATGCATTTCCAACACCCAATTGGCAAAGTACGACACTGATTATGGTGAGTACGTCTTAAGCTTCCCTATCCCTACACGCTTTATAACACCCAATTCTTTATCAAAGACTCTGGGGTGTTGTTTGTAGTTATTCCCAACTGTTGAGATCGAAGTGGTATCGATAGACCTCGGTTTTGGGCCACACTTCGAGCAAAAATATTGCAATATTGCAACTTGTTCTTGCGCCACGGGCACGATTTCGCCTCTTCACATCACTACCTGCATTGCTATTGCACCTCTTGTCGATTCAGTTAGATTTGTGGTCCAAGAACCATTCTACACACTGCTCTATTTTGGATCACCTCATTATTCAAGCCAAGAGTTTGCTGATGTTTTTGCATTTAAGTGATTCAATTATTTTTCAATCGGACTCTTCCTCAAACCCCGACGCGAAAACCTTCGTTGAATATACCAAAACTAGTTCAGTTACTCGGGAAGTAGTTTTTCCATTATTGGCTTTTTAATGTGCAGATTTCCGTGAATGCACCCTGCTAGACCACGTTTTGTTACAGCCGCTGACATTCTTCACGATTTTATTTTGTCGCTTTTATTTTTTTTTTCACATTTTTCGTCCAACATTGCGATGCATATATTTAATCTGGACAGACAAGGGCCACATAAGGTTATATAAGGTCATATAATGTAGGTTTTAAGGTTAAGTGGCATTTTTCTGTTACAAAATACTGCGAAGGTATCATGTTGTTTAGCTACGCTAACTCTATGGTATCGTCATCACAACTCCGTTTGAGATTAACGCACTTTTGCGCGATAGCTCTCTAAACGGATGTCAGGCGTTACCTTTGCGATTCTGGAAAAATGACAACCCAGATAGGTTTTTGTAATATCGACTAGTAACAGGTGGCGTAAAATCAATCACCCTATCGGAAGATGGTATAATTTTCAATCATATTTGATATGTGTCCTGCAGTATACAAACAGACAAGCAAGGGAGCGCTATACTTGTGTCGATGTTTTTGACCAATAATCGGTCGGTGGTGTTAGCGCAGCGTGAATTTCGCAGTCGATTTCCTAATCATGTCGCGCCAAATGGGCAAACATTCCGGCGCTTAGCTACTCGACTCGAACAGAGTGGAACCACAGGAGACCATGTAGAGCGTAGGCGCGCTACCGGACTGGACGTTCGGCCGAGAATATAGCGGCTGTGGCTGCCGATGTAGCTAAGAACGAAGAAACATCAACCAGACCAGACCATCACCAGTCGGACCCTACAGCGAATTTTAGTCAAAGACTTACCATGTTCCCGTACAAAGTGCAAACAGTGCATCAGTTAATGCCTCCTGATCGTCAGTCGCATGTGAATTACTGTAAAGCCATCCTTAATCTCAACAACAAAGAGGACGATCTTGTGTCGAAAATGAGCGACTAGGCGCATTTCCACTTAAGCGGTTACGTCAATAAGCAAAATCTTCGTTTCTGAGGGACTGAAAATCCGAGTGTCATGCACGAAGAGCCATTACATCCACTGAAAGCCACTGTGTGGTGCAGCGTTCACGCGGGAGTAATGATTGGGCCGTATATTTTTGAGGACGCCATCGGCAATACGGTCATGATAACGGTCAGGGCCATGATAAACGACTTCTTACTGCCGGAATCGGATCAGCTGGACTTGGTGAAAATGTGGTTTCAACAAGACGGTGCCACCGCACACACAGCACAGGCCACAATGGATATTGTAAGGGAAGCGTTTCCTGGTCGCGTAATTTCCCGTTTTGGCGATTTGGCATGGCCAGCAAGATCGATCGATTAAACCATACCATACTTCTCTCTTTGGGGCTAATTGAAGTCGCGGGTTTATGCCAACAAGCCTCAGACAATCGCAGCCCTTAAGGAGAATATTCTACAGGAATGCGAATAGTTATCACCGGAAATCTTGCGGAAAGTCACGGAAAATGCGATAAAACGGGCACAAATGTGTATCATCACTGGCGGCAGCCCCTTAACAGAAACAATTATAAAGGTCCAAATAAGGATTTCCATCACTCTAAATTATTTTAGTAAAAAAGTCATTCAAAAATAAAATTGGATGATTAATTTTGCGACACCTTGTACATAACATATTAAGATTATAGCGCCTTCCATATAAGATATCTGAGACTTGTATCGATCGCATTTTCTAGATCGCGGTGCTCCTCCATCAATATCCGTAATAAATCCTGTCACACAGCCGCATTGACTGCTATAGAGTTTAATAATATTATTGGAATATAACAATATGCGATATTAGTATCCTCGATCGGTTGTTGTTGCAATTTTTCGTGTCGTCTTTGCCTTTACAAAGTGGAACAAGAAATCTCTCTCCTCGCTGGTTAGGCAATCGATATGCTCTCATAATTTTATTAAAAAACGGGAGCCACTTTAACCCAATATTTCCAATTGTCGATCATATTTGAGAACGTATATAATCCGACCAGACTACATGCTACTCGTATCATTGAGTAACCCGTTTAAGTAATCTTTCCACCAACTGCAAATTTTGCTGTTCCCTACTGGCGTAGTCGTCTTCAATACATTATATTTCGGCGATTGTATGTCTTGTGAGTTTCTTCTCCTCTCCGTGCCGCAATCTAAAAAATATTAGCTTGTCCGCCTGCCCTCTAATTCTTCTTCTAGCTACATTATCTTTTGCTTCCTTTCTGCAACGTTCCAGCACCCTTGTTTAAGTTCGTTTACCAGTAAGTAATGCTGGCCCATTTAACACAATATTAGTAACAAGTGAATACAATATTCAATTGTGAATGGCTAACATTTTACAAAATCGGTAAAGATGTAAGGAATTCAGATCAATTTCTTTAATATATTTTTTTATTAAGAGTCTTTGATAATGCCAATACAACTATATTGTTACATTCATACTCAAAGTATCCTATCACACAAATTTGACAAGAACAGCGATGCACAACAGCACTTTGAACGCCTGCGTCTGCTAAGTGACATGTTCTTAAAATTCCTTGCAACGTATAGAGGTATTCTTCAGGGTTAAATTCTCGGACCATTTTTGTTTTCGTTATACATTAATAGACTTCCTACGACAATTACGGAGTTATCTATTATGCGGAAGATGTCCAATTGCATTAGGACGGTAAACTCGGTCTTATCAAAGACCGGGTCAAGAGAAAATTGGCTTTTCGTAAACTCTCTTGGGGATACTGATATCACAGAAGGCTCTAAAAACTTCGTACTTTTCACAAATTTAAAATTACCGGGCGGTAGACATCGCAGCCTACTCACTTAAGCTTGGGAAGAAGGGAATGGGCAACATTGACATACATCATTGACATATATCACTGTGATTAAATAGGGGAGCAAAAACATGTTTTTGAAATTACGAAATGTTGTAGGACAATCTTGTAAGTTCACTAACATTTCTCTAATGAACATTAGGGTGAAAGTACAACGTACGCGACCAAAAAAAGTTTCTGCGAGCTTTTTGACAAAATGTATGAGCTATGTTCTTAACAAAACCGGCTTGGTGGAAATACGACGAGAAGTCTGGAAATTCCTCCAGGAATAGCGCAATCCGAAATATTAAGCATGAAGCATGTCATGAAAGGTAAGAACTTGAAGGTATGGATATGCCAGATCGTGTAGCGAGAATAAAATCCGTACATAAGTCTTGGGAATGAAAAGGGAAAAGTTACAGAAAAATCGCAGTCTGTATTTTCAAAAGGAAAAGACAACCTCCGTTGACTATATGATCCTGAAATGGACATTGAACTAGTAAATGATGATCTGGCGAGTTGAAAAAAATCTCAGCTTTTTCGCTATTGAGTAATCAGTCTTCTCAATATTGCATACAAAATCCTATCTACCATATAGTTCGGCATTTGAAATCTTTAGTCCGCCTTTGACTGCATCCATAAGACAATTTACTATGCAGCATATTTTTTCACTTCTACTCCTTACAGTGATTGATAAAATCTGAAGAACAGATACCGTCCACAAATCGTAGGGTTTTAATTTTAATTTGTAAATCATAGGACAGCAAGCTTTTTTATGATTTTTTCTTCAAAAATGTCACTTCAAAAATTGTTCAACGCGCATCTACTCATAATCCTTACAGACTTGTCACTTCAAGGCAGAGGGTTAACGCACATGAAAAATACCTTACTTTGGGGCACGCATAAGAACGAAGACATCTCAATCAACTTGAAGCATGCTGTTGGGGGTAGTTGGAAGTGGTTATATTAATACCGAGCTAACTTGTATGACAATTATGATCCGTATTCATCCCTGAATGAGTTTAGTGCCATCTATGTACTCATAAGAATGTACGTACATATCAAACAGTGTGATTGTGATTTTTTTTTTTTTGTTGAATTTTCCTCTAGTGTATGAGGTATAGGGTGGGAATATCAGATTTTCGACGGATTGTCGTTTGCACGGATATGTAAAAAGTGTGAAAAAAGTGCTTAGTCGATTGATATACGTATATTCGTATGACATAGGTTTTCTGTTCATTAGCAACTTCATTTGTAATTAGCACACAATAAAAGATCTAAAATTACTTCGACTCTTGTTTGACAGATGTCAATACGAGGTGGGCCGTTAATCAATAAGTGTCAAAATGTGATAATCGTTATAACATGTGAAGTTCTGTAAATATGAAGACGTGAACCTATAAGATTCTGGGTATGATGTCACGGTGCAATTGTTGTGAAAAGCTCCTTAGTGTTGCGCTTGTAATCTTTTCCTCCTTTTATTAACCGTTAAAATATGTAATGTATATGTATAAGTATGTCTAATGTTACAAACACGTATTTCAATCACTCTTCTTCGTTTTACTATCGCGTTGCAGGCTAAATGTGTTAATCATAGAATGATCCTATTTTGGATCACCTTGTCAGTGAGTCCGGGAGTCTAACGCGAATATACTCGTACGTACCTCTTTACAGGTAATGTTTTGTCAAATTTGCCAAAGCAACAAGACAAGGACATGGAAATGTATGATTGAACAATTAGCCTTAGTAGTTGAGATATAATGTGTGCTGAAGATATGAACTAAACTAATTGTGAAGACTGTGGAACAATGAAGATACAATTTCTTCAGTCAAGAAAAGCTAAGTATTAAACCGCTGAAAGCCAAGACTAATGTCCTCACTTTACTTACTTTAGGTAGGCGCTGCAGTTCGGGGAGGACATGGGACCTAACAAACAGTTCTTTCGATTTAGCGCGATTGAGCATTCCATCTGAGGCAAGGTCTACCTTTACAGTGTTGTCCCTCCTGAATGAGTTTTGAAAACAGCATCGCAACACAGATAGACGAAGTCATTTATCATCTTAAAATTATAATATGCAGTCTTGGAGTATTGCCCGACCCGATAGTGTTAAGTGTTGATTGAGCAAATGATGCTGAGGTTCTATCCATTGGGCATGATTTCGTCCGATGTATTGTCATGGGCTTCAAATTAATTCAATCGCTGCTTTTCATATACAGTAATTCATTTAGTCCTACAGTTTTGTTGGTCTTTAGTTTAGGTTTTATCGGGTAATTTTTATTATGATACAAAAGAACCATTCTCTACATATATTTTTATCTTTTTTGAAGTTGGCCGTAACTGCGGCTAATATGGTCCATTCTGAAGTTCCAATTTTTGATGACGTGTTCGGGGATTACGAGTGATGTTTGACCAATGACCCGAGTAATGTTGGCCTCCAATTCTAAGTCCAATGTAGACTTTGCACTTTACGTAGCCAGGGAAAAGTCTAGAGCTCTGATGTCACATGATCTAGGCGGCCATGTGGCGCCGTATTGTTGGAACAGTGGATTTTCTTAAAGCTCTTCAAGAGCCCAACAACTGAAACGTTGCAATTCGAAAGGTCGGTCGGCCTCAGTTATTGCACGAATTCAATTTTGTATGTTTTAAACCAAGATCCTCACGTAAAATGCCAAAGCTGTTGCGTTCGACAAGCCATGCTGTTGAGAATTGCGCCGAATCGATTCATCACGATCATCGCGTACACTCTCCGCTATCGCCGCTATAATTTCTTCACCACGTGCTAGATGTGGTCTAGTTGGTCGCGTACGAGTATTATCCAATAATGAAAATCGGGTTTCTAACTTTTCAATGGTATAGCGAATTGTGCATTCGGTAGTCCAATTATGTGGACCATAATTCGCTCTAAGCGCACGAAACACATTCCTCGCTGATTTTCGTAATACAGCTGAATAATTTGTAGACGCTGTGCCGGACTAAGTCTTTCCAGGATGAAATGTTAAATAATACTGAACAAAAGTACCATATCAGTGAGACGCGACGCATGCGTGATCTCTCATGAAATCCACACTGGAAAAGGTACCTCTAAAAGAATCAACCATTATTACATACACACTCTAACGTCCGAATGTGTCTGTTGGGCATTTGAGTTCTTAGAAATGCCCTTTTCACATTTTAGAAGGACCTCCGAACATCATTTTTGCAGAAATTCCAATCTATGGTCTAGGTCGAGCGGTTTTTACTTCTTACTCCTTCTCTATGAGAAGCGAATGTTCTGTTTCTTTTGCTCATAGAGTTTGCGAGCGGATCTCGTCCTTCTTTGCAGTGCTGCCTTATAGACGTCTTGCTTGCCCACATCCGCTTGCCCACACTTTTCGTCAAATCACGGCCGAATGAAACTTAGCAAATCAAATGTTTCGTATGATATGAATTACAACACAGGTCTTCTGAGTTTGGACATAACATAGCACAGGACAGCTCGAAAGGTATTAGGAGACTAAATCAGAAAATGCTTTGGCTACTTCTTCCGACTGTAGTCGTTCGACCTAAGATTTCTTCATAGTACTCTTCCGGTGTTCTATAATCCGGAATATTCGCAACTTCGCTACAACAAGCTGGTGGTCTAAATCGATGTAGTTTCGTTTTGACATCCAGAATACCACAGCTGTGTCTTGCATTTATCGCAATGTGACTAATCTGCTTAACAGTTTTTTGGTGAGATATCTGCAAGGGTTCCTTTGTACAATATATGACGAATTGTTGGTGACGTGTGCTAACTACAAAGGTAGATATACGAGTGTTTTGTCCCTTCGCGAAGTTGATCCATTGTCCATTTTTGAAGCTAGTGTCGTGTAGACTCTGTATCCAGTTCTATTACCAAAGTAGCTGTGCTTTCCCAGTTGGCCTTAAAATCGTCAACAACGGTCTTAACCCCATGCTTAGGACAGAACTCGTAGAGGCATATTAGGTTTGTATTGGTGAATTTAGGCTAGATGCGTATTTTAATGAGGCATTCGTTCAGGTGCTTTAGTACTAAAGACTTCTTGCCTAAGTTTTCTTTTGATTATAAGTCCACATACAAGCAGGCGATGCTTTTACTCCCCATAGCAGTCACCATGGTAAAACTCACAGTTTTCCAACATTCTTTTGCGCCAGCAACGTAATTGCACTTCTTGGATGGCAGTGATAATCGCTTTGTAGCACTTTTGCACCTCCGTCAAATGCACGGCTCCTTGTGGACTATTTGTTGCTTCAGATCACTTAGAGTGTTACGTGGTTGGCCATTTAATTCTACAGCACAACCCCCAATCGGGAGGGACAAATCTTTTAGAGGATTGTAAAAGTAGCTCACTGTTGGAGTTTGAGCGCTGCGGTTGGTTCGTTTGAAAGTTCTCCGTCATCATCTTTACTGCGACAATCTGAACAGATGCCGAAAAAACCTTATATGATCTGAGCTCCGAAGCATGGACACAAATGAAAGCGGACGAAAATGCTCTCAGGCGCTTCGAGAGAAGAGTTCTTCGTGCAATTTTGCATTACTGGCGAATGGAGGAGAGATTTCAACACCAAACTGTACGGGCCTCACATCGATGTCGACCTCATCAGAAAAGCTCAGATACCAACGTCCCAGCCCGGAAAGTTTTCGAATCCAGATGGACAACACAGTAGAGGATGACCTCATCTTATCTGGTGCACACAAGTAAATAGAAAGGAACTACGACTTGAGCTACGAGAGTGCTTAAGATGTTGATGTTGTCGTTGGCGGTTGTATTGTGCTTTTTCTAGAATATGATCTGATTGGACCCCGATGAGCGTGGGTTCAGGCCTGGTAATTCCACAGTGGACCAATAATTCGAATAACAACAGACTCTGGAGAAAACGAGAAAAGTCAAGATCGACGATTAGCACCTTGTTATCGATTTTTAGACCTTAAATGATGTAACCTATGCAGACAGGCTATATGGAGTCGTGCTTATTTTCGTCCACTCTGTCAATATGCAGTTTAAGACCATTTGTCTTTCAGTAGGTAGTGATGTTGTGGTCAGTCGACAATATTTCTGCTCCATATACTCGTATGATATATAGAACATTATATCGTATGATGTATTGAGAAATTAGCTAATATCATAGATGATTGAGTAGAAAATATCAGAAGAAAGTGATCCAGCGCGATGACTTCTATCATCTTGACGGTCGTACTGAAAATACCGCAAAAATAATTCAAATATAGAAATTAACGGACATAGACTCAAAGTATTGCGCCCAAAGTCACAAGACATATTTCGTATTTCAATTATCACATCATTACCTAGAATCATTATCGGTTCATTTTAGTTCACGGTCATAGATGAAATATAACTAATTTAAAATAGAATTTAATGTTCCTTTCACCTGTTGCAATAAACTTGCGGTCACCACAATTTATGGCACACCAAAACTTACAGCATTAGTCAAAGTCTATAAAATATTCCGAACAAGTGTTTGAGATACTTAAGTAATCGAATATTGAGTACACGAGTACGAGTATATTTTCATCTGTGTATTAGACAAAATAAAATTCACCGAAACGATGTAATTTTGAGAGAAAGATACATTTTCTTAAGTATTACGTAAAAGTAGCATTTGTCATCATTACATGATTTCCGTTGGATTTTACTCGTATCTGTATCGAAATGGCAATGCCCTTTGCATCCACGTTCGCAAGAATGAATTGAATTCAAGTAGGTACGAGTGGATTTCTGTTTTCTGTCTCAGATACATGTTTTTATTTGCATATTTAAAAATACACTTTTTTTTTTGTCTTTTATTTTTTGTTAAATTCAACACATTCTCGAGACTCAAAATTATGATCGGAATGGTCGTTGTGAATGGTAGCCGAGGTTAAGGCTATTTTTATTCCCAACACCCACGGTCATTGGATCAGAGACATTTGGCTAGCTGAGATACGAGTACATATGATTTGTTTTTATCCCTAACGTGTTCAAGTATGAATGTAAGTACGAGTACGAGTACCTAGTGGTTAAAGAATATTAAATTTAATTAGTCATTTCATGACGTCAATGAATACATTTTCGGACAAGTAAAATGTGATCATTAGAATATTTGAACGAGTCCGCTCGTATGTAGGTGTCAATTCAAAACGACAGCTACGAGTGATTTTCGAAAAACTACAAAATCATTCGACGTTACAACGTAAAACCGCTTACTCATGCCATCGTTTGTGAATGTTTATAAACAAATAAATAAATTAACTCGAATTTAAAATGAGAAAGTTTCCCAAACAACATTTTACAAAATTCATATCTACAATATTCAAAAAAAAAAGGAAATCCCCGTTTAAGGAACTTTATGCTAAACTGGTGAACCTGGTAGACGAGCGAATTGACAAATTTCGAAAAATAAATAGTTCTACTCCCGGTAAAAGAATGTAAATGACATTTTGCCGTTTCACAGAAGATGTTTTTTTAGCCTCATTTGGTTTCATGAGGTTTCATTTCTCAATGGTTTCGCTTATAGTTTCGCTAAGTAGCTCATGTTGTTTTTTCTTATTTTATATTTTTCTTATTTATTTCGGATCTTTTAGGCAATAAATTATCTCATAGTTTTGATAATTATTTTTATTTACGAGTAAGTACAGTGGGTCGCAAAAATAAATGTCCACACATTTTTGAAAATAAAAATTAACCATCGTCTCAGACACACCCTAATTTCCCTGCTCTCATATTTTATATTTTAGCTTTCACTGATACAAAGTGTGAAGATGGTATAATGTAATTGGTTTATATTCTAAAAAAATAAAAACCGTTCTGAATATGTACAATAAAGGCTTAAACATTGAAATATACATATACGACCAGAAAGATGAAAAATATTATATTTCAGCTTACCCACTACTCTCTACAAAATACAAGCAACGAGCTTACCAATGTACCATCGGTGGGTACGATTCATAAGAGTCTACACGAAGATGGAAAACGCGGTCTTGCCATACGTAAGCAAAGTTCTACCAACAGCATGTCTTACAAAATGAAGATTTTTGAGATAAATCCCATGGAGTTTACGTCTTGAGGAAAAAATTTGCAGCACTCCCTTACAAGTGTGACAAACCTATTCAAAAATGTATGCAAAAGTGTAAACGCTGTAGTGATGATTTTCCTCATTTTCCATGGGCAAATTGGTAATCCTGCAGGGAAAAAAAACTGTTTCGGTTTACCTTTAATCTGCAAAATTATAATGATGCCTGAGGGCACGCGGCTTATTTTTGAAAGGTTCGTGCTTTAGCACAACAATGCTCTAACCTAAAGCCAATATTGAAACTGAGTACTGAACTCAGGAAGGTACAAATAAAATGCAAAGTCCAGCAGATCTTCTCTAATAGAGAACTTAAGGGCTCTCCTCAAAATAAAAACTTCGGTGAGGAAATTAACAAACTTTAATGCGCGCAAGAAGTGCATTACCCTGATTTGGTCGGAATAAATCACTGACGAATGCAGAAAACTCACAAGTTTCCAAGTCATTGAATAATGGCTAAATACTGCGGCTATTAAAGTTTCTGGAAACATATTTTTGCTGCATTTCGTATAGAATTTTCTGAACAAACATTATATTTTTCAAATTCGTATTTTATTTTTTAACTACGAGTATTGTAGTTAAAAAATTTCATCATTTAATTTTTTACATTTTGATAAATACGATAAATGATAAATGAATGCGTTGAAACTAATTTTTTCTGTCCGCTGTATGTCGGATGGTGGTTGAATACTCTTGGCCTGCTTAGTAAATCTGAATAAAAGAAAGACATCGATGTACGTTGGTTTTGAATGTTCGCAGTTTATAATGACTAGAAAATAAAGAATCACGAAATGTCAGTAAGGGGACTCGATTGTAAACTGATTGATGGGCATTCATACTTAAGTTTTGAGAAATGGCAATACCGCTGTAGATACGTCAAATCTGACATCGGCATCGTGAAGTTTGACGTTTGTAATGGCAGACGTGCTTAGAACGTTTTGTCATACAAGTGCTATTTGAGTTTTTTACAGAAACTGGAAATGTCACCCCCGTACCATTAGAGCAACCATTTCTTTTCCAGGAGTCTTTTGAGAAATAAGGAAAAGCAACCGCCGAACACAGATCGTTCTCCACCATAACAATGCGAGCTCTCCTGTGTCGGCTCAAACAAGTGACTTTTTGAGCACTCAAAACATCGAATTATTGGGTCGTCCGCCGTACAGCCCTGTATGTTTTGCAATGCCTGAAGAAGCCGTAGAGGAGTTACCTCGATTGGAGTGGAAAAAGCGCTTCGAAAATTGGTTCAAATGCATGCAAAAGTGTATTGATCTTCATGGAGACTATTTGGAAAAACAATAAAGCCATTTTCGATGATTAATAGTTCTCTTACTTGTTTTTCTCAAAACTTAAGTAGTAACCTGCGTAGTGCGATGGATGTTACGGTTAAAAATATGAAAACCCAAAATGCTGCTGATAATTATGTTAAAGCACGTACGGCAAGTGACATTAAATATTACTGACGTGACCGCAGCCGTGCGGCTTGTCGTATTGTCGTAGATGGCGACAAAATGGAAAAAAAAGTCGTAAACAGACACTTTAACACTTAAATGAGCCTAATGCGCATACACATCTCATAAGACTACATGAAGTCTGTATGCGCGATTAGTTCCCACGTCTATAGGCTACTGGTGGGTATAATAGTATTTATAATACGAGTAGCAAGTAAGGTGTCTTGAAATTGCTCGAATCTGAATACACTATCCAGGGGCGAATAGAAATATTTTCAGGTCAGAGCTCGACGCTTTCTAGGGGCGAGCAATATGATGTTGGCACAATGACAGCCAACCATTTCGAACTAGAATGTGTATTAAGACAACGTAAAATTGATACAGTATGAGTTAAAGGAGCCGAGTGGCGAAATATCGAAACTTTTTTTTTTTTTAATATAATTTACGCGCGCCTAAGGGGTTTAGATACCCTTTAACTGTTGCCAGGGCGCGGGCGGGAAGGTAGAAAGGAGGAGAAAGGAAAATTGATTTTTGTAGTGGTTTGAAACTCAGGTGTGTTTGGTTTCGATATTCGCTCTCCAGGGGGTGGAGGTCCGAATAGGACGGAGAGCTTTTTCTTCACTCAGAGTGGTAGGCTATAATTCGCAGTAATTTTTTGTGCTTGAAACTCTACAACAGCCAAATCTACGTGTCAGTGTTATGCCTTCACACGCAGAATTTTTCTGTCTGAAGTCCAATTACACAACTGAAAAACTTGAAAGACTTGTCGTGGGCAGGATTCGAACCTTGACCCCTCCGAGTGAGAAGCGAATGCTAGTACCACTACACCACGGCCACCCCCAACTTACAAATGAGAGAGTACAATATGTATTATATAAATATTTTGGCGTGATTTTGGAGAGCAGGAAATACGCTTTTTACCAAGCAAGTGCGCCACTTAATTACATATTGCTGCAGTGGACACCAAACTTAGATAGATTACCATTTCTGCTGGAATAATGCAATACGTCGAGTAAAAGATTGTAAAGTAGTCGTGGACGAACCACCTTTGCAAAGAAACCAAAGAACAACCAACGAAAACCAGTTTCAGATAAGAAGGAAGAAAATAAGGAAATTCGCCAGCTCTTGAAGCGAAGTAACGAGAATAGCTTTGAAGTGATGGAAATCAAGAAATCAAAAGCAAGCAAATTTAAGCGTGGACTAAGTACAGTACTAAGGCTAACAACAGACGAGACGTTACTTTACAGAAGAGATACCCTCTCCACAACCTATAAGCAGGCGACAGCCAATAGAAGAAGTGCAACATCGAATCACGGTAAAATGAAATATTAGTTTTAAAATTACGGCATGAATATGTTGAAGACAAGCAGGGACACTTCCTAACGGGGAACAACGAATTTTGGAAAACATGGAAATGTACTTTAAGGCGGCACTTAATGAAGAAGTCTGAAATATGAACGACAATCGGAAACCTTGCGATTGATTTTGTTCAATAAAATGATGTGAGGCGACCGAATGCATAACCAATGGAGGGTAAACTTGTCTCTTCACCTGTATAAAGGCAAAGGCGACAGGAGAAAATGCAACAACTACCGATTGCATACTAATAATGTCGCATACTTCGAAAATATACGAGAGAGTTCTAGATATTCGACAACGTAATATTATTGAACTCCATGATAGTCAATGAGGTAGGCAGGTCGACCTACGACTCGATTCATGATAGAGCAACATCACGACGCTCCGAAAAATCAGCATATCGTCTTCACCTACTTGCAGAAAGCGTTGGACATGGCCCGTATATGTACGGCGCTAAGATTTCAAAATGTGCTTGTACGATGATGAAAAATTCAAGTTAATTGCACAGCGGAAATATCCGAAGAATTCAAAGTTAAAGTAGGAGTACACCAACGCAGTGTACAAAGTCCATTTTTTGCTGTTGTGCAAGATTCCCTGCTTAAGCATAATATTCCGATGACTGCGCTATCATGAGCAACTACGTGACAGCCCTTCAGGCAACTCTTAAAAACAGGATAGAGGCGCTAACTAAAACCGAATGTTTGCATTACCATTCTTTCAACTCCGCAAACCCAACTTCTGACATCAACTTAGATGTAAATGACTCAAAAATGTCCAGGCTCTGTCGTATACTAGCAAGCAAATTGAGAAGACGCAAGTGTGGCTTAGATGGTGCAACAATTTGTGAAAGAAAAATGACACTTAAACTAAAGGGTCTATTGTAGATGTAGCAAAACGTGATCAGAAAATAAGGTCTAAAAAGTAATAGAATCTCAAGTTCTTACCTAGCTTCGAAGAAGACGTCGAAGGAAAAATAATTGGACCACTCAAAGGCAAAAACATTAGCAAACTGCTGGGCTCACTAATAAGATGATCCAGAACAGGAAGGCCTGTAGAATGGTTCTATGGTTCGAAAATTTAGCCAAACGCACAAGCGGCATTGAAACAATGTAAATATGTGGCGAAAATATGCAGCATTAGAGAGGAGAGAGAAGAAGATTCGCTTTTTTAAGGAGGTAAGGACCTCAGAATTGACCACCAAAATCGATACCAAAATGAATCAGATAAACCGCACCTCTTTACGACCTCTGGAAGTGGTTTAAATTTTGAGTCAAAATGGGGTAGCAACTCATAAGACCACAAACGACGCGCTGCGCTATGCTACCAGGCAGACCATGGATCTCATTGCCTGAAAACTCCTTAGTTACCTTCCAAGATATGGCTACTTCTGTTCATTGAATTCATTATTTTTTTTTATTTATTTATTGTATAAGAAAATTACAAAATTTAAATGAAAATATAAGTTTTTAACTTGTTTCAATAACAAAAAAAATACGCGCTTAGTCTGCATCTCCTGAAAAGTATACCCATTATCTTCAATGTTGGTAGTATCACTTGGAAACTTTTGAAATTGTGAAACAAAAAACCTAAAACGTTTTGTATATCGTATTTCCATAAAATCCTGCACCTGAAATTTGTAAAATGGGCTAAGATATGTTTATTCAAAATTTTAGTGAGATAGGTCCAACCGTTTCTGAAATAGTGGGTCATTTTCTTTCCATAAGAAATATACGAGTACACCAATACCCCAGTTTGCGTCGTTTCGATTTGCGTCGTGTTTTAAAAATGCTCTATAACTTTAAGGTTTATGTTTCGGTTTGCGACGATGGCTTCGATTTGCGTCGATAACATGAAACTGCGGAGAACCTCAACTTGGTTGTGAAGGATGTCTGCTAATTACTAGTTGAAAGATCCTCAGTTTCATTGATACGTTTGCTCAGGTCAGGTTGCTAGTCAAGTCAAAAGAAAATATTTTTCAATAATGAGTCAAAAAAGAAAGCAAATAAGTTTAGAACGAAAGGTGGAGATTTTGAAGCGGTTTAAATTGGGTGAAAAGGCTGTTGAGATTGGAAGATACCTTGGAATAGCCCTTTCTACAGCAAATGTTTTTTTTTTTTTTTGAAAAATCTATTTTTTTTAGCCATTATTTTAGTGGGCCATGGAACCAATGAAATAAAATAAATGTGTATGTAAGTATGTTCATACAAATATATGTATATAAAATCGGGTTTCGGTTTGCGTCATTTCGATTTGCGCCGCAATTTTCCGGTCCCAATTAGCGACCGGGGTATTGGTGTATGTAAAAGCGCCTCAGGTCCCTACCTCCTTTAAGGGCGGTCTGGTCAAATGATGTTTTCTATTTTTTTTTTTAAATAGTCCTAAAGAGTAGGATTGATTAAAAAGCTTGTGCAGTGGTTTAACCAATGTCGAAGAACACATTTTCAGTTAAAGATTCATATGTGTACCATTTGGTCCAACGGATTTTTGAGATCTTTGAGCAGTTGTGTTACTACGCGAGTGCGAAAGTGGATTCTTCCTTTAAATAGTTCGACGCTCTTTGATATAGACATGAAAGTTCGCAGCGATTAGATTGGGCTGGTCCTAAGTGCTTGCAGCTAGAATGTCATTTGAAATGAGCCTCGGTAGCACCTCCGAACTGAATGTGGACAAAAGAATTCGATAACTAAAATATGCGTCTGGTATGCTGACGAAAATCTGAAAAAAGTATTTTCAGCATTAAAACTGCTCAAATCGAACGTGGAATACATGCCCGGAAAGCCATATTCTATTTTATTTTCGTAAAAATGTAAGAATTTGCTGGCGGAACCATATTTCGAAGGGCCATGAGAAGAGAATAAGAACCAACAGAGATTGAAATACGAAAGAGAAAGTAGCAGGGATTGGTCACATTTTATGCCGGATTATAATGGAATCTACTTACCAAAGTAGGGGAAAAAATTGGCTATCCAAAGCAAACGTGAAGCGATCTCAAATTCCGATGAACGAACTGGAGAGAACTTTAACAAATTGTAGAAATCCGAACAGCGCAGGAGTTACTGTCTTTACGTGCTTCAGAGGAATGCAGAACTCCCAGTGTCGTTTGATATGGCAATTGTTATCGCAGAAGAGTGTTCTAAATTATTTGAATGCCTCAATAGATGAACGTCAAAAAATATATTATATGATTTACGAGTATTCTTCAATTAATCTGGCAACACCCAAATTTACGTTGTCAAGCTTCCATTAAAACGAAATCAAGATGTTTTAAAAGAAGGCTCTCATAATGAGCTCATTTTAACCAAAACGAAAAATAAATTATTAACATTAAAATTTATTTCGCCGCAAATATGGATTTCATGAACAATAAAAATAAATTCGATTTTCCATAAAACTCTGACCACTTGTGAGCATTTCATAAATGTGGCCCATAAATCAAGCTTGCACAAACACGAGTGCCTTTCTGCCCATTCTTACCAATATATAATAAATAGAGAAAATGTGTTTAATTACTAAGATTCGAATTTGGATTACTTTATAAGGGGTTACAACCTAATTTAAATTCAATTAATTTCAGGCAAGCAGCGTAAACATTTTTTATTCATTTTATGGCTAACTACGAATAACGTCTGTGCCATAAATAACAGATTGTTTCCAAAAAGCAACACCTATGCATGATACTATTATATCTTAATGAAATAGTAAAAATATCTTTTTTATAACATACTCGTATTGTAAGGGGGACATTATTTTTTTTTTTGTTTGATTAGAAAAAATTATGACGCAGACAAATATTTCAGTGCAACAGTTACAAACATGAATATGCGTATACCTATAGATGTCCGATAAATTGTTGGCGGGAATTTAAACACAATAACAAAAACATTTTAATTTAAAAATTTGAGGATCGGAATACGAGTATTTCGCTTATTTAACTTAAAGTACGCAATGATTTTCCTGAAATTGTGACACTCATTCCATTCTTGAGAAACCTGCAGCTACTTATTTCCTTTAATGTCATTTATTTACTGTAATCAAATGCCTACATAGTAAGACATACGAGATACACGAGTATTATGAGGTAGTGAAGCTTCACATAAATCGCTGTTTATGGTTTTGAAACAGCTACAAAGTAAACGATAAATGAGATAGTAAAGCAATTTTAAGATAAAACAAATTTTAAAGTTGCATAAAAGTCCACAGCCGTAATTGAGAAATGGAAAAATTATTGTTTAACCTAACAACATACGTGTTTATAGCGGAGCAAAATAATGCGACATCCAGAGCTGACGTAACGTTCTACATGGCATACTTTGTGAACAACTGAATTGACATGATGTCCTGTGTGTCGTTTTAGTCGATTTTTAAACCGTTTCTTGCTACTCGTAATAACGATGCACTTCGTTTTAGAAGAGTTTAGAAAAACCTAGTTCTCCTTCACACCATGTGGATATCGTTTCCGTTGCTCGTGTTTATCTTTAAATTGAACATGGTCCGTATATCTGCGTATGCAAACAAATTAGAACATAATTGAAGAAATATCATCGAAGAAGAGTGAGAAAAGTAGAGGTCCCAGCATAGAACCATGTGGAACACCTTTACTATTGAGAAGATATTATAGTTAGACGAATATCCACAGAAATAGCTTCTATCTTGTTCTTAAGTTATGTTGACATTAGTTTTACAATCGAATATCAGACACCAACCTGAGCTGAAAGTTTATTTCAGACGACTGTGTGAAGGCTTTTAAAAAATCGAAAAACTGTAGAAAAGTCACTTTATCTTTATGCAACGATTCTCTAATATCTTAATAATCGCTGTCATATAACTATGGTGTTGTCGGAATCCTTATTGCGTTTGTGAAGGCAAATACATAGTACGAAAGAATGTATGAAGTCGTTGGCCCTTGCAGTACCCGCTCAAACACTTAAGGTTCAGGGTGTTTTCTTTTAAGAGTTGTATAATATTTTTGTATTTTGTATTTTCTTAAATTTTTACAATTTTTATAATTTTCTGCGAAGCTCTGATGGCTTTTCTGCAGAAGGTTGAACAAATTCTAATCAAATATAAAAGGAGCAAGTAAGAACAAAAAAGTAATATTGCAAAAATTCAGTTAATTAAGATTCATTACTTTAGCTAAAAATTAGTTTAAAGATTCAAGAAATAGTTGTTGATCTCTTTTTTTCTGTATTTAAAATTTAAAATGTTTCTTAACTTTGATGGTAAATTATTAAAACTACTACGAATGCTGTATTCTAACATTCTTTTACCGTAGTTATTATGGTTTCTAGGCGTGTGCAGTAGTACCTGTGCTCGTCTTCTTGTATTTATTTCATGCTGAATAGGTTTTTTAAATCGATTGTCATCGTAGTACTCGAGAACTAGAATCATCCTAAAGATATATTCGACTGTTATGGCCTTAAATTTTCTTTCATCAGTAATGTTCATGTTGTTTATCATTTTAAGTGCTGCATTTTGTAGACTTTGTAATTTATTTATATGTGTTGGAGATGCATTTCCCCAGGCAAGTATTCCATACCTTAGTCTGGATTGGATAAGAGCATAATATACAAGTTGAAGTATTCTTGGTGGAGCATGATTTCGAAGATGGGCCAACGTAAACATCGCTTTTCTTATATCCATGCGAGTCTTATCTATGTGTTTTTTCCAGATGAGATGGCTCACTCCTAGATATTTATGCGTTTCTACTATTTCAATTAGCTGTTTTGGGGTCGAGGCACATGTATCATTTTGAACGAATATCTGTTGATTGGTTTTGTTTTGATGTGGACATCGAATGTGCATAATCTTAGTTTTATCTGCATTAATAACAAGGCCATTGTCATGACACAACTTTATGGCATCATTAAGCTCCTCTTGCATTATTTTTGTCGCAGATTCTAAAGATCTGTGATGAACCACTATTGCGGTGTCGTCTGCATAAGCGAATGGGATGCTTCTTTTGAAGGTGCGTAGCAGTTCATTTGTGAATAAAATAAATAGAAGGGGTCCCATATTCGAACCCTGTGGAACTCCGAAGTGAACCTGTTTTTTTTCACTGTATATATTATTGATCTTAACACAGTATAAACACACTAGCTTTTAAACAAGAATAATAGGAATGGAGCATTGGAATATTGTCATTCATTAAGAAGAATAGTTCATGTCATTATGTCTAAGACTTCGGGCAGCTAACTTAATAGCTCTCTTTCGAATATTTGTGGCTATATCTCACCAATAACCTTTTGTATACCATATATGCTTCCACAGCCTGAATACTTGACGGCTTATCAGCTGATTCGTAAGACTTTACTTAGGCCCACAGGAAGTAATCCACTGACATTGAATCGAATGTCTAATTCACTGCTTCATTATATGGACTCCTAAATAAATCAATTATTTCGTGGGTAGTATGGCACGTCGCGCCATTCTATATTGTCCCGATAATTGATGATTGTCTATAGATAACACAAGCTTCGTCCATACTGGATTCATGGGCAGCTTCCCGTAAGCTAGCCTCCATTAAAAAAGATGTAATAAATATTTCATACAATAGTATCCGTGCCTGCCTGTTAAATCTGGTGTTTTTTTGGGAATGACTTCTGAAACAATTATACCAGAATTCTGCCGAGGATATATTGCGCTCCAAACCCAATCATGAATATGGCTTGTGTTTTTTCGTGGTAGACAGTAATCATAGACTCCATTTTTATCTGAAATAAGTCTAAACACTTCTAAACTAGTCAGACTTCATTAAGTCTTGGCTTAAAGTCATGTCAATATGATCTCGGCTAATGAGTTGGCCGATAAAATAGTAAATATTTTTTGGGTTATCTGTTGAAACCATTCATAATTGAATGTGTCGAGCGATTAACTGTAAGTGGCATGGCTATTCGGGATGGAGGTGACTCAAACAATTTTACAAAAGAAATCTGTCATCATTTCCTTTGAGTTTTTTTTTTTTTTTTTGTAGACTATTTTAAAGCCTGGATACATTCCAACAGACGATGAAAATGCTTGTACATATTTCTTCTTATATTTACAGCATATAACCACAGATGCTATAGTTTATATAGATATTGCACGCCGAAAGAAAAACTCTAATCAGTTGCCTGTTTTTACTTCGAACTTCAAGTTCTGAACAATTTGTATGAACAAAATGTATTATAAAACCGAAGTCAAACACAATATGTGTTGTATTGTGTGTACAGCCGACGAGAAGGTATGCGCCGCGCCGTGCAGATGTGTCTGTGGTTTCTGTTTTCAACCCTTATCTTCATACATAAAACAACCACAATTCACGGAGCTGCGCGGCGCGCTCTCTGGCTGTTAGTTGCTTTACCTCATTCGCCGTCGACTCTTGACCGATTTGGATGTTTATTTATGTGACTGAACAATTTTTCTTACTAAATTTTGTCAGCGATATAATATTTTGCAGTTTATTTTTCGATAGCAATGGTTGACAAGACAAGAGATTATCTGGAGTTTCTTGTTCTGTTTGTAGGAAAACTAAAAGGAATTACCCCGACTTGAAAATTTTTAAATGTCCTTCTAGGGAAAAATATGAAATTTTAAATAATTTGTAGATGTAGGCATGTGGTTTTAAAAATTAAGGTAAATACTTTGTTTGTGCAGATCATTTTTGTTCCGAGTTTGTAGGAAAACAATGTCCTAAGGCGGATGCTGTTCCTTCCTTAAATTTAAATTCTGATTGGGATTCAAACTTGAATTTGGAAGATCTGAAGTTTCCTTTAACTAAACGAAGAAGAACGTCGAGCAGTTGCAGCATATCGTGTGCAAGGTGCGATTTGTTATTGGAAAGATGTTCAAAAGAGGAGAAAAAAAAATGCAACTTTAAAAAAAAATATTGTTAAGTTACAAACTTAAATTAAGATATTTAAAAATAAAACATTATAAAAAAAAAACAGAGCGCATACTGCCATAAAAATTTTTAATAAAAATAAAATATCTACGACGTCTTAAATCGAAAGGCTCAATATTTCAGACCATTCAAAAACATTTTGTAAAATGCTTCTGAAAGAATCAGAGACTACAAAATACAACAGCCACGAAAAAGAACTCCCAAAATTTTTATTATAGATCACAAAGCGCCTATAAATTTTTGAGAGATAGACTTGGCTTTAAACTTCCTCACATTTCCTCTTTCTGTAGATGGACTCCTGTAAAAGGATTACAACCAGGATATGAAAACAATGCTCATTCGTATCTTAAGTCAAAGTTTGCTTTATTAAACCAGCGAGAAACGTTGTGTTGTCCTGATATTTGATGAAATTAGGATTCGTAAAAACCTCACATACTCGTATATGTTAAAAAAAAAAAAATTATTTAATAGATGGTTTCGAAGACCTTGGTGTAGAAAGAAGTAGATTTTTTGCTAATGAAATATGTGTTTTCATGCTAAATGGTTTGTTTGATAGTTGGAAAAGTGTTTTAAACTATTTTGTGTCAGCAAACGGTGTAAATGGGGATAACCTAAGCGAAATTATAAAAAAAAAAACAATTTTAAAAATCTGTCAAGAACTTGGTCTAAAGGTATGTGCTATCGTTTGCGACCAAGGGGGAAGTAATAGAAAAGCTTACAAAATGTTAGGTGTTTCTGAAGAAAACCCATTTATAATTTTTAATGATGAAAAAATATTTTGTTTTAATGATTTCCCTCATTTGTTAAAATCACTTCGTAATGTTCTATTGAAATCAGATCTACAAACTCCAGATGGTAAAGTATCTTTTGATGTTATGAGAGAAATATACACTTTGGAAGTTGACAACGTAGCTACGAGGGGCGTTCAACATATTCTCGGTATCGGGGTGAAGCTGTGGTTGTATATATAAATTGAATTATTTATCAAGTAATACTATTATTTTAGTGCATTCATGTAAAATTTCATATAAATGTGATTATTAATTCGCGTTTTATCTCTAGTTAAACAGAATCATAATGGCAACTGCGACGATGATGGTGGAAATTGAGCATCGCGCTGTAATTAAATTTCTCACTAAGCAAGGAAAAAGTCAAAAAACTATTCATGGAGAGATGGTGACTGTTTACCAGGGTTCCGCACCTTCATTATCAACTGTGCAAAAGTGGTCAAGTGAGTTCAAGAGAGGCAGAGAGAGCATTGAAGACGACCCCCGCTTCGGCGCCCCGGCTACTGCTTGTACGGGAGAAAGCATCAAAGAAGTCGAAAAACTTGTTCTTGAGGATGCCCGAATAAAGGTGAAAATGATGGCAGAGATCACCAAGCTTTCAATTGGTACCATTCAGACCATTCTTCATCACCATCTTAACCTTTCAAAGGTCAGTGCAAGATGGGTGCCACGAATGCTCACAGCGCCTCAGAAAAAAGTGATAATCGCATGCTGTAGGCTTTTGGAGATGTGTAGTGAGAACGCGGACGGTGTTATGGATCGAATTGTTACTGGGGACGAAACATGGGTCCACCACTATGACCCTGAAAGCAAACAAGAGTCCATCCAGTGGCATAAAAAAGGAACAGACCCCCCGAAGAAGTTCAAAGTCACTCCATCTGCCGGGAAGCTCATGAACACAGTTTTTTGGGACTCAAAGGGAATCTTGCTCATTGAGTACAAAAAAAAAGGTGAAACCATCAACGCCACATCCTACGCTTGCACTTTGCATAATTTGCGGGAGGAAATCAAAAAGAAAAGACGGGGTAAACTCGCAGCGGGTGTCTTGCTTCTTCATGACAACGCTCCTGTTCACACGGCGCGAGTTTCCAAGGCTGCTGCGTGAGATTGTGGTTTCGAAGAAATCCAACACCCACCCTATAGTTCAGACCTTGCCACTGGTGATTATTTCCTGTTTCCGGATTTGAAAAAATGTCTTCGTGGAAAAAGATTTTCGGATGATGAAGAACTCAAGTCGGCAATAAATGGGTATTTTGCAGAGAAAGAGGAAATTTATTTTTTTGGGGGTTTAAAAAAGCTTATCTCAAGATGTAACAAATGCATTGATGTTAGGGGAGATTATATTGAAAAATAAAAACAATTTAAATTGAATTCGCATTTTCCTTCATATCGATACCGAGAATATATTGAACGCCCCTCGTAAGACATGTTTAAAATTTAGAAGTTGTCATATAGCACCAAATGCCTTCGAAAAAATGCATGTTCACCTTGCAACGCAAATATTTAGCCGGACAACTGCGGCATCGATTCAAACTACTTTTGAACTTAATTGAAATCAAAAGAAAGCTCCAATAAAGCTGTAGCAACGAAAGAGTTCGTACTAAAAGTGAATAATGTATTTGACATTATGACAAGATGTTTTAGGGCGGGGAGTTCAGCTAGAGAATCCAACTTATAATGAGTTGAAACAATTTTTGTCTTACTTAAAAGATATACAAAAATCAGTTAACCTTCCAAGCAACTTTTGTTTAAAAGGAATGGAACAAACTATAAACGGGGTCTTATTACTTTGTCATGATATAAGCAATGGTCTATATTAGAATGTGGATTATTTGCTAACAAAGAGAATTCATCAAGACGTATTAGAAAATTTATTTTCTATTATTCGCATCAAAGGTGGTTACAACGAAAATCCGTCTATTTACGAATTTAATGTTTTTATGTCGAAAATTCTCTCGTCAAATCTTATTAATTTTTCTCCTTTCAGTAACTATGATGATGATGATGTAGAATTTTTAATCGTAGAATTATCCCCAACTCAAACTAATATTCCAAAAACTTCTTCATTGCTCGTAAGAAAATCGTATGCGATGAAGCTCTGTACGAAAAAGTCATTTGTAATATGGAAATCGAAAGTAAAATCACATTAGAAACAACAGCAATGCGATATTTTATTGGATATCTTGCTTTTAAAATGCTTTTAAGGAACAAATGTTTAAATCGTTCCAAACTGTTTTTAAAAACTGATGAAAAAATAACAAGTCCTTCGGAATTTTTCATCTTTGCAAAAAATTATTCTCAAAGAAGTGGCTTTGGAAGTCTGAGGGCACCAACTAATAAATTTTTTAACGTTTTTAAAGTACACTTCAAAGTATTTAATAGAATTTTCAGAGAACGTCAACAAGAAAGAAATATAAGAGACATAGGATAACAAATACTAGAGATCCGAAATGGTTTGATGAAAAAAGCATCGCAAGGACCTTTTATACTTTGCTCTCCTCGTTCTATTACGGAAGCATTGTTCGTGGAAGATAGAAAAAAAACATAGCATCCAAAAATCAAAAAATTCAAATTTTATCTGGAAAAAAACGTAAAACAACTATTCAATAAACACAATATTAAAGACATACGGGTACGTCCCGTTGAATGGAAAAATGGTTAGATTTTTTCCCTCGGCGTGCAATATCTATGTAACCTATAGCATCTGTGATAAAAGACTGTTTGTCAAACAGACCATCATAGAAATAGAAACCGCAAGCCATAACAAGATCGTTATTTCGCTGATGCGGCTCAAGAGCAGGCGCAAGTTGACCTGTTGTTTTATTGCAGAATGTTGTCAGCGATAAGATTATTTTGATTATTTTCATTGAAAATTAGCAAAATCGATGCTCCAAGAATGGCGGTACCGAAACATGATGTATAATTCAAGAAATAGACTTCTCAATACGATCCGATTATTTTCTGTAGGACTACGTGAAGCTTATGCTGATGAGCCTATAATAATTGACGCCATCAACAACCAACATTCCTCGAAAAAGTGACCAGTTCTTGGAAAGGCATCTTCATGGTAGCTATTTGACATGAACTTATTTTCCAAATGTTGATCATTGGCATTTTCTGAGTAATTGGTAGTACTGCTTGCCATTACCATTAAACCCATCTAACAACAAGACTACTTTTAGATTTCGACAAATCCTTAGAGATGTCATCAAACAGAAGATAAATAACGACTTTGACTTTGGTGAAAAAATCACAGATCTCCCAGCGTATTCTACTGAAATTGCTTCTTGCGCCTGCCAGGTTATATTTATAATACAATTTCCATACCCTTTCTGGGTTTTTAAAAAACTTCGGATTTCAGATTCATTGGATAGATATAAATTTTCAAAACCAGTGATACAAGTTGCGAAAAAAAATACGGATGCATAAACAATCATAAAAGTCATTGCATTTAATTCAATATGCAGTTTGTGTAGTAGTAATATTGTTCACACACGAATACTGGCATTTGGATCATTAGAATACACGATCTGTTAACCAGCAGTTAGCACATCGTTGCATGCTGCACGCATCCTTATTAAATATGAACGTAACTTGTTTGTGTCGTTCTTTTTTAATTTTTGAATACATAAAGCGATCGAATTATTTGTTGATTGACAAAGTTTGAACAACCGAACGTTTGCAGAAATTACGTTCTCTTTTGCTAGGTATTAACTGTACAAAAAATATAAAAAAAAACTCACAAAACAAATATTTAATTCGCGAAACACTTGTAAGTACCTTCTGGACTTGTGAAACATATTGTTTCGCTCAAAAGCAATAGCTGCAGCCAAATCATCTTCATCCTCAAACAATGTTGGAATCATTTTCTGATCTATGTCATCCATTAAAATATTAAAACATTTCAACATCTTACGACTAAATTACATTTTTACCAAAGACTGTGTTTGAGAATTTTAACATTTCTGTTTTTGTTTTTTCTAAGTTAAAACGCGCGCGCCAATAATAACGTTCAATTGTACGCAATTTTTTTTTTTTTTTTTTTTTCTTAATTCGTTTTATCGGAATTTTTTCTCACGATATTTCAGATTTTTCTTCGACCACGAAGTAATCGTACTATGTAGTAAACATAACCCGGTTCGGTCACGAGTGTAGTATTGTATCTGCAACTATCCGGCGGCAGCCTGACATGGCAGATTGATCGTGTAGTATTATTTGTAGAAGCGTAAGTGACAATAACAACAACGACAACACGATAACACCGACAACGACAACGACAACGACGACCGATCGACCGACGACACAAACTGAGTGAACTGCGCGCCCTTATTGTCGCAGACAGATCTAAAACAAGAATCATCAAAACATGGGCATGGACCACTTAAGCGAGCTCCTCGACTGTGATTAATAATTTTTATTTAGCTGTCATGCTTACATAAGAATAATAAAAATGTTCTGTTTTTTTTTTTTTCCACATTAATATGTATTCGTGTGTGTTTATATGCCGCTCTGACAGTACAGTGGAACCACTATATTCGAGAAAAACTATATTTTATTTCAAAATAGAAAAATTATAATATCTTGCCAACAGGCAGTGCGGCCAAAAAATTTCCAACGAATGTAAAATGAAATTGTGATCACCATTGTCATGTTTAAGAGTCAAGAGGACTGGGTTAAGATCAGCAGAAAATCACTGTAAGACGATTCTGGTAGAAGACTGGTGATGGTCATTAAAAAATGTGAAGATCATCTTGCCGTGAACAATAGATCTATTAAGGACCTGTGAATCCTGTACAGAAAAATGGGTGTTGGATAGCAAGAATATTGGCGAATCGCATTGTTATCTCGAATAGAACTCGTATCCAACACTACACGAATACGCCAGCAACGACTTGTGGACTCAGGAGGCGGCAAAAAATTCACAGCAGCTGGAATTTGAACTTAATAATTCCACAGGTATACGAGTAAACTCAATAACCTGCCGATAGTTGAGTACCCCATGACGAACTCTGAAATATATAGCAGGACTGTGGGATTTATAGTATGTACCCCGAAGAGCCATTCAATTTTTATATGAAAGTCGCACATATAAATTTGGTGAACGGGGTTCATGTTAGTGAGTATTGTTGTACGCACTGAGCGGCGTCAACCTTTTGATGCCCAGTGCCGTAACAACGGTTACACACTGAGTGTACTCAATTTATTTTTTAGTGGTAGTTACGTGGACACTGGTCTCGTCCAACTGCGCTTGGCTTGCCAAACTTATAGCCGCGAGTGCTAAGCTAGCGCAAAAATCAGTACTATAATGTTCTCAATACGAGTATCAAAAATCACTGAACCCCAAGCGATCACTTACGGTGACGTCAACCGTCTCAGCACGAAATAATCTTTATATGAGTTGAGATCATTAAGGATTTTTCAGGACTAGTCATGCATTGGAAACCCTAGTAGGTCAACGGTAGATTTCATATCTCCGAAATGAGGTAATGGTTCCGAAATCTCTGTGTTTTTTTGCTTTAGAGGTCCTAGAAAGTGCTGGATAATTGGTGTGAATTTGTTGTAAGCGGCAGACCAAAGGAAAAATAATTGTGCGTACGGCAAGTGAGCGAACGCATTAGAACGCATTATAATAAAATTAATCGGCCTGATATGCCCCACGGAAAAAGTAAAAGAAAGTTTCCATTAGCTCTTTGACAAAATGTACGAGTAATGCCATATGGTATGTACTCGTATGACGTTAAGACTACGAGTCGATGAGTATGACTAAGATTTACGAGTCGGTGCTGAGGATATGCAGAAAATTACGTCTAGAGACTCTTAGACGTCGTGGATGACCCAAACTCTGATGCTAGACAGAAAAAACTATTTAACTTGTAACATGAACATCAAATTTTCCCCTCACTTGACCAAAATGAAATAACTATCTAGTCATGCTTAAATTAGGGAATAACAAGTCTACGGGACTGGATGGACTACTTATTGACATACAAACGATATGATTGGCTCCTATCAGTGTGTTCTTAGGGCGAGTAAGTCTACACTTGAACGAATATTTACACTATGGCAGATCGATGAGGAAATCCATGAAGTCCAGATCGATGCACACCACCTCTTTATGGATTTCAATGCCACATATGACAGCATCATCTGTAAAGTTGATTGGTTTGTGCAGATTGACGAAGGAGAACGATTGCTACTCCATTAAAGTCAAAAGTAATCTTAAAGGGGCTTTTGAGGTCGCCACAGCGTTTAGACAAGGTGGTGCTCTGTGATTTAACTTCTTCAACATCATCAGAGGAACAACTTTTTACATAATGTAAAAATCTGGTCGATGGTGGACTTTCCAGGCCAAAAACCACATCAATAAGGAGTAATCAGCTGGTTGACAAAAGATTTTAGGTGAAAACATAGTGCGGCAGAGAAGATTTTTCAGCGATGTTGGCGCAGACTAGATAGTGTCTTCTCTTCAGAATGCCGTCAGGAAATCCTGTTCGAAAGCAATTAATGATGAATTCTAGGGAAGGTCCTAGGAGGCCGAAGGAAAATAAATCTACTTGTAGAGCTCATGAACAGCTCTAGTCCTTCTATGCTTCTTGCTTAGCTGCATATGCTTGTCGGCACTCGTCGTCAGACCAGAGATTTAGTTGTGGTTGCCGAGTGTGAAAGAGCACATCAGAGGTGGCATTTCTGATGCTTTTTGGCAATATTGTCACATGTCTTTAATACTTGATGCTGGCGGCATAGGATCTCTTAAGAAATCAAAGGAGACTCGATTGGAAAAGGATTTGGCAATCTCTTGCGATTGTAGCCGTCCGACGTCACACTTCGTCACTGTATTGTCTTGTCTTTGCGATGTTTGGGATATCCGCAACATTACTTTGGTTACAACATGGTAATGGTCCGAGTCGCTGTTGGCTGGAGGAGTGCTTTGCGTCGATCGTGATGTGTTCAATCTGGCTGATGGTTGATTGATCAGGGGAGCTCCAAGTCCCCTTATGAATATCGAGATGCGGGAACCGGATGCTAGCCATGACAATGTTTCGCCCCGCCGCAAAGTCGAGTAGCTTGACTCCGTTATCGGAAGTGGTGTCGCGCAGGCTATACATTCTGACAGTACTACCAAAGATGACTTCTCTTCCTAACTTTGCATAGCTTGTCATGGCTAGGGCACTGCTCGTAGGTTGTGTCCAAAAGCTCGTAGAAGTTGTCTTTGGTGTCGTCATCTTTCTCCTCTGTGGGGGCGTGAGCCCATAACATTGGCAATTTAGCCGTCATACGGATTGTTAGGATGCGCTCGTTAACACGCCAGAAACACAAGACTTCTTACCTACAATACGTCTGCTCTAACACCAATTCCGCATCCTTGTTGTTGCTTTGTAACTATGGATTTTTTTTATTGCCGGGCAGTTACCCCGACAGCAGAGCCCTCAACCAGTTTCATTATAGATACCTTAGGGTGAGCGGTCAGTTGGACCGAAGCCAGTAACCCGTTCTGAGATGTGAGCGCCGCCGTTGGTCTATTAAGGGCTCATCTGCCACCATCTCTTTTCCAAGACCCTGACTTAGTCTCGGGAATCGGTCTGATCTCCAAATATGTCGGAGTAGCCCGGAGGTTAGTAGATATCTCCACAGGTCTAAAAATTGCGACTCTGGGATATAGGTAAAAAAAAAAACAGAGAATAGGTTTATTGACTTTAAATGATCATTGAGTTGTGGTATTTGAATTTTTAAAACATTTCTATTCTACAGGATTTAAATTAACCACATAATGTTATTTACTAAATTTGTAGAAAATTTACCCCATCGAAATTATTTCAAATTTATTTGCCAGTTTCGAATAAGTTTGGTTGCACTGTGCATTATACAATTTTTCTCAAATACGCATGCTGTTTATATTATTTTTCTTTTTCGCAAACAAAAAAAAAAACAATAAAATAAAAATAAAGATTTATATTACAACTTTTTGAATGTGGTTGTGTCCAAGCAACTATTTTTATTTATAAAAGTTTCTGTTGAATGCAAATTACGTTTCTATTTTCGCGTTGAGTACTAATGGCACGGAAATTAATTATGCATATGAAGTTCAGATGAGATTTTGGTTTGTGAAAAACACATTTGTACAATTAGAATTTTCAATATTCAATATAAAAAAGAAGATGTATTGTACAATGTACATGTACCTACAAACATACTCGCAAATGCAATGCATCATCAGCATTCGAAAACGAGCAGCAATAAATAAAGTGGAATACATATAATAAAATACATAATTAAAAAAAGGGCAATTTCGAATTCGAAATTAAATAAAAATGTTTTATTGGTCAATGTCAAAGGCCGCAGACCGGCAGCGGCAGCGGCAGCGGCAGCGGCAGCGGCAGCGGCAGCGTAGCAGTGTACTCGTATTCCGTATCTAATTATTCTCTTTTATTTGGCCTAATTTGCATGTTCTTGAAATCGGGCGCAAGCTGTTTTAATATTTTAGAATTGAGGTGGTTGAGGGATTGTTGGTTTCCGCGAATTCAAAACTCCTAATTGAAATGAACCGTCACGGAAACACAACGTTTCATACAAATAACTTCATATGCAGGTATCTTTATACAAAATATGAGATTGAGGTGGAGTAGTATCTTCTCAGACTACCCGAAGTCTGTATGCATCATAGTGCTCAAATGTCTGAGAATTATGGTGGAGCAACCGACCAATTCACTCTGTTTCCGCAGTTTATTTTTCCGCTTATGAGACCAAAACCGTACTGAATATTGTCTTGAGAACCTGAACAGTTTTGCGGTTTATCAGCATACTCAGAAGTTTTCGCATAGCCCCACAAGAACTAATTGAGTGGCGTTAAAATGGCACAGACTCGGTGGCCCGTTTCGTGATATAATGTTATTGTTGAATTGATTCTTCAAAATATTTAAATATTTTAAGCGACTTTATGGAAGTTGCCCTGAAGAAGATCTGAACTTGGACAAAAAGATGTGGTTTCAATGCCAACCCTTTCAACACGGAATTGGTTCTTTTTACCATAAAGTACAAGATACCGCAATTTAAACTCCCAAAACTCAATGGAATGGAACTGTCTCTTTCGGACAGCGCGAAGTACTTGGGTGTGATTCTGAGAAAAAAAACTGAATTAGAGTCTTCACGTAGCGGAAAGATACAAAAAGGCATATAATGCTCTTTTTATCTGCAAAAGAACAGTAGGAAAAATTTGGGGCTTAAAACCTGCTATGGTGTACTGACTGTATACGGTGGTGGTAAGATCAATACTTACATACGGCACACTAATATGGTGGAGAGCAACAAATAAGAAAACGATTTACGGAAAATTAGCGGCGGTTCAAAGAACAGCTTCCATAGACAATACAGGTGCGCTTCGTACCATGCCTACCGCAGCATTAAACACCTTTTTGCACCTAACACCGCTTGATTTACAGATCAAAAAACTTGCTGGCAACAGTGCGATACGACTCACTAATCTGTGTTACTTCAAGGGCAGTAGTTTCGGACATGGCACGGTCCTAACGGAGCTACTTCATATCATGATATATTATATCCGGGGAGGGAGGACTGAGAAAAAAATGCAATAATCAAGTTCAATAAAATTGTAATTTCCACGGATGACTCACACACAGAGGAAGGAACATATTCTGGTATTTTCTCAGAAGACCCAGAACTAAGAGTGTCTATAAGACTACCGGATGCAAACAGTGTCTTCCAATCAAAGGTTCTGGCTGTCCTTAGGGCGGCTGCATCAATAGCCAGGCCGCACTCGAGGCAATGGAATCAACCAACGTCAACTAACTCTGACACAGGCTGTCGCACAGTGCTTAAAGTTCTATGCAGTCAGATCCGGTTAAGTCTGTGATGGGTCCTAGGACACTGCGGTATTAAAGGAAATGAACAAGCGGACGAGCTTGCAAGAAAAGGAGGGCTACTCGACAATAGTGAGGTTGCCAACATCAAACCACCTCTTTGCATAGTGAGCGGCAATATCGAGGAAAAAATCACAAAAACTGCCAACCTAAGGTTGTCAAGCCTTGAAGGACATGGCCGCTTTTTGACGGCAAAAGAGCTGTTAATAAAATTAAACAGGGATAATCTTAGGACAGTAATAGGAATCCTGACAGGACACTGTCTCCAGCGGTAACACGCAAAGAAACTCAAATTGTCAGATACGGATATCTGCAGATTCTGTGGTGATCTGCAAGCTGTTGAGAGCATGACACACATACTGTGTGAATGCGAGGTAATACCGTGTAGTCGACGAAAATTTTTAGGGACATACTTTTTCGAAAACCTAGAGGAAATAGATGGCACGAACTTCAAAGGTCTTCTGGACTTCTGCGTCCATAATCACTGATCATTGTCCGGTAACGTTGGCTATTGACTATCATGCGAGCTCCGGCCTCATTATTGAAAAATATTTATTGTGCGAGTATTATACTTCTGTCTACAAACCCATTAAGAGCACATACTCGTAAACAAAGAATGAGTATGTTGTGCTACTGTATGTTCCTTTAACTATAACTTCCCAGCTTTTTACAGAAAGACAAGTAAACGTTACAGTGATAGAGCGCCTACAGTGGCAGCACCCACAATATCAGAAGCCAGGTACTTGAAGCCTGATGTGAACCAAGGCCGGAGATATTATGGTCCGTGGTGTCGTCATGTTGTGCTAAACAAATGAAAGTGTTTCAGCAGAGAGCCTATGCTACTGAGAAACCTCTTAGAGATTTTGACGAGCATTCGTTTGTTCTGCCAGCATCCAGGAGTGTCATGCTATCTGCAATAAAGGTGACATGAAACTTAACTCTCGAGAGAAGCTCTAATAGAGGACGCAGGCAGTTCTAATGCAGGTTCGGGTCCTGGTAAACTTTCTTCTAAGCCTTGCCTTGTCCATCGGCGATTTCATTTCCTCTGATTTCATTGTACCCGCAAGGCTCAGTGAATCGGGCCTTCTAAATACTTTGCATTCTCGAGCTAGCTTAGAAGTTGTGACAAGGTTTAGCAAGGACTTAACCACAGTTTAGCTGTCATTACAGACGCAGATGCTTCGACCCACTTTCCCTTTCCTCACAACGGTATGTTTGTAGTTCATTGCCGTCAGGATTCCGCCTGGAAGATAGACTCAAGTTTTCTTACGCTGACCACTCCTTTATGATGAGACAAAAGCTCATTTGCCAAAAAGCTTTAGGTTTTCGACGTGATATGTTTAGTCTTAAGAAGTTTGCTATCTAGGATGGCACCAGATATTTATCTTCGCTGGAGGAACGGATAGTGATACCTTTAACACTAAAAGTGACAGACCAGTCAGCTTCCTCTTTTTCGTAAAGAGAATAACCTCAACTCAAAGGATTGGCTGAAAGGCCATTTCTAGTGTCGCCCACTCGTAGATCTCATCTAGTGCTGCCGGTAATTCAGGGCTAGGCATGCTCCAACAGACTACTTGAGCGTAGACGTTAGAACTATTAAGTACGTTAATCAGTGAGACTACCAGCATTTACCTAGGAGGTAAATATACCATCAAAAGATACGTCGTCGAAACCACACTCTTGCTAATGAAAATGGCCAGCGCGTAATCCTCCTTGCAGAATGCCACTTTAGTTCCGTCCACCAGATTTCGAAGCAATCTTCTGCGTTGGTTGGCATATTACATCTTTGACAGAGGATGCATTTGTAAAGCAGCTTTGTGCACATATAGCTCTCTCCATGTTCTTCGAAATATAGTCATCCGTGTAGCCATCCTTTCCGATTTCCGGAATACTCTTACATCACTAGGGACTCGGTGTTTATGCAGTGAATATTCTTCAAGATTGCCAGCAGCTTGTATATACTTTTTGTAGCATAACTGGATATAAGCCTCAGTGGCTTGCGGTAATTTCCTTATCGCACCTCTTAGATTGGAATAAATCCATTAATTGCTGTCTTAATTTCGTAACGAAATCGCTGTTTTAAGCTGAAATCTATTCGCAAAAATGGCCAAGTACCTTTAAAAAATTCTCGCCAATAAGCCAAAACGATAAAAACGTCTAATTTAGATCAACTTCGACCAGTCCCCATCGGACATCAGTAAATCGAAATCTTATCTAAAGTTTTAATTTATCTCTTAATTGCTAAATTTAAAACAAATACGAGTACAGTCTAATTAATATTATCGTTGTAATATTTCTTGTGTAAGCACAATTCCAAAATTTTAAAGTAGCGTGAAAAAGTGTTCTACAAAATGAAAAGTGATTTGTCAACACCGTCAAGAAGGTGATCACAGAAAAAAAAAAAAAAATACTATACTTGAAATAAAAATAAAACAAGTGCACTGTTAATTTAACAACACAACTAAAATGTTGCCATACTCATAGTTTGTTGCAGTTGCAGTTTTATTCAATCAAGCAATTGGCATATGTTAGTAAGTCTTAATCTAAAATAGCGTGTCAAACAGTAACTACGCGAAAAATAGCCTAAGATAGCTTTTAACCAAAACTAAAGTCCTTAAGTACTCAGATAACTAATAGGCAGAAAAACTAATAAAAAGGCGCAAATTAAACGAAAATACAAATAATCATTTTCAAAAAACAAAAAAAAGAAGAACGGTTGCAATTTATTTGAAAGCGATGGCTCATAAAAACAAAAAAGTGTATTATACTTTTGCCAAAACGTAAATACAATTATTTTGTTTGTTTAGGATACGTACGATCTCTCAATTAGATTTGATGCCTCCTGCTCTTTAAACCTGAAAGGGTGACAACGTTTAAGAAAACATTTTGGTTGTCAATATAAGTTTTTTGTTTTTTTGTTTAACTATTTATAAAACTAACAATAATCAATTTAAATTATAAAACCAAAAAATTCGAACTAAAGAAAAATCAGTATACTCGAATGATAGGTTTCATGTACTTTTTATGACAAAATTTAAATTTGATCACGTCACGTTTTCGGGAATATATTGGCTGACATTTCTTTCGGACTCTTGTCCAGGTTAGATTTTGGTGCAATATTTGAATTAAAAATATTTGAGCAAGTTATGTTGGTTTGCAAAGATGATTCTTTTCTAATTTTCTAATTTTCCAATTCTACGTATCAAATTGAATGAGGCATGCTTCAAAATATATCGTACTTTTAGAGGAGTGTGATTGAGGAGCATTTTATAGTAATAGGGGCGACATTCGAACCGAAACCAGGACCAATTTACAGTCTTTAAAAAGGGAACAACTGCTGAAAGGGATTTCTCATAATGGGAAAATTTACAAAATATATAACACACATAAAAAGATGATCTGAATTAGGGGAAAAATGTGGAGATAATTTATAAGAAAGGTCATGAGTGTGTATTTTCATACATTTTTGAAAAGAAATCTTTTGTTCTGCATTTGAATTGAATTCATTTTGGGTATGTTTACTTACACACCATTCAAAACTTTTGTACAATTTTAGTATATAGAGTTTTCCAATTAATATTTTGCAACCTGTCAACTGACGCTTTTTGATATGTGACAAGCAAAAACTATGCTCCAACAACTCATCAAAACTTTGAAAAACTCACTACCAAACAGTGCGAAAAGTGAAAAGTTTTCTCTGTAGACGTCAACCACAAGCACATTCTCGCGCAGCAGTTGTCAAATTGGTCCAGGTATTTGAGCTTTTCAAACAAGTTAGTGAGGTGTAGACCCAAAATCAACCAATAACAACCATGAATATTGTTTCCGTAGCTCGAAGTGTGCCAGAAAACCTACGTTTGTCAAATCTACCCCGATCTTGGGAATTGGACATATCGCAAAGAGCACTGACGATAAGAACTTAAGCCTAGCGACCATCAGCGTCGTCCTAATTTTGCCCATTGGATACTGGAAGGGTTAATTGATCAAGAATTCAATCGGCAAAATATTGTGAGGGATGAGACACATTCCCATCTTCAAAGCTTCATTATTAAGCATAATTGCCACATCACAAGTCCAAGAATGATTGTCGAAAAGCCTCTCTATCCATAACGTGTTACTAAATGGTTGTTTATTATATTTAGATAGTTGGTTGCTATCTTTTAAGTAGATATACTCTGACCACATTTATACCATCTTTTGACAGATGCACATAATATTAATGTTCCAGATGATTTACTATTTAATAATAGAAAAATGTGCGCTCCAACAACGTTAAGGGTTTAGTAAATAAGTCCTAATCAACTTATTCACTTCATAAAAGAAAATATTGCGACTGTACGCGAATCGGTAAGACAAGACTGCAATCGATCGATTTTGGGCCATTCTCAAGAGCTGGACATCTCTAGAACACCCTATGTCGTACTTTGCGAAAAGCGTTTGGCATACGCTCCTATGAGATCGTATTGATCCAAGACCTAAAGCCGAATGACCATCGTGCACGTCCAATTTTTGCTGATCGGGATTTTTAATGAAAAATCATTCGAATAGCAAGGTGGTTTATTTTGACACTGACAGCTCTTTTCTGACCGAAATCTTGACTGTCAATCAGTATCATAACGAAATGAATCGCTTTACGTTTGAACAACGTTGGGAAATATAGCAAACTTATTCGAAAAATGAGTGCTGTGTTGTCCAAACATTGCGTTTATTGAAAATAAGTTTTGGCCGAAATGAAGCGCCTGGTTGCGTGCGCAAGTTTGCTCAAAAGACCCCTGAGACTTGCTTTCTAGCGGACAACACTCACAGTGCCCATCGTCGTACGGTACGTACCGGAGAGAATGTGGCTGCCGTGGCCGAGAGTGTTCCACTCAATCCTAGAACATCGACTCACCCTCGATCTCAACAGCTCAACATTTCACGCACCAGCCCGATGAGAATTTTGCAGACAGATCTCGGATTATTCTCTTACAAAGTCCAATTGACTCAGCAATTGGAGGCAAACGACCATCTGCTTCATTATAGCTTCTCAGTTTGGGCCTTGGAGTAGCTCAAATTGAATGTCGAATTTGGCCGAAAAATCATTTGTCCTGACGAGGCGCATTTTCATCTTATCGGCTATGTTAATCAACAAAATTGCCGCATCTGGGGATCGGAAAATCCACTCGTGATTGTCGACAAGACAATGCATCCGCAGAGAGGGACAGTTTGGTGCGGATTTTGGAGTGGCCCATTTTATTTCGAAAATGTTGGTGGAAATGCCATTTTGGTCAACAGTGATTACCGAATTTTTATACACTGAGAGTGAAGACATGAACTTGGACGATCTTTGGATTCAGTACGATGACAAGCTGTGGCCCATCAAACAATCGACCTTGTTCGTGTTTCCAGCTACTTTGGTGATGAGAATTGGCTGCCTCGGAGCTGCGATTTGACTTCGTTAGGCTTCTTTTAGTGGGGTGCCCTTAAAGACCGATGTTATCCGGACAATCCCGAAACGACTCGCAGTTACATGTATGAAATCGGATTTCATAACTAATAGTGGTCGCTCTATTTAACAAAGCCACATCATGCCGAAAATAATTGATTTTCGTTCATTTTATTTTACTTTTAAAAAGAAACTTGTATTTGGACCACCCTGTATATGACATGCTATACGACCCCGCCGGCGTGTCGGTCAATGATCGGTGATCATCCATAGCCCGTGCAATTTAACGCGTTTCGCATTTAGTTATTGACCTACCCCAATAAGCCAAAAACCTAAGCCTACTTGAAGGTGAACATTCGATGTGAAATTGCTGAAATATCGGTCGAATTATGCGAAAAGGGGCTCAGCGTATGTTATTCTCTCATGCAAGAAGTTCCGTGGAGGATATTCAGAACTAATGGCAGGAAACACTATTCGACCTTAGCACTTTAAAAATGAACTGAAAACCTGCTTCCGTGAATGGATTGGTCTATCGACCAATGAAATTTTATGGCCGGAATTTGATGGCATGGATGTGGTCGATGTTTATTCGCAAGGAGACGGCACTGCGTGCCACACAGATGGGAAGAACATTACTCTTTTGCAAAAAAAGTTTCTTATCCACAGACAAGTTAACATCAGGCGACTTTTTTCTTTGGGGCTAAGTGAAAGGAAAAGTTTATGTCAATGCTCTCCAGTCAATTGAATCATTTAAGGCCAACAACCGCGCTGTTATCGATAAAACAGAGCCGCAGATGTGTAAAAATGTGATGGACAATTTTATCAAAAAAGCCTGGATGTGCAACAGAACTTTATAGAGGTCATTTGGCTAATATTCTTTTCCATCATTTATGGGAACCCTTCTTCAATCGATTAAAATAAAAATAGTATTTTTATTCAAGAAAGCAAAATGAAACCTCTTGTTGGAAAACCCTTTATAAAATACCTCTAAATACACTACACACCAAGGAGTCCAGGAAGGATGTCTCAGAGCTCTCTGTTGTTGTGAATACAAATTTAGGTTTGCGTGTAACTGTTTGCCATTTTAATACGATTTCAGAAAACCTATTGAAGATAATGGCTACAATTCTCATCGAAAACTGACATTCGTAATTTGACGTCCATTTCGATAGACGATTACTTCATCTTTTGTTTGAACTATTAATGATTACTTGTAGATACGGTGAGGAAAAAGACAGACCCCACTTGCTGACACGTGGGAAAGACATGTACGAGTAAGTGCCGATTGGACTCTGCAAAAGTTTGAAAAAAATCCTGAATTCCATCGAAAAATCATCTTTGGCGATGAAGCTCCTTTTTGGCTTAATGGCTTTGTCAATAAGCAAAATAAACCTTATTGGACAGCAGCAAACCCACATGTGCTTTTTGTGCATCCACAAAAAAGGACCGTGCAGTGTGGATTTAATGACGGAGGTGTGATTGGAGCGTATTTTTTCGTCGCTGAAAATGATCGCCATGGGAGACTATTTTTGGCCAGAATTGGATGGACTTAATATTAGTAATAAGTGGTTCCAAAAAGATGGTGCCACATGCCACACAGCTGGTCAAACAACTGATCTGATTGAAGGGGAGCGGGAAGAGGCACCGATGTACATTGGTCTTCAATGTTTGCAAGTTATAACGACTAGGAAATAGAGAGCTCGGCAGGGAATTCCACAAACGAGTTATCAGGCTTAGGAACGAATCATGATATTTTAGAGTACGTCCGAAAGTGGGCCTATGAGTATATTAATGATATTGGAATTTAAAGAGCTTAACATACGCTGCCATTCCCGAGCTACAGCCGAAGAGCAGGGACGTGATTCCGGGAACGAATATGAAAAGCAGAGAGCAATGGAATATATTGGAGACAGAACGGAGCTCAGGGGCACACCAGCACTTATTCTGTGAATATGAGACTTGAAACCATTTAAGACTACTTGAATTTAACGTTTCGAAGGCAATTTATTATCCATTGAAGGAGAGAGTCGTCGATCACAAAAGCACGCATTTTCGACAAACTCTGTCAAATGCCTTAGAAATATCAAGTGCAACTATCTTGCTTTCGCCAGATTGATGTACGATTTGGTTCCACTTTTCGGTGAGACATGCCATCAAATCACCAGTGGAAATGTTGCTACGAAAACCGTATTGCCCGTCATTGAGAAGTTTTCGTGTTTCGAGATATTTCATGAGCTGAAGGTTTATCAGCGTTTCCATGATCTTGGAAAAAAGGGACGTAAGTGCAATGGGTCTGTAGGAGGAGAGAGAGGATGGGCTGAACAAATGCTGTTTTCCTTCTGCTCGGAAAGAGTCCTAAAGAGTAGGGTTGACTAAAAAGCTTACTCAGGCTTTTTGTAGGCGGGGACAAGGCACAACTTGGAAGAGTTGAGCTGCGCGCAAAGTTTGCAACAAGCAGATTGGCTTTGTCCAAGGAGCTGATAGCTGGAATTAGGTACTACCTTTAGGATGTTATAATATTTTTGGGCCCAGTTTTTGGTCGTATTGGAATTCCACACGTTTAAGAACGGCGTTGCAGTCATTCCTGGCTTGTTGGAACTTTCTTCGGTGTTCCTCTGTCGGGTTGATCTTGTAGGATCGCAAAAACATTTCTCTAACTGACAGCTCGTTTGCAGATCGAGTCCATTGGTTGGATACTCTTCATTCAATGCGGGATAAAGCATCTCATTCCAAGGAGAATAGTGTCTATAATCATATCAGTAGCGGCATCCTCGACGTTATCGAGGAAACCTGACGACCAGTTAAAATTCCTAAACAAGTCTGCTCCAATTAGCTTTCGGGTATTGCCATTCGCTTCTTTTACTAATCTTTGCTCTAGCTGTGTGGTAGGTGTACGAGAAATTAGCTCATATAACACATCAACAGTGTACTTATCAAGGTGAGAAATTAAGTCCAGGCTGTTGGCGGTATGACTTTCAACGCTCATGCGATTTAACCCCGTTTGAATTCCCTTTATGAGGTTACGTTAAGTCGTTGGTTTATGCCAGCAAACCAACAACAATAGAAGAGCTCAGGAAAAATATCGAACGCGAAATTGCCAACATTCCGGCCGATATGTTTGAAAGATTCGTAAAAAATTGGCTCCAAAGAATCGATCGCTTCAAACGTGCTCGCAATGATCTGAACCGGTACGAACGAGATCGGATTCCGTACTTAAATTTGACAGGCAGGGTGTAGTACACACTCGGAATAAATTTCAGCTCGATATTTTAATTATTCTGTGTTTTATTTAAATACAAAATTGTTATGTCCTTATTGGAAAACCCGATATTACAGTCGTCTAGGGATTACGCTGAAATGGGCAGGCAATAATAAAGCTACAATAAAAGCATTCGACATCAATACGACGAGTACCTTAAGGAACATAATCAGCGTTTATTTCTTTAATGCAGATATCATGCATGCGATCTTGAAAAGGGTATTATGTAAGCTGCAATTACAAAAGGCCTGTAAAAACTCGGAAGTCTTCGTTTTCAATTCCCGCAGAAAATCAGCCGCAATAATGTCAGCAAACCATTCAAACCAAGCGCAGCCTACAAAAAATGGATTGAAAATAACTTATGCGAATTAGAAAGGATTTCTCTGAATAGCAGCATCGGCAACCAGTGCTTTGCCAATAAGCTAGCTATTCAATGTAGCTTATGACATGACCATTTGTGTCTATCTGACCAGCACGAAGTGAAGACAACAGGAGCCTAAATAAAACTTAACCAAGTTACTGACTAGGGTGGGCTACTGTCCAGCGATAACCTTGTAAGTAACTCTCTCACCTGCACAACTTTGTTGGAGGAAAAATGAATTGTTCTTCATTATCTTCGAGATAGGGTATAATCTCTTTAATGCTTCGTACAGAATTTTGACGGCTTTATTGCTAGAATTTCCAATCCCATTTTTTGGCCGTTTGATTGACCTTAAGTTGTACGATTCTAGACCGAGGACTTCTAATAGCGACCAAGTATTCACGACCTAGCGGGCCTTAGGGAAAAACAAGGATTCTAATTCGGCACGCAGCAACTATTTAACGTCAAAAACTTATTATAGTATGTACTGGTACAGTGACATCATAGGTTTTTTTTTTTTTGCGGAGTCACGTTATACGGTGTTCACCGTATGGTGAAATTTTTTTAGTGGAATACAGAGGGCAATAACCCCTGTGACATTATACGGTGACGATTTCTTGCAGGCGTTTTAATTGCATACCGATACATGATTGAAACTAAGTCGGAGATTTGGGAGCGAATTCTGATGATCGATTCACCTTCTCTGGCGGAGTAAACAACCAAAATTGTCACTTTTTGGGAAACGATAATGCTCACACATAATTCATAAAACACAATTGCACCATCATTGGGCCATTTTTCTTTAAAATTGGAGAGACGGTCGATGGCAATCGGTATCGGTGGATATTGGCGCACTTTGTGTGTATGTCTAAAGAAAAGGCCTACAAGGCTTCTGGTTTCAACAAGACGCGCCGTCTGGCGCGCCGCCAAATAATGAGCGTTTTCAAACAAAACTCTTTGCACAAAACTTTGAAATTTCATTTACAGATACTCCTTAATTGGTTTCCGAAGTTATACGGAAAGGTTGCGTGATTCGTAGAAAGTACAAGAAGGCCAAAGCCAGCAAGACAGTGGCTCATAAGCCACTGAAAGATTTATATTTTGGTTAATTGCACGTATTAAGTAAACCATAGGATGAATAAGAAACTGTGAGTAGTATGGAGCAGAGGATGGGACTAGAAAATGAAGAGAAAGAAAGCAAAGAGCAGCAAGCTCGAGCTTCGGGTGATATTTCGGCGGTTTCTGCTCCACCGGTTACAAAATCAAGAAGTATACTGAATACAAGCCAGGAAAAATAAGAAACCTGATGAGGTTGAGAATACTGAGAATTCTAAAAGCATTGGAAGTAAGGTGGCTTTATGTCTAAAGGCTTAGGCTAAAATCTTATGCCTCATATGCAAACATTTGATTATGAGGAATTTCTTAACTTTCAAATGGGAGAATGAAATAAAGAAATCAATGCTTCCACATCCGCCTTATTTTTCCATTCTTCAACAAAAACTAAAAACCAGTCTCAGCACATATTCAGCCATCACTAACCAACTCCAATGTTGAGTTATTTTAGTGAGCGACCAACGTTATATACTCGTAAAGTTCCTAGATTGTATGTCCTGACACTAAAGGAAATTCCTGAGCTTTTTCTCTAATTCATCAATGGACATTCGAAAATCATTCGAAATTATTTTCGTCTTTCCCTCAATCCTGAAATAAGGTGTAGAATAAGCTTGCATCTCTTTGGCTTTCATTGATGGATGGGGGAAGCCACCCAAAAACTACCTTTGCGTTTTCGTATCCATATAGTGTGGAAGGAGCGTCAAACTAAAAGCGTCGTCAAGACCACCGAGTATTTGCAGAGTTGCTCGTTATGCTAAAGCTGTTGACCTACTGTCGTTGAAATGAAGACCACATTTTGATATTGACTATCACACGCCCTGATTCAAATTCCTGCAACCAAGTTTTATCTTTGGGTTTGCCGATCAACTGGAAAGAGGTTACTTTAATTGGTCTTGATACGGGAAATCTAGGTATAGTGCTACTGAATAGTAAGACGTGATCTATAAAATAAACAGGAGTGTGAAATTATAGGGTATAAGTTTACTATAAGGATTTGAAGGAGAAATATGTCACAAATTCACAATTATGATTGTGACCATCTACATCATTATCACATGTCAAAGCACACACTTTGTCTACTCTGTGACTTCAGTCGTAATGTTTGTCTGAAAATGAGAACTCATCATCCAGGAAAATATCATTCCTGGAACCTATTTCAATGGACAGAGTAAATCAGGCTATTTATTGTACATATTTCACTGTGCAATAAAAAGCTAAAAAAGAGTAGTTAAGGGTGGCACTAATGAAGAAAACAAAGCAATTGCACATAAGGTATGGACCCGCATCTACTCGCATCATTTTCTACACAGAGATCGGGATCTATGATTTTTTGTCGACTCCGAAAGGTTGAGACAAGTTTTCACTTATGAAGGTTTAGTACAATACTTATGACAGGAAATTTTAAAAATTATTTTGTTTTCCAGTGTATGGCCATGAAATCGAACCCATATCCCCTGTCAGTCGTCGACTTTAACTATTGTGGAAGCACATATCTCAAGGGCAAGAAAAAAGTAAGAATCAGCCATAACATTGTGATTCGAGATTGTCTGACTGAAGAAAATAGCAAAGAGGAATGTGCTTTACTAGGCCGATACACAGTTTTAAAGCTTTTAGGTAGACGGATAGCCGTCAGATTAATCTTTGTATTTATAAACTAAAATAATGACTTGGGAGTAGGCATGAGGTTGTTTTGCCAAATATTGTACTTATGTGTTGTATTATACTTTGAAAATTATAAATTATAAAGCAACTACATTACAGTCCACTTCATCTTGGCGTGATCCTTCTTTGAAAGAAAGACATTTGGGCTCAGAGGTTATTCCGCTTCATCGGTGGCATCCGACGTTTAATGGGGACCTTAAATTATTAGTGTTATTGTACTTTTTGTTATATTTTAGGCGATAACTGATATTATGTGTACATGTACATGAAAAAGACAGTTTGTATAGCTAACGATCAAAAACTTTATGTCCTCAATGGGCTCAAAATGGAAACGCCCGTCGAAATAGCTACGCAGCGGAGAAACTGGGGATGATATTTACTCAGGCTTTTAACCAAGCATGATCAATAAATCAAAGAACTCTCCACGTTGGTGAATTAACGACCTAAAATGCATTAGGAAAGAGGGAAGACAATGTGGTCAAAAGATCAAATTTGCACTCCGACTGGGACAAATATGAGGCCAATTTGAGGAAATATAAAAGCACAATTTGCAGTGCTAAAGAAATTTCATGGGGAAAGTTTTTCTCTAACATTGAAAGCACAACCGTGTGTGCCAGGCTAAGCAAAGTCATATCTAAGGAACCTACTGTAGTTGGAGATGCAAAACTACCAGATGGTAGTTACACGAAATCCAATACCAATCCAAACCTACTTTCCTGCATACACTCCTACTCCAACACCATTTTTCCGTAGACAATATGCAATCTCAAAGGGGATACTAGAAGAAAAGAATATAAGCTGGGTTATAAACTCATTCTCCGCTAACAAATCCTCTGGACTTGACGAAATCATATCAACCATGCATCAAAAAATAAAGCAGGCTGTGATACCGTTCCTAAACAGACTAGTGAGCAGTAGCATCAAGTATGGATATGCGCCAAAATACTGGAGGGAAGCAAAGGCAGTTTCATTCCTAAAGCAGGTGAACCCAGTCATACACATCTAAAAAAACTTCAGGCCAATAAGCCTAACATCACACATTTTAGAAACTTTAGAAAAACTGATTGACACTCATATTCAAAATAATCTGCACCCAGAAGACTCAGCCTTAGCCCAGGATTCTATACAAAAGGCGAAGGCACAGACAAAACGGACGTACAAGATGTTGTCCGCATGACTGAAAAAAATCTTCACGACAAAGAGTACACATTAGCAGTTTTCCTTAACGTCGAAGGAGCCAATATTCTCTCTATAAGTAGAAACTTAGGAAATGCTGGAGTTTATCCTACATTAACGATATGCTCCGCAACAGGAACATCAATGCAACTCTAGGTAATACGGTCATACGGTAATACTAGGGTCACCACCTCAAGGGGTACCTTTCCACTGCATACTCGAATGATGTGGTTCTTATGGCCACAAGCAAGTTCCCCTCCACGATCTGTGAAATTCTAAACTATGCCTAAGAATCCTTGGAGAGTGGGCCAACCTCTGTGGGCTGGGAATTAACCTGCCAAAAAAGAGGTTATTCTATTCGCAGGTTAATGCAATAATTTGACCTTACTTGGACAACCCTTCGTCTATCAAACAGTCTTCAGTAGATACCTAATCTAGGTATTAGACAGTAAACTGAAACAGAAGCTCAATGTCGAAGAACGTGCAAAGAAAGCAACGATCGCCTTCTAATCTTGCCGCCGTATATTTGGAAGAAAATGGGGACCTAACCCCAAGACTATCCTAATCATGTACACGATTATAATCAGACTCATCTTAACCTACTGCAGCTTAGTATGGTGGTAATCCACAAATAAAACTAGCAGCCTGAGGTTAATGACAAAAGTATAGAGGATTGCCCGACTTATGCCATGTGAACGGCGGGACTGGAAAATATACTTTGCTTCCTGCCCCTAAATCTCCAATATGCAAGCGAAAAGCGCTTTAAGATTGGAATAGAATGAACTGGGCTCCAGATACTTCATCAACTCGCCAACCTAACCTAACCCAACCTAGCCAACAAAGCATTATCTACAAATAAATGATTGCAAGGGATATCGTGATGGAAATTGCTGATTTTTCTAGGTATGAACAGAGAACACTGAAACCTACCACATGATCAGCTGATAGGACCTCAACCATTTTAGAGTACGTAAGTAGAGGCAGTTGACAAAAGACCACGTTAACTCGACAAGTTTTTTGTTTGAGACCAAATGTGGGGCCGAATACATCGAGACACTTCTCCAATCACTGATACAAAAAAACTGAAAAATTAATGATTACTGGATGAATCGAAAAGAACGATAATTATATTTTATGCAATAGCAAGATATCTGAGGACTTTGAAGTCCGAAATGAAGTTTATCAAGGGTGCATTCTCTAACCGCTGTTGTTCCTTGGGTTCATCAGTGAGGTGTTTTCCGAAGCATGAATCTGAACGAATCTGAAATCATGAACATCTAAGGCCGCATTCGTGGCCCTCTCTAGGCACTTGATCCTTGAAGGATAAGACTATTTTATTTCAAATTCGAACCATTTGTGCTCGACCTCCGGAAAGATACCTACTTAACATACGAGTATTTAGAATATGTTGGCTCTGCCAGATCTCCAACAGCCATATCAAAGACAACGAGTTAAGAATCTACAGAATTGAATTGGATTGAGCGCCGGGTCAACCCTGGACAACCTTATTATGCTTCATAAGCAATACCAAGAAGTAGTAGGGGTCAGTTTTGAGCGAGATACGTGATACTCAAAGGTAGTCATGGTAGCCATAATTTTTTTGGTCAGGATTAATACGGAGGAACAAATCTAAGATTTCTTATGTTAACGTAATAACTGATCAAGCTAGGCATAGCGGAATTTATTAGTCAATAGATAGTCTCTATGCTCAGAACAAGAATTATTTTTCCGGATAACACTAGACCAGGTAAATACCTGGGACGCAAACCTTGGTGTCAACCCAATGTATTTGATTTCACCATTCTCTGTCTTAATAGTCAACCGCTCACACTATCCTTCAGCGCCAGGTATCTAGTATCATGTTTGACACAAAACTTAAATGTAAGCAAAATATCAAACACAGCGTAAGAAAGGCATATGCTGCCTTCTATACATGCTTTTGGAAAGAGATTTCAACCAAAGATGACATTGTGTATGTACACAGCCGTAGTACATCTAATTCTCACCTACGGGTCACTCGTGTGATGGCTCGCGTTGGGCAAAGGCTACAACCTCATAAAACTAAAAAGGCTCCATAGAAGAACGAGTGTAGGTAGAGACCACAGGCGCGTCGAGGTTTGCGTCGACGGATACCCTTACTGTGCTCCTGCATTTTCTGCTTCTCGACCTAGACACAAAAAATACCGCACTATGTTGCCCAGTTAGACTCAACGAATCCGGGTGCTGGACTCCACGGCCTTACGGCTACAGCAATATCCCAGACTCGTTACCAAACGGAATGGTCACGTTTCCAGCCGACTACACTAAACCCAATTCCACGTAGGATTTCTCACCAGAGCTCAGTGGAAGAAAGACGAAGTAGTAAAGGATATCGGCACGGTCATCTACATCCATGGATCAAACATAGCCTACGGTGTGGTGGCCGGTATCTGCTCGGAATCACTGAAAATATTAATATCAATATCATTGGCGGAACTACTATCGATCCGAGGTAACGAGTACGTAACTCGGGCGTAACACAACGCATAAACAAAACATTGCTATCATCATAGATAGCCAAGTCGCTATCAAATCTATTGACTCGGCTACCATATACTTCAAACTCGTGCAGGAGTGCCGGAACACTGTTCTCGGTTCTAGGGCACAGTAACATAAAAGGAAACGAGCGTGCATATGAACTGGACAGGCAGGGCTTAGCTTTGCACGGCTCAGTCGCGGCAACAGTCCACATCCCGGAACGGTTAAAGGAAGAATCCGGTCATACTCGTACTTCATACCATTGGAGTGCAACCTCCAATAGAGGGAGTTAATCAACTGCGCCATATCAGGGATGATATGGCCGATATATGATAAAAGTATAACAAAAGACCTACTAAAGAGAACCCGGACATTTTAGTAAATTGATACGAGATCTAATCGGTTTTCTTAGCTTTGATAAATATGAGAGGACCGAGATGGCTTCATTGAGGTACACTGGATCTGGCGTTTACAGTTGTAGATACTGTGCAACCAAAAAGGGCAATGTAAGAGTAGTGCTTTTCTTTCAAGAACGATGAGAAATTAATCCACATAATAAAATCAGATTGAAAGTGAAGGTCCTTTAGCTTTTGGAGGATGACTTTATGTGAAATTATGACAAAAACTTAGCTGTAATCGATGGTAATTACATCAACTTCTTTGGCATCTTCTAAATGGCACGAATTCTGTTAGGGTTTGAGATTGCTGATTTATCCTTTAAGGAAGAACTTGTATTGAAGAAAAAAAATAAACAGAATGCTCTCTTTTAGAGGACAGTTTTGTGGTGGTCCTATACCATAATTTGGGATTTCGTCGTTTCGACTCTTCCATACGTTGTCCAAGAATTAAGAAAAATACCTAGAGAGCTGAAAAAGAGCTGTAAGAGGTTGGGTGGAGATGACGAGTTATTTTGAGGCAAATGTGGTACAGATTGTAAGAAACAGATATAGAAATTGGCCTTACTAAGTAGGTTGTTTAGGTTCATAGGCCAGAGTTTAAATGCTGGAAGTGGTTGGCAGGGATCTAGATTAGAACGGGGGTGATTGCTCGTTGAAATATTGCAATTATCAATAGAGAACATAAGATAAAACTGTCCCTAAAAATTGTCAATGATGCCACTTTATTGGAAAGACCGAGACCGGAGTCTGTAAAAGTTGTAATCCAATTCAACATACATAGGTCGCTAAGTCGAGATGATCTAATAGGAAGCTAAACGCAGCCACGGCTTCCTGATAACTATGGGCTTGTTCAGAAGGACGAATGTAACAACAACAAATGTAAAAGTTGCGCCTTGAGATGGGAATGTTGGTACCTCTTCAAAAGGGGCACATTTGAGATAAATTTGAGTTGGTAATGCTTATTGATTGGTTATCTGTCTCTAATTGGGTAAATATTTTACAATGAAATCTCTGTATGGCAAAAATATCGTACGGAAGAGTTTGTGAGTTAAAATAGACAGCAGGTGTATTGATTGATAATTGCCTTACGGTTTGACAATAAATGTCTAAATATTTTGGGGGCGTCCTTTGAGGTTTCCGTCGCACAAGGGCGGAATTTTTGACTGAGTTATGAGCGATAGTAGTTCTTAAAATTGAAACGAGTTTTTTGAATAAGAGTGGAGTTAGCATCATGTTTGTTTCATCATTGCGTCAGTCATCGCTAGAATCAGCTACATAGTTGGTTAGTAAGTTTACACGAGTTTACACGTTGGTGAAATCGCATAATCTGAGAGATCTGTATACGAAGACGATCGTAACACAGGTAACACTCTATGTGGCCATTCCAAAATACGCCATTCAGTGCAGTTTCTTCTTTGTCAGAAGGAAAAGAAGGCCAACCAATGAGGGAGTTGATTTCGGAATACACAGAGATCTGATGAGATGGTCCGCAGGCAGTGCTGGTACTTAACTGAGCCCAAAAAAGTGGGAGAATTTCAGTTTTTAAGGCAGGATTAACAAATTTGCAATATTTTTAAGAACTCGTTCGGAATAATTAATATTGTATCTTTATTTTCAAATGGAAGCCATCTTCAGATATATAAGAATGTGAGCTATTGATCATCTAAAAATAAAATAATCTAATTGCGTTTCCTCAAGAAATAAAAGAAGGAAAATAAAGGTAAAATGAAAATAATAGGAAAAAGCTATCTTAAATATTTATTCCCAAAATTATATCAATATAACTATAAGCATGTGTACGAGTATTTATAAAAATAATACCGACTGTTAAAGGTTCAAAGGTTTATTTGATTTGACGTTAAAGAATAGATAAAAATAAAAATTCATTCAGTGCTTAGGAGAAATGCCTTAATATTGTAGATTTCAAGCCAGGAAAGGTAGGGGACCACATTGACTATAATCAATTACCAAATCGATATACCTATAAAGGTACATGTGTATGTTATGAATATAGATATGAAGTTTAGAAAAAAAAAAAATTAATGATCTTATAAAAATAGTGAATGTCTATTATTTAAAAAAATGAAATACCAATAAACGGACAGATATTTGAGCAAGAACTTATGATAAACACGATCATTTGTAAAAAGTTGAAAGAGACCGGGACAAAGTGTGGAACCCTGAAGTCCATTAAGGTTTTCGTCTTACGAATAGCTTTCAAATACTAGCTGGGGTGAAAAATAACCTCCTTGACCGACAGAATGCGCTGTTACTGCAAAAACGGTTATGGTGCCTTGAAGTCCGTTCATATTTAGGCAGACTGTCTTTAGTTTTGTTTTGACAGCTGATTGTTGTTGACGTGTTTGGCATCATGTTGAGTATGGACAAAAGCGATTTTCGTTCTCTCATAAAACATTATTTCTTGAGAGGCAAAACGGCGAAGGAAACAAAAGAAAAGATGGATAAATATTATGGGGCTAATGCTCCGTCAGATTACACCATCAAATATTGGTTTCGAGAGTTTCGTGGTGGCTGCACTACCGATCAAGTCTGCAGCGGCAGGCACTCCGATGCGGTTACAGAGGACAATGTCAAAAAAATACATGAAATGGTGTTGGCTGACGGGAAGTTAAGGTGCGCGAGCAAACAGATACCACAAAGATTAGTACTGAGCGCACACGCCATATTTTGGGCAATATTCTGCATATGAAAAAGTTATCCTGCCGCTGGGTGCCGCGCATGCTCACTTCTGACCAAAAACACGAACGCGAGAGCACTTCGAAAGAGTGTTTGGACTTGCTGATGCTGAATTGGGCGGACTTTTGGCGTCGATTGGTAACTGTTAATGAAACTTGGATCCACTATTACACACCAGAGAACAGAATGAGTGCCCGGCAATGGACTGAAGCCGGCAAGAGACTCGATGGGTCGGAAAGGTTATGGCGTCGGTTTTCTGGGATTGTCATGGCATACTCTTCGTGGACTACCTCGAAAAAGGAAAAACCATCAACAGCGAGTATTACTGTGCATTATTGGAGCGATTGAAGGCCGAAATCGCTGCAAAACGGCCTCACATGAAGCGAAAAAAAATTTGTTTTTGCAAGACAATGTGCCTGCGCACAAGAGCATCGCAACCACGGCTAAAATCAATGACTTACGGCTCCAATTGCTGTCGCATCCACCGTATTCGCCCGATTTGTCTCCCTCGGGCTATTATCTCTTCCCAAACCTCAAAAGATCGCTCATCAATAAAAAATTCAGCTCACCCGAGGAAATCATCGACGCCACGGAGGAGTACTTTGCAGACCTTCCGGAAAATTACTTTTCGGACGGGATCAAGAAGTTGGAAAATCGCTGGAATAAGTGTATCAAGCTGAAAGGGGGCTATATTGAATAAAATAAAAAAACACTTAAAAAAAAATTTTTTTTTCATTCCCAAGGAGGTTACTTTTCACCCCACCTAGTAGTTTTTTTTTAGTTTCTTCTCTTCGTATCCACAAGACGGCGATAGTCGACTCAAATATCCATCTGTCCATTGCGGTAAGTATAAAATGTACACATTCAAAATATTTACTAAAGATGATTTAAAAAAAAAATAAAAGTTGTTTAAAAAGATGATAGGTATAAAAATAAAGTAGAATCATAAAAAATTAAATTTTTATAAAATTAGAAAGAATTTTTACCTTTCGCTTGCTATGCTTGAATTTCTTGACATAGATTTGGGGGACATCTCAAAGTCTGAATCCGATCTATACAGAAAAGATTCACGACGTTGAGGGAGATTTTGTAATACCAATCCAGCGCTGGGTGAACCGCCTTCAAGCGGAGATCTAGCACCTTGGCCATTTTCTACATCAAAACTGTAAACAAAAAAAAAACAAAAAATAAATAAGTAATTAGTGTTTATCCAAAGGAATAAATTTACAAGTTTTGTAATAAATTTATGCACAAACTTTATATGAAAATGGCTAGACTGCCCTTCAGGTAAGGCTAAGGTTGAACTTGCAAATAAGGAGTTGTTAATCTGTTATTCACGAAACGAATCGAGTTAAAAATATATCACGGAGGAGTTTATTAGATGTCTGGACAGAGTTTATAAAGACTTTTCTGCACACCCTTTCTAAATGACAGATAAGGTTAGGTTGGGGGTGTCCTTCTTCAGGTGCACTTAAATCAGTTGTAAGGCCATTGTGATACAGTGGAACCCAAGAAATTTCGTCATAAATTTGACAAGATTGGTGATCATCTTCATAGAGTAGAGAATATTTGGATTTCGGAAGTGTGAGATTGATGTGTGACAAGGCAAGGCAAGTTACAAAAGAAATATTCCGCAGACGCATTTTAGTTGTGAGGAATACTCAATCGCTAAGCGTGTCTTCTAATGGCGTAGTGTCTTAAGGCATATCAGCTATATTATATTAAAGTATATTAAATATCTCACAAAGTCAAGATATCTCGGAGTTGGCTGGATGAGCCCGCCTATGATGGGCGGTCAAAAATATGTCATTGGTGGCTTAAGGTTGTTTTTAGGGATCCGAGTCTGGCCGAGTTCATCAGCAATGCAGTTCCCTGAAAAGTTTGACTGTTCCAAACCCCAATAGAATGCCCATCTCGTTGAGATATGCGCACCAGCCTCTAACAACAATTCTCCCGAATTTATGTCTATGTACGAGAATATTGCAATATACGGCACGGGATTTGAATTCAGGCTAAGACAAGTAGCAGCTTCAAAGTGGACCTATGTAAGAGCCGTCAGTGAAGATAGAGATGTACTTAGAAAAACTTCGCGTTGTCTCCATTATTTCTTTTCCAGAATCAGATGATTAAAGTCAACGTTAAAATCAATTTCATTCAATTAAATGTCGGTTGACTGGGGGAGGCAGTGGTGCAGTGAGAGTAGACTGACATATCCTACATTTAATTTTTTCCGTTGCTTAGTGTGTCTTAGATAGAGGGCAAAGTTAATTACAGTCTACATGCCGGAAAAGCCTTAAGGCAGCAAATACAGCAAAGTTTCGCGAGCCGCCATTGGAGTAATTTTTAAAGCGCCAGTCATGCTTATACACGCAGCTTCTTGTGTTTTTCCAGATCGCCACTGCCTTAAATGAAACTCTGGTGTGGACCCAATGCATGATTTTAAAGATCCCAACTTAAGTCTATTGCCGTCTTGCAGGAGTGAAGAGCAACCAGAATTAGTTTGGTGGCATCCCTCAAGGAACTTAGAGTTTTTAACTTGGGCATATCTATAATAGATTTTCCAATTGGGACTGACTCCATATTGGCCTGATTTATATGACGTTGTTTGTATAAGCTTACATACCACACTCCGAGTCCTATAATTGATAAGCAATCCAGTGTGGACTACGTTCCATGGAGGAGAGGATTGGAGATTTCTATGTGTTTTGCAGACTGCTCATTTAAAACTTTTCATACAGATACATGGGTACAATTTTCTCAAAGCCAGTTTATTCTGGATTGCAGAAAAGCATCCAGTTAAGTAAGTGCTCATAAGCAGATCTAAGTATTCTTCCTTGGAGCCAACCCAGGTATCATTAAGGTGCTTAAGTACGCTAGAAATTCGTGATGTTTTCCACTCTGTCCCGAAGTTCGAAGTCGTAAAAATTACGCCAGGACCTATGCACCTCGGGTCTTCTTTATTTTTCGTGTGTAGACTACGTGACGTCAACTACGTTTTGTTTCCCACCACAGAAAGGGCTTGCCTGTGTCCTTTTAACTATAGAATACGATGGGGTAATGGTAAGATTTGGAAAGGGAATTAGATTGTTGTTGAATTCATCAAGCTCTAGCCTCGATATCGGAATGTGTCCTCCAGGGCAAAAGGTTATTGGCATTTTTCTGTTCTCATTACAAAGATATCATCTTTTGAGTAACTGATTTTGCAGCAACTTGCTTAACTTTAAATTTACCAAACCTATCTTTAGTTGGTCATTGGCAAAGCATATGTTAGAGTGGCAAATGCCATTTTTAAAAATTGGTTCTCAGCATTGGACTGCAAACAAACAAAAATAGTTAGAAATCTGTAGAACACAATCCATGTCGTAAGTCTGCGACTACAACTGACACACACCCATAAAATGGAGTTTGCCTTAGATCAAGCTGTCATCGGGATCTGAAATTTATGAGCGTATGCCGGCCTAGAACTGGCGGACTACAAGACTGTGACGGCCCTAATGCCGAAGAATTATCAAACAAATTTCCGGTTTGGAAATAAATCTATCCACAGATTACTCGACAACATACTGAACTTCAGAACATACGTTGGATGAAAGGCACCACAGATAAAGGTAGCGCTTTCCCGAATGCTGCCAAATGTTGGTGGGCCTGGATAAGCCAGAGGGATTCTGGTTTTCAGAGTAGTCACTTCCACATTCTCGTCAACGTGACGCAAAATATTTCATTTAGGATGCGAACTACAAACCGGCAAGAAACTAGCGTTGCTACAATAGTAAAAGCAAAATAAAGAGCACTATGTGTACGGCTATGACAGGCTAGGTGGCATAACACGGTAAAAGGCAAATACGCGCACAAACAAATTCTTACATTAAAGTGTGGAAAGAGAGTACGTAGGAACTGTAACTACCATCTTACGCAGTTACTGGTTGCTATCGAATATATCTCCATAGATTTGGACTCTAAATCTTACGATGCGGAGCATGTAAGTTCCCCTGCAAGCTTTTTGCAGAGCGAAGAATGAGTCTTCTTATCAGCCATATGACAAGGTCCCATGAGACAGCTTGGAGATCTGTTCTGTTGAGTAGAGTCTAAAGGCTGTGAAAAGCTGAAGCGGTAGATGCAGCAACATAACATATTTCATAATATATACGACAGTCCCCGGGGAACAGATTGTAGAGCACACAAGGCTTAGTTTATTAATTATCTTCGTCAATCATGTCACCTATTGGTATCAATATGTGATCTACAGAGTGGCATTGTTGTTCGACAAGACTGAACATCTCTTCATTTCAAATTATTTTCAATAAAAATATTCAAACAAGAATTTATTTTATAAAATCTACACATAACATGGCAAAAATAAATTCTAAGTAGAAGCACATAATGGAAATATGTCAGTTTGAGTTTTTGACGAACTAGATCATACATTTGAAGTTGGACAACAGCCAACATGTCTTCTCATTTACGGATACAAATGGTTAGGATAGTGTTTATGCGTTGCGAAAAATCATTTCCCGCAGTTGGGGTTTTCCGTTGCTGTAAAAAAATAAATAAAATTTCTTCAAACCGATTTTGGTTCTTGGGTTATGGGATAGATTATTACGTAGGAGTGCCTCTACTTGCTTTGTAATGGGTTAATAAAATTTGCACAAAAATGCTATTGTAAGCACCAATTAAAAAGTTATATAAATATGAAAACAATTTGAAACATGTAAATATTCCGATGCAAAAGCGTCAATTAAGCTTACGTAGGCCGATCTCTTTTAGAAGTACGAATATTTGTATTGACAGGGAGAATGCCACTGCACATAAAATTGCAATTCCGACAAATACTGATATTTGTTTACAGCTGTGCTTTATTTTTGAACATGGATTGACTATGGTTATATGAAGGGTTATGATGACTCATGAAGTAGATGTTTTGAAACACCTTGGAAAGGGGTATGTAATGGGGAAAATCTATGATGTTTTGATAAGCTCGAGAGGCGGTTCAAATGAGTATACTTCACTTAAGAAATGTGGTCGCAATTTTGACATGCTATACGCGGATACGAGCATAAAAAGATTAAGAGGACCATAAAGAAGATATTGTACATACCAGCAAGTTGTGTGAAAAAAGCCTAGGACACCAAACCTGCATGTCTTGACATTGACGACCGATGTTTTACAATATGTACATATATGGATATATGTAGGCTCGTACCACTATCTAGTTGCAGCCAAGGTAGTTTAAGAATATGCCAGATGGTACAGTTACGAAGAAATATTGTGAGAAGATTCAAGGTTAAAAAAATGCATTTGCAGTAAGCAATAAGAACCTTCACCAATCGGATACCTCTCGACAAGTGTTATGCAAAGTAATGTGCCAAAGTCCAGTGGTATCAAAGTCGACAGGAATGACGCAACTGATATAATATATTTTATTTGATATCCCATACGAAATCACTGATTTTATGAAGACTATAGGCATATTGTAAAACTGCAAAGCGTCACTACATAGAAGGACGCGGCGAACAATAATAGATAGAAGACACTCAGCATCAAACGCAGTCGATGAAAGCTAAAATAGTAACGGCCAATCAAAATATCATAATGATGGTAATATCTAAGATTCAGTCAACAATGCTGCTGTACTAGATGGGTTTCCTGTCAAGCGTTTTTAGGCACCGAAAGATGACTTGGGACAGAGCACACCCCAACTCATTTCTAATATCTGGAAAATATGTCTGATGAATGGAAACTTAGCATCGTTTAACCGATACGCACTATAATTTCGTTAACAATAAAGGCATCAGTTTCGTGAACATTGAGAACAAAATGTTATCGGCCGTATTTTGCGAAGGCCTAAACTATTATATTTTGATATAATCCATGCGGTTTAAGTCTACAAAAGTTCACCATCGACCAAGTTTTGACATTTCAGCAGATGTTGGCAAAATTCAGGATTATCAAATCGATACATATCCCATTTTTACCGACTTAATGGTCACATTTATCATCTTTCCAAACTTATCAGGCTGTACAGGATGATGGCAATAAATTCATGTTCCTCCAAAAAGGTCGGTAAAGACACCGAGAACTTTAATGCCTATTTCTTTAAAATAATTGAGCGAAACTCAGATTTATTTAAAATCTGTAAAAGCACTTTGTTATGCAGCGATATTGACATTTTTGAGTGAACCCAGCTGAGTGACACAAATGCGCTGTCAACCACTAAAGCAGAGGCGACCAAAGTGCGTTTAGTGGTTAATGGTGGCAAAACAAGATACTTACATATACGAGGTGCGTTCAACATATTCTCGGTATCGGGGTGAAGCTGTGGTTGTATATATAAATTGACTTATTTATCAAGTAATACTATTATTTTAGTGCATTCATGTAAAATTTCATATAAATGTGATTATTAATTCGTGTTTTATCTCTAGTTAAACAGAATCATAATGGCAACTGAGACGATGATGGTGAAAATTGAGCATCGCGGTGTAATTAAATTTCTCACTAAGCAAGGAAAAAGTCAAAAAACTATTCATGAAGAGATGGTGGCTGTTTACCAGGGTTCCGCACCTTCACTATCAACTGTGCAAAAGTGGTCAAGTGATTTCAAGAGAGGCAGAGAGAGCATTGAAGACGACCCCCGCTCCGGCGCCCCGGCTACTGCTTGTACGGGAGAAAGCATCAAAGAAGTCGAAAAACTTGTTCTTTATTATTTCCTGTTTCCGGATTTGAAAAAATGTCTTCGTGGAAAAAGATTTTCGGATGATGAAGAACTCAAGTCGGCAATAAATGGGTATTTTGCAGAGAAAGAGGAAATTTATTTTTTTGAGGGTTTAAAAAATCTTATCTCAAGATGTAACAAATGCATTGATGTTAGGGGAGATTATATTGAAAAATAAAAATAATTTAAATTGAATACGCACTTTCCTTCATATTGATGCCGAGAATATATTGAACGCCCCTCGTATATATTAAATAAATCGTTTATATTTGTTTTAATTTGGCTTCCTACATATTTGGGGGCTCAACCTATTAATTCTTCATTAAAATTAATTTTCGACATTTTTTTTAATTATACTCGAGAAGTATAATGGAGCAGTGGACTGTGGAGCAGTTGAAAACAGAATTATCCAGACTGGGACTGGATGTAACTGAAGTTAAAGCTGTGCTAATCGACCGTTTGTCAAAGGCTGTAGAGGAAGCAAGTGGGAGTAAAGTCCAAAAAGTTGTATTTGGAACTGGATGTTCAAGTAGTGCGCGGCAAGTTGACATTGAGAATTCAAGGAATAACCCTGGCGATCCACCTGTTCGTTTTTTTGTAAAAGAAGTGGAGAATCTAGTCTCCAAATTCAGTGGTGATGACAATTTGTCGGTTATTTCATGGTTTGTAGAATTCGAGGAAATTGCGCTTCTGTTGAGATGGTCAGAACTTGAAAAATTAATATTTGCGGGGTCTGCTCAATGCTATATGAAAACGTGTTCTCGTAAATCATATGCCGATTTTAAACGAATACTATGGGCGGAATTTGAGAAAACATTTTGCAAGGCCGACATTTTCATGCGTCTCCAAAACCGTAAAATGAAAAGAGATGACAATTTTCGGGAATACGTTTATAAAATGAATGATGACATGTCACTAATTACTTATATAATAAACGGGGTTTCAGCTCGCGAGGATCATAAAATAATTGTATATGGCACAAAGACATTGACAGAACTGTTTGAGAAATACGAACTTTTCACCAAATTTAGAGCTAAGGTGGGTGGTAGTTTCGGTGGCAATGTTGGCGGCGGGGGTGGTTCTCATTGGTCGAGTAAAAATAGCGGACTTAACTTTACTAAAAAGCCACGCGCTTCAAACTCTCATTGTTACAATTGCGGTTCGTCTGAACACCAGCGGAAAGACTATCGATCCGAAACGAAATGTTTTAAATGCAACGGGACAGGGCACATGTCGAAAAATTGCTCATCAATAAAATCGGTGTCTAGAGAAACTAATACCTTTTTGGTCTTAAATTCCAAACAAATTTATATTAACGGAAATTATTGCAAAGCGTTAATTGATACCGGTGCTGAAATCTCTTTGGTGCGAAAAGACTGTTTCGAAAAGCTGAATAAAATAGGGCCGTTACGGAATAATACCATAAGTTTAGTTGGTTTAGGTTCAGGAGCACACAGCACATTGGGTAGTTTTGAAGCTGATTTAATTATAGACAATGCTAGCCTGCATGGTGTCTTAAACGTTGTCCATAGCAATTGCATTCGGTTTCACGTAATTATTGGAAGAGACGTGATGGCGAAAGCAAAGGTTATAATGATGAATGGGGAAACGACATTTTATCAGATGAATGATGAAAATTGCGTTTTGAACATCGAGGTAGAGGAAAATACAGACATTGATATTCCGTTTCAGTATTTCTAATTATAACCCGAGAGTAGTAAGTAACTGCCCTATCAAAATGTCCATAACATTAATTGATGAAACTCCTATTTATTTGCCACCGCGACGACTTCCAATCAATGAAAGGGAAATCGTTAGGATCCAGATTAAATCATGGCTTAAGGACGATATCATTCGACCTTCATCGTCATCGTTTGCCAGTCAAGTCGTTGTTGTAAAAAAGAAGGATGGTTCACCAAGAGTATGCATTGATTACAGGCGGCTTAACAACAAAACAATTAAAGATCGATACCCACTGCCATTGATCGAGAGCGTTTTGGACAATTTACAAGATGGGAAAGTGTATACCACACTAGATCTCAAAAATGGATATTTTCATGTTCCCGTGGAAGAAAATAGCAAAAAGTTTACGGCTTTTGTTACTGCCGATGGAGAATTCGAATTCAATCGTGTACCATTTGGGTAGGTATATCCATCTAATATTCTGCGATTTAGTCAATAAGAACATCGTATACACGTACATGGACGACCTTATCATATCGGCAAAGACCGTTAAGGAGAACTTGGAAAAGTTAAGCATCGTGCTTAAGACTGCAGTCGAGAATGGTTTAAATTTAAATTGGGCAAAGTGTAAATTCGTTCAGCAGAAAGTGATATTTCTTGGTCATATTATAGATAGAGAATGGTGCGGTAATTCCTTCGGAAGAAAAACTTCATGCCATGGCTAAATTTCCAGAACCAAAAAATCTTAAAAAGCTACAAGAATTTCTTGGTCTGACAGGGTTTTTCAGACGCTTCATTAACTCGTATTCAATTTTGGCTAAACCTTCAACAGATTTGACGAAAAAAATTCTAAATTTATTATTGCAGGTCCTCAACGGCAAGCAATTGCCGCCCTAAAGCGGGCTCTAATAAGCAAACCTGTTCTTAACATCTACTGTCAAAATGCAGACACTGAAGTGCACACAGTGTCAGCTACGTTTTGGAGACTTTTGCCGTTTTTAAAGCACTAGAAAAGTTTCGTATTTATTTGCTAGGCACTAAGTTTAAAGTCGTAACAGACTGTGCCGCATTCCGTCAAACAATTAACAAGAAGGAACTTCCAAACGCTGTTAGAAGATGGGTGATGTATATGCAGGATTACAATTACGACGTGGAACATCGTGCAGGATCACGGATGGTTCACGTAGATTCTTTAAGGGGTTACATATGTTTCTCCGCTCAAAAAAAAATCGATTGTTTTTTTGGCATGAAAAAATTCTATATTCTTTTGCAATTCAAATGACGCAAGAATTTTTCAAAAATTCCAATAATTAAGAAAGTTATGACCGTTAGACGTCGGACCGGGCGGAGCGCTCATTAGGGACATGAGCAGCTGCGTGCCTGCTCTGCCTTCCTACCTTCTCTAATGACGGGTCAGTGCCCTCGAAAATATTTATACCTGCTTAGCAATAGATTTGAACCTTGTATAAGAATATTAGAATTCAGAATATTCCAGAAGGCACTACTCGAGCACATTTTCAGTTTTGATTTCGAATCCACGCAAGCAAGACACACTGCAGATTTTGCATTTCGTTTGCGTTTTTCTCGAAACAGTGTTTTCCAATCACTCGACCAATTTGCATGCCATTTCGCACTGATATTCTTAATACCATGATCTAGTCTCCTACGTAGGATTTTTTTTATATCTTAATTTTAAGATTTATTATAAATAAAAATGTGACTCGTTTTTTAGTCAAAAATAGCCTCGTACGTTCAAAAAGCTGACATTTTGTTAAAAATGAAAATTTTGAAGAGACTAGTTTTATCCATCTATTTTAACAGTTTTTTTTTTCAAATGAAACCTACCAGAGATATTCCTGGTACCGCCCAGCACGTTTTTGAAGAGAGGTTTCCGGAGATGGGCGAAATGTATACTTTATAATTGTTTTTCTTCAATTGTCAATAAAGTTTTGTATTCGTCAAGGAATACTTTACACAATGTATATTTTACTTTTTTATATTAATTTAATATCGTAGCGAAAAAAAATCTTGAAAAACGCTCCGTTTTTGAGCGGAGAAACATATGTAACCCCTTAAGCCGATCTCCAGCTATATACACAATTCAGCAGGAACTTTTGGTTCGTATTAAAAAGGCTCAGGACGCAGATGATTTTATTTCTTCAGTGAAGGAAGTGCTAAAAGAGAAACCCTACCATGATTTTCAGATCCGAGGTAAGTTGCTTTTTAAAGAAGTGAATGGATTTTTTCTTTTAGTTATTCCTCGTAACATGGAGATGGAGATCATCAAAATAAAACACGACGAAGGCCATTTTGGAAAGCAAAAAACTATGTATCTTATGGATATATATTCCCAGGAAATTTATATACCGAAGTTGAAGGAAAAAGTCGAGAGATGTCTAATCAACTGCGTAAAGTGTATCTTGGCTAATAGAAAAAGAAGGAAAGCAAGAGGGATTCATTCATCAGCTGGACAAAGGAGATAAGCCTTTCGACACATTCCATCTTGGATTTAACAAAAAAAAAATATAAGTATATTCTTAAGATAACGGATGGATTTTCGAAGTATCTTTGGATATAACAAACAAAAACTGTGTCAGGTGAGGAAACGTTACGGAAAATGAAAGAACTGCAACAACATTTTGGGAATCCTAGGCGTTTTATAACGGATAAAGGGAGCGCATTCTGTGCTCAATGTTTCAACGAATTTTGTACTGAGCAAAATATTGAGCACATTTACGTAACTACTGGGGTACCGAGGGGTAACGGACAGGCTGAACGCTCAAATCGTGTAGTCATCGAAGTACTCCGGAGGCTGTCGGTTGATTCACCTGAGAAATGGTACAAGTGCGTCTCGTCCGTGCAAATTGCGATAAATAGCACAGTACAGAGGTTTATTCAACGAACACCCTTCGAGGTCTTATTTGGTGTATCAATGCGAAAGAAGGATGATGTACACATTTGAGATATTGTAAAACTCGAACTTCTTAAACAATATGAGGATGAAAGAGGACATATTCGTTTTGCCGCACGTTAACAAATTGAAAAAATACAGGCTGAAAACAAAAACACTTTTAATTGTAAGAGGAAAGTTGCAGCAGAATACAAAGTGGGGGACATAGTAGCCATAAAAAGGACTCAACTTGGGGCGGGTAACAAACTCTTTTCCGATTTTCTAGGTCCATATGAAGTTGTCTCAAAAGGAAGAGGGGGGCGTTATTCAGTTAAGAAGGTGGCATCTCATGAAGGTCCAAATAACACTACCACCAGTTGTGATTTGATGAAACCGTGGAGAAGTAGCAGCAGAAATGATGAAAGTGATCCCTCATCCGAGGCGGATGAAATGCAGGATGGCCGGATGTAGGAGGAATGCCTTTGTAGTGGTCATATATTACATTCTCTTTCCATGACGTCATCTTTGGAAAGAGCCTCTCTCTAGCTTTCATTACTCAACACACTGATTAGCGCCAGCGTAGAGTTAGTCTTCAAGCAGTTGTTAAGCAGTTAACATAAAGACCATAAGCTGTCATTTAAACTTTCAACTCGTTTTTTTTTTAAATTCATATTAAACAAGTCGTTTATATTTGTTTTAATTTGGCTTCCTACATATATGACTTCGAGTAAATGCGGGACTTCGTCTACTGCTAATCGCCGTTTTTTTTTTTTTTTGACTAGAAAGGCAAAGTCCTCCCTCGAACAACAAAGACATGAAAACTATTAAGAGCGAATGAAGAAACCCTTGGTCATTTCGAATTCAAAACAGTCCATTTGACCTTTGATACCACCTGCATTGTCGGCAAGTGAAGGCGCAGATTCAACGACGAATTCGAATAGAATGGCTTCGAATTCAATTTATTTGGCATGCAGAGCGGATGGGCATCAATTCTTCGGCTCGACGAATTTTCGAATCAAAACCAGAATCCAACCAAATTCGTGTGCGTATCTAGAGGTGGATGGCCAATAATCTAGTAGGCAGTAGTAGTAGTAATAAGTAGGCAACTTCAAAATACTGTTTAAAGGCTATGATGAACAAGATTCCACTTAATTTATAAGAGATTTTAAATATCAATATTTAAAATAAGGACCAATAAAATTGCTGGAGTACTACCGATGTTTTTAAGGCAGCGGTGGTTTGTACTCGTACAATAGACGTTCATAGACCTCAGTAGAGTTTAGACGTGTTTCGGCTTGCGAGTGATAAAACGAATAAGTAATACATTTGAGGAGTTTTATTAGGCTCCAATTGGCGCAGTGGCAGTGTGTTCGGTTGACAAAACACAGGTCGTGGGTTCGAGTCCACTCCAAGTGGAACGAAAGTTTTTCTGTTGTTTTTTCTTTTCTTTCAATTTAAAAATAAAAAGTGAGCAAATATCACACGATGCATTCCGGTGAGTGGTCCGCTAAATCAATAGCGGGACCAGCGGAAAAGTCAGGCGATGCTTCAAGCTCTTCAAGCCAACCAGAGCCAAAGATGAAGAGGAGGAGGACGCTGAAGCCAACTCCGGAGCTAATGAATCGCCCTTCCATGTCAGCATCAACAGAAAAGCTGCCTGGCGGTGAGAGGGAAGGGGGGCCAACAGTAGTAACAAGGGCAGCAGCACAGCAGCAAACGAGACAAAAGGCACACAAAGGTCATTTCCCATATATGTCCGATGGTGGGGAAGGCCAATGTATGGAAGATGACAATATGTTTGCATCTCTGGCGGCCTCTGAGTCAGACGACGAAGAGGAGGAGGTAGAGGGAATACAAAGCAACATAAAGCTTCTTCAGCAAAGAGTGCTAGCTATTAAAGCTAAACAAATAGCAAGGAGAGAGAAAGAGCAGCTAGGAGAACTTCTCGATTCTCAACTGTCACAACAACAGCAACAAGTAGCAGAAAAAGACACCCAACACATAACGGCACAACAGCAACAACAACAATTAAAACAGCAGCCTAAACATACACAGGCTCAAAAAGCAAATCAGCGGACACTACACCATCAACAAGAACAACAACAACAGCAGCAGCAGCAGAAGAGCCAGCAACAACAACATCGGAAATAACAGCAACCACAACAACAACAACAACACAAGCCATCTAAAACAAGGTTTCCACCTATAAACACGTACAAAATGGAACTCAAAGAGACGATAGAATTGTGTAAGTCGGCCATAGGCAGCAACTTTTTTATAAAAAGATTATCATTAGACAGGCATGCGATCCACTGCAACACATAAAATCATAAAATAAAAAATTTATTGAAGGATTCGAAGACGGAGTTCTTCTCCTACACCCCGAAGGGGGAGAAGCTGCAAACAATGCTTCTGAGGGGGTTAGAACCGTCGACTGATCCGGAGGAGCTCCTTGCACTGCTGAAAGAGAAGAAGTGCGAAGGGCTCCAATTTGTGGTAGTCAAGCCGTTTGTCACGGCTAGAGTCAAAAGGGAAAAGCGACAACTGCCTATTTTCCTGGTCCAGTTAAGTCCCAACAGCAATCTGGATGGTCTAAGGAGTATTAAAGTCCTAGACTACCATGTTGTACACTGGGAAAAATTAAAGAGGAGCGAAAACATTTTACAATGTGTTCGCTGCCAAAGGTTCGGGCACACCGCGTCGAACTGCGAAATACAGCCTCGATGCGTGAAGTGCGGAAAGAACCACAAGTCTGAGGAATGCGTTCTGGGTAAGGGCGGAGCGTCTGAAAAAAGCCAACTCTCTTGTGATTTATGTAGGAATACGGAACACACTGCAAATTATCGGGGTTGTCCTAAATTCCAGTACATCAAAAGAATCAATCTGGCCCGCAGCAGAAAGTGGAAGTTAAACGTCCACCCGTGCATTTACAAACTCCAGCCGTTACTCCCCATGTTGCCTACCCCCAAATGGCGGCAGGTAGGGGAAATACGGTGCAGCAAGCGAAGGTTGCTTCTCAGGCGCCAGCGCCCAGAGCACCGGAAACAGTACCTGACATGCCAGCTATCTTGCTCTCTATCCAGGGGCAGATGGCTCAGCTACAACGTCATTTAACTGAACAAACCGCTCGGGTGGATCAAGTATACGCGCTGCTGCCTGGCTTAACGCACCTTTTGCCGTAATGGGTACGTACGTGGCGGAGCAAACCCTGAAGGTCTTTGCAGTGAATGTGAATTTACTGATTACGTTCGAACGACGAGCCGCACTATTTAAGTTGCTCAAAGACCAAGCCCCTGATTTGCTTTTGTTTAGCGAAACTAAGCTTACCAAAAGACACAAAATGAGGCACAGAAGATACAAGATAGTACGGGGAAACCGACCCAACTCCATTCAGGGAGGTGACGTTGCAATTTTCGTACGAAAAGGTATACGGTTTAAAAGAGTATACAGTCGTGTAGTACGTACGTTCCAGGTGCTGGAAGCATACATCGTGCATATCCCTCTCCGTAGTGGAAAGCGGTTGTACATGGTGTCTGTCTATGCGCTTAAGGCTACTTAATCCACCTTATTCATCTCAGAGCGCTTTTTCGGTTCCTGAGGCTGGAATTGGAAAACAACTATTTTATTATCGGCGGAGATTTCAACGCCAAACATAGTGATTGGGGAAATAATACACCAAATACTGGAGCGAACCTACTATTCAATTGGTTGGGTCAGCACAGTGTAATGTATTGATTCGGGCATAAGGCGACAGATAGTCCATCGTTTCGACTCACGAATACAACTGACATGCACTAATCAACAAACTACAAATGAGGCTGTTGATGATGACAACTTATTTGTGATCGAGGATCCGCAGGAGCAGATAGAGGCTATATGAGCGACTTTCCAGGAAGTGTACAAGGCGAATGTTACATTGGCCCGAACCACGATCTGGAGAATCGAGTCCTTGTGCACAATTTCTACCTTCGAAATGAAATTGTGACGAGAATTTGCCAAATAATGTCATCACCAACGATAGGGTACTACCCCCGTTCATTTCGAAGGGAGAGCTCCAAACAATCTTCGGATCACTTAGAAGTAAGAAATCAGTTGGAACCGATGAAATACCGAACATTGCGCTTTGACCTCTCCCACAAGAAGCGGTGGACATTTATACCACACTGTTTAATAATGCAATGAATAATGCAGATTATCCACCACATTGGAAAACTGACTAAGTGGGTTGAGGACAAACCAATTCGGTTTCAAGGCGGGGCATGATATCATTCATGCTGCGTTTAAACTGGTTTCTGATGTCCAATGGAACAAAGGCAAGAAACAGTGCACTGGTGCCTGCCTGATTGACTTGGAGAAGGCCTTCGATACCGTATGGTTAGAAGGACTCTTTTTCAATCTGGACAGGTTGGACATTAGTAAACCCCTGCTGTATATTCATTTTGATATTCTCTCCAGTAGACTGGAGAGTGAAGAATGGCGATGTGACTTCTGCTGGAACATTTAACATTAAAAACGGTCTGCAACAAGGTGCGGTAAATTCGCCGATCCGATTCAACATTTACACAAGTGATCTGATAGGTTCACTTCACCATGCCATAGCGTACGCAGACGACATAATCGCGTACAGATCAGGTCCAAAGATTGAGGTTTTAAAATTAAGCGATATTACGATGACTCGAAGTTGAAAATCAACTTTCAGAAGTCGGAAACCAATCTTTTTAGGACGCCTTTATCTGGGGCCTCTAGGGATACCAGAAGGAATTGGAGAAAGTTTTCGATCGTGGGGCAGCACGGGCAGCCACTTGCTTGTCGAAATGTGTAGTCAGATACCTTGGGATCTGGCTTGATCAATTTCTGTATTTTAACAAACATATAGATGTTGCTCTGGCCAGAGCCAAAGGTGCTTTAGCCCTTACAAAGGGACTTTTTTATAACAGCCAACTCAATGCAAGGGTGAAGGTGATCTGCTACTATGGCTCTTATCAGGCCCATGCTTGTGTTTGGGTGTCCCGTGTGGTTCAACGTGAGAGCAAGTTTATTGGAAAACTTTCGGGTGTTTGAGAGGGCTTGCCTTAGGACTTGTCTTCGCTTGTACAGAACACCAGAGTCTGAGTACATAAAATTCTATCCTAATGAGGTCTTATACAATAGGGCGAAGCTAATAAGAGTGGACAATTTCGTCATTAAGTTGACTCGAAGGCACGTTGCAAGAGCAATGACCTCATCGAACAACCTGATCTCCGGGGATTACTACCCCAATTATATGTATCACGAGAGAGTTCGCTTTGACGGCTTTATTCATCCAGAAGCGTTCCTCTATCTAGATAGCAAAGGTCTGATCCAGGACAAATTGGCGGTGCCGCTAATCTTCCACGTCGCTCGAACAGCTGCGGACAGGCGACTCAACTGCGACAGAGACTTCGCACATGGCAGTGCGGAGCGTCTCCAGTTCAATAGAGCGGTAGGGAGTCGCGACATGAGGGATGTTGCTCGGCAGCACCAACACTTTTGGGGGCTTGTTGAAGGGGAGGATGCTTCGTCGTTGCATGTGAAGGAAAGTGGGCCAGACTAATTTTTTTTAGTCATGTCCGGCTTACATAGTTTTAGGTAGGTTTAAGATAGTTTGAAGAAAAAAAAATATATAAAAAAAATTTAAAAAATATATATATATTATATATATCTATGTTTGTGTTAGATGTAAGTAGGTTAATTAGATTAAGATTTATTTTTAGGTAGTTTGTAGGCTTTTAGTTTTAGGTTTTATAAAAAATTAAAAAATGTCCATATACTAAGTTTTTGTTTAAAATTTTAGAAATAAAATTAGACTGTAAGATTCGTCGAAAGACATAGTTTAAGTGTTAGGCTTAACTTAGAGTGCCCGCATGGGGCCAGTAAGTTAGAATAAGATTATTTGTAAGTAATTTAAGCTAGTTTTTAAGCGTTTTTTGTTCAGCATATAAGAGTAATTTAAGTTATAAAAATAAAAATGCATAAAAACTGAAACTGAAACAAGTTCAGTTGAGACTCTTGTAACAACAAATTCATATCTCCCCCAAAATAACGCTGAAAGAACGTCGGCAATAACGACCATGAAGAAAAGCATAGCCAAATCTCGCCGAATGGAAGGGAAAATTGATTGTTAAATTGTCCAAGAAGGAAACCTGAAGATTTGTTCCAATTGGAAATGTACCATCAAAAAGATCCCGGAATAACCAACTTGTGGCGCTCCCATTGTTCCGATTTGAGAACAGTTTTTTTTTTTTTTTTTTTTTGTTAAGTTGGTAGATATGTTGTTAACATTCGCTCTAAATTTTAGCATCATAGCTTGACATTTGCAAAAGTTACGTAGCCAAGAGTACATCTATCTCTGTGTGTGTTGGCAATTTTTTCCAATTTTAGAAATGGATTTAAATTTGCAACAACGAACTTGTATTAAATTTTTGCGGATTTAATGGTGCGAGAACTTTGGAAATGTTGGAAAAGTGTTTCGGCAACGATTCTCTAAAGAAAACGGTCGTTTACCAGTGGCACGAGCGGTTCAAAAGTGGTCGTGAGTCAATCGAAGGTGATGAACGCAGTGGCAGACCATCGACATCGAAAACCGACGAAAACATTGATGGAGTAAAAGAAATGTTGGTCAATAACCGCCAATTATCCATCAGAGAGATAGCGGAGGACTTGAACATTGCCTATGGATCCGTCCAAGCAGCAAAGTCGCAAAAGAGATGATTTGCGAGGCTGCATCCGACCCCACATTCATCAAAAGGATCATTACTGGAGACGAGACGTGGGTTTATGAGTACGACACCCAATCCAGACATCAGGCAAGTGAATGGCGTTCACTAAATGAGCCGAGACCAATAAAACCACGTCGTTTTCAGTCAAAATAGAAGGCAATGCTCACGGTTTTCATGGATTACAACGGAGTAGTGCATCATGAGTTTTTGCCAGAAGGCCAGACAGTAAACAAAGAGTATTTGGGCGTTATGAGACGTTCGCGTGAAGCAATTCGTCGAAAGAGACCAGAATTGTGGGCAGAAAACTCGTGGACCATGATATTATTCGTAATTTTTTGACGAAAAATGCAACAAATACCATCCAACAGCCACCGAATTCACCTGATTTGGCTCACTGTGACCTCTTTCTGTTCAATCGAGTTAAAAAACCATTACGGGGAAGGCGTTTCAGCAGCCGAGAGGAATTAATGGAAAAATCGCAGGAAGCACTGATGGACATACCGAAAACCGAATATAAAAAATGTTTCGAGGATTGGATCAAGCACTGGCATAAGTGTGTTGCAGTCGATGGGGATTACTTTGAAGGGGACAATATAGATTTAGATGAATAAACTTGTATTTTTAATTTTCTGAATAAATTCCGGGAACGTTTTGATCAAGTGGATCCACGAGATCAAGAGAAAGAAAAAATCTTGATTCATTGCTCCATATCGAAGAGGTATGCTCTCAGAAGGGCTTAGGGTGCAATTTCTCAGAATAACAATAGCTCCACTCAACTTAACATTGCTGAACACCAAATCGAGTAAGTAAGCAGTCTTCTATTTCTAGCAAATTTAGTCGTAAAATACATATGTTGGTATCGAACTTGTGGACAGTAAAATTCGTTAATTCTGGAATTAGCATAACCGTGGAAACTGTGCTGCTTTATATGTGTACTATCTGTCACAAGGGAGACGACTTGGGGGGAATTCACGGTTAAGAGGACCTAAGTAAAGTAAGCACTGGAAATCCTATACACATCTATCACAAATTATAACTACAAGTGCCCTTATTTATTAGTTAACATACTTATAAGCCGATATAGTCTGTAATCGACTAGATGTTAATAATGATGACGTTGTGGCAGGAATTCAAAATCAATTGAATCGGACGAATGACGTCATCAAGGAAACCGCACCTGAGGAACGACTTATTTAAATAGCCTTAGACAAGCTAGACTGCTAGTAAACTGATGTTTCGAAGTACGAGTACCTGCAAATCTTGTGATACTCTCCTTTCTCAAATGATAATCTTCAAATTTGAAAATAAACATTTCTACATGAATGGACCTTAATGTATTAATGTAACTAAATTAACATTTGTTTTCGAAGCATGAACAAAATCTCTTCCTTGTACTTCTCAGATTTTCATGCAGGCTAGCAGCAAAAAGTAAAACTTATTCAAGTAGAACTTCAGTTTAGTTTCCTCCACTTATCGCTGCCAAAGGCTAGATTTAAACTTCCAATTTGCTCTTGGTCGAATATGTTGATGTTGACGTTGCCAGAAGTTCTTATTTTTTGCTTTTCTTATTTTGTGCCGTCTGTAGCTGAAGTACATGGCAAACTGAACGCTAAGTTGCTTTTGTGTGATTCTTGTATTCATTCTCATGTCTGTTTTAGATTATTTATTTGAAATTTATGAAGCGAATTTAAAGAACTGAAAAGGACTTTATATAGGAAGTATACGAATAGGAAAGTATACGAATACTTTGATACCCGTTTTGAGACCCTCGAAATGTCTTTCCAGTATATTGAACTGCTAACTGTTAGAAGGAACAAATTTCTAATCAATAATTTCTAAACTAAACCACATTACGCAAATTCAAATGATCCTCATCAGCATGAATGGTTTTTAAAATTCATTTCACATGCGAGTACTATGAATAAGAGGCAAGGTCTGGCTAATGTATTCTTTTTAAGGCTTTCTAAGCATACAGATTGCTTAATACCAGTTCTTCGACCTTAATTTTATTGCCGACCCATACGAGTACATACGCTTACATATATATGTAGCAAATGGTAATTTTGCGATAATTTTCTACACTGTTCAAAAATGCTTTTAAATGTACAGGCTATTGCCAGAAAAGTGTTTAAAGTTAAATAGATGTCGGGGAACTACTCGTATCGACGGTACTCTACTATGTTCAAGGCTCATATCCGTAGTATAAATTAGAAAAAAAACGGGGTAAAACGAATACGACAAAAAAAAAACAACAACAAAAAAAAAACAAGTTAAATAAGAAACGAACAAAATATATATACATATGCAATACCTGCCAGTGGTACGTCTACGTGCTCCGGCTATCGTCATGCGTGTTATATTTCTACGTATCCGGCCACTAGATCTCCGATGGCTACTTGCCCGACTATATTCCGTAGAGCTGCGACGATCAATCGGAATAATATCCGAACACATTGAGGATGAAATTATTGATGCTGTCGATCGTCTCTTGCCACCAGTATAAGTGCCACTACCACTGGTTGATGAAGTTGTAGTTGCTGATGAATCACTACGTGAGAATACCGATCCCTGACCTAGTGAGGATCGTTTTCTTCGCTGCGTCGATGGTGCTTGACCGGAAATGTTGGCTAGCGCAAAGGCTGTACAGTCTTGAATGCTATTATAAAATTCTTCAGTATCTCTGCGATTATCTTCGTCATCGCCGTCATTAGCGTCGGCATCATTTTCATTGTCATTCAAGCTGTGCCCTGGTTGGCTGTCAGGTGATTTGCTGATTTGTTCTCCGTCATTCTTCTTGTCGAATGTTTGATGTTGTTCTATCTGGTGTTGTTGTTGCTGTATTTGTAAGTCGCCACAATCTTCATCGTTGCCATATTTTGATTTATTCAGTGTGCCGATTGAAAGAGTCCGATCGTTGTATCTTCTCGTTGGGGGTGAATTAATTTGTAGGCTAAACCTGGGTCGCAAAAGTCGTCGATAGATGATTTTCGAGTCAGTTAAATCTGTGGCTATTGAATCTGCTGTGGCAGCAATCGAAGCAGCAGAACTATCACTTGCCTGATCTATTGGTAAATTTGAAGTATGTGACTCCAATTCGTTTGATGGTTCGATTTTTTCGATGCTCTCGAGGTTCTCAGGCAGCCGTCTTCCCCAACGGAGTGAACGTAAAATTGCAACTATTATGAAAAACGTTGCAATCATAGCACATCCATATATTGTGATCTTTTTTTTTTCAATTTAGTAGTAACACTAGAGATTGTTCCAATTTGATTTTTTTATTTTATTTATTTGAATTTTGAATTCGTTTAAGATTGTTGATTTTTTAATTTTTTAATTGTGATTTTTTTTTTTTGAGAATTTTTGAGTGTGGAATGCCTTTTGCTTAAACACGGATGCGCTTAAATATACGAGTATCTAGTGCAATGAGAATTTAGTTCGTGATGAGTCACACTATTTTCATGGGATTTGCCGAAATAAATAAAAATAAAAGTGCGCGTAATTTTTTTGTTTGTTTAATTTTTTTTAATCAAGGCAAAGTAAGAGGTTTGCGTTGCCATTTGATCGAAACCTCAATCGTATTAATCACATATCTATATACATATATACATGTACATATATACATATATATATCTTTGAATTTTGGAAAATAAAACTATAAACTAAAACACACTTTAGGGAGGAAGAAAACCAAACAAAACAAATTAAAACAGGATATACCGAAAAATAAAAACTTTTTCTTTTAAATATAGGTAGTGAAAAAAATGAACAGCTAGTTGAGAAGCGCTTACTTAAAAAAAAAAAAAAAAAAAAAACAAATAACTGCACGATAAGAACCTAAATGTTTCCGTCTCTAATTGAATATGAGCCAAATGAGAGTAGCATTTTGTGAGTGAGGTGCATAAAGAACCGGTCGGATTGGTCTCCATACCTCAATGGTTCTAGATTGCAATACATTACTCTACTCAATGTGCAGAAAAGAAAAAAAAATATTTATACAAGAAACAGCATAAAATAAAACGAAATAAAAAAAAAAGAAGAAACAATCTTATTTAGATGAATGTAGGTTGCTGGTCATGAAATTGAGTTAAAAGCAAGCGAAACGAACGCAGTCCATGATTTTGTGTTGTGAAAACGAAGATAAAACAGAAGCAACAAAGCAAAGCTATGTTGCCATTTAAGCATTCCGTGAAAGTTGATTTATTTATTAAGATTTTCTATTAAATTAACATTTGTATAAAGTGTGTGCTATCTAATATTTATATAACATATATGTATGTATTTTGAAATAACAACATATGGAGAGAAAAATTGTTTTTTCAAAAATGTCACTTTGGTAGAAAAAAGTTTGAACGTGAATCCATTCCAACTGAATGTGCATCCTTAAGGAAAAAAAGTGCTTCTGTGAATTATAGTCACAAAGTTCGGGTTTAGGATATTCCGATTCGTTGACTTCAACACTCTATGTAAAACTATGGTTTTGCTAACTAAAACATTATAACATTTTATACTACAAAATCGAACTAACAATGACCGTGTTAGTTTAAACAGCAATACTTACGATTGTATGTATTGTATGTATTAGAATCATAAATAGAATTACCGAATTTTAAGCTTCCACTTGTAATAATTCCAGAAACAAATATTCCTTCTTTTTGACTCTCATTAAATTGTGTCACATTTCATAGATCAAGCCTATCTTAACAAGGGAACAATGGGTGGACCAATAACTCTGTCATCGGTAAAAACAAATTTCTTACCGCGGACCTATTTCTTCAGGTTTGGAGACAGGAAACAGTCACTAAGCACTAAATCCGTTAGAATGACGAAGTAATTCGCAAGCCCGATTCAGAAAATTTCCTGTTTCGGCTACGGACCTCTGCACACAAGTATTGTCGTGATAGAAGAGTACTGATGGCGTTTTAACTCCAAATCGTCACTGAACCGATTAAATAAGTTGGCGTTCAATTTCCAGTTGATGCTTTTTCTTTTCGAAGGTAATCAATGTGGATTATAAAGGCGCATGCCATAAAACTATTGTAAGGGCCTTTTTGCCCGACCGAAATATTTTGGACTTTTTCGAAGCCGATTTACTCGGTGTTCGGTGTATTGTGGTGGATTCATGATTCATTAAACGACGCATAAACTCTTCCGGATTGGGGTTGAACAACTCCTTCGAGTCACAAGAAAATCACTTTTTAAATTCACCGACTTGCTGATCTAGTCTTGTACCATACTTTTCGATATCCTATCTTTTATTTGATTCAGTAAAATAAAGGAAGCTAGATCCAAATTGAAAATACAAAAGCGGAAAACTAAGTGCCAAGGTACTTTAAAAGATTTTATCTCAATGTACAGACCTATCAATTATGTAGATAAATAAAAATTGAAAGAGGGAAATATTCGAACAATTGTTCATATGGCTTTCTGGACAATTTTCCGACTTGATTAAACTTCCGCAGACATTCTGTTCCTATATATAGCGTATATCGACAAAGCTTGAGTTTGATCAACTGTTGCATTTCTACTTTGCAGTCTTAGTCGGCAAGTTTTCGGCGTCCATACTCGTAGTAATGGAACAGAATTTGGAGATTAGAAATTACCTTTCCAAACAGTTAGTTAAAGTTGTTAAAGGTTTTTTTTTTGTTATACAGGGCATATCCCTGTCTTCTTTCTAATTTTCGAAATTTATCTCTGATCTGATTTATCCTTGCTGATGATGCGATCAGAGTGTACTGTGAGATCTTGCTCTTCGGTTGTAGAACAGGAATGACAGCTAATGTTAAGCTCATCAAAATGCGATTTTAATAGTGTTACATCATATTTAAGAAATCATCAACAGAGTGGAAAACTGTCACAAATACAATGCTGTCTTCTGCCACTGAATGGCATCCATTCTCAGTATAGTTTCACTAAAAAAATGCTGCAAAGTTAGAGTTGTTCTCAAGTTGCATAAAGAATACATACTTCACACCGTCCGATTGCTGTTCAAGTTATAAGCATTTATCTCATCTACATTATTCTGCACCTGTTAAATAGGATTCCAAACTATGCGATAAAACTCATAGTATTCATACTCGTAAGTGACTCCAATATAACACATTCAATTGACATCCTCTAATAACGACGTTATGGCTGCTAGCTCACCAAGGAAATTCCCTCTCATCTCTTCAAACTTTCAAACTTTTCTTTTCCTAAGGCGAACAACTCGCTTATAGAATACACGGTAGAGGTCTTTCTTTCTTAGATATTATAACCTTTATCTTTAATCTGCATCTCTTCTTCTTTTTTCCCTAATTTTGCTTTTGGTCAAGTTGTGTGCAAAAAGGCACTTGCAATCCCTTGAATCCCGATTTATAAACGGTGTTTTTTTTAGAGGTATACATATTCAATAGATAATTTTATGCCATTAGTGTTTAAATATGATATTGGGCATAAAGTCCAATTTTCTACAACTTTATCGAGCAACTGGGGCCGTATATCAGCAATAACACGGCGAAAGTTCAATTCCAAATCGTCCAACGTCTCTGGTTTATCGGCATAGACCAGTAACTTCAAATACCCCCAAAGAAAGTAATCTAAATGTGTGAGATCACAGGATCATGAAGGCCAGTTCACAGGTCCATTACGCGAAATTATGCACTCAGCAAATGTTTCCCATGTTGCGCCATCTTGTTGAAGCAAAAGCTCTGTCAAATGCTTTGAAAATGAGGATCAGGCTGAAATATGTTTTCGGCCAATTCACCGAACGATCACGCGGTATCAATTCTTGCACAAGCTGGATCTTATTAGCGTTTAAGCCAAGATCTTTCCGTAACATCTTCCACAAAGTGGATGGGCATAGCTCCAATTGCTGTGCACGATGGCGAATCGACTCATTCGGATTCTCCTCAACACGACAATAACTTCTTCTGTTCGCACTGCTTGTCGTCTTTTTAGATGGTATAATCCACTAGATTCATCGTATTCCGAATTACTAGCTCAGATGAATGATTAGGTCGACCGTAAAATGGACGTAGCGAACCGAACCATGGTTTTCAAAATAAGTTTGCACAATTTGCACTCGTTAATTTATTCATCGTAAAATGGCAAAACGTAATAACTACAAATCAACTTTCAACTGTCAAATTGACAATCTACAGAAACAGTGTTGCCAATTTAAAAACCAAACCTCTAAGAAAAACACCCTTTATAAGCTACTAGTATGAGTAATGAGTATATTAAAAAAATGTTTGTCTTCCGACTTTATCCACATCCTTTTCCAAATGTTGTACGGTGATGTTGTGCTTTTCCTACCATTTGCTGGGTATTTGCCAAAAGAGCACTTTTATTCTAAAAGTTATATTTAATTTAGAAACATTAAATGTTACTGGTGCCATATTGTTGCAGTTGATGTACTTGATCTGAGTCTTGTTGCCTGACTTATCTGTTCCAGAATCGGGTTGAAGAAATCCATGAAATACATATCCTTGGTAAAATCCACTGATCCCTAATTGAGTAATTAGTCCAGTGGAGTTTTCCTTAAAGCTTCACATTTTATAACTATTTTTTCGAATCATAATTGCGTAACAAGTAAGACCTAGAGTATAGCAGCCTTTATCACGATTTATTATGTCGGGTATATCCGGTATATAGACAATTTTTGGAGCTTGAAAATACCACTGGTGGATGTCGATTAGTATGGTGCCTTGTAAAAAATGGAATAGGTTCGAATTATAGGATTATAGGCCAATTATAAATCTACCTTATTAATTTTAACTTGTTTTGCTTACTGTAAAGCGTGTGATTTTGTAAAAGTTGGAAACCTCATATTCACCCTGCCCAAAAATGGTTTTTCATGGTTATTTTCATAACTTTTTATCTTTCAGCCTAAAGCTTGCCTCGCAATTTACAGACAATAAAGTCTGCTTGAATATCAATATTGATAATTTCTGTTTCTATCTTTGCCTCTATCAATATAATTGGGTAAATATTCAGTTGCAATGAAGTGAATAAGCTGGATAATCTTTTTTTTTTTATAAAAGCTAAACAAGGCAACCAATTTTTGACAAGCTGTTATCTGCCTTGATTGCAAAGAATAAGTTATTTCCTCAAAAAAAAGTAGAAAAATATTCGTTAGGTTTTTGTCGTCGATTTTAAAGATTCATAGACTACGAGTAGATGGTGAGATTTAAAATATAGAAAATCCTAAGACAATAAAATATCGGGAATGCTTAAGCACATCCTTTGCCCACTGTAAAGCATTATTTGTTCTATTAAAAGCAATTTATGTTCCCTTGTTTTCACACACGTAAGTAGATAACCGCTAAGCAAAATGGGAAAGTTGACTGCAGAAAGTTGGTTACCATTCAATAGCTGCAACATTTGAGGGAAATGCGGAAACAAAGGTCAACCATATTTACATATCTGACCTGAAAATATTGGTCTTTTTTGTTTTAATGATTTACTGAAGGATCGCGGCCAGGAGAGCAAAACTAATACTTATACTGTAACCACTTATTAAATTAGTTTTATAATTTAGCTTTTAGGTATACACTATCCTGTTTTCCTTAAATTCATTTTGCATTTTCCAAAACCAAGAAATTCCTAAAGCATTTCTTAAAATTGATCTATGGTTGATTTTTCAATATTTATTTTTTTTTTTAATAACAGAATAATTAAAAATGTGCTTATTGTGGTTGAATAAAGTATTTCTGTAAATCAGAACTTGTATTATTTTGCGAAATAAAAATTTGTATAGTTGGCGTTTTATGATTATTTTAATCGAAACTTTTTTTTAAAATAAGAATATATATTTTATACATATACGAGTATGCTACTAAAATGCTATACAACCTTATAGGTACGCGATCATCTCTGAGTAAATTTATCAAGGTAATAATCTATAAAGCCATCTTTCAATCCATCTCCCTTCATGCTTGTCCAGTGTGGGGAACTTGCGCAAAGCCACACATTCACCCAATATGTCTTCTAGACACAATAGGAAAGATCCTTGAGCGTATAATATACGACAGACTGCTGACTGTAGCAGAGGAGAAGGGAGCCCTCTCAAACCACCAGTTTGGATTTCGAAAGTCACGCTCCGCGGTCGATGCTATCCAGACAGTAGTCGACATTGCGTCTGCAACCATAGAAGGGCATTCTTGGAGGTGGGGCTCTCAAAAAAGTACTGTGCGGTGGTTACACTAGACGTCAAAAACGCGTTCAAAACTGCCGACTGGTCACAAATAAGGCGATCACTTGCAAGGATGGAAACACCCTATTACCTGCTAAAGATAATCGCCAACTATTTCACGAACAGGAAGTTACGGTATGACACGGATGAAGGAGTTAAATACTTCACCATCTCCGCTGGGGTACTGCAAGGATCAGTGTTAGGTTCTCTCCTGTGGAACCTAATGTATGACGGAGTGTTGCGACTATATAGTTATCGTCGTCGTCGCAAAACACACCCATGAAGTCGAGTCAACCACAAACGTAGTGTTCCATTGTTCAAATAAAGTAGTGGCTCGAATCTGCGGGTTTCGAACTGGCGGAAAAAAAACAGAAGCCGTTCCGATTTTGATTTTTTTGATTTTGTGACCCGGGTGAATGCCGGACAGATTTATTAAGCTTATTTGCAACCAAACATATACTTAAAACTAACATTTTCACTTAAAAACTAAAGGGTGGGAGCGGTTAAAGAAAGTTAGGACGTGAGGCATAGGTGGAAATAAGTATGTTCTTGAGGGAGAGTTTGCTGAGATGGTTTTCGAAGAGAGGCAGAATATCGTTAACTTCGCGAAGCATCCTAGACATTGGCTCCAGGTGTCCGTAATTCGTTCTGTGAAGATTGAGCCGGAAAAGTGGCACAGACCTAAGATTGCGGGGATTGGTGTTAAATGAAATACGAGTAATTTGAAGTAAGGAAGGACAATCGATATTACCTACTAAAATTTGATGAATAAAGAGAATGTCGGCAACTTTTCGGCGTATAGAAAGGGGTTGTAAATTTATAAGTTTCAGCCGGTCAGTGTAAGGTGGTAAGTTTTGGCTATCATCCCAGGGAAGACCACGTAAAGCAAACCGTAAAAACCTGCGTTGAACAGCTTCTATCCGGAGGATGTGAGTTCTGTAGTAGGGTGACCAAACTTGGCTCGCATATTCAAGAAGAGGCCTAACAAAGGTTATGTAAAGAGAATTGGTAACATAAGGATTGGAAAATTCCTTAGACCAGTGCTTGATAAAACCAAGGCCAGAGTTGCCTTTTTTTTATTATACTATCAATGTGAGAACGGAAATTGAGTCCCTTGTCGCAGATAACACCTAAATCACGCAACTCATTCACTAAGGGAACAGGCAGATTAAAGATTAGATAGCAACGAGGTGAAGTAGGGAGGCGTTTACGGGTATAAGTTATAGCCTGACACTTATTGACGTTAAGCTCAAGAAAATTCTTCTGACACCAAGTACAAGACCTGTCTAGATCTTGCTGCAGAAGTAGGCTATCTGAGGAAGATGATATATATCTAAATATTTGCATATCATCGTCGTAAACAGATATGTATGAATTTTTAATGATACAAGCAACATCATTAATGATCAGAATAAATAATAAGGGACCAAGGTGGCTGCCTTGGGGGACACCAGAGGAGGCATTAATTGGGTCAGAAACCATGGACCTAAATAGAACATAGTAAAGTCGTTCATTTAAATAGGATTGAACCCAAGTTATAAAGTTTATCTGGAAACCAAGAGCCTTGAATTTTAGAAGGATTATATCATGAGCAATTCTATGAAAGGCTTTGCTGAAATCGATGGCAATCACATCAACTTCATTTCCAGATTCCAGTGCACATAAAGTGCTTGATACGAATTCCGTTAAGTTGGTGGTCGTAGATCTGCATTTGAAAAATCCGTGCTGGTTTAGGGAAACAATAGATTTACAATGGAAATGCATTATGTCATAGATAATGCTCTCAAAAAGCTTAGGTATGCAGGACAACTTAGCAATTGGTCGATAGTTGGTAATATCGTCTTTTCTACATTTTTTTGTGTCGGGGAATAATAAACGACCTTTTCCAGGTTGAGGGAAATAATCCCTGGGTGATAGAAAGCTGAAAGAGAGCTGTAAGAGGTTGGGCTAGATGCATTTGACATTTCTTTAAAAATATAGGGGGAAGATCATCAGGGCCAGCAGAATAATCATCTTTGAGTTTTATTATTTTATCACTAACTTGCTCTAAAGTTATAGACACCGATTCCAAAGTTGTTTGTGGGCAGCTGTTTAAATAGGAAAAGTAAGAATGGTCTGGCTCTTGGGAATGGATGGCGAATGCTTGGCCAAAAACGATTGCGAAGAGATTTGCAATAATTTGGGGATCGCCGAGGACCTATCAAGAAAATTTAGAGATGATGGATAGTTATCCGATTTGCTTTTAGTTTTGATGAACTGAAAGAATCTTTTGGGGTCGGAAATGAGTGTGTGGTCCATTCGGTTTAAATAGTTGTTATAGAGAGTTTGGTACAGAGAAATTTATTTGGGCAGTAGTAGAAGAAATCGTTGTCGGAACGCGATTTTAAGTAAGAATACCAGAGCTTATTTCTCTTGTTACGAAGAGATCGCAGCTGTTTATTATACCAGGGTGGTGACGATGAGGGATTCCTTTTGGGTAAAAAAGGCACAGATTGGGAGAGACATTTTAAAATTTCGGTATAAAAGGCTGCAAGAGCATCGTTAACCGTAAGGTTAGGGTTATTGTAGAGAAAGTTAAAATTGACCATACTGAGGAGGTTGTTCAGTTTGGCGTAGTTAGCCCTTATGAAAATTAAAACTGTAAGAATATTCATAGGAAACGGGATTAAAACCATTGTTATATGTCAGCGTAAGAGAAAGGGGAGGGTGGTAACTATCCAACTTAGAAAGCAGATGTTTACTTTCTAAAACGATGCAGTTATCTGTATCAGTGGCGAAGACTAGGTCGAGTTGTCTGCCGATGTTATTGGTGACACCACTTAATTGATATAGACCAGAGTCAGTTAGGCAGTCGATGAAAAGATTTTCTTTATCAGAGGTAGGATTTGTTGCAGTATAGTAGCACTGATCAGTCTGAGTCCATAGAAGCTTAGGTAGATTAAAATCACCTAAAAAATAAAAACGTCATTGGGATCAGCAGCATTAAAAATGCAGTCGATTGCATCAACAGCTAGCTGGTAACCATGAATTGGTTGAGAGGGGCGAATATAGCAGCAACAAATATATAGGTTGCGTTTGCAAATAGGAATTCTAGCGCAAACGAATTCGAAGAATGCAGTGGACGATCTTTTAAAGGGTCTAGACTCGAGACGAGAGTGTATAGCTAGAAGTACACCACGGCCATATAAATTCTTCTCTTTATCTAGACCATCGTCACGGTGTAAATCGAAGTCTTGAGAAAATAATTCATTATTCTTAATATCAGGAGTGAGATTGGTTTCTGTGAGGGCAAAGATGTCCTATGGCAGAATCTGCGAATTAAGATATATAGCAGAAATCTTAGTTCGTAATCCTCTTACGTTTTGATAATACAGGGACAGATATTTGGGAGGCTTCGGCAAAGAATTGAGTGGTGGGTTAGGAGCGATGGTAGTTTTTGAAACTAGACCGTGTTCTCTGGAGGTGTAGTATGCGTTTGGAGCTAACATGAGACGCAAAAGAAGAGAGATCATTAGCCACGATTGATTCCAAAAATCTATGTATGGATGAACAGAGCCCAAGGAAACTGCTACTATCATCTTACGCAGTTCATCTCTGGTCATGGCGGATACCGAAAGTATCTATACAGATTTGGCCATGATAACTCCCCCTTTTGTCCCGAGGGTTCAAATCAGGAGGAGGGCTTGAAGAACGGAATTTTCCTTTGCGGACGATTTGCGGAATCCATAGAAAATCTACCAGACCCCTCAGAGGTAATTAAGAGAATGGTGGAATGGCCGGAAAAATACTGGCTAAATATCTGCGGATTTGTAAAAACTGTGTAGACCGAACTACGGAGAATAGAAGCCGAAAGAAGAGCGGCAGAACCAGCCGAACAAATAGAGACACCGGAGTAGCATGAATTACTTGCTAGCCCTGCGAACTTATACCCGGCAGTTCCGCGGGTATAGTGGTACAACTGTGTACTGTGTGGTTTAAGACGTAGGCGCGAGGAAAAAGGAGAATAATATTCCGTGAATCATTCATGCTGGTGACACGGGTTATCAGTATCTTGAAGAAGATGCCACATCCATTAGCGCAAACCATAAAAAAAAACAACACATTCAAGAACTTCAAATTTCACAAAACAAAACTTTAAAAATTATGGTAAATCTTCGCTGGATTTTCTCGACCTAACTTCTACATGAACAAACTGGGGTACTAAAAGTTGCAAAGAAAATTGAAATCCTTAACCAAAGACTCAGATTCAGATGTAGGGATTCAAACAACATGTTAATATAAAATTTAATAAGACAATAAATTTTTATGAAGCGCCTATCTAAATATTACTGTTTATTTATTTATTTAATTCTTGATATAATTATTTACTTTTTCATATATATATTTGTCTATTTATTTACTTTGTCATTTATCCATTCATTATTTACCTATATTATTATATTTTGCTGCTACTCTATTTATTTGTTACTAAATGGTTATGTTTGACTTATTTGTTTTTATTAAATTTCCTTTTTCTCTCTTTTTCGGTTTTTTTAATTAATCAATTTATTAACTTATTATAAACGTCTTTAATTATAATATGAATTCATTTATAAACTTATTTGCATTACAAGCTGACAATTCCCTTAGTTTTTAAGTCAATTATCCAGCCAATTCATTTATAGAAAATTCAATTATAAATCATATTACATAAAAGTTGTAAACATAGTGCTTCCCTGAAATGTTTTCCTCAATTAAAACCGATTCCAAATAATTTTTCAATTGTAATGTTAAATGTCAATGTCAAATGCCAAATCTCAAATAAACATTATTCATTAATTCATTATAAGAATAGACATGTATATAACATAAATACAATAAAGATATAAAGATATACGTATAAATCTATGGGTCTTTTGTAACACAAGCACAGGGTCAATCACAAACGAGCCTTTATAATATTTATTTTTAATTTTTATTTGGTAAAAAAGGAGCAACAAGGAATATTAAAATTTTTCTTAAAATTCTATTTCTTATTATTTCCTCAAGACAGAAACTTAATTAAAATAAAAAGTTACGAAGGTAATATGTTATAAAGAAAAATTCTAAATAAATTTAAAAAAAAAAGTAAAGGATATTAAGGGATTCTATTGTATCATCCTTCCTTCTGAGAACCCTAGAATGACTGATTAATACCCATATACGATCTAGAATGGCAACTGTAAAGGAAAGTCGTTCGAAACAACTCTCCATTCATTGACTAGCCACATCAAACAATCTCTAACACTGTAGAGAGTACACAATGTTCATGTTTCTGGACATAGAAAGTGCCTTTAAGGGGTTAGGTCACTCAACGATATTCAAAAAATAGATTTTTTTTTTTATTGCTTTTAGTGGTCCCTTAAGACCTCAAAAATAATATCCGAAAAGATTATGGCCGGGAAGTATTCTTGAAGTCTCGAATTACTTGTTTTTCAAAGTATAGTACAAGACCGCCAGGTCTTCTTCAAACCTGTGTATCTCAAAATCGCTTTTTTTAAGTTGGCCGGAAACATAACTCAGACAATTTTCAACCGGTTCACTTGAAATATTGAATATATCTTGAAAAATGAATTGTCTATGGAAGTAGAAAGGATTTTTTTATATTGCACAGTTCATTCGTTATTAATAATTATCTGATGAATTTTTAGGTAAATTTTTAACTTTCCACTTTTGAAGTGCGCAATTTTAATATATCGAAAAAGACCTACGTACTTCTATAGCAGTTATTATATAAAATCAAAAAAAAAAAAAATTCATTGTCTTATTATAATTCAAAAATTACAGGAGCTGTTTGTCCGGCCATATACCCTGAAAAAATTGAGACGTCATCGCAAAAACTCTGCACAGCCGCCACTTTGCAATTAATCGCTTCAAAAACGTTATTGTGTGCAGTCACTGATATGTATAATAAATACTCTTTTTTTATAATCTCGATTTATTGTGTAGTATTTCTGAGAAAACAATCCTAAAAAAGCCTATTTTTTGGGCCTCTAGAGTGGCCTAACCCCTTAACAACGTCAACATATCCGCTGTCAGCTCTGAAGGTAATAACTTGTTTCCTAGATAATCAACTCCAAATTAGGTTCTGGGTTCAACTACATAAGTTCTCTAGAACTTAGTGGTCAACTGCTGATATACCTGGAGCGGTTGGTAGTCTATGCTGGTGACGTTACTATATGAAATACAATTACTATACAATTAAAAAAACTCCTACAGCAAAATCTTAATAGATTAACCCGTTTGGCGAATCTTTGTGGATTGGTAATAAAGTCCCATAAAACTGATCTTGTCCTCTTTTTCAGAAAATATAAAAATCCAATCCTAGACCGGAAGCAGCTTAGTATTTTCTCACACTGTGAAATATTTCCGTTTTATTTTTGAAAAGGAAACTAAACTGGAAACCTACTATTCAGGAAAGAGCAAGGAAAGCTACAGTATCTGTATTCTCTTATAAAAAAGCCTTGGGAATAAATGATTACCTCAACCTCACATTACCCACTGGCTATACGTTTCGATTATAAGACCGATACTCACCTACGTGGTGATTGGCAGTTAACTGCAGCAAACTAAGCTAAGTCCAAAGGACAGGATGTCTGTGCATAAACAGAGTCTGACGTATTACTTCCTCCGCGCCATTGGATATATGAATATTCGGTTTCACTTGACACCGCACATAGGGCACAAAATACTAGGAATACTTCCAGAGAAAATCGACTACATTCCACCCAAACATTAGTGTGACAAAGACTTTCACGTATGCATCCACTCTAGATCTTTCTAGGAGGAAGATGCTTTCACGGACCACAAGTCAATCCTCGTATTTATATAAGGATGGATCTAAGACTTATAGCGAGGCTGGTGCAGTGCTATCAAATTCCTGGACACAGTTTCACAGAATTCTAAAACCGCCTTTAACTGCGGATCATCTCTCAGGGAGATGGGAGAGCAGTTCCACATTCACGTATGTTAGGTAGTGGGGGCGCCAAAACTGAAACCACTTTACCTATCCTACTTAGAAAAGGTGTCGTCGAGTCAGTATACCAATCGCTAAGTGCAAACTTAATGCTAATAGATTGGGTCAAAACAAATCTGGCCAAAACTGGGTCTGAATCGCTCGACTTGATGTATCTACTCGTAAATAGGAAACATCTCAGCGCTATCATAGATTGACACCTACGACTGGACACTGTCTTGGCGTTTTTACAAATGACTTGTGCAGAAGTTGTATCGATGAGGAGGAGGTGGAGACAATCCTTCACCTACTCTGTACATGCCCAGCTGTCTCCCAAAGACAAAAAAAAAACCCGCTTAGGACCTTTCTTCTACAATGACTTAAGCGATTTAAACTACATAGACGTTAACAATCTCCTACGCTTCGTCAAAAGTTAAAATTAGTTCCAAGAGTGAGAGAGAGGATTACGAGTACATCACAATGGATTAATAGGCCGTAGTAGGTTGAATTTTTTACTCTTACCGCTAACCCAACTTAAAGGATATTAAAAGAATAAAAAATTATACATATCAGTATATATAAGCCAGGCAAAATCGCATTATGACTACGCGTTTCCTATTAGATAGCTAACTCAAAGATGTATATAGTGAACCAAACTTTTCTTAATTGGTTGATTGACTGGAAGATGGCTTTCACTTTAGTAAGAATTCTCGCAGGAAGAAAAGTTCGCCTAACGCATTTCCCAATATTATTAACGGCACCATCCATACTCAGAACAACGTTTATACGAGTACTATATTTAACAAAAGCTTCTCGAACATATTCAAATCAAAGGTCTATAGAGATATTCCGAACCAGTTAAGGGTTGGGCAAATGCTAAATAAAATGTTAGCTTTAAAATTTACAAAATAGTTTATTTATACTGGAATACTAGCTCACATCTGTAGCGTAAAACAAGTACTCGTAGGTTGGTTGTAAATACTACTCAAATATGCACTTTCGTTCCGATAGCGGAGAAAAATATCGGAATGAGTGGTGGACTTTACGAGCTCTAATATAAAACTAAAAGTTATAAAGGATTTTCCAATAAGTGCTTTCATTTTCATTTTTGTAAAAAAAACACGAATTTTGTATGAAACAAAATCTGATTTTAATTTTGATCAATAGCGGAAGGGTGGCCATTTTAATAATAATATCAGCTAAATCACAACCATGCTCTGCGCTGAACATGTATACCCTTTTGATAAAATTGTGGTCATCACATTTTAACACGTTTGCGACTCTGTTTTATTGATGGCTTTAAACCTTCGCTTTCACATCGTCTCAAAGGAAAATGGTGCACAGTATTCAATTTTGATCAGTTTTTCAAGAAATAACTCAGCCAAGAAACTTATCTCGAAAAATAGCAATAGTTTTGCAACTTATGTGGCAAATAGTGCAGTCTTGTTAAAAATTAACATCGTAGTCAATTCATGTTGAAAGCGGGTGCTATTTACGAAAAAATAAGTACCAATGATGCCCCCTACCCAGAAACCACACCAAACAGACTTAAAAATGAAAATGTGCTCATCGCTCAAAATTATTTGGATAAATTCTTGATCAATTTCAAGTCTTTATTGCAAGTTTGATATGATGTCCAATTCCTGAAAAAAAGGGAATCGACAAATCTGTTTTTTCGGCGATACTTCGACTTGAACCACTAACTTGTCCCAGTAGCTCAAATCTCTGAACCAATTTAAGAATTTCTGGGGAGAAGCCGCTTCACGTGAAAACTTCGAGAAAACCTTTAAATTTTCGAATTGCTTCAGCCAGCCAAATGTTCGCCATTTGTGTAGTAAATTTTTACTTTTTTATTATTTATTAAATTTCATGCCATTTTAGGTTTTATTTGTATTTGTCATTTACTAAAAAATTAAGGAATAGGTTCTGAAATTCTTCTTGTATCATCTTGGGGACCAATTAGTGATAATAAAAGGTAAGATGATACGGCTGTCATACATTTGACTTCAGAAACTTCCATCGTCTCGTACGCTGTTTGGTATATACATATGTTACACCATTCTGGTGGTATTACATGCCCTGCAGATAGAAATCATCGTTTTCCTGCCAAAAACAAAATTATCAATAGGGAAATATATCTGTGACCTAACTAATGAATTTTTTTATCAAAACTCAACAATTCTTTCTAACTGTTATCTCTTAGGACTAACCTATTTTATGGTCCAGAAATATGGAATCTATCAAGAACGAATCACGATGACTTAAGTCGCTTTTAAAAGGAAAACGTATATTTAGACTAATTTTCGAACCCACACGGGAGAGGCAGAATCAATTATCAGTTGCACCGACTTACAATACTCGTACATCGATCCAGACAGAATTTATCGCTTAAAAATCTGGGACTTGTCGAACGTAGACTCATCTTATATGACAAGTAGGTGGAACAGAACATCAACCAAATTACGATCTGAAGATGAAGACTGCATTCTTTATAGAGATATTCAGTGAAACCAGAAGACCGGTGAAGGTTCGCAAAAAGGAAAAATCAGACAGTCAAGAGTAGAGACTTTCAATCTTCCTTTCGAATCTTACTTTCCATGTGATCAGATAGAAACTACTTGAAGATCAGTTCCTAACACTGGAACTGCGATAAGATAAGTAATAGTTCCAGATCCAACAGTCTAACTAACGTAAGATTACTCTCTAAATGCAGTTTATATTTAATATGCAATATACTCGTACACACCAATATGTAAGATATTGTAAGACTGCGCTTCAAAAATTTTCGGCAAAATTGATTGCATAATCAAAATCGGGGAAGTGTGCGTTTCATCGACGCTGATGTTGTATTCAAAAACGCTCGGAGCCAAATCTGGAGAATAGGGTGGATGAGGGAGCAATTCATAGCCCAATTCATGGATTTTTGCCATGGCAACTGCACATGTGTGCACCCTTGCATTGTCTTGGTGGAAAAGAACTTTTTTCTTGGCCAAATGAGGTCGGTTTTTTTTCAAATCGTCATTGAATCGGTCCAATAAGTTGGCATAATATTCCCCATTGATTGTTCTTCCCTTTTGAAGGTAGTCAATGTGGATTATCCCGCGTGTATCCCAAAAAACAGTCGCCATAACTTTATTGGCTGACAAACCCACATTGACCTTCTTTGGCGCCAATTCACCCTTAGAAACCCACTCTTTTGACTGTTGTTTGTTCTCTGGTGTGTTGTGATGGATCCATGTTTCGTCCACGGTTACAAAACGGCGCAAAAACTCCTCCATATTGCGATTAAACAACGCCAAACCTTCCTGTGAAGTGAAGCACACGAAATTCACTTTTTTCCATTTTCTCCTCAAATTAGTGAGTAGTCTGATAAAAATAGCTGTCAAACACAAACTAACTGACGCAGCAAGTTTAAATTTTGACAGGAGTCAACTGACAGATGCCTGTTGACAGGAGCAGTGTTGCTGTTTCAGTAAAGAGGTCAGAAATTCAAAAAGTGAATTGACTTATTGACCCGCTCTCGTATATATGTGCCTCGGGTAGATAACATGACGTACGTAGACATAGAATCGCTGGATGTATTGGTAGGAGCAATGCTGGTGAATCCCTGACTGCATGCAATAGGACTCTGTATCCATTACTATGATGGATATACTCGTTGCCTCGCTTGACGGTCTCAATAGTTCAATGCCAGGCATATACAGGTAATACTGTTGTTCTGTTGACTGTTACCTCTAAAGCATAATCAGCCCAAGACGTTATTAAAGAACTAGAAATGGACTTTCAGTCAACCCCGTCGAACTTAAAAGGTGTCCCCTTCAAGAAAAGGATGAAGCTGATTGCTCTGACTTATCTAGTTTCAAAGACGTCCGATTTCCTTAAACTTCTTTGGACTAAACATTTTGCGTAGAAAGTGTCGGCTTTCTGTCAGTGTAAGGAATTTTTTTGGAGAAAAAAATTGGTCACCTGGAATGTTTCTTTAAATCCGCATGTCTACGATAAGATCAATTCATCATGTAACTGCTGCTTTCAATAGAATATAAAAATGGCTTGTCTTGGTAGCATGGGGCGAGTATGGCCTCGGCAACAATCTGAGTGTGTAAAGAATGTAGTCGGATCTCCACTGATGGGGGTTCGAATCATTGCATTTGCGAAGACCAAGTTCTCTAAGCACTTCTAAGTTAGTTCGAGGACGTAAGGCTTCTCTGAACTGAGTTTCAGGGCACAATAGAAGAAATCGCCGATGAACCTACTGGATGAGCTTCATAAACTAATTTCTTAGGATGTCTCAGCAGGCTGCAGCGAGAACAAAAAAAATGCTTACCAACGATTCTAAAGGGTTAGCAATTTTTCTGCTGTCTCTATGACTATTTAGTGACAACATCCTTGCGACGCTTACTGGAAAATTGATAATATCGCGGCAGAGTATTTATCCTAAGAATATATTGGTTTCAGACTTTCGGTATCATATTTGCTAAATGATGATCTAGCTGAAGCTGATGATCTACTCATCTTCTACGAATGACTAAAAAATTCAATGAAATGGAACACGCAGGTTTTGATTAGACTTTTACCTATGTGCTCTACTTTCCATTAATGTGAATGATGGTTGGGTGTCATTTTTCACAGAAGTCCCAAAAGTATTATGTAGACATGGGACTATTTTGTATAATGAAAACACCAACCAATATCGCTAATAACTGTATTAATGTACCTGGTAGGAGACATCCTGTATGAAGATGATTGAGTTCTCCATTCAGTGTTGTTGGATGGTTGGATAAAACGATATCTTCTTTGCGTACATCATTAAGTTAAAATCGTGCTTTGTGCAATATATTATAAGTAGCTCTATACATAAGCAATCGGAAACAAGGATCCGATTTGATCTGTTTTCAATGAACATAATTCAGTGTCAATATTGGTGCCACAACAGGCAATTCTCTGATGTGAAGTCGTACCTCTGTAGAAGCTGTTAAGACAAGGGCACTTTTATGATGCTGATATTTATCTTGGGAGATTGATCAAAATGGGAAATGTACTGTTTTATGGAATAAAGCAATAAATGCTCAGTAAAAGAAGAACAACAACTCGAATTTAACTTATAAATCGCATGGGACCTTTTGCTTCGAAAAAAAACCCCGAGTAACTATTGTAATTGCGAAATTAAAGACACACCTTAGCACTTTTTACGCATTTAGTGTATTGCTCTTGCGAGGTAATTATTCACGCAACTTACTGGTATCCGTAGATATGTCTGCCGCAAACGTTTTTATATTTATTTGCCCCATTTAATTTTAAAAGTTATAGAGTAGTTCAGTTTCATTTTAACCTTCTGCCATTAATTCCACGTCAGATTCGAGGTGTATGTCCATTCGTTTTCCAACCATCAACCTAAACAATCTTTTGAATTTCAATCAAACCCCAGGCGGAGCAAACGGCCATTTAACTTGTATTATGTTACACCATGATGCGTATTTGTTACGTAACAGGTACATACAGGTATACGTAGATACATAACAATAAAGGCAACAGAAAACATGTAAAAAAAAAAAACAAGGACCGAAACGAAAATGAAAACGTCACAGATAACCATGCAAATAAGACGGTAATGATGATATCGTGTTTGCAGTTTGCTTTTCCACAGTCATTTACCTAGTTTGCATTCTAGTTAACGATCAAACTAAATACTGGACATGCTACCTACAAACATATCGACTTCCAGACACCAACTAGGACAAAATGCCATTGTCTCCTTGAGGTCACCAGAAATGTATATAAAAAAAACAAAAAAAAACAAAAAAATAATAGAAAATACAAAACAAAATGAAAACAATAAAAGAAGCACTGAACATAGCACACAGCTTTACCTTGTAGAGAAAGCTTATAACATTTGTACTATAAGGATGTCCTTCTGGGCAAAAAAATGCAGATATTAACGCGCAGGATAATTGCTTTTGTCTAAATTCTTCTAATATTTTAATAACAGATAAAGTTCTTGAATTCTTCCTTGCTCTAATGAACATTTTTTGCGCATCCAAATAAAAGATGAAAGAACGAAATCTACGGATACGTGGGCTGTTGCTCTACCTACTCTTGACTCTCCAATAGTCGACTATGTATTTCTAATTTCTATAGCCTAGGTACATACTTGTATACCCCAACAGGATGGACTGTGATTTTTTAAATAACGTTTCCGCCTGTCGTACGCGTGGAATAAATTAATTTTTAAATGAGTAAGGTTACAAGAAAAATAAGTAAAAAATTGTGCTCGCATATATATGGCTATGTACGTATGTAGATAGTGCTCGTAGGTTTACAAAACAAATACATATATACCATATATGTATATCTTGTCATTTTCCAAACATCAACAAATGAATGGAGTTTGCTTGTTTTTTTAACTTTTTATGTGGTAAAAAGTTTTATACGATTACTAGAGGGGTTCCGCCTATATACTCGTAATAACCATTTCAGATGAAGGAACAAATTATTTCATTATATAGGGAGACATATTTATATCAAACATATTTAGGGGCTTTCTGAAATCGATTTGGACCTATCTAAGAGCCTATAAATGTCTCTTTTTATGTATTTAGTAAAATAATATAATAATAATAGAGCCTTTGGCATTGCCAGGATAATTAGATTCCGATAAATCTGAATACAGTTTCTCCACAGATACTGATAATCTTCTACAGTTGTTGTACGAGAATGTACTCGTAACGTCAATACGAGTAGTAACCCATTTTGCAATAAAACTAATTATTTATCAGCTGACAACAAAGTTAGAATTGCATTTTGGTCACAACCGTCCGAACTTATTAGTCATCTGTCTGATTTATACATTCGAGTAAGAGACGTTGTCCTTAAATGTGTAAAAACAAAAAAATGAAAAAAACAGGCGCATACCCGTACAAATATTAATGGTTGTTCATTTTATCGTACGTGTACAGATACAATAAGAACATGTAAAAGTTGTATCTAGGCACAGATCAAAGGCTTGTCTTGGATGATGGCGTCAACTTCTCTAATAGTAATTGGATATGACAGATAACGATTCCAAAGGATTCCGCTATATCATCTTGATCAAAAAGTATAACCACCGGAATAACCACCGTGTAGCGTTCCCATTCCCTCTAAATCTTAGCGTCATAGCTTGACATTTGCAAAAGTTACGTAGCCAAGAGTACATCTATCTCTGTGTGTGTTGGCGATATTTTACAATTTTAGAAATGGATTTAAATTTGCAACAACGAACTTGTATTAAATTTTGCGAAAAAAAACGGATTTAATGGTGCGCGAACGTTGGAAATGTTGGAAAAGTGTTTCGGCCATGATTCTCTAAAGAAAACGGTCGTTTACCAGTGGCACGAGCGGTTTAAAAGTGGTCGTGAGTCAATTGAAGATGATGAACGCAGTAGCAGACCATCGAGATCGAAAACAGACGAAAACATTGATGAAGTAAAAGGAATGTTGGTCAATAACCGCAAATTACCCATCAGAGAGATATCGCAGGACTTGAACATTGCCTGTGGATCCGTCCAAGACATTTTGGTTAATGATTTGGGTTTTCGTCGTGTAGCAGCAAAGTTGGTGCCAAAAGATCTCAATTTCATGCAAAAAAGAGACCGTGTTGACATCGCAAAAGAGATGATTTGCGAGGCTGAATCCGGTCCCACATTCATCAAAAGGATCATTACTGAAGACGAGACGTGGGTTTATGAGTACGACACGCAATCCAGACATCAGACGAGTGAATGGCGTTCACCAAATGAGCCGAGACCAAAAAACCACGTCGTTTTCAGTCAAAAAAGAAGGCAATGCTCACGGTTTTCATGGATTACAACGGTGTAGTGCATCATGAATTTTTGCCAGAAGGCCAGACAGTAAGCAAAGAGTATTATTTGGGCGTTATGAGACGTTTGCGTGAAGTATTTCGCTGAAAGAGACCAGAATTGTGGGCAGAAAACTCGTGGATTTTGCACCATGATAACGCACCGTTGCACCGTGCCATCATTATTCGTAATTTTTTGACGAAAAATGCAACAAATACCATCCAACAGCCACCGAATTCACCTGATTTGGCTCCCTGTGACTTCTTTCCGTTTAATCGAGTTAAAAAAAACCACTACGGGGAACGCGTTTCAGTAGCCCAGAGGAAGTAATGGAAAAATCGCAGGAAGCACTGATGGACATACCGAAAACCGAATATAAAAAATGTTTCGAGGATTGGATCAAGCGCTGGCATAAGTGTGTTGCAGTCGATGGGGATTACTTTGAAGAGGCCAATATAGATTTAGATGAATAAACTTGTATTTTTAATTTCCTGAACTTTTTGTGATCGAGGTGGTATGCTCGATAAGATGCCCTTTTTATGGTAGGGCTTAGAATAGAACATTATATTACGGCTGACTGGTAGACTGGCACGTAGCGCGAGTAGAAGACAAATAGGGAGGAAAGAAATAGGTGCATGTTGGTTTTGAATGTTTGCAGGTTATAATGACTGGAAAATAAAAGCTTCCCATTGTGTATAGACGAGTTGCACTGCTAAGGAAAGACTTTCAGAGTACGATGAACGACAGTTCCTAACCAGCATGCTTAGTGGTAAGAGTTTTACGGCCCAAGGTTCGAAGCATCGGTATGAAAAAAAAAAACAAGATGAAGCAGGTTTTGAGTGTATCAATTAAGTGGGTAATACGATCGTCATATAAAAGTAATTTTTTGCACGATTTTGGATTCTACAAAGATGGGGGATAGAGGCTTGAGTGCACTCGATCAGATGTGATAATTGTAGCCCAGTTTCATGCGGAGAAATGTCTGATATATACACAGAGGCTAGATCAGAAAGGATATTTCGCAGCAGTTTTGGTGACTTCAAATATGTGACTATTTATTTACAGCATAAGTGGTCATCGACATACACACCGGGAATGGAAAGTCATTCCTAAAAAATCGCTGGAACACTATATATCACTTTAAAGACAGAAGACCGTATTGAGTCTGGGAACCGTTTACTTCTATTCTATTCGTATTTCCCCAATCGCTTATGCTATAACTATCAGTATGAAATATCCTTCTCCTTGATATTCATATCATGGGCTGCACTCTCAAGGCCATCTTCCGTTTAAAAGGAAGTTGGCTTTGGGATAAAACGCTTTGGAGCTTTGATGACCTTGCGCGTCGGCTGTCTTACGACTCTGATCTTATGGGCATGCCCTCCGATGCAATGACACCAGAACTCCTGTTGTGGAAAATATACGAAATCGACTTTTCCTATGCACGGAACTGATTTCGGGGAGAATCTAAGCCAGGAAAGGAATGCAGTCGGGTCTTCACGGACAGCTGCAAAACCAGTATAGAATGTGGCGCTGGTGTCTTCCAGCTGTCTTCCAAGCGGAGATTTACGCAATCTTGATGGTGGAGAGGGCGAAACATTTGCATCTGTAGCGATAGCCAAGCTGTGTTTAAAGCATTGTTGAACACAGTCGGAAGGCTAAACTCAGTGACCCTTGTCTGGGTTCCAGGTCACAATGGGATCGCGGGAAATAAAATCGCTGATGAACTTGCCAGACAAGGTTCAGAGGAGAGTTTTTCAGGACCCTACGTTGGGTCTGCCTGCATGAGCCGTTAAGATTGACTGTTGGGTCTCGGTCCGTCGACCACGTCCCAATAATCGTGGCGAGTATATTTGAGAGGTTTCTCGCCTCAGTTAAACAAACATCTTCTTTGTTGAATTATAAAAAAAGCGCTCCCCAGCGAAATCTGACTTACAACTGCAAAATCACACACATATGAGCACAACTGCAGATAGCAGGCAGACCAAACGAATGCTTCCCGACGTCTCTAGACAGCTGTCTGCTGTCCCAGCATACGGCAGATTGATTACTGGCGTCGTGACAAGGCACTAATCTTTTACAAAGCACTTAAATGTGCTAGGCATAAGTGACACAACAACGTAAGACTGAAAGATTTCATTAAAAGGAACTTACAAAGAGTACAATGAACTAGTTCTTTGTTCGAGTGCTCTGTTCCGACAGAAATAAAAAAATAAAAAATCAGTATGAAATGAGTTTAGTTTTCAGCTGCCGTTCCTATTCTACAGCCATAAAGCGTATGCGTGAGTCCAGGCATGAAAATGAAAAACAGAGGCTAGAGTTGCCAGCAATGCTATTCATTTTAAAAGTATCAGATAAGAGATTGTTTATGAAAATTGAAAAGTTAGTTGAAGACTAACTAACTGGGGAACAGCATCTTTTTATTTGTGGATATCAGACTTAAAATCGTCCAGGACAATGAATCGAACGTTACGAAGGTGATTTCATATTCATTGAAGAAGAGACTCATCGATCCCAACAGCGTTATGCCAGACTTTGTCCAATGTTTTCTTGAAATAAAGATATTGATCCACTGCTCTTAACTCGCCATATTTTGAATTTTCACAACGGAGACCAAGTATATTACTTTAAAAAAAAAAAGAACAATAATTGAGAACACATAAGAAAACTTGATCCCGGTGGTGGAAGCGACGACTGTTTTTTAAGGTCGACTGTGTTTTTAAAATATATTTCACTGTATTCCTGCTTTCATAAGGGATATACTCAGGCCTCAGTGCAGGATAGGTTAAAGTGGTCATTGTTTGACGTGCACTTTTAGACCAGTTGTAAGCTCACTGCGATACAACTAGCAGAGGGCATGAGAGTCTTGGAACCATAAAAATTATTGAATAATTTTTTAAAGTCGGTGAGTTCTATGAAACTGAAATAATTTAGATGCACGAACGACTTCTTTTACTCATTATTCCCGCTGCTCCTACAGAAATCATTGTGAGGAATACCTAGCCCGTGTCAGTGTCTTTTAGTAGCACAGCAATTATATTTGTGAGGTTGGATATGTCGGCTCAGCTAAGATGTCTCTTGATCGTTTGGGATCGAGCATGTTGTCCCGGTAAATCGATCCATGGCTAGCCTTAGGGAGAGCTTGAAAGCCCGCCATGTGCTTAGCATAGGACGTAGGATAGACAGAAGTCCGTGCTGTTGGGCTATCACTTTGGTATCACTGAGGTATGTGGCAATTTTTAGCTACCCTAACTTTTATGGTTTCCGAAGTGAGGAGCTGAATGTTGGTTGGGTGTCTATGTATATTGAAATATCTGAAGTGGGTACCTATTGCATATAGGCTGGCCTATTAAATAGCTAAGACTTCAGGTTAAAGGACGTCAGAATATATAGATAGTTTGTGGCCGTGGTGTGGTCACATAGAGTACAACAACAAGTCCAATTAAACTAATAATTTATTCTCCTCATTAAATGCTGAATGCCACCCATGGAGCGAAATAGCCACTGAGCCCAAACTTTCTTCTCTTTTAGTCCCATTTTCCGAAAAAATTAACACATGCGTTGGCATCATAAGTGTAGTCATACCCACTTGAGTGTTAAATTATTTTTTAAAAAAAAATAAAAAAAGCGATTTTGGTTGACTTGACATGATCTCACTGGTATTGACTTTGCATTGTTTTCATTCGTTTCTTTCGGTTGATCTTACTAAAGAAACAACACTTTACATGCCATCAAATTTCGTGGATTTGAAACGACTACACATTTCGTAGTCGATACAGAAACAGGCAATCCTTAATCCTTAATTATAATAGTTGTTGACCTTAGTTTCAAAAACATCCTTCCTATATGATGTTTGGTTAAAACTGAACTTTGTAGTTGTTTCGATGTGATCTGAAATTTAGAAAGAGCAGAATTAAAAAATAGTATAGTATATATAAATATGTGGGTCAATGGCCGCAATTACAATTTGGATGTTATGTTTGTGACCCTCAATTGTTGCTGGATTATTGGCATGGAACTTACTCATCAAATAACCCCACAGGAAGAAGTCTAATGCGACAAATAATGCGATCTTCAAATTTCGTACGCAATAAATTGATTGATTGATGGCTTTTGTGGGCGGTAGTAACATCCTGTTGAAACCGCAGAATTTCCAGAGCCAATTCATTCAATTTTGGAGAAAAATTGTCCGCACCATACAGTGACTTTTTGGGATGCATTGGTTTTTCGTGAAACTCGTAAGAGTTTTCCGGTTCCCAGAAATGACAATATCTAGGCTTCATCGGAAAAGCTCAAATTCGACGACAAATTGTCGTGGCGATCCAACATCCAGTTAACAAATCGGCTACGTCGTCAATGGTCCAAAGGCTTCATTTGTTGTATAATTTGGATTTTATAGGCGTGCAAATGAAGATCAACTTTTAAAATTCGACGTAAAGTGCCATAAGTGAGGCCCAATTGTTGACTTCGGCGACGAATAGAGGTGCCCGGCTGATTTTGAACACTTTCGCTCACACTGGTGATGTTTTGGCGTCTACGTGCAGGCCGAGCATGCTGATATGGAGTTCGATCCGATACAGAACCAGTTTCTTTAAAATGCTTCACCATTGCACGAATTCCTGACTCACTAAGGCGTTCACTGTTGTTGACTGCAAAAATTCAAGAATTTTACAAAATTCTACTTTTACAGATCGCCCATTTTCGTAATAAGATTGGAAAACAAAAATGCGTTGTTTTGTGGTAAACGATTCCATTACAACAATTGCCAAAGATGGTATGACATCTGTCAAAAAGATCAACCACATTGAATTCAGTAAATGACAGTAATTGATAGTCAACATCTACACCATCTGTTGGCTCACCTTTTAGTAGCGTTCTGGTGATTATCTTATTAAATGAAAGAAGCTCAGACAGAAGTAACCGAGTGTATGTGTACCCTCGCGATTTTTTTTTACACATTGCATCATCTAGAAATGTCACTATCATTGAAGTTTAGTTTATTGAGGACACTCACCAACTCTGACAGCTTGTTGGACCTGGTTTGGTAAAATGTTTCCCAAAGTTTCCATTGTATGCTGCATGTGGCCTAGGACTTGTACTTGCTATTGGCCTTCATGAAGGGTTGTATAAATTATCCGTTCCCTGAGGATGCAGAGATGAAGTTTCATTGACGGTAGTGTCGATTTTCAAGTTCGTCACCTATCTGTTTTAAAACACTTTAAAGACTTTATAAAAAAGCGTGTTAGAGGTAAAGTCCACAGTTCTCTGCAGATGCGCGACCGATCAGCTATTCATTCTAAAAATGAGACCAGAAAAATCTTCAGAGTTTATTCAACCAGTCGGCAGGAACATCTGTTTTGTGGGCTTAGAGAAGGTTAGGATCGAATTCCTCGAGGTAAACACATGAGTTTACAACAACTGAAGGACATGCTTTTATTCGTAGTATCGTGATCACTTTTCAATCTTGGATCACACTAGATTCAATCTCAGCCAGCAACCAGAAGTTTTGAAGGGTAAACAAAGATAAGACATAAGTGATGGTCATATCCAGAATGCTTATTTAAGGCACCTTGCTACCTAGCGGGTTTCCACTAAAACAGGTGGACACGTATATGAGTTCTTATTCTCAAATGATTTTGGTAAATGGGATAGAGAGAAAGAAAGAAAAATGTTTGGGCTCAGTGGTTATTTTACTCCATGGGTGGCATCCAACATGATTTTTGTTAACTGAAAAAATAAATGCCTTTCGGGCGCGGTTGGGATTCAAACACCGAAACTTCCGATTTGGAAGCCAGTTCACTACCATGATGATTGCAAGTATGATTGCTAATAGAAGCTGGTGAAATGAGAGTAACTGGGAACTTCCATAGTGTCTTTGATCCGACTCCATGTGTAAATCGCTGTGTCATCGTTTAAGCGTCTTCGGGATGATCTGATTTTTTTTCTGTTGGCGGAGGATCACTATGAATGAATGTCCTCATATGTAGCCTAGACCTGAGGCCTTCATAATGAATTGTTTATTCTTAACTTACTTAGCTCTATAATTCTTAACTAAATTGTTGGTTTCTCGAAAAAAAAATAATATATGTAATTTAACATCATGTAGAATTTTTTTTTGTAATAAAACGCTATTTTAATGACCAGGAGTTTGCAAAGACTATCTAAAAAATTACCCGGCATTCTAGACATTTATTTTTTATTGCTATAGTATCGGAAGTTCCATGGCAAGGATATTGTTATAGAGTCTTAGGCATGAGCTCTTTCCAATTTCTAAATTACTTGTTATAAATATTATTTCCAAGGCAATAAAATTTATACGAGTAGTACGTAAGTGTTAGTTGCCAAAATGTACCCCAAAATATATAAAAGACTTAGGAAAGATTGTTTTTAAGCAATATCTTAAAATAGATAGATACTGGGGGTTTGGGTAATCAAAAATATGCTAAGAATTAGTAATATAAAAAATTGGATCGGAAAAGTATAAATAGAGACATAAGCGAGTATGTACCTATATACGAGTATATATCATACATAGGCACGCGGAACGCTTTATTAAAAATAACAAATTTATTTGTTTTAGGCATTAGTTGATAATAATAAATATTGTAAAAATAAATAACTATTTGCAAATAAATTTAAAATTAAAAAAGTTTTTCCAATTTTATTTTCGATTTCGAAATCAAACCTAAACGGCCACTTGTCCAAGGCAAACAAAGCTTGGCATTTAAATTTTCAAATTAGCAATTCAATTGCAGCAAACCACATATGGTATGTATGTACGAGTATGTATGCACACGGTTCTCAATCGATTTTGTTACCTATTCGAAATATGTCGCGGTTGAAGTGTTATTTACATACAAAAATACGTATTCTATGTAAATCCTGAAACGGATGGCTTATAATAGATTTTCCATAAAATTGACATTCTTTTTTTAAAACCGTTTGAAAGTTCAAAGAAACATGGAAACTGTCCTCGATTGCGGCCCGGCGGAATGTACGTCTGCATATACCCTTGCAATCAATTGGTGAGAGTGGAAAGACTGTATTTGAACTAAAATAGGAGTGCGAGTAACGTCGACATATTCCAGTATGTACATATAAAGTTGTCCCAAAGACATTTTCATTTTGATTTATTTAGAATTTATTTTTTATGAAATGAGATGAAATGAAGCGCCGTGTTGTTTGAAATAAACATCGCCCCATACCCTCAAGTTTCGGCTATAAAACAAAAATACACTGATCGATAGCGCAATCCATTTGGTGTAACATCTCAGATTTGTAAAGGGACCAACAATTATTTTAATCAACCAGAAAGAACAGCAGCGGCTTCCTATGGGAGCATTGCTTGAACTAAATACGAGTAGGTTCATAAAAATGTTGCAAATGGGAAAATCAGCAACCCCGGAAGGGTATCTATTCTGAGACATGATTTCGTATCTAGAAATTGTTTCAAGTTACTTGGTATTGATTGTACTCGTATATGCATATAAGAAGCATATACATACCGAAGTACTCGTAATCCAAAGTCATGGAGCTCTACAAGTTAATCCTACTTTACGACTCGTTAAAACATCATTTGGAAATTGATTTGGATATGGCAAAATGCGAAACAATGATCAGCTACTGTTGGCATATGTCCTTGTCTGAAATAAATATAGGTGGCTCCACTACTACATATGTTTATGAAATTTGTTTAGTGATATTTTTTTTTTTATAGTGAGCGCGCGCTCAAGGGATTTGTATACCCTTAAAGTGTTTGTACACAGTGACGATAGAATTTTGGAATTTTAGAGAAGATCCTTGATCCCTCTCAAAGCCTTACGAATGCTAGAGATACAATAGTAAAACCATTTATACTGTAACAAAGAAAAAGGACAATTTTTTTCACTATTGACTTGGAGTTAAAGATATCTAAGAACCACGCTACGACAGTCTTAATCTTCAGTCGTTTGGACAATATTATTCCCATCATGAGAAAATGAATTTTACACACCTTACTCACAGGGTCCTGATTATTGTATTGTAAACGCCTAAACACATCATGCACCAAATCCGTTGGCAAGTAGCAGCGTGAGTCCCGGCTCGACAAATCAGCTGTAAATATATATGATATATCAAGGTATGTACTTCTTACGGGAACCAAAGTATCAACTCAAAATCTAAGACCAGGAGGTGGCCGAATTCACGCAGCTTAACATGCAGTCAAACAAAACAACACTCGCCAGCAAGTGGTACGACTTAATAACCGAAAAGCAAAATATGTACATGGTGAGGTGCCACACTTCAAATCTGAGTTGTGGGTTTAAATATCGGCCAACACTGAAAATTGGAGAAATTCATATTTCTGACGTCACCACGTTTTCGGCGGGCATAGGTAAGCTCCCAAAAGTTGAAATCATCAACTTTTCACAACACAGCGAGTGAAGAGACTTAGGCTTGGTGCAGACCCGTTGCGCCTCTAGCGGTTGGGGATGTATTCCAAATTCAATAGTTTCTTTGTAAACGTGCAGAGAAAGCCATGATCGCTTTGTACACCTACAATCGTATATTTGGGAGAATCTAGGGACCTAACCCAAGACTATCTAAAGGAAAACGCTGACTGTCCTATAACGTGGATTGGGCTAGCAGCGCAACAAAAAAATTTGTAGTGTAGGACTTCCCATAAGTCGTGCGTGCTCGATCAGCAGCTCCCAACCCTATCCGAACAATAAGTATTCCATCCTCTATCCATCCATTTCTCCGTCACAAGAACATTTATAATAGTGCCTATTATCTGCGTCAACAAACTTTAAATTTGGCTATTGGAAAATCATGGTTTCGTTGTATGCAGTGAACATGAGGCTTCAAATGTCATCATTGCCTATCAACGAGCTCCGTTGAGTTGTTCGTGCGAAAAGATAAGATAGAACCAATACATCTTAACAAAAAAAAGTCGACGGGAGTAGATGGTATTCTGAGTGGCGCACTAAGACACCTGGCCTTGCAAGCAGTGCATAATTTCGCAACGCTATTTAACCATGCGCTGAGTGATGCATATTATGAGATGACAGACAGACATAACCCGGAGATCATGACACTGAAGTCGTCGATTAAAAACCTCCAAACATTAATAAAGGAAAATTACAGAGCATCTGTAAGTTTGTATTGGAACAATAAAATTCGGGCTGTAAACACCAGCAACACGAATATGTTCCCGCAAATAAATAAAATATTTCGGAGAAATAATCAGAACGACCTCCCATGTCTTAAAATCGCCCGAACGACGAACAACGAACAAATACTGGTAACGGCGGGCATAGATCCAAATGAGGCTGTTGATGATGATAACTTCTTTGTGATCGAGGATCCGCAGGAGCAGGTAGAGGCTTTCCAAGAAGTGTACAAGGCGAATGTTATCATTGGTCCGAACGACGATCTGGAGAATCGAGTCCTTGTGCACAATTTCTACCTTCGAAATGAAATTGTGAATAGGCGATTCGAGAGCTCGGGTTTCACCCAGTTCAGTGACGAAAATATGGCAAATAATGCCATCACCAACGATAGGGTACTACCCTCGTTCATTTCGAAGGAGGAGCTCCAAATGATCTTCGATTCACTTAGAAGTAAGAAATCAGCGGGAACCGATGAAATACCGAACATTGTGCTTCGACATCTCCCTCTAGAAGCGGTGAACATTTATACCATCCTGTTTAATAATGCAATGAATAATGCACATTATCCAACGCATTGGAAAACTGCGGTGGTACATCCGATCCCCAAAAGGGATAAAGATACTTCCAATCCGGCGAATCTCCGCTCGATTAGTCTTCTTCCAGACATCAGTAAGGTTTTCGAGAAGGTGATCAATAGAGTCCTGACTAAGTGGGTTGAGGACAAACATATAGTTCCGGATAATCAATTCGGTTTCAAGGCGGGGCATGATTCATTCATGCTGCATCTAAACTGGTTTCTGATGTCTAATGGAACAAAGGCAAGAAACAGTGCACTGGTGCCTGCCTGATTGACTTGGAGAAGGCCTTCGACACCGTATGGTTAGAGGGACTCTTTTTCAAGCTGGACAGGTTGGGCATTAGTAAACCACTGCTGTATATTCTTTTTGATATGCTCTCCAGTAGACAGTTCATCGTGAAGAATGGCGGTGTGACTTCTGCTGGAACTTTTAACATTAAAAACGGTCTGCAACAAGGTGCGGTAAATTCGCCGATCCTATTCAACATTTACACGAGTGATCTGATAGGTTCACTTCACCATGCCATAGCGTACGCAGACGACTTAATCGCGTACAGGTCAGGTTCAAAGATTGAGGGTATTAATATACTCTTACAACGTGACTTCGATAAAATTAAACGATATTGCGATGACTGGAAGTTGAAGATCAATTTTCAGAAGTCGGAAACCATTTTGTTTAGGACGCCTTTGTCTGGGGCCTCTAGGGATACCAGAAAGAATTGGCGAAAGTTCTCGATCGTGGGGCAGCACGGGCAGCCACTTGCTTGTCGAAATGTAGTCAGATACCTTGGGATCTAGCTTGATCAATTTCTGTATTTTAACAAACATATAGATGTTGCTCTGGACAGAGCCAAAGGTGCTTTTGCCCTTACAAAGAGACTGTTTTATAACAGCCAACTCGATGCGAGGGTGAAGGTGATCTGCTACATGGCCTTTATCCGGCCTATGCTTGTATTTGGATGTCCCGTGTGGTTTAACGTGAGAGCAAGTTTATTGGGAAAGATTCGGGTGTTTGAGAGGGCTTGTCTTAGGACTTGTCTTCGCTTATACAGAACACCAGAGTCTGAGTACATAAAATTCTATCCTAATGAGGTCTTATACAATAAGGCGAACCTAATAAGAGTGGACAATTTCGTCATTAAGTTAACTCGAAGGCACATTGCAAGAGCAATGACCTCATCGAACAACCTGATCTCCGGGGCTTTCTACCCCAATTATATGTATCACGAGAGAGTTCGCTTTGACGGCTTTATTCCTCCAGAAGCATTCCTCTATCTAGATAGTAAAGGTCTGGTCAGATTCGCGGTTCCGCTAGTTTTCCACGTCGCTCGAACAGCTGCGGACAGGCGACTCAACTACGACAGAGACGTCGCACGTCGAGACGTAAGGAGTCGCGACATGAGGGATGTTGCTCGGCAGCACCAACAATTTTGGAGGCTGGTTGAGGGAGGGGAAGTTTCGTCGTTCAATTCCTCCAGTACTAGGTAGCTCCATAGGAAGCAAAGTCGGTCGTCTGACTATTTTATTAGCCATGGCCGGCTTACATAGTTTTTTTTTTAAGAAAAAAAAATATAAAAATGAAAAATTAAAAAAAAAAAAATATATATATATATGCATATAATTATATATTAAGTATATAGGTATTATGGATGTATATGTATATGTATGTATGTGTATATATTAGATGTAAGTAGGTTAAGTAGGTCATGTAGTCTATAAGTTTTTAGTTTTAAGTTTTTATAATGTAAAAAACAGTCCATTTATTAAGCTTTTAGTTAAAATTTATTTTCTTAGTTCTAGTATTAAGTAATGTTAAATTGAATATAAAATTAGACTGTAAGATTCGTCGAAAGACATAGTTTAAGTGTTAGGTTTAGCTTAGAGCGCCCGCATGGGGCCAGTAAGTTAAAATAAGATTATTTGTAAGTTATTTAGCTATTTTTTAAGCATTTTTTTGTCTAGCATGTAAGAGTAAATTAATTAGTTAAATAAAAATGCATTTAAACTGAAACTGAACTGACTGCATATTATGAGATGCACTGGAAGATAGTGATGGTACATCCTATCCTGAAAGGATATTTTAATCAAAATAACGACACAGAATTATATATACATCTATTACCTAGACAAAATGTCGTTACCGCCAATAAAATCTTCGAGTACAAAACCAGAATAACAGAAGATTTGATCAATTCAGTGATATGTTGCCCTGTTCTATATAACATAAAAGTCCTCTAAATAGAGCATATATAGTGGTAGGCAGAAGTGTTTTTTTATTTTTATTTGTAGTTAAGTTCGACCTATAACAGGCGACTAAAACTAATTTTATTGTTTTGCTCAATAATTTATTTCTGAAAATAAATTAGTCTGTAAAACACTTTTTTTTAAAGAAATACAAGAAATTAAGAAAAAGAAGTAAGAGAGGTTTAAATGAATGTTCATTTAAGTCAAACTTAAATGATGATCGAGTCGGGTCACATGATTGCCTATCAGTTGACTGACAAATTAAGCCCTTAGTGACATAAACGGTTCTGATCAAATGAACCATTCAGTTAACGACATACCGAATTAGTTGTTAGGTTAGGTATTTCTTCTAGCATTTCTAGTTAGTAATCATCTAATTACACTTCAGTTGATTTAATTACAACTAAAATTCAAAATTAAATTTGAGCTGACTAGATCATATGTTAATTATTTAGTTTAAAATGTTGGTAGCAAAATATTGATTAATCAATGTCTGTTCTATTTGCTATGAATGTATATGAAAATAATTATAAAGAGAGGTCAATTTGGTGTAATAAATTAAAAATTTGGGTCAAGAATATAGTCGATACTACGGTACTTGAGTTAGTAAGATAGAAGCGGGACACTAAGAGAGCTAAGGAGATGGTATATGCCAGAAAGAGAACATCTACGTATAAGTGATGAGGATGAAATAATATAACATATGAGTAAATGTGTATTTTTATGCGAGGTAAGAGATGAATTCCAGAAAAAGTTCACTGATTTGACAACAACATAGGATATTGTTACTGCTTCAGGGGAATTTTCTTCGGATTAGTTTAGTGTTAAAAAATATCACAATAATAAAAATAAAAAAAACTGTACCACATGCAATTTATTTTAATTTCTTAAAAACGAAACATCATTAAAACGGTGGTAACTATACCGAGATAAACATCGAGCTAAAAATGTGTACACACAGAGGTACAAGGTGGCGCAAAATTAATCACCCTATCGGAAGATGGTGTAATTTTTGCAAATGGCGTCGCACGTCAATCATATTTGACATTTGTGAACTAGACAGCTGCAGTATACAAACAGACAAGCAATGGAGTGCTATACTCCGCAAGAGCGTGTAATAATTGTGTCGATGTTTTTGACCAATAATCAGTCAGTGGTGTTAGCGCAGCGTGAATTTCAACGTCGATTTCCGAATCGTGTCGCGCCAACTGGGCAAACATTCTGGCGCTTAATTTGAACAGAGTGGAACCACATCACAGGAGACCATGCAGAGCGTGTCCGCCACCGGTCGTTCGACCGAGAATATCGTGGCTGTGGCTGCCGATGTTGCTGACAACGAGGAAACATCAACCAGATGACGGGCCACGTAATTTTGCATCACCAGACGGACTCTACAGCCAATTTTAGTGAAAGACTTACCATGTTCCTGTACAAGTGCAAACGCATCAGTTAATGCTTCCTGGCCGTCAGTCGCGTCCTCAATCTCAACAACAAAGAGGACGATTGTGTGTCGAAAATCATCATGAGCGACGAGGCGCATTTCCACTTAAGCGGTTACGTCAGTTACATGTGGTGCGGTGTTCACGCGAGAGGAGTGAATGGGCCGTACTTCTTTCTTTGGTGCTATTTGAAGTCGCGAGTTTTTGTTAATAAGCCTCAGACAATCGCAACCCTTAAGGAGAATATTCAACAGGAATGCGAACAGTTATCAACGTAAATCTTGCGGAAAGTCATGGGAATGCGATAAAAATGGCACAAATAAATATCAACACTGCTGGCAGCCGCTTGGCGGATATCATCTTTTTCCACTTAACAGAAACAATTGTAAATGTATAGATAAAGATTTCCATCACTCAAAAATTCAAAAACAAAATTGAGTGACTAATTTTGCGTCACTTGTAGAAGAAAATGGTCGAAATTTTGATTCCGGGGACATTGAACTCTTTCATTATCAGAAAATATCACGGCTTTATTTTCGACTCGATATAAAAATGTATTTCGATATAAGATTCGGCAGTACTTCTATGGCATTAAGTAAACTTAGGCCGGTTTCCAATATTTAGTGCAGAGATCTAATCTAGCTCTTATCGTTCATATTTTTTTTTTAAATCTCCCAACTGCGAAAACAAATTAGTACTTTTCTAATTTACTAGTTTAATCCAGTTGAAATACTTAGAATTGTAGGCGGGTAGTATCGCCAAGTATTACATATAATACGAATTATTATTACAAATTAAATACCACTTTCGGATTTTGTATTATCGATTTGTTTTCTAATAAATGACTTAATATATCTTATAGTGTTTAAAAAAAAAACAACAACACTTATTTAAGCTACAATCGATCGTTATTCAAGCCCTTGGATATAATTGCTATTCATAAAAGACCTAATTTATTGGTTAGGTTTTTGGGTGAATCACATGATTTTTAGCCCATAAATTTAAAGTTCTTGATAAAAGTTTGTAAATTAATTTGCAAACTACACCAACAATCTATTTGATTTATGTGACATTTAAACATGTAATTTTCTTTCGATATTTAGACAAGTATTTCGAATTTAAAATTCGAATAAATTTGCCAGCAGAGTAATTGGGAAGTGGAAAGAAGAATTCATTATTATATTAATTATTGTAAATGAAAAATACTCGTTGCAGAATTGCCAGGCAATAAATATGAAAAAACAGTGAAAAGTGCATGACGGTTCAGGAATTTTGTTTTTATAATTTTTTTTCACAAAAATAAAGTCTAACTCATAAGAGAACATGTAATAAAAGAATTTGTTCGTTCATTTGAAGATTTTATTATATAAGCGGAGATCTCTAGTAAGAGAATACTCCTAAAAAATCAATTCTTACAAAAATAAAATATTTTTGATTATCGATCCATGTATGATAGATATTTTTAAGGCTAGTAAAAATGTTTCTTTTTGTACGATAATTTAGATTGATAAGTTACAGTAAAATCACTGCAGAAAGACAATATATTGGCAATGTCAGTTAGAATACATTCGCACTTTCTTAAAGCAAGTGGTTGTTAATAAACTCTGAAGGAAGTTAATACTATAAGTTTAGGGACCTGCCTTATAAGGGTCTCTTAACACGCCTGTGATGGTTACACATGCCCCTTCTAATTTTACCTCAATAGGTTAATGTTAGTGTTTATTTTCATTACAAGCCTAGCATGGTGTAGGCCCAATGCATGACTTTGGGTTGTAAGCCTTCCTGGAGCCGACAGCCCTCTTGCACACATTGAGGGCAATTAGAGATTTGCAGCATTTTCCTTCCACCTCATTTTGCTGTTGAAGATGAGGATAGTAGAACTCCTCAAGAAACTCAGCGGAGTACCATTAAACATAGGTGATCTATCAAAAACGGCTTTCAACAAAGGACGATGATTTCTCCGATACTGTTTAATATTTACACAAGTGATGCTGTGCGGCCCTAATAAGGCCAATTATTGCGCATGGTTGTCCCGCATGGTTCAATGTAGCGCGGTGTCAGATGGAAATGATCTGGGTGTTTGAAAAGCAGTGTCTTAGAACCTAGAACAAAGCCCTAAACGATTGGGCTCGTCTGAATAGAATTGATAATCTCCTTAATAAGGTGATTCAAAGACACGTTGCAACCAACGAAAGTAGCCTGATCTTTGAGGCTTATTTCACTTAGTTCACTTCTGTCGGATCTTATCTCGCCGTAGGCTTTTCTCAATATTGATGCTAAAGCGTTAGATCAAACTAGGGATGTTATCACGGTAGACACGCTCTCCTAGATAAAATACTCCTCCTAGTTGTTAGTTAGATTAAGGATAGCTAGGGGAAGGGGGGAGGGTGGGGGGGGGCTCGTAACATGACGGGATGCCTATGGGAGATAAGAGGCGCTTTGTGGCATCGGTTAAATTTGTGACTGAGATTTGCCTGAAAATGCAATTAGGATGGTGACCAATCAAATCGGTGCGAGAGGCTACAAGTTTTCATTACATTTAAGTTAGGTGTAGACGTAGTTTTACTGTTTTTTATAAAATTAAGAAGAACATGTAAGTTTTTTCTAAGTCTATTTTTCTTAGAAACTGCATGCATGAATGATAGATATCTATAAGATTAGTCTAAAGATAGTTTTAAGTTAAAGTTGCCCGCTCTAAGTCGTCCGTTAAGAACCAGTGAGGAAGAGTAAGTAACTGTCGTTGTCAAATTACGATAGCTTTAAGCCTTTTTGTTTAGAATGTAAATTAATAATGAAATCGACTGTCTTATTAATTTCTAGAGGGATAAGCAAAATGTCGGGGAGGTAGAATCAGAGATTGCCAATTATCGAAACGAGATATCTGATCTCCGAGAACAATTAATGATTCTCAGTCGTAGTGCTGAGAAGATCTACTCAACAAAATGTTCATCTGCAACGTGGCGTATAAAAAAACACAGACGATAGACAAAAACACAACGTCTGGTAGATCCGCAAAAAGAAATGTGGATGTTAACAGGGCAGGAAATCGGACAGAGAAGCAATCATCTAAGTATTCTGCGGCGAAAAAGACGCGAATAAATTCACCCAGGAAAACAGGCGGAAACAACAGCACGTATAAAGCTAAATAGTCAGCCAAGTAGAGTACGCCGAAACCAGATCAAGAAGAAAAGTCGGCGCACGCGTGGGTGAAGTAGCCAGGAAAAAGCGTGAAACGGCCTCAACGCCCGAATGTATTGTAATTGTAATTAAAAAGACCGGAGACTTATCGTATTTTATACCACTAACATATTTATCACATGTTTTGGAAAGTAAAGACGTACCCTACACTTCAAGAAGTAGGCACGAACTTTAGTCGAATCCGAAAAACCGCAGGCGGCGATCTCCTACTCTTGCTAGAAAAAAAATCGGTGAATCTCCACAACAGCGGTCTATAAGAGTAAAATTAAGGAAGCGTTAGGAGAAAATGGCAACGTTCGGTCCATTTCACAAGAAGTCTTGCTAAAATGCAAAGGTATCGACGAAGCGACGTCTAAGGAGGAAGTCTGCGTCGCGATCAAGTGAACTTTGAATCGGATATATACTTTTTAGCTGATATATGTATACCACCTAGCGCTATTAACGAAAGCTTCGAAATGATCGTAGATAGACTTGTCGCCGACGCTATTGGTAAGAGTCCTATTATAATCGCGGGTGATTTTATGGATGGCCTCAAAATGAGGAAGTTGAGAGATAATAACTGATGCGTAACCAATCACTATATGCATAGCGATCATAATGCTATAATGTTTTACGCCGGCACCGGTTCAGCAATTCACATTAAACAAACATCACTGAAACGGTATAAATGGAATATCAATACCCTAGATTGGCGGTATGCCACCGAACTAGAAGAACTTACCGGCGTTCCCGGACTCGGGATGCGAACAATTTACAAATGCGTATCGAGAAGCAAGAACCCATCTAAAAACAAGCGATTAAATCTAGCAAGCGCCTTTGCTTTAGAGATCTGTGCAAACGAATTAACCACGATCAAATTGTTTCAGTAAGGCTAAAAGACCCCGGAACACAATCGCTAACAAGTCCCATACTGTTGCGAAAAATAGTTATGACCCTATTTCCTCGCCAAGAAAGTAGGGTACTGGTTGGTCAAATCCATCACGACAGTATCCCTATACCTCTGATTGCACACAAAGAATTATTCAAAGCAAGTAAAAAGTTGAGCGAATCACCGGGACTTGATGGTGTTCCAAATAAAGCCTTAAAACGACCGGAATTATTTGCCCCGAAATATTTAACGCGTGTCTTCAAAATGGCATTTTTCCTAACCAATACTCCAATTTGTTTGATTGACACGGTCGGAAAAGTCCTTGAGCGGATTATTTACAAAATACTTTTGCCAGCAATTGAAACAACAGGAAGTCTATCGTAAGCTATGGTCAACAGGATTCGCAATAAATGTGGTAATAACTAGAGCTCGAAACGCAATACAGGTCAGAGGCTGGAAAGGAGGCACCAAGAAATACTGTGCTATCATAACTCTGAACGTGAAGAACCCGGTTAACTTCGCGAGCAGGAACTGTATTTATCAGATTGAAATACGGAGATATATATGAGTTCAAGCGCATAAGGTTACTGGTGGTGTACCACAAGGCTTGGTAAGACCCTCTACTATGGAACATTATGCATGATAAAATATTACGCCTACAGTGGCATCGATTACCGGATTTGCTGATGACATTGCTGTCTTGGTTGTAGCAAAAACGCCAGAAGAAGATCAACCCTACAGCAACGAATCAATTGCAAATGTACATCTCTGGTTACCTTGCGAAAATCGCGAAACGAGATAACGATTAGGGTTGGAAGGTATGACTATATTTCTCAAAAGTTAAAGTCGTCTAAATTTTAAACTAGAGCCTTTTATTAAGGCTTTTAAACTGCGCACATATAAGACAGAAAAAGAGACTTCTTCTTGCTGGAGCTGCGAGTTCTATATGCAGCCGAAATATGGCCAAATGCCACAAATATTAAGTCTTACATGCGGAAAAACAACTCTGCCCACCGCCTTAGCGCCCCGCCAGTGCATTTCGAACTGTTTCGCAATGCTCCCTGTCGACATGTTTGCTGAAGAGCCCGTAGTATCGCAACCTGACAACAGCAATTGAATAAATCTGCAAAAGGAAGATGAATACGTCGTCCTATAACAGTGATCGATGTATTGTATGATTTGATGAACGGAAATAAACTTCTATTCGACTCATATTTAAATTGTCCATATTGTTAAACTGTCTCGGAAAACGCGGAGCACGAGTTTTTTCATTTGCCGCGATACGAAACCGAGAAGATAGCCTTAATCGAATCACTTTGAAAGTGGCTAACACCCAATAATTTCGTTACTTACGAGTGCATGCTTCACAATGAGCAAAACTGGACTCTTGTTAGTAATACGATATACAATAGGTACTCAGCGACCTTAGACGGTTAGAGCGTCAACGAAAAGCGATCAGGTAAAATAATGGGGCCAAAGTACTCTATAAGCCGACCTCCATGAAATCATGCTTTACGGAGGTCATGGTCTGTGGAGGCATATATCGGTCTGTGCACGGTAGTTGTAGTGGGAGCGTCATGGTGGCTATGTTTTAAACCCAAAGTCGCCGAAAAGGTCTTCCTGTTGGTTTGACCCAATGTAGAGTTGCAATAAGTACTGGGTGCTGTGACCCTAAGACCAGCAAGAGGTTTTACATCTGCCTCGACCAATACCAAGGATGGAACATGTGCATCCAACACAAGTTCTGCTTTTGTATTATTCTAATGTGAGTAAGCGATGGCAATGCGTATCCTTGCTCCCATGGATGTATAGCCATCCCGTAAACTTAAGGGGTTACATACGTTTCTCCACTCAAAAAAAATCGATGTTTTTTTGCATGAAAAAATTCTATATTCTTTTGCAATTCAAATGCCGCAAGAATTTTTCAAAAATTCCAATAATTAAGAAAGTTATGACCGTTAGACGTCGGACCGGGCGGAGCGCTCATTAGGGACATGAGCAGCTGCGTGCCTGCTCTGCCTTCCTACCTTCTCTAATGACGGGTCAGTGCCCTCGAAAATATTTATACCTGCTTAGCAATAGATTTGAACCTTGTATAAGAATATTAGAATTCAGAATATTCCAGAAGGCACTACTCGAGCACATTTTCAGTTTTGCTTTCGAAGCCACGCAAGCAAGACACACTGCAGATTTTGCATTTCTATTTCTCGAAATAGTGTTTTCCAAGTCGGTACCAGTCGATTGAACCACTCGACCAATTTGCATGCCATTTCGCACTGATATTCTTAATACCATGATATAGTCTCCTACGTAGGATTTTTTTGATATCTTAATTTTAAGATTTGTTATAAATAAAAATGTGACTGGTTTTTTAGTCAAAAATAGCCTCGTACGTTCAAAAAGCTGACATTTTGTTAAAAATTAAAATTTTGAAAAACGGCTTTTTTTTCAAATGAAACCTACCAAAGATATTCCTGGTACCGCCCAGCACGTTTTTGAAGAGAAGTTTCCGGAGATGGGCGAAATGTATACTTCATACTTCATAACTACTTTTCTTCAATTGTCATGTCAATAAAGTTTTGTATTCGTCAAGGAGTACTTTACACAATGTATATTTTTATTATTATTATTATTTTTTCGAGGGATCTTTACAAATGAATTTGTAAAGTCCGGAATTTTCACGCCGGGGTACTATGCCCATGTGGTGCTAGTCAACAGCACGCGGTGTACCGAGTTCCCATGTGGTCTCCCATCTAGGTACTTACAGCGCCCACACTGCTTGATTAATTAATATTAATTTAATATCGTAGCGAAAAAAAATCTTGAAAAACGCTTCGTTTTTGAGCGGAGAAACATATGTAACCCCTTAAGTCTACACGACAGGTGTTTGCGTAAAAAACCAGATACTACTCGTATGTTGCCTCATGCAAGGTTTCCATCTTAAACCGAAAAAAAAGACACATCGCCCTGTAAATCTAACCGGCTGCAAGAATGCCTTGAATGAAACGGTCGTCATCAAGACAATATTGTCATTAAAAAATTGTTTAACTCTAATTTATAAAAATAAATATTAATGTAATTGCACTTATATTTTTATTTAATTTTAATTTTAAAATTAAAAATCGTCGGCTGGACACCGTTTTATCGTATTATTGTAGAAGTGATACAACAACTATTAATTTACTCAGTGAATAGAAGGATCAAAATGTGAAAGAGGATATAAATAAATTACTTAAAAAAGGGAGAAAAAGCTCCATTAATGAATTAATTAATTAATACACAAGATAAGTTAAGTTGGAATGAATTTAAACAAATTTAAAAAACAATAAGAGAAACCACCGAAACGAAAAAGAATAGAAAAAAATAAAATAAATAATGAAAATATGCAGTTAGAAAGTTTGTTGATTTGATTTGTTTACACACATATATATATATATATATATGCATGCACGTATGTATATAATGATAATAGTATACCTACATAGTTATCAAATTTCTGATCAAATGACAACAGCAACACTTCATAGCACGAAAACGATCACATTAATTGTCAACAGAATTTTTTTCTTTTTTCTTGTCGATTTTTGTTTTCGTTTACTGCTGCTAAAATTTTTCATCTTCTTTTGTTCTTTAATTCGTAAATATTATTCATTTGGCACACTAGCAAACAACAACAACAACAATGATCATCATAATAATAATAACAATAAACAACTATAGCGATTTTGTGTTCTTTCTTTTCTTTCCAGTTCGGTTGTCAAAAATCAAAAATATTTCAACAAAACATAATTTTTTTTTTTTAATTTTTCAAAAACCAAAAAAGACAACAAACTAGAGACTTTTCGAAACGAATGAAAATTTGGAAATTTTTTTGAAACTCGAATGAGATGTAGATATGCAAAACAATATCACACGTACGACGACGGTACGAGTATACGTTTTCGAAGTTGGTTTTGAAATCGAAAGTTGCTGCGTTTTTTTTTTTGTTTTTTTTTTTTTAAGCGATTTTGATGTAGTATTTTCGGAACTCAATATTTGATTTATGCACTGTTCTGTTCTTCGTCCATGGATACGATGTCTTCTTTTTATTGTTGAACGTAGGACGACCACGATAATGATAATGTCGACAGCGTTGAAAAACGAAAGAATAGATGGCCTGTCATGTACGCGTACTACGAAGCCAATCCAATGTGCCTAATTATGTATAGATGAAGTGAACGAGTGAGCGTTTTTTCTTTCATTTTTGTCAATTATGTATTACTTGTACTACTATTTGGATGTTGTCCCATTTTTTTTTTTTTGTGTAGTAAAACAATTTAAATCACTTTATGTGTAAATCAGATCGAATAACTGTCCACACACAGACACATGGTCAATTGAAACTAATTTAGATTTAGATTTTAGATACTTGTACTTTATCCGAGCAATGCTAAGTTTACAGCATGCGGAAATTGCATTCACCGACGACTGTTGTGCGAATAGATACACCACAAGATGGATTTCTTCAAGTTACTCTTGCACCAATATACATAATGTACATACATATATGGAAGACGTACGTTATTTTGGAATATTTTTTGGATTTTTTTTGTAAAAGTTTTTCTTGTTTTTCAGTACTTAGATACGCGCTTTCCAATTAGAAAATTAAACTTAGAAAATTAGAAAAAAATCTCCTCTGCTCTAGTTTGCCTACTTGCCTCCCTCTCATGTGTTTCACACTAATTCGAGTGTGTGTTCTAAATGGGACAAACTAGTTTATTTTTATTTACTCTCTATCACCTAGATAAGCGATATGACGTCGATTGTGTAGATATTTCCCTCTTCGATTGCACGAAACGCCGAATGAGAAAAAACAGCCAAAAAATATCACAAGAAAAAATTTGATTTTGAGAAGCGAACTAAACGTTCCGTTGGTAGGTATGAGAAATCAGATCAAATCGATTTGGAATCTGAATGAACAAAAAGAGGAAAATACTTAAAAAAAAAAAAAAAAAAAAAATCGTCTTAACGCAGGGGGTGTTTTAAACAAGGGTTCAATGCAGCATACATCTTGAAGGGGAACCGATTGAAGAGTGAAAAAAAAGAAAAAAAATTAAATAGAAATCCCCTCCGCAATATTGTTCCGAATGAGATGTGTACCTACTTGTTAGGTTGGAAGTGCGTGAATTGCCATAAATGCACTGACAAACGCAGCACAGATACGAGCATTACCGATATTGTTTGTATTGTGTGGGGTCTAAGATTTTTCGTATTTAGGGTATCTAGAGGGTATCTCCGGATGGTTTTTTCTATTTTTTTTTTTTTAATTTAATTCCATTCCTTCCACCAACGAGAAACTTTTACGTAAGCTTCCTTATGAATGAAAATCCAAAAAAAAAAAATCAAAATCACTCTTATAGACATTTTTTAACACTCTTCAAAAAAAAAAAAAAAAAATTCAGGACAAATTTGAGGGGGGCCAAACAATTATTTAAATAATGCCCTTCCCTGATTGTTAGCTAGTGAAACATCCATATATTCCGTAACACATTAGATAATATTTATTTACATTTATCATTTTATTCTTGAGGTAAATATAGGCAAGCAAACGTGCGACATAACATTTCCTTGCATTGCATGAGGCGCAGAGTAATTTTGAAAAATTTTCGCTCAAGAAAAAAAGTGGAATAAAAAAACACCCAAAGGTCGAGCACAGAGAGAATTTTTCGAAAAAAAAGAACAAAAAATGAATTTTTTTTTTTCGTTGTTCTTTTGAACTTTTTTGTTTTTGTATTTTTTTTTTTTTTGTTTTTTTTTTCTTCTACGACATCGCGCTTTTGAGTGAGATTAATCGCTTCGTCGAGTGAGGTTAGATTAGAGGAAAAAATCACTTGAATTTCGTGTTGATTAATTGGAAGTATTCGTAATCGAAATTGATATTTGGTTTATTTGGATTTTTGATTATTTTGCTTCACTATTTAGATATCCACGACGAAAACGATACAACAACGACGACGCCATTTTGAGAGATGTTCTACGTAAATGTCACACACCGAACTTTTAGCTGTCTATGCTGAAAAGCTACTTGCCGAGGCAGGCAAGGCAGCAGCAAGCAGCAAGCAAAATAGACCCACATACACGAGGGGTATACATAGAGTCGAGTAGAGATGGATGGATGTGTATAAAGCGCGCTTGCCAGAAATAGCAAAAAAGAGAAGCTGAATCTGAGATAGGTACACTATAATACAGTGTCTATAGAAAGTCGTACACTATATAGGGTATGTATAAGGTGTAGAGCGTGAGCTAGACGAAATACGACAGCGAAAACGAAAATGAAAACGACAATGACAACGACAACGACAACGACGATGACGGTGACTACGTTAAGTATAGAAAAAAAAATATGTAGGGCGATGTGTATTTCCGCCACAATAACAACACAGCGAACCTGAAACTCCAGTAAGCAGCAACAATGCGACAAACATCAAAGCGCGCTTAAGCGGAGCGCCAGAGAGTGAGCAGAGCACACCAAGCACGCACCACAATCAAACAATCAAACTCAAACTCGCTCAACAAGAAGAATTCGCCACAAAAATCGTTGGAGAGAATCACATTTTTTTTTTTTTTTTATAAATATGATGGGAGGCTATTATAAAAAAAAATCGAATTGGTTGACTTTGTGGTGTCAAAACACCTAGCGAAGAGAGAGAACCAGCTCCATCGTCGTCGTCGTAGTCATAGTGACAGTAATAGTCATACTCGTCGATGTACGTCTATAGGAAAAGATAAGCGACCACCGTGCACATATAAATAGCCTGGGAATACCACTCGTGCTATGAACAATGTTATCTACGTGGGGTTCATCATTACTAGCACCAGCACCATACAATAGTCCATTCCATAACCGTCATCATTTTGGAGGAGCAACAGTACGTGCGCAGACCTATGGTTTGGGTTGAGGCTGTTGTTGCTGTGATAACAGAAAAAACCACCGAAAGCGTGGTAGAATTGACATCTAGACTGCCAAAAGCAAATAAGAAGAAGAAAATTCACAAATTCAAAAGAAAAAAATAAAAGTACAAACAAACAAACACAAACAAATTCCAACCGAAAAGCTAAGGCCCTCTCTTGTGAAGCTTCCTCAGAAAAACTGTACTCGTAAACTTGGAGATTTGCAAATTGCGAGCGTATCTATTCATACTTACGAGTACACTCTTACTCAATCTCCAACTTGTCTAATGCGCAACTCGTCGAAGGATTTCCCATCATAAATGTATCTATAGTGCAACGAGTGTTTAGTTTTACCCTTATGAGGGCAAAATTATGATGCTTTCCACTTGAAGAATATTTTCCTAAGAAAAAAGGACAAAACCACACGTTTATGTGTGTAAACAAACACATAGGTAAAAAACAAAAACAACTTTTTGTTGGGTGATGCAAATATTCGAAAATACAGAAGCTACCGGCTTTGAGTAGAAAATCTCTACACAGTTGTGCTATTTTTTTCGGTTTTCCTGTTTTTTTTTTTTTTTTTTTTTTTGTGAACCAACACGAGTCCTTGAATTTAGTGACGACAGCAGTTCCAAGTTAACTTCATACAACTACAAGTATCCCGTCATTTGCTGAAAGTTTTCCTTTTCTGTTATAAGTTTTTTAACTTTAAAATTATATCTGAAGGTGTACAAAAGTATTTAAACAAGTGTTGTCGCGTTCCTAGAGAATAGAAAAAAAAGCCTTAAAAGCTAGGATACAACAACAGGCAATAATCCTGAAAACGCTTTGACTTCAGATGAAGTGTGACTGAATTCTTTTTGGTTTTTGGTTTTTGGTTTTTTGTTTTTGTTAATTAAGGAGAACCTACATACTCGTATTTCCCGTTTTCAAAAGTGGGTTGGAAAATGGTGCTGCTGCTGGTTGGTTTCATCCGATTTAAAATCAACGCGATACGGGCGTATCCCTTAGATGCAATTGAGAAAAGTGTAATTTCGGAAATGTTTTTTTTTTTAGAGAAATATGGAATAAACATTGCAATTTCTCCTTCAGGGAGTATAAGTTTAGATTTAAACATACCACCTCAATCAAAAAGTTCTCGGAATTTATTCAGAAAATTAAAAATACATGTTTATTTATCTAAATCTATTTTGTCCCCTTCAAAGTAATCCCCATCGACTGCAACACACTTATGCCAGCGATTGATCCAATCCTCGATTTTTTTATATTCGGTTTTCGGTATGTCCATCAGTGCTTCCTGCGATTTTTCCATTACTTCCTCTCGGCTGCTGAAACATGTTCCCCGTAGTGGTTTTTTAACTCAATTGAACAGAAACAAGTCACAGGGAACCAAATCAGGTGAATTCGGTGGCTGTTGGATGGTATTTATTGCATTTTTCGTCAAAAAATTACGAATAATGATGGCACTGTGCGACGGTGCGTTATCATAGTGCAAAATGCACGAGTTTTCTGCCCACAATCCTGGTCTCTTTCGACGAATTGCTTCACGCAAACGTCTCATAACGCCCAAATAATACTCTTTGTTTACTGTCTGGCCTTCTAGCAAAAATTCATGATGCACTACACCGTTGTAATCCATGAAAACCATGAGCATTGCCTTCTTTTTTGACTGAAAACGACTAGGTTTTTTTGGTCTCGGCTCATTTGGTGAACGCCATTCACTTGTCTGATGTCTGGATTGCGTGTCGTACTCATAAACCCACGTCTCGTCTCCAGTAATGATCCTTTTGACGAATGTGGGATCGGATTCAGCCTCGCAAATCATCTCTTTTGCGACTTCAACACGGTCTCTTTTCTGCATGAAATTGAGGTCTTTTGGCACCAACTTTGCTTCTACACGACGGAAACCTAAATGTCTTGGACGGATCCACAGGCAATGTTCAAGTCCTCCGATATCTCTCTGATGGTTAATTCCAGGTTATTGACCAACATTTTTTTTACTCCATCAATGTTTTCGTCGGTTTTCGATGTCAATGGTCTGCCACTGCGGTCATCATCTTAGATTGACTCACGACCACTTTTGAACCGCTCGTGCCACTGGTAAACGACCGTTTTCTTTAGAGAATCGTTGCCGAAACACTTTTCCAACATTTCCAACGTTCGCGCACCATTAAATCCGTTTTTTACGCAAAATTTTAATACAAGTTCGTTGTTGCAAATTTAAATCCATTTCTAAAATTGTAAAAAATCGCCAACACACACAGAGATAGATGTACTCTTGGCTACGTAACTTTTGCAAATGTCAAACTATGACGCTAAGATTTAGAGGGAATGTCAACAACAGATTTACCAACTTAACAAAAAAAAAAAAAACAGAACTCAAATCGGAACAATGGGAACGTCACACGGTGCTCCGGGAACTTTTTGATCAAGGTGGTATGTCAATATGGATAGGAGAACATATGAACAAGGAGCGGGATAGGCTCCAGACGTGCACTACACCTAGAGCCAAAAGATGGAAACGGGTATTGCCATACTTCTTGATACAGGTCACTCTCAATGGCAAGCTGAATGCTCCAAGGAGTATTAAAGTCCTAAACTATCAGGTTGTACACTAGGAATAATAAATGCAATCCCGATGCGTTAAGTCAGAGGAATACGCTCTGAGAGGGGATGGAGTGTTGGATAAAAACTACAGGGGACACACCGGAAACTTTCGAGGTCGTCCTCAGGTCGAATACACGAAGAGAGTAAATGTAGCGAAAGGTGGAAGATAAATAGCCTCCAGTCCTTCGTCACTTCCCAAATTACCTATCGCGGTAGGTAGATGAAGTACCGTGCAACAATCAAACCGAACCTTTAGTCGTAATGGGTGCGAATATAGCGGATCGAACCCTAAAGAAGCTTGCGTTGAATAAATCATGCTGCTTAAGTTGTTCAAAAACCAAACCATTGACGTTCTTTTAGTTAGTGAAACTAAGCTAACCCAACAACACAAAATGAGAACTAAAAGATATACCATATTACGTATAAATCACAAGAATGAACCGACCTAACTCCGTACAAGGGGGATGTGTTGCGATATTAAAAAAAGGAGCGTGTGCTATTTTGTAGTGCGAAGTTTCTAAATACTAGAAGTATGCATCTCTATGAACTTGAAGCTACTCAATTCATTTTATTTATATCAGATCTTTAGATACTTTTTCGGTTTCTAATGCTGGAATCAGAGGAGCGACGGATATCCATCGATTCCTAGACACAGCTCATATCAGGATCCCATTTCCTCCGATACACAGTTACAACTGACAGCACCGCACCCATATACAACACTATAAACTGTCTACACACTATGTATATGATAGTGATCATTGTGGTCTCAGTGACGAAAAAACAATTCGCAACGAAATTGCGGAATCGAAGTACAATAGTTAAGGGTATTCCTAAAATTATAATGAGGTATATATGTACGAGTACGTACGTTGGGCACACTTTTCGAGATCATTGACGAGTGCAATCTACTCGAGCTCACTCTACCCTCTCTGGAATGTGTCAAACGAGGTGATTGACAGGAAACATAAAAAACAAATGAACAAGACTCTAAAACTAATGATGGACAGTACGATACCTCAGTATCAACACACTGACAATGAAGGCACTTTCCGAAACGCAACTATTGACGCACTGTTTCGACTAAAAGGTAGACCGCTGTCGAGACTGAAAATCTGGTACAGGCAGTTTACTAAGAGATATATTGTACAATAACTCAGCGGTCGATCAAAAATTATGCATTCCTATAATTCTTACTACTGTAACGTTTACAATTCTAAAAGCTAGCATTAGAACAATAAGGACGGTGTGTTGAAATTTTCCCTGTGAAAAACAACTTAACCCAGCTCATATATGAGTCCACATTGATAGTCATGACGCCAATGCTCTAGACTTGTTTCCAACTTCGCACCCTGATAAGTGCGCTGTCGATGTGCTCTTCGCTCTTCTCATCAGATCACTGTGGTACTCATGGCAGCTAATGTTTCGTACGATGACCCGACAGTTAGAGAATAGATACCTAAATGAAGTGTATTGGAGCGGACTTAAAAGCTTCTTCAGGATAATGCCACAAGCGTACAAACGACACCAAACAATGAATGGGGATGTAATGGAGTCCGAAGGGTCACTTGTGGATCCCACAGAATATTATTGCTAAGCCAAAAGTGTCTCTCTTTTGATCATCACAACTGAAGCGCCTTCTCGGATGAAGACACTTGAAAAGCACATACAGCGAAATACTGCATTCTGCAACCGCCCTTGACTGACGATCATCTATCAGGGGGATGACAGAGCAGCTTAACATCTACCTATGTTGGGTGCTGGGCCACAGATCTGTAGAATAACCGAAGGGTTTGAGTGTTTTTTACAGAGACTTCCAAAATTCATCTCAGCCAAAAAAAGAGATTACGAGTAAATCGGGAACATTTTCGTGCGATGATTTTTTTACGATTTTCGACGTGGATTAACTCAACTACTGTCAACTACGATCAACACCCTTTGACAACCATCCTGGCCACCGTGTTTTTTTTTTTTTTTCTTTTCGAATTCAATCGTACTCATCATTCGCCCCAGGACGAATTTCGTGAAGGTCATCCAAAATCGATTGTTGAGCCAGGAAACATCGATGCTGTGCGGAAATTGATACTCGTCTTGCACTAGCGTCATGTGACTGGTCGTGAAATTGAGACATGCTCGGGCACTAGTTCCACTCACTCATCTCATTTAATACTGCGTGAACATTTGGCCGTCGAAAAGATTTCTTTGCGTTGGATACCGCATATTTTATAGGTCCAAACAAATGTTGAAAAAATTCGATCGCGGTGCTTCAAAAGACGTCTATAAGATCGTGACAGGATCATGGATGTATGCATATGAGCGCAAAATTGAACAGGTGTCCACTGTATAGGTCTTTCAAGATGAGTTGCTTGCGTACAAAGCACTCCGAATCAAATGGTCGCCTGTTTCTTCGGAAAAACGGGAAATGCCACCACCGTACCATTAGAGCAATCCGAAATGGTACACCACCATTTGATTGCCAGAAGTCTTTGGAGAAATAAGGTAAAGCAGCCTCCGAACTCGGATCACTCTCCACCACGCCAGTGCGAGCTCTCACAAAGAAGTGACTTTTTGAGCCCTCAAAACATCGAACTGATGGGCCATCCGCCCTATATATAGATTTGACGCCCAATGGTTTCTTTTTAATAAATTGCTAAATAGATTGCGAGGTAAACGTTTTGCAATGCCTGAAGAAGCGGTTGATGCGTATAGAACGCATGTTTTGAAGTTACCTCGGCCGAAGTGGAAAAAGGTTTCGAAAATTGGTTCAAACGCATGCAAAAGTAAGTATATTGATCTTCATGGAGAGTATTTGGAAAAACAATAAAACCATTTTCGATGTTAAATATTTATTTTTTCTTGTTTTTCCCAAAACTTAAATACCAACCTACGTAGTTGGTTTTCTTTCCAACAGCTATAACTGTAACCTAACCTAACCTAGTTTTGTATAGGTTCCAATCAGCAATGCCTTATTCTGCGCAGGCATTGGCCATCCAACTAATTATTGTCATTTCTATAGAGGTCTCCGTAGCAATACAAGTATCAGGGGCAAAGTGATGCCTTCTCACCTAATTTACCTATTTTTTTGTACGGGGTCATACTCAACAAACTTACCAACTTTGGGGTTTGGCCGTTGTTCTCATTTTCGACATACTAAGTTTATGGTACACATGAACCGAAAAATGTGCCAACGTACACAAAATGCATCCTATTACATCTTTGCCTGATGTGTCAGAAGTAGACCCTTGTTAAACGTCAAAAAGGTAGTCCTAATGATGTTTGCTAGTAACAGAAAGCTGACATTAGTCTCAGTGACTCTCAATGTCAATCAATGACAATCTAAATATCTACATTGACAACAAAATTAAAACATCAACACATGCCTTATGATGAGTATGTTGGCGTAAAACCTAGGGTTCAGAACTTAAAACCATGCTTTGGTTGTATGTGTATATACCATATATTATTATACGATAGTTAGGTCTATCATCGTTTACTTTTTTGTAGTACGGTGAACACGGTATTTGACTTCATGCAACATATTTTATACTTGGGAGTGGACTGAGCTGATGTTTGGTTTTTCCATCATCCGGTGGCAAATTTTACATTTGGACCTTAATACTATCACAGTTCAAAAACCAAAAGATTCCAATTCTTTGCTGAAGATTGAGATCATGACGCCGTCATCTCGATACTTCATTCAAGTTGCAGTGATAGCTTAATAGAATTCAAAACTGTACGATAAGACTCACAGGTGATGCTAATATTATCCAGTTAATTGACAACCTCCAAAATCGATGAAATATATCCCTGTATTATCTTGTTCTATCTTTATTTTCACCACCAATGCTCCATTGAAATTTTAAATAGCATTTTGCCCCTTTAAACCTTTAATCGTAACATCCGTCTGGCTATTAATTCTCATCACTTTACCCTGCTAGACTACTCTCGGACGGGCATGGAAATGTCGTGATTCTTTCCTAAGCCGTGCAACTGGAATGGCCTGCAGAGCGCTTTATTTCCCGTCCATTGTAACCTGCGAACATTCAAAACCAATGTACATCGGTAACGCTCTTTCTTTCCTTCACCCGTGCTGTGTGCAAACATTTTAAGGGTACTAAAAACTCCTTGAGCGCGCCCTAATTATAAAAAAAATATCAACAAAATAAATTAAAACACATAAGATCCACTTCGAGATGCGAATATCGATTCGCTACGGTCTCGTTAGAAAGATATTCAACCTCCGGCCGTCTGACTTGAATGTAGTTTTGCGAACCTTTATCCCATTGTAGTGCCTTGTCCTCCACATCTATTGCCACAAAATTCGATGCCAAGTTAACAAAATTAATTAGAAGTCAAAATCATCCATTTAACCAAAAAATGGTAACTGAATAACAATGGAATTTCCGTGAAGGAAATGGAGGTTGAAAGCATATCGCCCATTTACGAGAAAGGATATTTTATGTCTCAGGACCATCATACCAACCAAAGAACAAATTTTAACACTAAGATCAGCCTACGTCTAAGTCCAGCATACTATATTGTATCCCGAGAAACCTGCATCAGCTGGCCTTGAAACTTTGAATAGCAAGCGGTTTTCTGTGCTGTTTGGAAATGTTGAATTTGAAAAATGTTAAGCCCCCGCCGAATTTAGGTAAGCCCTTGATTTGTTCAATCTCCTAAAAATATTATCCTCTATTGGCCGATCAAAAGCTACATGAAATTGCAGAGACGCTAGAAATAAAGAAAAGGGACCTGGCCTAGACGTAAGAGTAATTCTGTACCACTAAGGTACCAAGATGTGGATGCAGTTTATATATTGTAAATCAAGAATGCCAAAAATACATTAACTTGAACGGTTCAAGTAAATTGAAGAAAATCTCGGATTCGGAACCGTTAAAAAGACCGAATCCTCATTTTTAAAGACTGAGCTAGACTGGCTTGATAATGTATTCACAGATTCTTTCATCTTGATATTACGAAATATAACGCAATTCGGAAGATCTGCACCATGTGCGCAAAGAATTAAGTGTTTGGTTGAGCGTCTCGCGCAAACTGGATCCACTAGTGATGTCGCAAGAATTGACCGGCGCGGCGGCCCCGTATTGCTCGCTCGACCTAGAATATCACTGCTGTGGCCGAGGAAATCCGAGAGAGTCCATACACATCGACGAGACAACGATGCACAAAATTTGGCATTTTGGTGAAAGACCTAAAGATGTTGCAAACCGTTCACCAATAGTTGATGCTGACCGGCAAGTGTGGTTAACTCTGATAAACGTGGTGCAAAGAAGAGGATGATTTCGCATACAAAATCACAATGAGTGGCGAAGCCCATTTCCACTTAAGTGGTTATGCGAATAAACAAAATTTACATTTCTGGGGCACGGATAATCCACATAAAATGCACGAATGATTCTCATTGCATCCTTTCAGAGTGACTGTTGGCCATTATTTTTTGGATCTCGAGTTGGTTCCAGCGGGACGAAGTTGAGAGACACTCTTCGCAACAGTTGCCCAGAGGGAACATTTTTAGGGAAGTTCCGACATGTTGTGGGCAGAAATTTCCATGCGTACATCCTAGAGGAATATGTGTTTCTATTTGCACCACTTATTGGGGAAAACTTTCTGCTGATGCAGGGCAATGCTAGTCCATACGTCGCCAGGTACGTTAAGTGGAAATCGACGCAATGGCTTGGCCTACGATGACTAAGGACATAGGACCAGCTGGGGCAGAGAACCTCAGTGGCTTGGACGACACCATCGTAACAAATCATATCTAAGGTATGCCCCTGCGAATTACAGTTTTGTTAGATGCCCGGGAGGCAATACTCACTACTAAAAGAACGAAGACTCGTTATAAATAAAAAAAACAATAATAAAAATGTAAAATGTTAATTTATGAAGTTTTTGTCCATCTACCCTAATTTATATTTTATTTCTAAGTCCTTCCTTTTTTTCTTTGTTTTTGACATGAGTTACTTATTTTTATTATTAAGAAGCAAAACTTAATTAAAAAAAATTTAAGGTGCGCCACTTTTTTTGTAACTCATTGTATTTCCAACTTCTATTCTTTTCCGTATTAAACACTTTAAGGGGCAACGGGATTGAGTAACAATTACCCAATTATCCAAAATCTCAACTTCTGTTGAACGATGAACGAATTGTGCGATTCAAGGCTGTTAAAGGATATCATGAAACTGATTAAAGTCCTCTTTACGGACAAACACAATCTACTTTCAAATATTCGTGCTTCGATAAACCAGATATCAATGTAAAATTCTGTAAGCAATCACTTCTTATTTTTATCACAGGCACAACGTTATAACTTGCGGAAAGAAAACAATATCAGACGTCAAGTGATTTTCCTATAATTGGAACTGTAACCCAGGTACTACACTTTGTGTTCTCCAGGAAGCGGAAAGTGACAACACAAAAGGATAATTGAACAACAACCTAACAATAGTGAATGAATACAAATTGGAATCAAGTTGAATTTGTGTTCCAATATCAATATTCTGCATGTCGTAGAGAAGGTTACCGAGTTTGTTGTACACTACCCAATACGAGTATCACTTCACTATAAAATAAAGGAATATCATATTTGTTCAATAAATTACTGCACATTGAAATAGGGCGCATACTTTGTGCATTACTTTTTTTTTTTTTTTAAACCGATCTGCGGGCTGCCAGGGTGTACATGGTTGTAGAAAGTTATGTCAACTTCCTTGTCTATTCAGTACACTGACAGTAAAACAAAGTTTAATAAATAAAATTTGTGGGAGATTCAGATAACCTAAGGTATGGGGTTATGAACCAATAAATTGACTATACGCACCATGAGGGCCTTATATGCATTTTTACAATTACTACCGTTTGATTGGCTCAACAGGAAATTATTCAACAATGGTGTCATCCTGTTTAAGTAGACGTATCAAAGACAGCAGAGGGAATAGCATTTTTTGCACCCTCTCTACGTAGAAAGTGAGGTCACATTTTGTGAATCTGAAGTCATCCATAAACCTAGTCAGAACTAGCAGAACTGTGTCCAATCATTGTGAATGCTTGGGCACTATGGTATATGTGACTGAAGCCGGTGGAAAATTATTAAGCGGTCCAATACATCTTATTGAGCTACCGGTCTGCAAGGTCAAGGTTACCATCCTGGAGATTGTAATCGGATAACTCGTCGCCATTAGGTTGGCAAAAGTATTTCCAAGGTCGAAATATAATCCCAGAAAAAACTAGGAAAATTCTCGAAGTTATGTACAAAATAAGTTCCGAGGGGACAATATCGATAAGGTACGGTTGCGGATATCCCGAACATTGCAAAGGAAATCTAATACTGCGAAGAAGTTTAAGGTGGAAGTGCTAAAATCGCAATTCCGATCGAATCGCCCTCAATCTCTTAAGAGCTCCTATACTGCACTATCAAGTATCGAATACTAGTGGTCTCATTCCCAACGAGTCAACACAGATGCTGTCTCTGATGTCCTGGATTTCACTAGGCCACCACAACAAACTCCCGGGCTTAACGAGGAGTGCCGGTAAGCATATACAGCTGCGAGTGCAATAGGAAAGACAAACACCGGCTTCTCAGGAGGAAAAAAAAGGAGTAGGAGAAGCCCTCGGTCGCGGAAAATTGAAAGAATCGGAAGTAAATAAAACATGTCACGAACTCAAACCCTTAACTCATCTGTAAAATGTGGTCTTAGCATTGTTTGTCCGATCCTTAAGAAAGGAGACCCTCTGAACTGCGAAAACTACAGAGGCATCAGTTTTCTTAACATCGCCCACAAGTTCCTATCTGCCGTTCGTCAACAACCTGATTATTCCGTGTCAGTGTGGCTTTAGGTCATGAAAGACCATCATCGATTAAATATTCACACTACATCAGATATTGGAAAAAACCCATGAGGTCCAAATCGATGCACACCACCTATTCATCCATTTTAAGGCCGTGTATGACATCATCTACAGAGACGAGCTATACAAAGCAATGCGTAGTTTTGGCATCCCTGCCAAACTCGTCCGCTTGTGCAGGATGGTTATGGAGAACTCACCGAGACCTTTGATGTCGAAAAATGATTTAGACCAGGTGATGCGCTGTCGATTTCATGCCGTCCGTCCAATTACTCGCATACGCCGATCATATTGACATAATCGGAGGAAAGCAGCGTGATGTCAGTGGCGCTTACGCGAGTATTGAGATGAAAACGGCGAAGATGGGTTTAACGGTCAGTGATGGCAAGGCTAAGTACGAGTATATGCTGTCAATAAGAAGGGACCCTCAACACCGACGTCTCTGACTGAATGTCATCCTTGATATATGAGTATATGCATAACTTTGAGGTAGTTAAGGATTTTATCGATCTAGGCTTCGCTATCAACTGAGACAACACTCTTAACAATCGCTGCTTTTTTGGGCTAAGCACTCTTTCGAACAACAAAAGTGTAAGACCTTAATATTCGCAGTCCTGTTCTATGGCGCGGAGGCATGGACTTTAGCAAAAATTGATGATTTTTCTCTTGGCTGCTTTGAGAGGAAAAATCTTCAGTCTCGTCTGCATAGACGGTGAATGGAACGAATTGCACGATATCGGCGTAACAAGAAGATGAAAGGTCCAACGACTGAAATGGCTGGGACACGTATAGTGGAAAGACACAAATGCTCCGGTCCGAGGGACAGCGCGGTAGAGGAAGACCGCGAGTAAGGTGGCGCACGTAAGTGGAAAGGGACCTCAACTAATTTAGAGTTCGAAACTGGAGGCAGGTAAGTAGCTAAAGGAATTAGGAATTGCAATTAAGGATGCCCGCAAATATTGAAATAGGAAACAACAAATGAATGTCCACAGCTATTTGTAGAACAGTTTTGAGAAAGTAGAACTTTTAAACCTCAAAGCAGTCAGAATTTCTGCAAGGAAATAAGGGGTCTTAAGCTGAGGTATTTGTCGTTGAATGTACATCTGATTATATAGATGCATGGATCTACCATCTGAAATAAACGTCGGCCAAATTCTTATATTCGGGGAATGAGAAGTAAGTCATTTGTCTCCGGTGATAGTTTATCCAGATGGTGCTTGATAACAAGGGTTGTGCGAAATTTTAACAGATTTTCGAAGAGATGTCCGAATTAAGTATTGTATTGAATAAAGTGTCGAGAGAGACGTTGAGAAGTTTTTAACCTCTCTCTCTTTGCTAATTAAACAGAACCACTAATATCGGTTTTGTAGGATGAGCGCTTTCCGATGAATATTGATTCGCTTGAACCTAAACACCGAACACGACACTTCCTCTTCAAGTATGTAGCCTCTTTCAAAAATGCAAAGATTGAAGTGGGAGAATTGTTAGCTCCCTCTGCTGCAAGACTGGATTAGTGTCTGTAGCCCAAAAGGAGAAGCATGTATGCCACTGAAAAGGACTACGAGTAACAATAAGTTGAGTGTTTAGATGAGGATTAATTCTGTTCTTCTGAATTTTTCGAGGAGTGCCAGGTATCTAGGCCTTATTCTGGACATCAAACTGAGGTGGAAAGATAATCAAGCAAAGCCAATTAACCGAAATACCTTCGTATAAGGAAGCTGTAGGCTAAAAATTGGGTCCACAACCCAAGATCATGCAGCCTGTTTACACCCTGGTCGTGACCAGCACTGAAAAAATGGACTAACGTCAATTTATTAGAAAAAATGAAACGGGAGTTTCGTTAACGAACAAATAGTATGCAGCTTGACAATGTAAAGACACCAGCATCATACGCCAAAAAATGGCATATTCCAACCGCTGTATAAGCCCCATCATCGAGACAATTGTGAGCATCTGTACATGTGTATTCTTAACCTCAGGCAAATAGATGTTTTCAGACTCTCAAACATATTCACCTGATATTATGCGCAGCGATTGCCTATTTCTCACAATAATTTCTGCAGGAGCTGCAGGGATAAAGAGGAATATGAATATGTTGCGCGCCTTCAATGCAACAGAGTGCTATTCAGAAGAAGTTACCACATCTGAATTCTAAATGATCTCTGTTCTATGAGGAACTTGCAAATTTGCCAAGAAACCTCTATGGTTCAAAACGTGAAGGGAGTCTGGTGAAATGGGCGCGTGGCACTCAACACTTCAAGGTTGTAACGTCAAAGTGAAGTCCGAAATGGCAATGATAACTTTCGTAGTTCTAGTGACCTCACATTGCGGGACACAAAATTTCTTGTTACCTGATCCGGCAAGGAAGCGATCCCAATATCGATGACCTGGAGATAAGCAATCGTTTCAGGAGTTATCTCCCTTTCCTTTAGACGACCGCAACAAACGCTGAATTAACGAAGGCATTTCCAAAATCATACACACAATACCCTTATTTGGTTAAGCGCGGCTCCACTACAAATGCATATCAGATATGGATCCGCGAGGTGTATATAATCACTACGACATTTACTTATTCATTCATAGCCACTTAATCTACATATCATTAAAATTTGTTGGCTTCTCACTTACATCGTTTTACGTTAAGTGAACAAAGCAGAAGTGACTAAAGATGTAATTGCACCACCCTCTCCAAAAGGGTAATAAATTCTACATTGCAATAAATATGATTGCCTCACACGTAATTGTCCTGCTTTTCTATTTTTTTTTTTTTTTTTTTTTACAAAAATGGTCATCAAAATTTAAGTGGCGTTTTAGATGTGTCAATAGAGTTATAAACAAGCTTGTCACATGAACATGAGGGTAGACAGGAGTAATTCAAAGGCATAACTCATGAAAGGATAATTTCATTAGCAAATTATGATGGTTAAAAGCGCATTTACGTTGTAATACAATAATTGAGGCAGATATTGTTTTTGTTTTTTGTTTTTTGTTTTTATAGATAAGCTTAGCACATACATACTCGTGTCATGACTAATCGGCATATTCGTACTTTGTAAAAAATAGAGAAGATGGGAATCATTTAACTAACAGCCGATTGCTTTTCTAATTTATTCGGTTTTGTTTACGTAATTTCCTAGGTAAAACGCAAAAGAACACATATGTTCCAATAGGGACATGACAATTTTGAATTTAATTTGTGAACGCACTCCTTCACTAATCATCAAACTGTCACTGTCAATTTATTCAGCAAACTCAACATTTTCATCATGGTAAAGCATAAAGAACGCGCAGCGTCTGCAAATTATAAAAATTTTCTACCGAAATTCGAAGTCCGTGACTGCAACTTTAAGAGCGTTAACTCCAATTTTCGGTCGTAATTCTCGCCCTAGTAGACAGGCAATAAAAAGTTTAGTGCAAAAATTTGAATCTACATATTCGTCGTGTGATGTTGCCGTGTCGGTGAGACAACGGGTTGGTCGAAGTGTCGAAAATATCGCTGCCGTTCAGGCGTCCGTAGCAAACGATCCAAATCGCTCAGACCACATTATGGCGTATTTTGCGTAAGGATCTTGGTTTACACCCATACAGGATCAAGCTGACTGAAGAATTGAAGCCGATTGACCATTTGAAGCGACGTATGTTCTCCGATTGTGTTCTGGAGAAGATGCGCCAAGATGATGAATTTCATCGCAAAATCATCTTCAGTGACGAAGCTCATTTTTGGCTCAATGGGTTCGTCAATAAGCAAAATATGCGTTATTGGTCGGGTGAAAATCCACATGTGCTTCATGAATCACCACTTCATTCACAAAAAATAACTGTTTGGTGCGGTTTGCATGCCGGCGGAGTTATTGGGCCATATTTTTTCGTCGACGATAACGATCGTCACGTTACTGTGAATGATCAGCGTTATCACGCCATGATCACCGATTATTTATGGCCCGAATTGGAAGATATGGGCTTAGACGACATGTGGTTTCAACAGGATGATGCCACAAGCCACACAGCACACGCTACAATCGATTTATTGAAGAGTAAGTATGGTGAAATGGGCCAGCCGATTGGCCGCCTCGTTCGTGCGATTTAACGCCGTTTGATTATTTTCTGTGGGGCTACGTTAAGTCATTAGTTTATGCCAAGACGCCGACGACTTTGGAAGAGCTCAGGATGATTTTTCGATGAAAATTAGGGTCAGTTTCCAACTGCTCCACAGCCCATTTAGCGAATACACGTCGTTGTCTATGGTCGTTTGCCTTTAGCTCCTAGGTCAGTTGAATTTTGTACGAGTGCAGGCCCAAGTCACGACGCAAAATTCGCCAAGTTGTGGTCTGCGAAAGGTCGAGTTCTTGTGAGCGACGCGAAATCGACTGCCACGGATTCTCCTGCACACTCTCACGGACAGCGGCGATGTTTTCGTCAGATCTTGCGTTTTGTCGACGTACCGGTGTTGAAGCAGTGTACTCAAATTTATCCACCACACTGCGAATAGTCCTCTCGGTAGGACGATTATGGTGACCGTAAAATGGGCGAAGCGCGCGGCACGCTGGCCGAACAAAAAACCCATTTTGATACAGCAATTTTGTTGTTTGCACCTATTGTTGAATGCTATGTCTACCAACTGTCAAAGATCGGAAGTCGCTATTGGAAGACCCTGTATATACAATGTACAATATATATATGACAACTTTCAGTCGGAACACGGAACAATGAAATAAGCCAGCTCATTACTTGGTTTTATCAAACGATGGTTTATAGAATTTTGCAACCCCAATGTGACCAGGTCAATTTACATTACCCTTATCCAGCGCCTTTCGCGAATATGCCAGCTAAGTGTGAACCCTGAGATGACACTTTTATTTTAATTTCCTATCGAGATCGCCTAAAATTTCTTAATATGAATACCCTTGAAAAACGCAGAGACGTAGCTGACATTGTCTTCATTCGTCGACTGCTCTCTGGTTCCGTTGGTTGCGCCTCCATTCACAATTCCATTACCTTCAACACCAACCCTCGTAATTTACGATGTCCTCGTCTCTGGAATGAAGTCCAACCCATAGCACCTCTTATATCTCCCGTATTCTCTGTAAGGTCAACTCCAACCTCTCCATTTTTGATTTCAACCCGAGCATTTCCGGTCTCAAATTAGAACTCCTCCACCATTCCCTTGGTTCCTAACTCATACTTTTTGTTGGTTTTTAAGGCCTAGTTTTTAAGTTATTGTAGATTAAGGGTGTATTAAGCCAAATAAATGGAGGCCTCCAGACACACCAAAATTACAATTAAAACTAAGTGCGCAGTGGTAAAAACTGCTACCTCCTCTTTTTCACTTCGAATGGTAAATTCTAGGCAATTCTCGTCAAGTTAACAGCTCATCTATCCTGAACCGCCGTCGACAAATTGCATGAATTATGGTATGAACTGCTGGCGCATCCACAGTGTTTACTCAGCCGACCTGGCTTCCAGCAACTGTTTTTCTTCCCCTTCTTCGTAGGAAAAAAAAAATTCGGCTCGAACGAGGTCATCGGCGAGAGAGATGCCTATTTTGAAGAAATATATTTTTTAGATATTATCTATACAAAAGGCATTTGGCAGAGTTTGTCATCAGATTCTTTTGAAGGAAATGCGCACATTTGGGATCGATATGCTTTCCTCTTACATCGATAAGAAATTACCTTTTAGAGCGTTCAATTCAAGTTGTCTTGTATGATTTCATGTGTGATATCCACAAAATTAATGCTGATGTGCCCCACGGGTCAGTTCGGTCTCCGACACCCTTTTTAACCGGCACTAATGATCTTTTGTCTGTTACTTCTAGTCCAGTGTATTCATTTGCTTCCGATAGTACTATTTGCTTTTCATATTCGTTCTCACAAGCCCTGCATTCGAATGCAGATGCAGAACAGGAACGGCAGCGCATGCTCAGCCCATTAAATACCGATATTAACAACATAACTAATTGGGGAACTAACAAGAGAGTGGAATTCAATGGAATTCTTAAAAAGTGCCATTCGCTTATGGAATGCCGTGTTGAGCTTTGTATTTGCTACTCATTACATTCTGCAAACATTTCAAACCAACGACCATCGAAATCTCTCTTCGTTTCTGTAATTTTCCTTCGCCCGCGTTGTGTGAAAGCATTTTAAGGGTACGCGGAATGCGTCGAGCGCGCGTCAAGTACAATACATACATGCGAGTAAATATATAGAAAAAAAAAGTTTAATAAGTTTGCGTTGTTGACTATCCACAATCTCTCGTATACGAGTATTTCTATAGTATGCAACATTAGTTTCATCAATTCGAAGACGTTACACATTCTCGTGTCGCCTTTGCCTTTATACAGTTGAACACGGAGCTTTCCCTTCCACTGGTAAGACATCGGATCGCCTCTCATCATTTTATTGAACGAAATTGCGAGCCATTTAAACACGAGATTTAGTGCCTAGAGCTAGCTCTATCCCCAAAGTGAAATTTAGCACCCAAGCATTTTTTTTTATCACATTTGCGCGTACAAGGGAACACATTTAAAATATTTACACACGATGGTCCTTGGTTCTAATTGCTTGCAGGTTATAATGAGGAGCTCCGCAGAGGATTCTATAAGCGAATATTCGTTAAGAATGAGTATGCTAATGAGCATTCATAGCGAGAGTGGTGTTACGGTTGAAACAGTGGCAACTTGGATGGATCACTGGTGGTAACGAAAAAAAAAATAAATAAATAAAAAATCTAGCACTGTTAGCGAGAGAATATTGTTAGGCATAACAATGCAAACATTCGATCGGATGAGCCAATTTTTCCTTATACGACAAAAGAGGTGATATATGCGCATCGAAAAAATTTTCCTCATCCGCCAGAGATTGGGTTTTTTCAAAATTACTTCCTCCACTTGCTTTCCAAAACCAAACGATTTTTCTTGTGTTGTACAATAGTTCGTTTTGTTACATCCATTTATTTTAAGTCTTGTAACTCAAAGATTTTATTAAATTTTTTATTCTTAAATATAGAAATCTATAATTAGCAGCAAGCTGGTGCGTTCGTCGACACTTAAGTGGTACGAGTAAACCAAAGGCGGAGAAGTTTATTCATAAATCATAATCAACTGCCAAATTGAAATCTGTACTCTTAACAGCTAAAGACTTGAAGGAACAGATACCATCCGAATAGCAAACGAAAGGCCACATTGCTTTGACGTTCTGTTAACCTCAATATGATAAAACCAAATCAACTAGACATTTAGACACGAGCAGTTCATGTCATATAAATAGATATGTATGTATATTATGTTCTATCAATCGTAGTTGGATAATGGGTCCCTAGAAGATACGAGAGTAAACTTGCACCCTACAACTAAGCGATGTCGTCACAAGGGGATCATTAATTTAAATTCTCACAGCGGCAACAAATTGCCACCAATCCAAACTTAAAGCCTTTGCAAAATGTAAAATTATGCCCAAAGGTATAATTCGAACATGTAGCGTACGATTTCGACTAATTGTATACCACGTACCTACTCGTACGGATACACAGATTCGAAAAATATGATTACCTATTACAAATTCTAATTTGCTTGAGATACTAAGTAGATACGAGTACATTGAGTGAACGGGGACATCATAGAAATCGACCTTGTGTGGAAGTTGTCACTATTTAATGGATTAGATAATTCATTAATTTTTCTTGAAGCATCTTGCAAAAGATTTGCCAACATACGCACAGCTCATATGTAGAACAATGTGTAAATGGCATGTTCTAGAGCTTTTAAATAGACACCTGGTTGGCACGTTAGAGCAACATCACCACAGGTTATTAACATTTAAGATAACTTGATTATAACACACGCAAGAGGGTGCTCAGAGCACACACTCGTAGCACAGAGCACAGAGCTCCGAAGTGTTAGTTGGTACTTACTTGGTAGCTGCCAGCTCCTACTCTCATCCATCAGTTAACGTCACCAACCAAGCACCTGGCCCACAGGTGAGAATTATATACACTACACCCTATTCGAATCAGATGTAGGAAAAAGCTCTTTCGTTTTTCTCATATGCCTTGCATTAGGGCGAATTCAATCAATGACAGAAAAAAAGCTTTTCTTAATTTTCCGTCACCTTCGCCATCACACACACTCTATGACACCCTGTGTTTAGCTTAATTGACCCTTTCCTGTGGTGCCTTACGGAGAGTTTTATTTATCATCATCATCATCATCATCATCACGGATCGATTCAATCGATTGACCTAAGGAAATTACTTAACATACCCGCCCATTTCGCTTGGTGTTTCACCAACCAAGAGAAGGTTGTTTACGCTTTTGAATTGCTTTTGTCATCTATGAGTGCTCCATGCTCACACTCGTTTTCGTCAACAATCTAAAAAATAGAAATGAGTATCGAGATTGTATTTGAAGTTGAGACTGCAGAGAGAGAAAAGATGAGCTCTACAAAAACAAAAACAAAAGAAAACCATGGCTGAATCTCTCTGCTGAAAATGGCAAAAACATGCGCATTAAAGCGACTAAAAGCTACTTATGTGAGAGAGAACAGAATGCTTTTGACGGTTTTCTTTTATTTAACAGATTAACCGGCTTTTTTATAGCTTTCAAGTCATCGATTACTGAAGTTTTCAAAAAGCTTCAAAAATATCAACAAATGTTTGTGTCTCTTTTCTTTTCAGAGCGGAACCAAATGAAAAGCACGATTTGTTATGAGTTGTTACCAGAAAGTGGTGAAGGTAAATAGATGTGTGGTAAAGTTCTTACCGTTAAATTTAAAAAAATTTCTTATTTTCTTATCTGTTGTTCTGGGCAGTTAGCAGATCAAATGGAATATAAACGGTTTTCTATAACAGGTATCATTTTGATTCATCAAGACAATACGATTTTTTTAAGAAATAAATGTCGGATTTTTACTTTAAGCGATAGAAGAAGGGCTGCCATTAAAAATGAAATCTTCTCTTATTAATCATTGACGACGTACATATCTTGTGCGGTTGATAAAATTTACGGAGCTTAGAACAATTCTACAGGCCGCTCTAACTTCGATCACCTCGCTTGCTGATGTGGCATAGCAAAGTAAACTGATCTCTATGCGCTATCGGTTTCTCAGTGCGAATAGTTCTTTCTATTGTAGATCATGTTTTGCTTCACCCCCCACCATTTTTGTAACATTTGTGCTGTTGTCATTTCTCCTTCGTGTGTAACAAACATTTAAATATGAGCGCCATTGTTCTGTCGCAAAATACTGCAGAGTTATCGCGCCATGTACGACATCGTTATCGTAGTTTTGTTGCTTGTTAACGACGGAGCCTATGTTTTCATATATTTAGCATTCCGGTAAAATGACTCCTTCTAAATATTAGGGTGTATCAAATACAAACGGGATTCGTTTTTTAAAAAATTCTAACTTTATTGCACTAAGCTTAGAAATACATTTCCTACATAGGTACTCGTGCCTATTCTCCCGCCATAGAAATACATTTTTGCCATCGTCTTAGGAGTTTTTTTATTCTATCATAGTAAAACCTCTTCGTAAGTTCTTGTAGGCATTGGAGCATCTCTTGGTTGTCGTTGAAACGCTGTCCGCCAATAAGTACTTTGGAGGTGTCTAAAAAGATGGTAGTCGCAAGGTGATAAGTCTGGACTATAATGTAGATGTTCCAGCGGTTCTCATTCTATTGCATCCAATTTTTGTGTCGTAGATATAGCCGCATGGAGTCTGGCGTTTTCATGCAGACAAATGACACTTCTGGCCGATTTCCTCTTCCTATTCCTTCAAAATGATCTAGTGATTTGCTAATACATAATATTGCGCATTATGTAAATGTGCGTTGATCTTGGACAAAATCAACGAAAAAGGCTCCTTCAAACAAAACTGTTATCATTACCCTCCCGACTAACGATCGAGTCTTTCCCTTCACTGGTGCCCTAACACCGCACTTTCTCCACAACATACTCGCCTGTTTCAACTTAGACATATAGCGGTGCACCCAAGTTTAGTCTCAGGGGACGACGACGCGATTCAAAATGGCCTCACCTCATTGCTGGGATCGATTGAAGAGAGTCGTAGCGATACCTCCAATCGATGTCGCTTTTATCTTTCGATAACAGATGTGGAACCTATCTAGCGCACGCTTTGTGAAATCCCAAGTCATTTATCACGATCCGTTGGATACTCCTGTAGCTGATATTCACTTCCTCAACGATTTCGATTACCATGAGATTTCGGACCGCCTCAATTACATTCGTCTTTGGGCGGCGATCGTGGCTCTCATTATCGACCTTTTCACACCCTCCAGAAAATTCTTTACGCCAAGCAAACAAGCGCTTCCTTGGCAACTGTGAATGTCAAAAGCTTGATGATAATCCGCTGCTCCACGGATATATGTACTTCTTTCTCGCTTATGGTTTCTTTTGATACTGAAGGAACTAGAGAGAGTTGCGATAGGTTCTCCCCTCTCTCTAAGGGTACTGACTTCCTGCATATCAACCACTTCCAGGTCTAGCACTCCTCCGGAATTTTTAAGAAAACCCATCCCGTTTATATTTGATACACATTCGTAGATGTTTGAAGTTCGGTTTACGGATTCGGGAAAACGGCAATGCAGATATGGCTTCGTCAAGACCAAGGAAAATCTTTCGAAGCATCGCGATGAATCACCATACTTGCGTCATATGTCTACCTGTCACCCCCATTGATTACCACGAATTTTAATAATATTGTGTTATCGATGTTAGTTTCATTGATCAGTATTTGCTGCAATTTCTCGTGTCGCCTTTATCTTTATACAATGCAACAAGAAACCTATCCCTAAGTAGACATTCAATCGACTTTCAGCATTTCATTGAACAACACCGTGAGACATTTAAATCCAAGATTTCCGATTGTTCCACATACTTTGGACGGAATATGATATGATCGGACCGCACGCTTTTCGTTTAGTAACGCATTAAAGCACTCTTTTCATCTATTGCAAATTTTTGTTCTCGTCTTTTTATATATTTCTGCAATAGAATATCGTGCTGCATGAAATCATGAAAAATTATATCAAGCAAATAACATCCACAACCCGGTGCACATCTATTCACTTTTGATCAGATTGTTCTTCAAATTTTCGCTCTATTTCATCAATATCAGCACGTATTTTAGCTTTAAGTGTTTCAACTGACCTTTTCTCTCACATGGTCTGAAAGAACAAAAACGTGAAGAGTAGAATGGGATGCTATCGGTGATCAATTTTGATCACCACTATCAGTAAACGTTCAATAGCTTCGTCACTTGTATTGTACGTAGCGTAGCCGTCTTTATTGATACAAGCATGACGCCCATCTATACCTTCAACTTCCGGCCATAAAAATTTATTGATCATTGTTCGATGCCTCGATAACAGCCAGAGCCGCTACATTTTCAAAGAAATAAGGTCCACAGACAGCTTCTACCTAAAACTTTGGATAAAGAGGTGAGAAAAAGAGGTCATAAACAAGTTAAAGACTTCTAGATGGTAGTCAAATTTAAAGATATACAACGCGTTCTTGACATCAATATTCGTGGAGGTCCCAAAAGAATTAATTAAAAAAAACAAAAAACAATTTAAAAAAAAAAGAATCAGTTAGAGCTCAATGTTAGTTAGAGCCATAAATGTAGTCACGTATAAGGTCGGCGCATTCCCCTAATTATAAATGAATCACAGAGAGGTTGGCGAGGCCTAAGCTTAGCATTATGGTCATTTGTACTAAACTGATGTCGCCTTTTACATCTTAGACCAAAGTACCGACTGTTAAATACGCACGGTTCAACAAGCAACAAATATCGACAGGTATTACGTGGGCAGTCGCTAGTAAAACTTTACGGTCACAATAAGCTGCATACAACTTTAGCGATTACATACCACCTTCGCTTTAGCATAACATTTCAAGTGCAACTCTCTTTATGCAAAGACCAAAGAATCAATACCCTGCTGTTAGGAAGAATGAATAATTCAACCTGGATTGATAGGCACAAATGTGAGGATAACCATATCCAAAGTAAAGTCCAAATCGGCTGCTGCTACTGACGGCCTAACTGCAAAGCATTTCAACTCCAAACTGAGCCTGAGAATTGTATGCCCGATCCCAAAGAAAGGAGACGTTTTGGCTAGCTATAAAGGGATCAGTATCTCGAATATCGTCTATAAGATCTTCTTCTCCGTACTATGTAATCGCCAGAAAACTTTTGCAATCCAACTGATTGGTCCGTATCAGTATAGTTTCAGGCTGGGAAAGTCCCCCATCGACCAGATTTTTACATTACAGCAGATCTTCGAATTGATTCTCGAAATTTTAAATCGAAACCCAACAACTTTGTCTACCTAAGCTCCGCAGTCAATTTGAACAAACAACACCACCGTAGAGGTCATTTGAAGAGTGAGTCTTGCCAATCACTGTCTTTTCGCTCTTAGAGCGCTCTCTCAGATAACCAAAATATCATAGTACTCTATAACAACTTCGATCGTCCTAGTTCACGTTTACAATATATTGCAGATGTATAGGCTTCATCAAATGGGGATAAAGGCAATGTTTCGAAAAAAAAGTGCTCTTTCTGCGTCGATGGAGAGCGAAGGATGACATTTAACCAGGAACTGTATGAGCTGTTCAGCGATATTAGCCTAGCTAAAAGAGTTAGAATTCATTGGCTTAGATGGATGGTAAAGGGTTTTCCAATAGAGACTTGACAACTTTGAATTTAATTTGTGAACTCACTCTTTCACTAATCATCAAACTGTCACTGTCAATTTACTCAGTAAACTCAACATTTTCATCAAGGTAAAGTACTCTAACGAGCAACGTCTGCAAATTATAAAAATTTTCTACCGAAATTCGGAGTCGGTGACTGCAACTTTAAGAGCGTTAACTCCAATTTTCGATCGTAATTCTCGTCCTAGTAGACAGGCAATAGTGCAAAAATTTGAGTCTACATATTCGTTGTGTGATGTTGCCGTGTCAGTGAGACAACGGGTTGATCGAAGTGTCGAAAATATCGCTCAGACCACATTATGGCGTATTTTGCGTAGATCAAGCTGACTCAAGAAGTGAAGCCGATGGACCATTTGAAGCGACGTACGTTCTCCGATTGGGTTCTGGAGGAGATGCGCCAAGATGATGAATTTCATCGCAAAATCATCTTCAGTGACGAAGCTCATTTTTGGCTCAATGGGTTCTTCGATAAAAAACAATTTGAGTTATTGGTCGGGTGAAAATCCACATGTTCTTCAAGAATTACCACTTCATTCACAAAAAATAACTGTTTGGTGCGGTTTGCATGCCGGCGGCGTTATTGGGCCATATTTTTTCGTCGACGATAACGATTGTCACGTTACTGTGAATGGTCAGCGTTATCACGCCATGATCACCGATTATTTTTGGCCCAAATTGGAAGATATGGGCTTAGACGACATGTGGTTTCAACAGGATGATGCCACAAGCCACACAGCACACGCTACAATCGATTTATTGAAGAGTAAGTATGGTGAAATGGGCCAGCCGATTGGCCGCCTCGTTCGTGCGATTTAACCCCGCTTGACTATTTTCTGTGGGGCTACGTTAAGTCATTGGTTTATGCCAACACGCCGACGATGTTGGAAGAGCTCAGAGCCAACATTGAACGCGAGCGAAGTAGCGGCCATTTCGGCCGAAATGTGTGGCCGAGTCGTTGAGAATTGGGACTATTGAAAGAAAAAAAAACAAAAAAATTCAAAGGAAAATTACAAAATTTACACCAGAACGCTGGAAGAAATGGATTCTAAATTTATATATTCAAATTCTAAAAGCCAAAGCTTAACACATTTCTCGAACCTTCCAGAAGACTTTAATGCTCTAATTGGTTGAGGAAGCTTATTAAAAAGTCGGCACGATGAAACATTATAAAAATTACGAAAAGCTATTGTACGCGAAATAGGCACAGTCACAATATTCGCAAAGTTTCTACGAAGGTTACAATCGGATATTAATCTGAAATTAAGATTTCCCGATCTGGCAAAGAACACTTTTAAAAATTTGAAACAATACAAATGGCGGACGGGAAGAATATTCCTGTCACGAAATAAAGGAAAACTGGGATAACGACGGTGTTTTCTGCATATTATTCTTATACAATTTATTTTTTGCAGAATTAAGGTTGCTTAAATAAGCACTACCCCAGCACGCAATCCCATATTGAAGCCTAGACTGGAAAATACTAAAATAAATAATTTTCAATAGTTTTTTTTCGAGCAAACACTTTTTAGGTAGTAAAAATTTCTGAGAGTGCAGCGAAAATATTGCAAGAATATCATTCGAAAAAATTATGATTTTACTTTCATTCTCAAAAGTTATATATTAAAACATTCGGATCACCCTATGTCCTTGCTTTATATAATGCAATTTCTTATTGTACTTTCCATTAAGTAATATCTGTAAAATCAGAAGATGACCAAATGTTGCCAAACGGTTATCCGCTTGATCAAAATTATTGTTGTACGTACATACATACTCGTATATATATTAAGCTTTTCCTGTTACTAGGTAAGCTAAGTTTTGAGTCAGTTGTAATAGAGTGTTCATCGAAGAAGACGCGTTTTATTTTATTATGTTTTGAGTTACAACTATTCAGAAGTGGGATTTAGCGAATAGCCAAGAAAAAATTAAATTATGTTTGTTTTTGTTTCTTGAAAGTAAAATTTGTGATTTCATAAAAAGTGTTAATTGTAAAAGTTAGAAATAATGAGCGCGCGTGCAGAAAGATTCGCACAGAATGCAACTGTTCAGCAATTAAAAGAAAAATTGTCGGAGATGGATCTACCAACGAATGGAATAAATAAAAGCTATCTTAAAGGGACGACTGCAGCAAGCTATTGAAACATATGAAGAAAATCAACTTGAACATGTTATGAGCGAACATGTGGAATCCGTAGAAAATATTGCAGATATTGAAGAAGAAGACAGGTTAGTGACAGAACAAGTGGAAAAACTGCGAGAAATTGTTACCAAAAAGGAGGAATTACGTTCTCTGCAGAAGAGGCTAGCCGAGTTAAGTGGCCCACTGGATACACAAGCTTCTCTGAATTCCTTCCATGAAGTTGAGGAATCACTACCAACATCATTTTCTGGCGACGACAACTATTCGGTAGCGAAGTGGATAAAAGCGTTCGAGGAAGGTGTATGCATTTACAGATTGGACGAATCCAAACGCTTCATCTATTCCCAGCGTCTACTAAGAGGAACAGCAAAACTTTTTTTAAGGTCAAATTTATGTCGTTCATGGAGTGAACTAAAAACCGCTTTGCTAACGGAGTTTGATCAGCACACAACCGCTAGTGATATACACAACAGTTTACGGTGCCGTAAGAAACGGAAAGAACAAAAACGAAACTATGAATAATGTTATTATTTTAGGACGCGATTTCTTACAAAAATCCAAGATTAAATTATGTATTGATGAACAAAATTTTTCTAGAAAAAATATTTTAAATGATAAAAATTTAGATAATGATATTGATATTCAATATTTTGAATATTGATGCATGTAATGATTTAGACGATAAATTCGATTTGTAAATTAGCGAAAATTTAAATTTTGACGAAAAACGTAAGATTCGGAATATAGTTAACGGGTTTTCGACTGATAAAAAGTTACTGACGGAATGTGCAAGTTATGAGATGAAAATAGTTTTAGCTGATACGGGCAGTGTTTTTAATTGGGCTCCTAGAAGATTACCACACGCGCATACTTTGCATTTGCGTACGATGCTAGACGAATTGATTCAGGATAATATAATTCGGGAGAGTAACTCCCCTTTTGCTTCTCCAATAGTGCTTACAAAAAGAAAACGGGCGAGCTTAGGATGTGCATTGATTTTAGGCAGCTTAATAAGAATACTGTTAAGGATAATTTTCCTATTCCTCTTATTGAAGACCATTTAGATAAGTTGCGAGGTAAAAGGTATTTTTCATTATTAGACCTGAAGAGCGGGTTTCACCATGTAAAAATGGCAGAAGACTCAGTAAAATACACATCTTTTGTAACACCATTAGGCCAATTTGAACATCTCCGAATGCCTGTTGGGCTCAAAAATACCCCCGCAGTCTTCCAGAGGTATATAAATTCCATATTTGATGACCTTATAAAATCAGGGAAGTTATTAGTTTATATAGACGACTTACTTATAGCCACTTCAACAAAGGAAGCACATTTCTCAATTTTAATTGAAGTTATGGATGTAGAACGAAATAACAAATTACAATTGAGATATGATAAGTGTCTTTTTATGTTCGAACAGATTACATATCTTGGTTATCAGATTTCGGCTCATGGAATAGGACCAAACGTCGAAGGGTTGCGGGTGGTAGCCGATTTTCCGATGCCTACAAACGTAAAAAACTTACATTCATTCCTGGGCTTATGCTCATATTTTCGTAAATTTATAAAAGACTTTTCTATTTTATCAAAACCATTATACTCGTATGACCTTATAAAGAAAGAAGCAGAGTTCGTTTTTGGCGAAAAGGAGTTGTCGGTTTTCGAAATTTTGAAGCAAAAGTTACTTAATGCTCCATTACTTAGTATCTACAATCCCAATGCAGATACAGGACTACATTGCGATGCAAGTAGTCTCGGGTTTGGCGCGGTTTTACTGCAGCGTCAAGATGACAAATCCTTTCACTCCATTTTCTTTTTTTCCAAGCGTTGTACAATACAGGAGTCTAAATACCATTGCTACGAATTGGATACATTAGCTATCGTCTACGCTCTTAGGAGGTTTAGAATTTATCTTACAGGTATTAAGTTCAAGATCATTACGGATTGTAGATCCTTAACGCTTACTCTTAACAAGAAATTGTTGAATCCTAGGATCTCTCGCTGGGCTTTAGAGCTTCAAGATTTTGACTATGTCATTGAACACAGACACAGCAAGAGGATGAACCATGTCGACGCTCTTAGTAGATGTCACAACATCTTAGTTATAGAATCTGAGTCTTTTGAACATGTCCTTGCTGCTTCACAGCAGAAAGATCTTGTTATTAAGCGATTAGTTGAAATGTTAGTGAAAAGGGAAAGTCCTTCATTTGATGTAATAAATGGGCTTGTGTACCGTAAGTTGGATCAAAAAATCCTTTTTTATGTTCCATCTCTATGTCATGTAGGTATCGATAAGTGTTATGAATTTCTAAAAAAGACATATTGGTTTCCGCACATGAAGGCTAAAATTAAAGCTTACTTCGAGAGTTGTCTCAAATGCATTAATTTTTCCATACCACCTGGTAAAAAGGAAGGAGTGTTGCACAATATCCCTAAAGGCGATAAGCCTTTCGAGACAATCCATATTGACCATTATGGACCATTACCATCCTGTGTGCGAAATACTAAAAAGGAAATCTTTTTGGTCGTCGATGGATTTTCAAAGTTCACTAAACGTTTCCCAGTAAGAAGTACAAGCACAACAGAGGTAATTAGAAGTTTATTATTATATATTTCTCAGCTTACAGTAAACCAACACGTATAATATCCGATAGAGGAAGTTGTTTCACTTCGGATGACTTCTCTAACTTTTGCCATGTAGAAGGCATTCAACATATTAAAATCTCGACAAGTTCACCTCAATCAAATGGCCAAGTAGAACGGATAAATCGAAGATTTACGCCGATGCTTGCAAAAGAGAGCGAATTAGATCCTGGTGAATGGAGTAAACATTTAGGGAAGGTAGAATTTGCTTTAAATAATCTTGTGAACAAAAGCACAGGCTTTAGCCCAAGTATGTTATTGTTTGGTATCGCCCAAAAGGGTACAATTCACGATGAAATTCGCGAGTATCTCGAGCGAAGTATTGTCACAAAGAGCCCAAGAAATCTAGAATCCATTAGAAAACAAGCAGAGGAAAACACTGCTTTTCCTGTTACTAGGCAAGCTAAGTTTTGAGTCAGTTGTAATAAAGTATTCATCGAAGAAGACGCGTTTTATTTTATTATGTTTTGAGTTAAAATATTTCTTTAAGTTTTGGGTGTGGTTACCAAAACTCAGCTTGAAGTCAATAATGAGCCCTAGGTATCTCAACTCTTCTACATTCTCAATAAGAAAACAATTTTCACTGCAAGGAAGGGTATTAGAAAAATTTTAAAAATTTTGCTGCTGAAACACAAGTGAAACCTGACAGCTGAAATCGTTGACAATCAGATCCATGAAAATATAGCTCAAGATGTGGGCCAGTTGCAGGTGATAAACAAAAAAAAAAAAAAAAACAACATAATTTTAGTTTTAGAGCTGATAGTTAGTTTATGTTTGTTATTAAGGTCCCAGTTTATTGCAGCAGTCAATTTCAAAACACTTTACTTGCGGTATACACATCCTATGTCATCCGCCAAGGCAGTAAGTGATCCTTTAACTTTTTACTATCAATACATGAAAAACGTTAGAGCAAAAGCGTAGAAGGGCATCCTCAGCAGATTTACCTTGTTGAAAACCAAACTGTAGCGAACTGAAAAACTTGGTAACTTCCAATAATCTCTTCTTAATAACTTTTTCAAATACCTTTCTGAAAAATAGGAAGAAGTGAAATTGGTCTATAGTTGCACAAATCCGCTTCTGAAAAAATGCTACGGTTAAAGATAATTGCTAGCACATCAACTAAAAAAATCCGATATTTTTCAAAATGTTATTTGAAATACCATCGTAACCGCTAGAATTTGAATTTTTTAGGAAACCAATAGGCTTAAGTACTTCTGAAGCAGCAATATTATGAAAAAAAACGAGTTGGAGTTAATGCCGGAGGTAAATTGCAACTTACAGATGAAAAGTAATTATTATAAGCATTGACAATTCCAGGTTCATCGGTGACTAAACACTCGTTTACACGAATAGCTGCAGGTTTCTTCTTAGGAGAAGACTGGTTCAAAATGTTATCAATCACTAGCATGAATAAATCGATTTTATTATAATAATTATCGCGGCAATTCGGTATTCCTTTTTTAAGTTGTTTAATCTTAATTTTTAGCCTTTGGTTTTTTAGGATTTTTTGATAATTTTAATCTCAACTTGTTTTGTAGCTTAACTTTTTAAGAAGATAACTTGTAATCCTAGGCTTAACCCTTTTCGAAGCTTTTTTCAAAGGCACATTAGAGGTGTACACAGAAATATGTTTACATACTCGTAAAGATTCAATAAAAAGAGAATAAGAAAGAGATGCATCATTTTCTCCGTTAACATGATCCCACGACTCATAAAAAAGGTTCATTTTAAGTTTTACATAATCAATTTTTGTCATCTGGTTAGTAACATTCACAACAGAATTATTTCTTTTTTGGGAAGACGCAGCAGAGGAAGACCCCATCTCAGTTGGTTGAGGTTTCTATCCACTTGCGCTCGATATTCAAAGTAACTAGTAAGCACCAGGGCTGGGTGGTGTGGCTTATTTGTTGAGGTCCAGATTCGACCCGGACTGTAGCGCCGCTTAAGTAAGTAAGTTACTCGTTTTGTAATCGCCAATACTAAAAACAAGGAATGGGAATGGAATGTCTTCATCTCTGCTTATAAGTAAGCATTCACCATTAGTGACAGAGATCTTGGCACAGATTCTGTCCGAGTATTGACAGCGTGTTTCAATTTTCACGGCTGCGGAAGTTCCAAACAAAAAAAGAAAAAAATACATCTCACACAAAGTGTCTCTATGCCTACATGAACCAATGAGTACTCGATTTTCCGGCTGTGCTTGTATAAATCTTGTTGGAGACCTATTACAGAATTTACGGCACGCTTACTGATCCCACCAGATTTTATCAGTGGCATTTCAAACAATATAAACCATCTGGATCCAATTGTGGCTTGTTCTGTTTAGATCCAGATGGCTCTTTTATAGAATAGTGCAGGTGAAAGGCAAAGGATTAATGAGTGACATTCAACAGCGTCACGTAAACTAATCTTCACCTTTCCCCAATCAACTTCATCCGAAACCGAAGAGCATGACATCCAAGGCGTTGTTTGAGACTGTTTGTATCGTTGGTAGAGGTCCCTCTATTGGAAATACCAACCCACTTAGGCCTATTGTGATGCCTCGTGGATCTATAATCCTCTTACTAATGGAACCAGTTTGACCTTATGATAAAGCGTAGGAGACTGTTTACGTCTATATTTTTTAGATCGTTTAAGTCATTGTAGACTCCTAAGCGGAGCTTTCTTCTTTGAGAGAGAGCTGGGCATGTACAGAGTAGGTGGAGGATTGTCTTTTCCTCCTCATCGTCAATGCAGCTTCTACAGAAATCGTTTGTAAAAGCGCCAAGCCTTCTTGAGTGTGGTTTTAGAATTTAATGTGACCGAGTCCAGGGGCTTGATAGCGGCCTGACTATCCGAAAAGATGCGGATATCCCTTGCAGATATCACGTTTTTCTTCAGCCAGGACAGAACTTCTTTAATCGCCAAAATTTCCGCCTGGAACACGATACAGTTATTTGGAAGATGGAAGGAGAAGCTCAGATTTAGCTTATCTGAGAAAACACCGCCACCAACTCTGCCATCGGTTTTAGATCCATCTGTGTAGAGATGGATTGACTTGTCCTCCATGAAAGCATCTTCCTCCCAGAAGGATCTAGATGGGAAGCTTACATGGAAGTTTTTGTCACAGCAAAGTTCAGGTATGGTGTAATCGATGTTCTCTGTGAGGATTCCTAACGTATTAAGAATGTAGGCGTGGCCAAATGAATTATTTGTCCAAGGCGAATAGCTGCAGTCGCAGCTGAGAGAGATTGAGACTGATCAACTCCTCAAGTGAGTCGTCTACCTGCAGAGTTGATAGCGTAGTCTTGATTGCGGATGTGTAAACGTTCTTAAAGGCGCCCTCTATGTCCAGGAAAGCGACCATTGTGTACTCTTTATATTGTAGGGATCGTTCGATGTGGCTAGTCAGTGAGTGCAGAGCCGTTTCCACCGACTTTTCTTTACAGTAGGCATGTTGAGCCGTTGACAGAAGTCTTGGATCAATTTTAGCTAGTATATGGCTATCAATCAGTCGTTCTAGAGCTTTCAAAAGGAAAGATGATAGACTTATACGTATGAGGTCCTTTGAGGCAACATGACAACATTTTCCGGCTTTGAGAATGAATAGTACATTGATTTCTCTCTATGACAGTGGAATGTGGTTAAGTTTAACACAGCTCCTCATAATATTTTCTAGCGCAGGCAGAATAATATCTGAGGACCAGGTATTATACCATCCGGACCAGCAGACTTGCATATATATGTAAGTGAAACAACCCTCCAGGATACAGATGCTCCCCGACATCGATGAAAAGTTTGCAATATAGTTGCTATAGAAGAAAAAATATTCGACCATTAGTTGGCGTCTGAACAAAACCCTGCGTACAAACAACAAGGACCTATGCAGGGTATACAGATATATTAGCAACATACAAGTTTAGTATCTCTGCCTTATTAGAGCCATCGAACCAGTCCTTACGATTGCATTTAGAAAATTACCAAAATACCTCCGATTCAATCAGAAAATCGTTTGATGTCCTTATATAGCCACAAATTATGATTTCGTAACACATTCCCAATGAAACCAATCACCATGCTCACTTGAGATATGCGAAGCAATTTCCTCAATGAGACTATGATACGGAAATTGCTACTTTCGTTGATTGAACGTCTACATACCTCATCAGCCAATGTTCAAAGTCAACTACGAAAATTTAATTTTATTTTTCGACCTCAAAATGGTATATGTAGATACGGGTACTCGTTTGGCTATAGATCGATTCCTGTTTAAATTCCAAATTGCAATTTTTGCCAAGCATATTCCACTGGCTGGAATATGTTGGATAGCTCCAAGGATTTCATTTTCAATCAGTGTGGTTTTCAGATACGTACGGGAAACACACGAGCATACATTTTCGTACCTATCCTTAGCCATGTTAGTGCTCGTATCTGTATTTATATCTATGATACTAACCTATTCACTGTAGAATATGTCAACAACAAGTACTCGTACTCACTTTTATTGCATAATAGTGACTAAGTGGTACGAGAGCTTTTAAAGGGTCTATCTTCACTTTACGAGTCGATAACGATGTGTAATTACATCCAGAGCAAGTAATAAACGCTGTACCTGTTTGCTATTCGTTGCTGCAATAAATGAATAAATGACAACATGAAAGATAATACATATGAGTAATATAGTCCTTTTGGTCCGGATTATTCTGTATCGTAACCCTAACCTTAACTCATGCGTGCACCGAATTCAGAGTGCTGTCCTTCTTTGAGTAAGCGAATCTCGTTCTGGGTTGAATAGATAGGTAGGTACTGTTTGAATACAATCCCAGCAGCTGATCGATAATATTTGTTAAAATAATTCCATTGAACAATTTCAATCAGGAAGATAAGACACAAATGTCTTCCAAGGACAATGCAATTCTGTAGCACAGATGCAGATACATACATCTACGGTACGAGTGCGCCAGAAGAACGGATTTTTTTTTTTATTATATATATTTTACGCGCGCTTAAGGGGTTAGATACCCTTTTACTGTTGCTAGGGCGCGCACGGAAAGGTAGAAGGAGGAGAAAGGAAAATTGTTTTGTAGTGGTTTGAAACTCAGGTGCGTTTGGTTTCGATATTAGCACTCCAGGGGTGGGAGTCCGAATAAGACGGAGAGTTTTTTCTTCACTCAGAGTGATTCGAAGGTTATAATTCACACTTGTTTTTTGTGCTTGAAACTCTACAACAGCCAAATCTACGTGTCAGTGTTATGCCTTCACATGCAGAATTAATTAGAAATTAGTTGAAACTAAATTTCTTCTTCTGTTTGGATCATCTTAAGCCCCAGCTGAGACAACAGTGTCAATAGGGAACCAACAGCATTAGTATTCGTATCTCCTTCCGTACTTGTATAATACTTATACTTGTACCATTCATATTTGCACGTATGATACGAGTGCTTACATTATATCCTGCCAAGATTTAAGTAAATTAAAAAAAAAAAAGAAAAAGAAAAGAAGAGTGTAATGAATATTGGGAACACATTTTGTGGAGAGCTGCAATCCCAGTGGATGGCCTACGACGTTTTGGCAGCAGGAGATGGCACAGAACCTTGGATAAAAGGAATCGCTGCCTGAATGTTTGTGTACAAATTGAATTCTGAGAGTTGTATGTGCTTGCAGAAGTTCAAGATGTTAATTTCTTTCACATCCTGGTGGTTTGGGGCTGGAAAACAATCTGAAAAATTTCCACGAAACGTCCGAAATTGCTTTTTAGTAATCCCGTCCTGAATGGTTGGAGGTGGGGGAATGCTGGAGGTAATTATCCTCTAAACAATTTTAGATATTTGGGAAATGATTGGGAAGCAATGAACCAAGTTAATTACTTTTTATACCACATGGACGTTTGGATATTGTGATTGGCTTCAAAAACAGACAGAGACCTTTCTTAAATCAAAGTGGACAGATATATTTTCGTTTAATAGTTAAGAAGTTGGCTTCCATGGGTAGACCAAAAAGAGACGACAGAAGCTGTGTACAATCTAAGAGTGTAATGGATGTGCTTATTTTGAAGGAAAAGCGAAATGTTTTAATACCTACAAAATAAGTTGAAGCGTAAAATTTCAATTATCTTTGGTGGGGCGTGAGAAATGGTTTTCAGTTGAGACTGAGGTTTATTTTATTCAAACTCATTAATCTGTGGGAAATGATTTTTTTAAGAAATCTTTTCCTAATGGCCCGTCTACAAGAAGGGAGATATGTGGATAATATACTAAAGAAACATGTCCATGATCGTATACAAGATGCTTTTGCATATTTTATTTGAAATTCTGAAGCCTTGGTAAAGCAAACTTATCAAAACGCACCAGTTAAGCATCGGTAGGGTAATGCAAGACTAATTATTCAGATTTCGCAGATCATTTCCGAAGTGGAGACATAGAAATGAGTGGCCTTGGAAAGTCAGATTCCAGATAGGAAAGTGGAGTATAGGAAACGATTTTTTGCGTTTCATTATATTCTGGCCAAAACCAGGGCGATTAACAGAAAGGAAGACAGTTACGAGCTCTTGATCTGCGGCGGGATGTGGATATAATCAAAGAAATAAGACAAATCGATTAGATAATGTCAAGTTGACCAAAAGGGCAACAATATTGCAGCTTTGACGTCCTTTATGTTGAGGTATGTATGTCGAAACTACATCGCAGAGTTCAAACGCCTGTGAGTACCACAAACATTTATTTATAACCAAAAAGTTTGGAAATTAGCAATCTTTTTGCTAAGGAATTGCGAGACCTTGATGTGCATATATGCAAAAAAAAAACTGCAAAGACTAATGCCCGAGGAACGTTTTTTTCAACAAAAGATGTCTATTAAGCGCTACGCCAATTTTGCGGTCAACATAATCGGCCGAGTGAGTTGGCTATGTTGGCTATGAGAACGTTCGCACTACATTTACACTTTTGGACTCTAAGCCACTGACAAGAACGATCAGAGTGCGCACAGATGTCTCATGTTTTTAACGTAAGTACCTGCCATGTGGGCTTAAACTTACGGGATGCCCATACATCCATGGGAGCAAGGATACGCCTTGCCAAAGCTCACAATGATAATCATTATTTGATACCAATTCGGAACTGTGTTGCCGGCACAAGTTCCACCCTTGGTATGAGTCGAGGCCGACCTAAAACCTCTTACTGTTCTTAGGGTCACAGCACCCAGCACTTATTGCAACTCCACATTGAGTCAACCAAAGGAAAACCAAAAGGAAAACCAAAGGAAGACTCTTACCCGCGATTTTGGGTTTAAACCACAGCCACCATGACGCTCCCACAAGGGGGCCTACCTCTAACAAGTCAGGCCCGGACCGAGATCCGGGGGGCTCCTGACTCCCATGGTACCGTGATTTAAGTCCTGGTAGGGACTACCGGTGGTCCAGCCGCCAACAAGACCTATGACCGGCAGCTTGTGACTGATCAAATCGTAGCAACCTTCGGTAGCGTCATCTGAAGATGTTTACGATTAGACCAGTACTTTGCTCTGCCCCCGTTCATTATTAGACAACGTCATTAAAGGGCGAAGCCTTGATAATTGGGCGGGGGCCCCAGAGTGCGCACAGAAGAAAATATCGGCATCGTTGAGGCCAGTCTTGAGCAAGTTTCCAATTAATCGATTCGTTATCGTGCGGAAAAACTTGGCCTGGGCCAATCAACTTTGTGGAAGATTACAAGATTCAATTGTTGCATGAACTTTTGTCCTTTGCGTTCTGAATTTGCTGTTTGGCCTCGTGAATAGTTGAAAGTCCATCCATTTTTTTTACCGAATTTGGAGCGAAGAAAATCTAAAGGTGATCCATCAGCTACCGATGCATCCCCCGGAAAAACTCTCTATTGGGTCGTACTTTTTCAAAAATGAAGAAAATCGAAATGTTACAATCAAAGGCGGTAACTGACAATATAAATGCCTGGCAGTACGGTTTTCGTAACAATAGACCCATTGGTGATTTGATGGCAGGTCTCACCGAAAACTGGAACAAAAGCGTTGGTTACATTTGATATTTCTAAGGCATTTGGTAGAGTTTGGCATCAGAGTCTTTTGTCGAAAATGCGTGCATTTGGGATCGACGACTCTTTTCTTCAATGGATTAGATATGACCATTTAGAAAGTTCAATTCAAGTTCTCTTGGATGGTTTCAAGTCTGATATTCACAAAATAAATGGTCGTGTGCCCCAGGGTTCCGTTCTGTCTCCGACACTCTTTTTAATTTTCATCAATGATCTCTTATCTGCTACTTCTAATCCAATATATTCCTTTGCTGATCACTCCTTTTCAGATTCGTTCCCTGGCTCACGTCCCTGCTCTTCGCCTGTAGAACGAGAACGGCAGCGTATGTTAAGCTCATTAAATTCTGACATTAACAGCATAACCAATAGGGGAACTATCAACAGAGTGGAATTTAATACTGTCTGCTTTTGTTAAAGCGAAATTTAAACACCGATCCATTATCCATGAATGGCAGTTGCATCGTTGTAACCGTACAAGTTTCCATTCTCTGTGTGTCTATGACAACTGTGGAATTACCACATATTTGATGTCGCCCAAAATACTGCGAAATGTTAAGGTTTCCTCAGGAGACGTAAGAAATATTTCATCCCCTCTGATCTGGCCTCAATATAAAAGGTATTCATCCGACCAAAATTGGAGTACAATGCTCACAACTGGTCAAACATCTCTGGCCAAACGCTCAAGTAAGCAATGCAGGTATTTGGAAGAAGTATGAAGCCCTAGATGCAATTATACGCAATAGACATTTCAAGGATTAGTAAAAGAAAAACGGTTTAGTATAAATTGAGTAAAGGGCTCTTCCAAAGTTCTGTAGTACGGGTTGAAACCGGCAGTTAGTGTCGAGTTCAAATTGCAGGCTCTCATAATGGTAAAACAAAGTTTATCACTTGCTGCAATGATTACCCATAGTATTATAGTTATATCGAAGCAACATTTTCAGGATTTGTATGGAGGATATCAGTAACAATATATGTATACGAAAGATGAGTGCAACCTCGAGCTTATCAGACAAATATTGAGCCAAATCTGAAACAAAGCCCAATTTTAGATCCGTCTAAAGACTCTTAAACCGAAAGTCATAATATTTTCGTCGGCTTCGCAGTGGCTTATAATAAAATTCTAAATTTATATAAGCCACAAACTAAGTCCAACTAAGTAACACACAATCCAATCTGTCCAGAGATCTATTGTCACTAAATTCACAATAAAATTTAAGCATTGTCATGGTGATGGACAGTTGGTATGCACATAAGCAATTTATAGATTTGCATTCAAATAGAGACTATCACTATTATTTACTGGGTAATGCAGCAACGTATACAGAAAACTGGAAGTTTTCAATTAAATATGTATTGTATAAAGAATTGCAGTATATTCAAATTCAGAACACATTCCTATCAGTGCAAAAAGACAGTACCTAATAAATTCTGAACAAAATGTTTATAAACTAGCAACTGTGAAGAGAATATCATTAGAAGCTGAGTGTCCAAAGTAACTGAGTTGAAATGTTCACACCATCACTAATGAGGTGATGTTGCGGAAATAGGAAACAAAACACTCTTTTAAAGATAGTGTATTCTTGAACAAACACAAATTTTACTGTTTTCACATGCTCGTAATTTATTCAATGGAAAATATTCTCAAAGCACGTTCAATGTTCATCCTACGTGAATTAAGTTTGTTTTGGAGAACAAACTTCAAAGCTAAATTAGCTATGTTAAGGAACTGGGATCGATTAGACCGAAGGGATTGTACTGAATATTCTTACTTCAAATTCGATTTGGTCCTGCATGTGAAAGTTAGAATACATCAAACGATTTTGTATTATATTATACATATAATACTTTAACCAATCCAAGCCCAAAATAACAAAATAGATATACAAGACCTTCAGAAAACACTTACAAAATAATTATATTGCCAAAAAAACATATTTAATTTAAAAAGAGAACATTTTATCTTTCAGTGGATATGTGTACCTGCCTTCAGTATGGTTAAATAAAAACCTTCGCCCAATATTTTTACTTACCTGTAAAGAAAAAAAAATTCAAAAAGTTAATTAGTAAAATAATTAGTAAACATTTTAGTTTTTATTTATTTATTAGAAATCACTTTAGTATCTAAATTATATAAATTACAACTTGTAGACATCTGTACACGTGCACGGGATGAAAGTGAAACTTCGTAGAAAATATAGATACAAGATGGCGCAAAATTAATCACCCTATCGGAAGATGCTATAATTTTTGCAATCATATTTGACATTTGTGAACTAGACAGCTTCAGTATACAAACAGACAAGCAATGGAGCGCTATACTTGTGTAGGAATAATTGTGTCGATGTTTTTGATCAATATTCGGTTGGTGGTGGTCGAAGTCGATTTCCTAATGGTGTCGCGCCAACTGGGCAAGCATTCCGGCGCTTAGCTACTCGACTCGAACAGAGTGGAACCACTGGAGACCATGCAGGGCATGTCCGCAACCGGACTGGTAGTTCAGCCGAGAATATCGCAGCTGTAACTGCCGATGTCGCTGAGGACGAAGAAACATCAATCAAACGACGATCCATGCAATTGAGCATCACCAGACGGACCCTACAGCGAATTTTAGTGAAAGACTTCAGTTAATGCCTCCTGATCGTCAGTCGCGTGTGAATTACTGTAAAGCCATCCCCAATCTCAACAACGAGAACGACGATTTTGCGTCGAAAATCATCATAAGCAACGAGGCGCATTTCTACTTAAGCGGTTGCGTCAATAAGCAAAATCATCGTTTCTGGGGCACTGAAAATTTGCGTGTGATGCACGAAGAGCCATTACATCAAAGCCACTGTATGGTGCGGACGTAAGTTTAACGACGCCATCGGGAATACGGTCACTGTTACTGGCGAACGCTACAGGGCCATGATAAACGACTTCTTATTGTCGGAATTGGATGAGCGGTGCTTGGTGAACATGTGGTTTCGACAAGACATGCAACCGCACACTCAGCACGAGGATATTGTGAAGGAAGCGTTCCCTGGTCGCGTAATCTCCCGTTTTGGCGATTTGGCATGGCCAGCAAGATAGCCCGATTTAACCATCCCAAACTTCTTTCTTTGGGGCTACTTGAAGTTGTAAGTTTATGTCAACAACCGCAGCCCTTAAGGAGAATATTCGACAGGAATGCGAACAGTTATCACCGGAAATCTTGCCCAAAATCATGGAAAATACGACAAAACGGGCATAAATTTGTGCCAACACTGGCGGATATCATCTCTTCCACTTAACAGAAACAATTGTAAAGGTTCAAATATTTTTTTTATTTAGTAAAAAAAGTAATTCAAAAACAAAATTGGATGATTAATTTTGCCCCACCTTGTATTAAGAGAGATTTAGCGTGAGAGACAGAGAAAGAGAGGGAGCATCTCAAACGAAATACAACAATATACAATTTGTATAAAAAATATTCTGTTTATTGAATATTTACATTATCATTGGTTGAAGCTTCAATTGATAATACTGATATTAATGGTTTGTGAAAGCTAAAATATGAGATGTATGTCCTTGGTTCGATATATTCGAGATAACGTGTAAAAATTGCATCTACCACCTTGATCAAATTTCAAAATTCAAATTCCCGGAATTTATTCAGAAAATTAAAAATACAAGTTTATTCATATAAATCTATATTGTTCCCTTCAAAGTAATCATCCTCGAAACATTTTTTATATTCGGTTTTCGGTATGTCCATCAGTGCTTCCTGCGATTTTTCCATTACTTCCTCTTGGCTGCTAAAACGCGTTCCCCGTAGTGGTTTTTTAACTCGATTGAATAGAAAGATGTCACAGTGAACCAAACCAGGTGAATTATTGCATTTTTCGTCAAAAAATTACGAATAATGATGGCATTGTGCGACGGTGCGTTATCATGGTGTAAAATCCACGAGTTTTCTGCCCACAATTCTGGTCTCTTTCGGCGAAATGCTTCACGCAAACGTCTCATAACGCCCAAATAATACTCTTTGTTTACTGTCTGGCCTTCTGGCAAAAACTGATGATGCACTACGCCGTTATAATCCATGAATACCATGAGCATTGCCTTCTTTTTTGACTGAAAACGAAGTGGTTAGTTTGGGCTCGGCTCATTTGGTGAACGCCATTCACTTGCCTGATGTACTGCATTATCCACGAAAGGACCTAGACCTTCAGGTTGGGGCCTGTGCCATCAGGATTACGTAAAACACTCAATGTTGTGAAGCGACAAGCAGTCTCGATGATATTACTGTTGACGACCCCAGCAAAAGAAAAACCCACAACGACTTTCGGCAATGTTCTCACCCTTTACAGAATACGGCTTGCAGCCGGACAACAAGCCGAGACTTTGGACGGTTACAAAGTGGATATTAATGCCATCCGACAAATGCGGTGGGATGGACCGGGCCATGTGGATTTGCCATCAGTGGAAGACTTAGTAGATAAAAAAATCCAATATTCCAATATTCTAAATGTCGTCCATCAACTCGGCGGAGTACTTTGTTGAAGCCAAGGTGCAAATGCGGATAGCTCGGACGACAAAATACTGAAGTAGTACTGTGAGGAAATTTGACGGTCGGCTACAATCGCAAGGTACTGATCACTTCCCCCAAAACTTCTCGAGAAGTTCTATGCCGCCGGCTTAATAGGAGATCAATCGCATCTGGCATGATGTTGAGAATACTAATGCCTCTATAATTGGCGCGGCTAGAGAGTCTCCACCAAACAATAATTCTACTTGATAGGCATATTTTCCTCTGATCAAATCTTCAAAATAAGTTGAAGTTTCAATGTTACTATTACGGAAAAATCGTGTCTTGCCTATTATGACATATCGCACCGCAGCTAAGTCAAGTAGGCTATATCCATTTACATATGTAAACCATACTATCGAAGAAGTCTTGCTTTTTTATGTTTGCGTTAAAACCACCTAAAATGACTCTATCATTACACTTTGGATCACAATATAGAGTATTCTAAGAGGTTGACCGACGGCACAACTTCTAAATTGGAGCAAAGATGACTTTTACAAATTCTTCAACAATGCGTGTGACAATCTTCTAAGCACGACGACGTTAAGATTGTCCTTGGTAATTTTAACTTTGAAGTTAGAAAAACAGAACATCTTTAGTGTCACATCTGGAAAACAAAACCTATTCGAAAACAGCTCCAAAAATTTAGTCGGGCTAACTGATTTGGCTGCGCGGCGAGGAAAAATTTGACCACAGCTAGCGTACTTTTTCCTTACTTCAACATCCACAGAATGACATGTCAACAACTCAGGTCGACTCAGGTTACTACCTTGATCTAGCCAAGGTACGAGTTCGACTATCCCGACAGTACCTACTATGAAGAAATTCGAACGGCTACAATCGCAAATGTAAACTACTCGGAGGGTCTAGGTTCGAGTCCTGCCCATGGCAAGTCAGTTTTTCATTTGTAATTGGAACTCAGACAGCAAAATTCTGCGTGTGAAGGCATAACACTGACACGTAGATTTGGTTGTTGTAGAGTTTCAAGCACAGAAAAAATACTGTGAATTATAACTCGAATCACTCTGAGTGAAGCAAACACTCTCCGTCCTATTCGGATTCCCATCCCCTGGAGAACGAATATCGAAACCAAACGCACCTGAGTTTCAAACCACTACAAAACAATTTTCCTTTCTCTTTCTTCTACCTTTCCGCCCGCGCCAAGGCAACAGTAAAAGGGTATCTAACCCCTTAGGCGCGCGTAGATTATAAAAAAAAAATCTTATCTAAACGAGAAGTGATCTGCAGCATCAAGTGCAGTAGACCAATGGCTTTGTCAGCAAGGTATTAGAGACGCCATATCTGATGTGCTCGGTTTTACAGGACCACCACGAAAAACCTAGCTTGATGAGGAGTGTCAACTAGCAAATGCAGCGAAACAGGAAGCATTCAAAGCGGCTCTGCAAGGAAGGATGAGAGCTGCTTGCAGAGTAAAAAAGGCAGGAGGAGCACCGGTTTCTCAAAAAAAAAAAAGCTCGGATGTTCGGAAGTTAAATCAAAAAGCCAATATAACTTGTTTGCCAAGGACACAAGTCCCGAACAGAGGAACGCAGCGATAAGGTTGGGAACGTAATATTGTAGTTTAGTTACAGTTGGTGTTGAAAACTTGAAAAGATTAAAGCGAAGACGACCAACACTCCGAGATCAGATAGAATAATTTTGGATAGCGATTTCTATATAAAAAATATATAAGCCCGCTGGAGCAGACGGCCTCTTGCTGAGGGAGATAACTTGGTAGGGAGGATACCATGTGCATAATATTTTAAAAATCTGTACAACTGCTGGCATAAACTGACAATATAGACCTTAGAGGAATAAATCAGTGAGCTATCACTCAAGCATTTACGACCATTGAACAAGAAGCGACAAAGAAAGATTCACTTATAAATGATGGCAAAGTAAAGTATACACCGTCGGCAATACCAATGGGTCAGACAGCACACCACAACGACAAATATAGCTTTGAGCTGTAAGTTCAAACAACGAGAGTAAAAGAAGAATCACTCTTGCATCCTAGACTAAGACAGCAACTAAGAACAGTGAAGAGGGCATTCTATAATACCCTTATTGTCCTAGTTCTACGGTTTAACGCATAAGCATGGACTTTATCTTTCGAGAGAAAAGCTCATGGAGTGATTTTCATTCCCGTTTGCATAAGCAGAATTTGAAAAACATACAGCAGTGAAAATGTGTGGACTAAATAGTGATATTGAACTGGTCAGAAGGATTGGAATACACCTGCTCAGATAGCTAGAACATATTAAACGAATGAATAATTTGGCCCTGAGTTTCTTCAAATTCTTTCCAAAAGGAAAGTGCAGAAACGGAAGACTTTGCCATAGGTGGCGCAGTCAAACGGAAAGGGATCTCAGTCAACTTGATGTGCGTAAAATAGCGCTAAATTAAGAGAACTGTTGTTTGAAGTTAAGGTCCAAATCCTTCTTTTTTGTAGCGCTGCCTCAAGCGCGTGAGTAAATGAATCTGGATATTAAATCTGCACGAGTAATCTAGACCAGGCAAGTGAGTGCCGACGTTGACGTCGTATCTATGTATTTGTATCCCTTTCAGAAGCGCTGCTTGCTACTAAGGTGCAGCTGTTTTGAATTTCTCCCATGCTACGAGTGGGTAATGGTAAATTGAGTTGAAAATAGAAATGTAAGTGGACCGTGATTTTTCCAAATCCTCTCCTAGATCCATAGTATGCCAAGGATATACCAAAAGGTAAGACTTCCATATTTTATGTACAATGGAATTAATTTTCAATGAGCCCCAATCCTGTTACTGATGACAACGAGCATCTACTTCAATCAATTTCCAATCCTTCTTCTTGACTTAAAAAGAAATAAGAAGAAAAGAAAAAGTTAGAAAAGCCAATAAAACCAACTAAACTATTTATGTATGTAAGTAGTACGTACGCAGGTATTGCTGAGTTTTGCAGGGTTTGCACATTGACATTCTGTAGATGCAAATTTCTTCAATCAGATTAAAAACCTTTAAAGGTCTGAACAATTCATGTTCCTTTTTAACCCTTATTCGCTTTAACAACTAACTCTCTGCCCTTTGAGCCTGACATTGCATATCCGGGAAATGATAACACGAACTATCGATAAAAGGATAATTCCATTTCTACGTCGGTTGTCCAAACGAAGTTAGATTATTAGCTTGAAATAATCCCGCATTAGCACTATAGTTTTTCTTTTGTCCCCCAGTTGGGAAAGTAAACTACCCTCTCATAATTACCAATTCAATTATTAAATTGCTCCAATAACTGTGGCTATGCTCCCTTTCAAAGGACGATGAGTTAGTTATCAGCAGAAAAAAGGGGGAAAAAGAAAAGAAAATAAATCAACACTGACACATTTTCGTGTTTTTATGTTCCAGAATAAGGAGATGAAGGGAGGATCATAGGCCAATGAATATCGATAGAAAGGACCTTCTACCTAAAAAGATTTCTCGAAATTCCCCTGTAGAGATAGATGTAGAGATACAGAGAAAATGATGACAAAACATCGACACAAAGGGATGTGAAATAAAGCTGAAGGGCAGATAAAATGAACAACAGGTTACGAAGACACATCCTAAACAAATAATCGCAAACGTGTTTCAATTTTCATTTATTTTATTTTTTTTCAATTTACACTTGTTAAACGGTTTTCCCGTTGCTGCTTAAATATTTTAAAATCATTTTACATTCACTTATGATTTTGTTTATTGAGGACCCCACCTAAATCAGCCGACCATTCGTTTTTCTCCCATCCCCACCCACGAGGCAACCCCCCCCCACCAAAGTTACGAGGCAGATAAACAAGCAACATTTCATTCTCTGAATTATTCAGAAATATTCAAATTATACATTACGGTAATTTTAATTAGTGTCCTGGGGTACAGATAGATAGATGTACGAGTACATAATATTTTTGCTTATTTGTTTTTTTAAAGGCACAACATTCGCTCGTTAAACTTACAGAATTCGAATATGACAAAAACAGCAAACATCCTTTTTCTCAACAAAAACAAAAAAATAAAGGCACACTCAGTTGTTTACGTAGAAAAAATATAACAAAATCCAGGTGACTTAAAGCATGCCTATCTGGGTCTACCTGTGTAGCTTGTTTAGGAAAGGAGCATTTCGTGTATCGTACCCAAGGTTCCAGATAAGGATTAGGCAGGCAATTCCCTGGTAAAGCAACAAGAAACCCAATTATGACAGAGGATAGCACTGGAACGAACAGGAAGAAAAAAAAGGGTTAGAGATTACAAGCACTTAGAGCAGAAATACATAGAATACCTATGACCTATGTTGGGTAGCTAATTTCAATTTGTTCGGTTCCTAAGATGGGGTAATGAAGACAGTATTGTTACGGCCAGTTGGGTAGATTTAATGGCAAGTCATTTCTTAATAGTGATGGAGAATATATAGAGATACTCGTATAAGAAGATGGTCTTCAAGTCCGCAAAATACGTTAATGTTATCTTAATTGGTGTCGCTATAAGAATTTATGTGTTCAACTGGCCAGAGATTGAGATTTTATATAAAAGATATAGAACAACCTTCATATGAGGAGTAGATACGGTTGTGTAATTAATTTATGTAGATAAAGAAATTCTGGTTTTGGTTACGGCCTAAGGCTTAATGCCCTATTTGGCAGTAAACGAAATCTTGTACCTGACAATTTACCTTGGGATTTCCTGATGATACGAGTACACAAAATACATTATTGTTAGTAGGCAAATCATGTTTAGATACATCGAGCTTCACTGATGTGACCTTTTCTTTTATATTTTTAAGATATCCTTATATTTTACTTCATTATACATATTATATCCAATAAAACTTTAAATTAATTAAAATCGTATACACAAACAAGGAAACAGAGCACATGTACGTGCTTGAGTATGACGGCTCAATTGGAAGTGTTATTAGTCTAAGGTTCACGTTGAAACAGTATCATACAATATGGTCACCTAAAAAGTGCTCTGTTTAAGAAAATCAACAATTTGGAACACTACTTACAGTATGAAGATTGGAGTTCATCTATTGTATATGTAAAGGTGCGCGCCACGGCTAGCTCGAATGAAGCACAATCGTGAAGTCCAATTTTCGACAATAGTCATCTCGGAGCTTTTGTCTGCGCATGACATCTCTAATTGGCTTTATTCCTAGTGTATTCCAAGAATACTCAAAATATCCAAACGCAATAGATCACCTGAAAACGAGGACAGCCACCTGTCAATTCTACGGCCTTCTCAAGAATTGGGCATCGCTCAGACCACATTATGGCGTATTTTGCGTAAGGATCTTGGTTTACATCCATACAAGATCAAGCTGACTCAAGAATTGAAGCCGATGGACCATTTGAAACGACGTACGTTCTCCGATTGGGTTCTGGAGAAGATGCGCCAAGATGATGAATTTCATCGCAAAATGGCTCAATGGGTTCGTCAATAAGCAAAATATGCGTTATTGGTCGGGTGAAAATCCACATGTGCTTCATGAATCACCACTTCATCCACAAAAAATAACTGTTTGTTGCGGTTTGCATGCCGTCGGCGTTGTTGGGCCATATTTTTTCGTCGACGATAACGATCGTTACGTTAGTGTGAATGGTCAGCGTTATCGCGCCATGATCACCGATTATATTTGGCCCGAATTGGAAGATATGGACTTGGACGACATGTGGTTTCAACAGGATGATGCCACAACCCACACAGCACACGCTACAATCGATTTATTGAAGAGTAAGTATGGTGAGCCTTGTTCGTGCGATTTAACGCCGCTTGACTATTTTCTGTGGGGCTACGTACGTTAAGTCATTGGTTTATGTCAACACGTTGGAAGAGCTCAGAGCCAACATTGAACGCGAAATAGCGGCCGTTTCGGCCGAAATGTGTGGCCGAATCGTTGAAAATTGGGTCCAACGAATCGACCGCTGCAAACGTACCCGCGGTGGCCATATGAATGAAGTCGAGTTCCATTCATAAATGTTTTGACTGTACTTCAAGTCGATAATAAAGTTTTTGAAATATCTCAAAAGGTTTACGTTTTATTTAAAAAAAAAAGTTGTCAAGTCCTTATTGGAAAATCCTATACATTAAAAAGTGCACTCACTAAAATGGGACTAAAATGAATTAACATTAAAAAGATAACGAAAACGTACGAACGATATAGTGAAGTTTTTTACTTAATTTTGCTAAAAAATGGTTCATTTTAATTGAACCATTTGATTTGAAAAAATAAACATTATCGGTCTATCCTACATACCCAGGTGAACTGGAGTATTCAAAGAAAACTCAAAGGCAAACTGACGCAATGTCACAACTGCTAAATGTTCGGGCATGGTGAGCGAAATTGCAACGTCAAAGCGTACTATGCCACTTGTTCTGGTCAACATAAGACCATGCGATAATATTGCCGTAAATAAATGTGCTAACTGCAGCGGCTGTCATAAATCTACGGATCCAAACTGTGTCAATAGAATAAAGTATTGCGAGGTGAAAGAAAAAACTTTAAAACAAAAACCAAAAGCACCTCACAACAACACATCCCACTTCTCAGGCCGTGCTCACACAAATGCTACGCACACACAGAAACATTTTTCTTTCACTTCTATGTCCGAACCGAATTTCCTATGCTGCCTCAGCCGCATCATCTTTGGCAAGACAACAGTACTTATGGTAGCACTAGCTCTCTCCCTCACTCCCAAGCACAAGCGGTACCACAAAATGTGTGGGAGAGGAAGCATATGAATGAGAGCAACTCTTCCAACAATGCTTCCAGCAGTATTGCAAGCAACATTTCTAATCAGCATTCACTGTTTACGATCGAAGAACTCAACTCTTTAGCAATGGAAATGATTACAAATTTATCTATATGTAATCCTGAGGTAGAACAATTTCAAGTTATTGCACATTTAGCAACCAAGTTTCTGTATAGTAAGGCTAAGTACTCGTAATATGAAAGATAGTTACATTAAAATTGTTACTTGGAATGCGAGAGGGATTCGAAGCAAAACTTTAGAGTTTCTAAATTTTTTAAATAACAGCAACATTGATGTTGCTTTGGTTACTGAGACTTGGCTCAAACAAGTTATACACAGGAGGGGCGTTCAATATATTCTCGGTATCGATATGAAGGAAAATACGAATTCAATTTAAATTGTTTTTATCTTTCAATATAAACTCCCCTAACATCAATGCATTTGTTACATCTTGAGATAAGCTTTTTTAAACCCTCAAAAAAATAAATTTCCTCTTTCTCTGCAAAATACCCATTTATTGCCGACTTGAGTTCTTCATCGTCCGAAAATCTTTTTCCACGAAGACATTTTTTCAAATCCGGAAACAGGAAATAATCATTAGGGGCAAGGTCTGGACTATAGGGGGGTGTTGGATTTCTTCGAAACCACTGAATGGACTCTTGTTTGCTTTCAGGGTCATGGTGGTGAACCCATGTTTCGTCCCCAGTAACAATTCGATCCAAAACACCGTCCGCGTTCTCACTACACATCTCCAAAAGCTCTCTACAGCATGCGATTCTCACATTTTTCTGAGGCGCTGTGAGCATTCGTGGCACCCACCTTGCACTGACCTTTGAAAGGTTAAGATGGTCATGAAGAATGGTGTGAATGGTACCAATTGAAAGCTTGGTGATCTCTGCCATCATTTTCACCTTTATTCGGGCATCCTAAAGAACAAGTTTTTCGACTTATTTGATGCTTTCTCCCGTACAAGAAGTAGTCGGGGCGCCGGAGCGGGGGTCGTCTTCAATGCTCTCTCTGCCTCTCTTGAACTCACTTGACCACTTTTGCACAGTTGATAATGAAGGTGCGGAACCCTGGTAAACAGCCACCATCTCTTCATGAATAGTTTTTTGACTTTTTCCTTGCTTAGTGAGAAATTTAATTACAGCGCGATGCTCAATTTTCACCATCATCGTCTCAGTTGCCATTATGATTCTGTTTAACTAGAGATAAAACGCGAATTAATAATCACATTTATATGAAATTTTACATGAATGCACTAAAATAATAGTATTACTTGATAAATAATTTATATATACAACCACAGCTTAACACCGATACCGAGAATATGTTGAACGCCCCTCTTATCTACATCTATCAACACTTGAATTTATCGTAGTGATAGGTAATGATATGTTCAATAGGACTGGGGGCGGTGTTGCGATTCTAATCAGAAGATCAATTCAACATTCGCTCTTACCTATTGTCAAAACGCGTTATGTTGAGAATGTGGGGATTGAAATAAAATTAAGGAATCAAAGGTCAGTTAAGGTTGTTTGTGTATATTTTCCGGATAAAACTGCATGCGACGAGAAAAGAACTAATTTTAAAAATGATTTGAGAAGACTTTTCACCTTAAACGGTGACTTCATAATTGGAGGAGATCTAAATTTCAGGCATAGGAATTGGGGTTGTGTTAGAGAAATTTACTTTCTGATTTTCTTGCTATGTTGCCAATCTCGGTTCTGTTGCCTCCTAGTCATAACATAGCAAACCCAGTGTCTTTAAAGTAACTTAGTTCGGATCACAATCCGGTTTTCTATCGTCTTCTATGGTTAGGAGAAAAAAAAGTGGAATACCACCTTGATCAAAAAGATCCCGAAATAACCACCGTGTGGCGCTTCCATTGTTCTGATTTGAGTTCTGTTTTTTTTTTTTTTTTGTTAAGTTTAATATTTCCACAGTTTCCTTTGATGTTTGTTACATATGTGAGGGGGATTGAAGGATATTTATTGCCATTGATAAGCAAAAAAGCTTTTAAACTGACTTTCGACGAATCAATAAACTTTCAGAGAAACTCAATTCCCGTAGAAGTCTTTTAGCATTATTACAAAACACCAAATCCCCGTCGTTGGTAGAGTAACTCATAAAGTTATCTTGTCAAGTACGAAAATATGAGACTCTCGTACTTTCATCTAACGAATTCTGTTCTTTTAATTTCGATCCAAAAAGTTGAGACTTCGATTTTGAGAGCCCTAAATCTCGAACGAAATCATTCAAATCAGATTGTCTGAGGAGATGAGGTTCTTTTGATGGACTTGAGTATTAAAATGAACAAAGTACTTACAGATTGACTCTGTTAACAAACAGCGTTTTCATTATCCACCATTTCGTTACTGTTAGGAGACACTGGAGGGAAAGTGATGGAATGTTTCGGATATGTAATTTATTCTTCTTTTTTTTCGTAAATCCTTGCGTAATAGTCATGCAAAAGTACCAGTCGTTCTCATGGTTTTGTGTTCACTCCAAATCATGGGCGTTTCACATAGCATGGACTTATGACTTCTTTCAAGCAACCCCTTAAAGTACGTGAGCAACTGTTGCAACATGTTTTCGACAGTCAATATTTGTCTCTTCCATCGACAGGAAACCAGAGAAGTTATTGCATTCCATTGAGATTTTATTGTTAATTTACCACAAATGTGACAAAACAATTCTGAAAATTGTTTGTTCTTGGCATTTTGTACGTAAAACGAAATACAATTTGCTACAAAGCCATTTTGATGTACTTAATAAGTTTTCTTGAGTTAAGCAAGGTTGATAGTAAACATACAAGTTTTTACAAAACTTACCAAAATATCAGGTACAACACAGGAACAAACACTATACAACTTTTTAGCGACGCTTAGTACGACACGAAGTGACAGCGAGAACTGTGCTACAACCACATTAGGCGATGTACCAGCTTGATAAAAAAGGAATAACCACCGGGTGGCGCTACCATTATTCCGATTTGAGTTCTGTTTTATTTTGTTAAGTTGGTAAATCTGTTGTTGACATTCCCTCTAAATCTTAGCGTCATAGCTTGACATTTGCATAAGTTACGTAGCCAACAGTACATCTATCTTTGTATGTGTTGGCGATTTTTTACAATTTTAGAAATGGATTTAAATTTGCAACAACGAACTTGTATTAAAATTTTGCGTAAATAACGGATTTAATGGTGCGCGAACGTTGGAAATGTTGGAAAAGAGTTTTGGCAACGATTCTCTAAAGAAAACTGTCGTTTACCAGTGGCACGAGCGATTCAAAAGTGGTCGTGAGTCAATCGAAGATGATGAACGGACGAAAACATTGATGGAGTAAAAGAAATGTTGGTCAATAACCGCCAATTAACCATCAAAGAGATAGCGGAGGCCTTGAACATTGCCTTTGGATCCGTCCAAGACATTTTGGTTAATGATTTGAGTTTCCGTCGCGTAGCAGCAAAGTTGGTGCCAAAAGACCTCAATTTCATGCAAAAACGAGACCGTGTTGACGTCGCAAAAGAGATGATTTGCGAGGCTGAATCCGATCCCACATTCATCAAAAGAATCATTACTGGAAACGAGACGTGGGTTTTTGAGTAGCACACGCAATCCAGACATCAGGCAAGTGAATGGCGTTCACAAAATGAGCCAAGACCAAAAAAAAACACGTCATTTTCAGTCAAAAAAGAAGGCAATGCTCATAGATTACAACGGTGTAGTGCATCATGAATTTTTGCCAGAAGGCCAGACAGTAAACAAAGAGTATTATTTGGGCGTTATGAGACGTTTGTGTGAAGCAATTCGCCGAAAGAGACCAGAATTATGGGCAGAAAACTCGTGCATTTTGCACCATGATAACGCACCATCGCACAGTGCCATCATTATTCGTAATTTTTTGACGAAAAACGCAACCAATACCACCCAACAGCTACCGAATTCACCTGATTTGGCTCCCTGTGACTTCTTTCTGTTCAATCGAGCTAAAAAACCACTACGTGAATGCGTTTCAGCAGCCGAGAGGAAGTAATGGAAGAATCGCAGGAAGCACTGATAGACATACCGAAAACCAAATATAAAATATATTTCGAGGATTGGATCAAGCGCTGGCATAAGTGTGTTGCAGTCGATGGAGATTACTTTGAAGGGGACAATATAGATTTAGATGAATAAATTTGTATTTTTATTTTTCTGAATAAATTCCGTACTTTTTGATCAAGGTGGTATGTTCAAGATTTAAAAAAACGCCAATTGGACGCGATTTCGTTCAGTTGTTAAATCTAAACTTAGTAATATTCCCATGGATATTGATTTCATATCAACTAAGGAAGATGTCGATTGCCTAGTAAACGACTTTTCAGAACATGTTCTCAGGTCCGTCGATGAAAGTATATATAAGAAAAGTTCCCAAAAAGAACAACTGCTTAAAGTTACATTCCCAAATACTGAACCTAATTAAACTGAGGAATATTTGTAGACGTAATTGGCAACGGTATCGCATACCCATATTCAAGCACGAAATGACATACCTGAATACATAGTAAAAAACCAAAGCAGACAATTACCTTTTCTAAAAAGCGCTTCGAACACATACTTTATAGATGTCGAAAAAGCCAATGTACTTGCCGTAAACTTTTCCAACAATCATATTGTCCCACAAAATTTAGGTGATGCATACACCAACACTCTTGTAAGCAACACCATTCAAGCTTCTTTAGAAGAAAGGTTAAATCCTCTTTCTTCCACTATTTTTGTTACCGAAGAAGATATACAATACAATTTATATTAAATAACCTTGGGCCTAGAAAGACAGGAGGACTTGATATGTTAAGAAACATTCATTTAAAGCAATTGCCCAAATCAGGGATAAGATACATAGCATTCGTTATAAACGCATGTCTAAAAATGCAATATTTTCCTGATAAATGGAAACTTGCAAAAGTGGTACCTATATTAAAAGCTGGTATACCTCCAGAAAGTCCGGAAATTATAGACCTATCAGTCTACCTTAGTAAGTTATACGAAAAGATAATAAAGGAGAAAATCTTAAAGTTCACAGATGATCATGAAATTTTTCCCAACGAACAGTGTGGTTTTAGGCGTCATCACAGTACATCCCATCAGGCACTGAGAATATGCAACTGCATTAAAAGAAATCGGTCAGAAGGAAAATCTACTGACATGGTTTTATTAGAGATTGAAAAGCCATTTGACTCTGTTTGGCATGAGGGTTTGATATACAAAATGGTACATTTAAAATTTCCTCCATATCTCTGTAAAACAGTCCAAAGTTTTCTGTCCAGTCGTCGTTTCAACGTTCATGTTAATAGTAGTATCTCTGACCTAATATACTTTCAATCGGGTTTACCACAAGGTTCAGTTCTTGGCCCAATCCTTTATAACATTTATACATCTGATATACCAAATTTACCGCACTGAGATATAGCCATATTTGCAGATGACACCGCAATGACAACGATAAAATGTCAAATCATTAAATCTATGTAAAATGTGCAATAATAATATTTCTGTAGTATATTTGAGTACGAAATAAAAATCTATCTATAAATTTTCGACAACTTTATCGAGCAACTGTTGACGAATGTTGACTTCCAAATCGTCCAACGTCTCTGGTTCATCGGCATAGACTAGTGACTTCACATATCCCCAAAGAAAGTAATCTAAAAGTGTGAGATCACAGGATCATGAAGGTCCATTACGCAAAATCATGAGCTCAGCAAATGTTTCCCGCAATAAATTGATGGTGTCGCGCGCCGTGTGGCATGTTGCGCCATCTTGTTGAAACCAAAGCTCTGTCACGTCAATGACATTCAACTGAGGAACAAAGAAGTCAGAAATCATGTTTCTATAGCGCTCTCCATCGACGGTAACATGCTGGCCGGCAGCGTCCTCAAAGAAATATGGGCTGATGATTCCACCAGCCCATAAAGCGCACCAAACAGTAAGTTTTAATGGTTGTAAGGGTGTCTCGACAAAGGATTTTTGGTTTTCTCCACTCCAAATTCGGCAATTTTACTTGTTTACATATCCATTTAACCAAAAATGGGCCTCATCGGAGAACAAAATTTTGCGTTGAAAATGAGCATCAAGCTGAATCATGTTTTTGACCCATTCACCAAACCTACGACGCGTATAATGGTGACGTGGTTTCAACTCTTGCACAAGCTGCATCTTATAAGCGTTTAAGCCAAGATCTTTCCGTAAAATCTTACACAAAGTGGATGGGCATAGCTCTAATTGCTCTGCACGCACTGTTTGTCATCTATCGGGATGCGTATTGTCCACTAGAGTGTACGTGGTACGAAAACTATTCATCGTGTTCCGAATAACTTGCACAGATGGACAATTATGTCGACCGTAAAATGGATGTAGCGCACGATTTGGTGTTTTGTGAACCGAACCATGGTTTTCATAATAAATTTGCAGGCGTTGTTCTGGCGTTAATCTAGTCATCGTACTAATCACAAATCAACTTTCAACTGTCACACTGACAATCTGACAGTTCTCTGACAATTTCTCTTTAATTGTATCTACTTTGAAGATGTTTCAGTAATTTTTTCTCAACCTTATTTTACACTAACTACCGTCGTTGCTGAGTTCTTTCTGTGTTCGATCCCGCACCTGATAGTAATGTTTTATTAAGACCAACCACAATAACATTAACACTGGCGACATGAATGGAAATTTGAGGTCTTTAGTGAATGTTATGTGTAAGCGACAAAAGGGGCTTTGCGTTTGTCATATTAATGCACAAAGCCTGGTGCATAAAATTGATGAGTTTAGATTTGTATTTGAGAATAGCTTAATCGACGTTATTTCCATCTCTGAAACTTGGATGCGTCCTGAAATAGGCGATGATCGTCATGGTCGAACGGGAGGTGGATCTGCAATTTACATTAAAAGCCACACTAGATCTCGACCTCTACTTCGTTCCTCTCCCACGCATCCATATGACTTTGTGTTTATTGAGGCTTTAAGCGGAGATCAAACTACAATATTCGGGTCAATTTATGCCCCTCCAAATGTTGCCAGTTATAAAGGACTCACCGAAATAATTGAGCAATTTAATTACCTTTCTCTAAACTTTGTAGTGTGTGGGGACTTTAATATAAATTTACTCAGTACATGTAGTAATCGTCTGAAGGACGCCGTGAAATCTCTTAGTATGTTGTTTGTAAACTCTTCCGATGCTTAGCACTTTGCCACCAATAAAACACCGTGTCTGTTAGATATAATTATTGTTAGTGATAAAAATCTGTTGAAATATTATCCACAACTGTCTGCTGCAGCGTTTTCGTACCACGATTTAGTTTTCTGTACTCTGTATTTGAATGTCGACTCTTTTCCAAATCAATCCTAGGTCCAGAGACCAACCCTGGATGTCCAATTCCATCCGCAGTAACATGGCTCTAAGGGACTCTTACTATCGACGGTGGAAAAGGTATAGGTGTATTGATATATTGAATAATGACCCAGGTGACCCAGAAGATAAGACGTACTAAATTCAACTATTTCTCTAACCAATTTAGTTGCAACAAGTCCTCAAGGTTTCTGTGGAATAAAATACGTCAGATTGGTTTGAGTAAAAAGTCTTGTGTAGTCAACGATGATGTGAACGTAGAGGAATTAAACCACAAATTTGCTAATACAGACTCCAATCAAATAAATACCCCCTCACACAGTCTATCCTTGAATTCATTGGAAGGATCTTTTACTTTATCTGTCGTAGATCCTATAACCGTTGGCAAAGCTATTTTGGCTATAAACTCAAAATGTATTAGCTTAGATGATATCCACCCTGACTTTATAAAAATAATTCTACCTTTTATTCTCTCCCACATAGCCCATATTATTATTATAACATCCAACTCAATAGAAAATTGCCAAAATCATCCCTATTCAAAAAAGGAAAAGGCGAATGAATACCGGACTATTGCAGTCCTGCAATTTTTATCCAAAATCTTTGAGTCATTAATAAGCAATCAAATCAAAGGATATAATAAAACAAGCAAGGTTATATGGCCGTTTCAGTCGGGCTTTAGATCCGGACACAATTGTATTACTGCATTGTTAAAGGTATCTGATGATGTTCGACAAGCTATCGATGAGGACAAATTATCAATAGTAATGCTTTTGGATTTCTCCAAAGCTTTTGACTCAGTTATCCCGTTTTATGTAGTAAACTTGAAACTTTTTTCAATTTCTCAAACTCGAGCATTAAATTCATTCTGTCCTATCTCACCAATCGTAAACAACCCGTCTCTTTTAATCGTATGTTGTCGTCTTTGCGTCCTGTGAACATTGGAGTCCCACAGGGATCAATTCTTGGTCCTCTTCTTTTTTCCATGTTCATTAACGACAAATTTCCCCCTATTTTCCTGAATAGAACCCAAGTAGAATTATAGTAGTATCCAACGTGAAAAACCTAGGTATGATCTTCAATAGATCATATCTTGGGGTGATCATATTAATAGCATTGTATCCAAAATACGAGTATATGCTTCTTTACGCGGCCTTTCAGTAAGTCGCCACTTTCTTCCAACTGCAATTAAGATGAAGTTAGCTAGGACTCTCCTAGTGCCAATTTTAACTTATGGATGCGAGCTGTTCTCGGATATGGAGTCGATCTCATGCCGAAAGCTCAATGTGGCTTTTAATTCGATTGCTCGGTTTGTCTTTAACCTTCGCAAGTTCGACCACGTATCTTCTCATTCTCGTCAAATTTTGGGATGCTCTCTTGACAACTTTTTTAATTTAATCTATAAAAAACAACCATCATATTTATTTGAAAAACTTGCATTAACTCCATCCGCACGCTACCACTCATTGAGGCCGCTTAAGCATACCTGCTTAACTTCGCGAAGACAATTTATTTATTTTATGATTTAACTAGACTTTTAGAGAATTTTCACTGCTAACCTGGTGGCGCAGTCTGATTTCTTCCATCATGAAGAGTAAGTGCGAAAACTTTCGAGCTTCATGTGCAGCATGTTGGCCGACGCACTGCTTAACGTTCTCAATTGTTCTAAAGTCTACTATATTGGATCAGGCCCACCGACTGTCTGGTCGCTATAGACAATTGGTAGTCTGAGAATGGGCTTTCGGCCAATGACTGAGGTTTCTCCAATGAAAATAAATATTAGGGTATCATCCTGGATTGAAAGTCTCGCGTCGAAAACCTTCAATGAGCTACTGGCTTTCTGACACGCCTATGATAAGACAAATTATATTCTATGAGTCTGATGTAGCGGGCTTTCACGAAAACGCCACTGCTGCTTTTCTTAGACTCCAAAGAAAGGTAGTTCTTGACAGGGGGACGAAATAGGTCGAAACTTGAAGTCCGTTAGTTTTTCAACTAATAAGCTCAAAAAAGAGCTCAAAAATCTACCATTTCAAAATTAATTCTTCATTAATTGGATTGCCCTTAGTGTGCTATGTTTTTAATATTCTCATTTTAAATAGTTTAGAGGCGAATAGTGTCAGCAAAAAGAACAATTCTATGCGTTTAGTAGCCAGTGCATGTTACTCGTATTTTCAACAGAGTTTTCAACAAATTCAGCCCGTATAGAAAAGTTTCCGAATTCTTCCGAAAAACGGGCTTCACAGATGTTTACGCTATGGTATTAGCGAGAGATATTATATCGCACTTCGTCCCGCTGCGCTCGCTAGTCATGTTTGAAAAACTGGCTTCCAGTGTGAAAGTGCAACTAAACGCAGTGTTTGATACCTGTGTTGTCTTATTCCGTTCTCGGTCCAGCCTTCCGAATACCTATTTTGGCAATGTTCGGGACAAACCGTGAGTGTTTCAATATATTAAAAAATCCAAGTGATCCACAAAATTGTCTGATTGGAGGAGAAGAAATTTTGCTCAATATCTCTCCTGCTAACGTCCTTCCGAGGGGTACTCGTACTGTATTGCTTGAAAATGGACTTAAATCACACTCTGCTCACTTAAAAATAAAGTCAGCAGTATGTGGTTATGGGAAAGAATATTTCGTGACTCAACAGAGCTTTCCAGTATCCCGAGGAATTATTTCAGTGAACTGTAGGGCTTAAGGCACAACATGCGCAGGGTTAACGAATTGAGGGCAAACTATTTTGAAGCAATTTCGTTCTCAAGTGATAATACACTTGCCCTAACCACATCTCTCAATCTGTCCAAGTCTCAGTACTTCATTTGGACAGATGCCATCATCAAAGCAAGACCGAACATCCTTCCCTCTGATTATCAGCTGTGCAAAGCCAAGGTTGAAAAGCGAAGCAAAGACCGCTCTTCAAGCTCTTTTGAACCATAAAACCTCGAGAGTTTTGTTACTCAACCCCACAAGTGAAAGCCTAGGAACAGGGACAAACCTAAAGCTTATCTGATGGCCCATCTAGCCAGAGCTTGCACAAACAACGATTTCCATCGAACAGTGGCAATAATGCTGATGACTCAGCCTTATACTTAACTACACTAGTTCCAATCCTGTTAATTGACACAGACGACTTATCAATTGTTTGGGAAAACATGAGACCATCATCGATATAATTTTCCAGACTTGTGAATTTCGTGTACTGCAAAGAAACTATTGAATAAATGGAATCAGAAACTGCGTCGCTAATCTCTGCAAATATTAATCAAGTAAAAATAGAACATGAATTTTACATGACAATGGTCGATGGGAAAACAATAAATGTTGTGACTGACGCAAGTTCATCGCTGCGCAGCTAAACTAATTTATCCAAGCACTCTTAATGCAGATTAATTCAGTCGTGGCATATTTCTCCTCCCACCACAAAATTTGATTTTTTGAAACTTCAAATTGTGGTCAACAAACACCGATTTGCGCAAGAAGGAAGGGGAAAAAATTGAAACACGGAAAAAGTTTAAAGACAAGCTGTGTCTTCGTGTTGCTCCGAAAATTATGTTAAGCACTACAGGTGGTATTATATGCCACAGGAAAAATTTAACAACACCCTTATTCTATTCGAAAACGAGTAATCGGTATTCTGACCTTCGATTTGTCTCAATACCTTTCAAAAGTTCATTTCTCATTCGAAAGTTGACTTTATTCCGACTTTTGAATGAAACGACAAAAATTCAGTTTTTACTCGAACGAAAAAGTCGCAGATCGGAAAACTGCTGGGTGTCCTATACGAGTAACTTGGATTGGATCAGCAGCGAACGTTTGTAGCGAAGTGCTTGCCTTACCTAGCAGCGATGGTCCCCGGTAAATGCATGAATTCCTGCATGCTAAAATGGACAGTATCATTACACAACACTGGCCTATGCCGTCATAGAGCTCACAACTCTATACGGAAGAGATTACAAAGATGTGACGACCCAACTAATCGCCTCGGAAGAAAATGAACTCAAACGACCCTAGCAAACGCTTAAAGGACAACGATCTTGGGATCTGCAGGCGGTAAGTTCGGTCCCGTGCAGCCGAACAATTAGCAGAGACCCTGCTATTACGTAAACATCACTGCCATCCAGGAAGTGCGACTGGATGGGCCGGACACAAGGAGGATGAGCTATGGTGATTGCTATAGGGGGGAAAACAACCCTTATTCAAATGCGCCATATGCGGCAGAGGTCTTGAGGAAGACTTGAGCTTCCGACACATGAGCGATCAGTAGGATCATAGACTACACGACACCAAATCTGGCAACAGACTATAGCAAGCGCACTGTTTCCGCCAGCACAAAGATGAACTACTGTGAGAAGATATAACGTAGGAAAGTTGCAAATACAAGAGACTGACAGAATCTTCTCCGAACGCGAATCACGAAGTCTCTCAACAACTCATATCCCGCCAGCATCAAGTACCGAAGACCAGTGGCAACGCTGCCAACATACCATCAGGGATGCCGCAACTGATGTGCTGGGTTTCACTCGACCACACGCAACTAAACATTAAGAAGGAAAAAAAAGCTCGAGAAGCGCGCGATCGAAAATATTGAGAGTTTGTTCTTCAGGAATAACGAACGGAAATTTTACCAATAGGAGTCTCAGTCGGTGCTGAGAATATGGAAAACTTTTTCTGCAGACTGTATGACAGCTACGAGGCTCAAGATCCCAGGCAGGCAGAATAAGCCAGTAAACTTAGACGATGGTAGAAAAAACTTCCATCTATCTGACCAAAACGAAACAAGGATAACAATATCTAAGTTAAAATCCAACAAATCAGCTGGAGCTGACGGTTTAAAGGCCAAATCATTCAAAGCTGCTAGAAATGCCTTTGTAGAGGGCATGCACCAACTCATTTCTCAGAACTGGTCAGTGCAATGCAATCTCAGCACAGTATGCCCGATCCACAAAAAAGAAGACCCCAACAGCGCCAACTATAGAGGTATAAATCACCTCAAAATCGGATACAAGATCTTATCTGCAATATTGTCTGAACAACTGAAGCCCTTCGCCAACAACTTGATTAGTCCCTTTCAGTGCAGTTTCAGACGAGGAAAGTCCACAATCCACCAAACCTTCACATTCCGGCAGATCCTGAAGAAAAATCAACAAGTCCAAATTGATACCCACCATCTTTTCATCGATTTTTAGGCCGCACATGACGACATCTATAGAAACAAACTATATAGAGCCATGTCTAGTTTTGGCAGCCCTACCAAACTCGCACGTCTGTGCGAACGCTCGCTGCTGCTTTAAGGTCGGTAACGACTTAACGAAACATTTGATGTTAAAAGGTTTTAGACAAGGTGGTGGCTTCTTTAACATAGTACCTGAAAGAATTGTGCGGAACTCACAAGTGAACACTGGACGCACAATCTTTCAAAAGCTATCAAAATGGGTTAGGTGATATATGAGGGTAAAACTAAGTATATGCTGTCAACGAGATGGGACACACAACATCGACGAATTGGAAAGAACGTCACAGTCGACAAATATAATTTCGATGTAGTAGGTGACTTTGTCTACCTTGGCTCTGCTATGAAATCTGAAAACAAAACCTCAGCAGATATAAAACAATGAATCACTCTTCAATCGCTAAGGAGACTCTACATAAGGCTTTGATCATCCCGGTGCTGAATCATGTATACTCTGTCGAAAGCAGATGAACATACCCTCAGTCGTTTCAAGAGAAAAATACTTCGAAAAATATTCCGTCTCGTATGGGTGGCGGGCTTTCAAGGAGAACATTTAACGACGAACTATACGAGCTGAACAACGACATCGACCTGATTAGAAAACTGCGCATCAGTCGCCTGAGATGGCTAGGACATGTAGAGAGAATAGGCTCCGACTTTAAAGTTCCGGCCCACAGGGTCCTCGACTCAAACCTGGAGGGACAATGTAGTAGAGGAAGACCTCACCTTAGGTGGAGAGCACAAGTAGACCTCAACCGACTTGGAGTGTGCAACTGCTAAAAACTAGACTAACTGGAAAGACTTGTTAGTTGAGGTTCAGGTTCATCCAGAACTGTAAGTAAGTTAAATTCGGCTCTATTGAAGATGGAAGAAGATCCAAATTTTTAGCTTTGGTCGAGCGGGTGGTCGAAGGTTTTACAACTGCAGCCATTGTATAGTATACAAAAAAAAAAAATTACTGTTTAGTGTGGTTTACATCCTGATGGTGTCGTTGGGCCCTACTTCTTCCGAGATGATGCCGGCAAGTCGGGCATAGCCAATGGAGACCGCTATCGTCCCATGTGAATACATTCTTTTGGGGATTGATTTTAACTGGAAGTTCGGTAATTACCTTATCGCAAGAAATGACCATGTCAATGGGCCACCTTTTAGACTCTTTTCTTCGGGGGTACATGTGGTCTCCGGTCTATGCCAACCAGCCAGAAACTATAGACGACTTGGAAGCGAACATTTGAACTGAAATTGATGGAATATCTGGTCAAGTAAGTGCGCATCAGTCGCCTTAGATGCATCGACACCGACGCGATGCCACACTATGTACGTCTTAGTACAAAGATTAGTCTTTGCTATTGCATTGGAGTCTGAGTCGAGCGGGTTTCTAAATGCTGGTTACCGATGGAAATTTGCATGGGATACGGGGATAATGAATTGGGAATGCACTTCGACGTGAAAAGCGCTGTTCGAATAATTTTATTTATTTTCGAATTAAGTAATGCAATTGAAAAAATATTTAATTAATTAAAAAAGCTGTTTCGCGATCCGCTTATTTTATGTTTCTGCCTCCAACAAAATATTTTTTACTCTAAAAAATGTATGACTTTCATCAGCATTTTCTCCTACATGAATACAACACTGTGTGTATATGTATACAGACTTTTCAAATAGGTACGATGCACCATAACAGCAGGAAAAAATATTATAAGAATATATATGAATGCAGCAGTGCCTCTCCATCAGAATAACTGCCAGATAAATTATGCACGTTGCACATGCATCGTGATTCAAAGATATATTAAAGAAAGCAACAGCTCGTGTTTTGTTTTCAAAAATACCCCAGACATCTTTATCAACGTTTCACCCTAGCAGATATTTATGAGATACATTCTGAATACAATTTCGTAAATAAAACTATTCATTTTGGCATGTTGGAGCTTTTTGAATGTAAATATCGGTTGAGGTTTTAACGTTTAATTACAAAAGTTAAATTAAGAGCAGCTACACCATCATTTGTGAATACGGCCCATTTAATTAATTCAAAAAATCGAGTGCAGTGATGAACGCGTAATTAAAAAAAAAAAAAAACCTCATGTTACTGGCACAAGGACTTTCGAAATGGATTTGTCTGAACCACCCGAGAGTGCATGCATACGCAGTAAATAGAGCGTACCAGAAATTTTTAAGTGCAGATTTTCAATGCTCCGGTGAGGATGATGTAGCCTTTTGACAGTGTAAAATGCCACAGGCTGGAATGCTGGTCATTAGCAGCGATATAGTATTTTCAATTGAATAAAAAACAGTGAAAGTTGAAATTGGTGAAATTATATTTTTAATTTGATATACGAGTACACATGTAATAATGACGCTTCAATGGTTAAATTTTGTAAAAAGGCTTGAAAAATCTATTTAAAAATATTGACCAGGTATGTCATGTCATGGATAATACAAACAAAGCGCTCATAATGGAGGCTATTTCAGAGCTAAAAACCATTCATGCATGCATTCGCGGCTTGAAATAACGTTGGCCATAAGGGGCCTGAAGAAAAACAAAGCAGTTGACAAAGATGACATACCAGCGGAACTCTTTCAAACCGCGCCGATCAAAAGAAATCCTATGACCACTTATTAATATAGGAGGGTGTGGGAAAAAGAAACTTTCAATAGACATTGAAAAAGACCCACGAAAAGAAAGATAGGAAAGGTGACTGAATGGGGCAACTGGATAGTTACATACATATGCGCCATCGAACAGACAGGTTTCGAGCTGGATCCTCCTGCATCGACCACAGCAACACCTTGCGGATCATACGAGTAATATATCAACATGGCGACGAATATAAATCTCAGCTGCATTTGCTAGTCATAGTTAGTCAGAAAAGTTAGTTTATTGTAAAGGCTAACTATGCTGGCGGCAACTGTCATGTCTAATACAACGGTAATGTGTCAGAGGAATTTGAAGTTTTCAGTGGAGTAGGACAATGTGTTATTATTTCACAACTTTTATCAATGACGTGATCCGGGCACCTCTGTCTGGAGGAAACATTTGGCTGAGATGAACTACTCGTATGACATCATATCTCAAATATCTTGACTATGATGATGAAGTTCGCCTGCTCAGGTTATTGGACCTGCATCAGATGCCCCACAACTTGGAATCACAAAATAGGGTTCAAAATAAATACTGCTGAAACAAAGACCCAGAGCATTTTTTTTCATGTTCTCGTATAACACCAGCGGCGTTCAACACCAACACTGAAGACCAATATTTTCAGCATAAAAACCAAGCTGAGACTATTCTGGGCAAACGTGGGAACAATTCTACTTTATGGGTGTAATAATAAGAATCTGACAAACACGCACCATGGAAGCTGCAAACTTTTATAAATATGTAGATGTCACCGTAACATTTTCAGGATCTTCTGGCGAACTGTATATCGACCGACCAACTATATGTTATAACGGGCCGATAACTAATAGACATCAAAATACAGTTTCATTACGAAGTACGCCATGCAATAGAACCCACTTATCTGGTCTGGTACACACGGGTAGACCAACCTTGGCGGACATTAAGAACGATAGCCGAGGATGTGTCCAGATTTTTGAGCATTTATTGAAGGGAACATAAGTTCATTGTAGAATTTCAAATGCAATTGCACGCAGAAATTGTTGTCTCTCTATGTATTGTATGTATGTCCGACGTAGGGTTAGGGGACTTAAGTAAGCAGTCAGTTCACTTGCCTATAGCGTACAGTTGAGCACACAAAGTTGGGTTACTCCACTTTCTACCTACTTCATACTTAAGAGCACCAGAAGAGGCAATATCAACTATTCAAAAATTGTTGTTCGCTCAATACCTCCATTCGATCAATTCGGACACTTCAGGTCAATGGCTATTTGCAGTATGCGCAAAGGACTTATGTTTACTAAAAATATATTTCTTTTCTAAAAACAGGGAATGGTTAAATGATTCTTCGCTATACCTCTACTGTGGTTGCGTTCGTCCAGATAGACAAAGTCCCTTACCGTCTTAAGCCTGTGTCAGTCCATTGTGGGTTGTTGACCGAGGGGTTGATGTCGCGTATGCTTCATTTACGGTCCGTTCGTAATTCGTATAGCCACGGACATATTTAGCATTTCTATTTTAATATCCACAAGCGGACCATTAACAGCGCCGATTTCCTCATCTGTTCTCAGTGTTGCTTGTTTGCACAGATTTCTAAAATACTAAACTTCTGATATTGGTCTCTCGAAAGATATTGCGAATCTCGTCCGATTGCATCAGTTCGATGGCAAATGTTCTTCAAGTCTTTGGCATATTCCTACGTTCAGAATGCTGATCTTGCATTTTAGCTCGACTGCTAGTTTTTTTTTTATTGATGTTGATGTCTGGGAACGGGTGCTGCTGTTATGATATTTCTTTTCGTCGCAAAGTCGATGAACTTGAAATTGTCTTCCGAGAAATTGTCGTGTAGACTACATTCCACACTGATTCCAAGTTTGTCTTTCAATACTAATTTGACGTGTAAATTACGAAGGACGATCTTAACATCAGTTGATGTTCCCATAAAAAGGAACAAGGTTGGAGTGCAATTGAAACTTCAGCTCCAGTTAAAATATTCAAATTGTAAAAAGGCCACTTAGCACTCTCAAATCGATCCCGGAATTTTAAATCGACGCTCTCCACCAAGTACTGGACATAAAGGCTGCCATTATAGAAGGCCATGTCCGATTTTGGCATCTCTGCTAGATTTTTCCGACTCTAGAGGAGAGTCATTAAGAAACCTCGCTACTCCGTGATGGTCGGTAATGATTTTAGCAAGATCTTTGATGTCAAGAAAAAATTTCAACAAGGCGACCCACAATCATGCGATTTCCTTAATATCGTCTGACTTCTTTCTTTGGGATTACGTTCAAGGGAAGGTTTATGCCAGCGCTCCTCAGTTAGTTGAAGCACTCGAAGCCAATATATACATATACTGTTATCGATGAAATTGATCGTGGAGGTCATTTGACTGATATTGCTTTTCAAAATCATATTTCTTAAAAATGCGGGGTTTCTTGGTAATTTTATATCTCTTATTAAAAAGATTGACATTGTCGTCACCATTACGAAAATACTGGATCTTTATTGAAGGTCCATAACTCTATGCGAAAGCAGGAAGATACTCCTATCAATAAAGCTATGTAGTGAAGCTATTTGTGCTGAAATTTCATTGCCCATTACGTTCGTCAACTTTCCTCAAGGAGTTTTCCTTTCATAATATCGCTTATTATCCCAAGAAAAAAACGAACCCTTGTCATATTTGCTCATAGTGTTCAGCTGCGTAGAGTGCGACATCTTGCACCTTTATTTGTAACCTTAAAAATAGCAAAGATTTTGTTAGGAACAGTGAATATCCTTCCGGAAGAAGGTTCTCCATATGAACACCCTCAAGAGCCACTCGAAGACAATGGAAACCACGTAAAGCTCTACATATTACAACCTGCAAGGTGTTAAAATGGTAATTGTTGAAAGATTCGGAGTCCTAGTTCGATATCGAGAGTTGAATCCAAGTGTGTAATTTCTTTAACATTGTACTCTCTCATACTATTTTGAGATATTCGTAGGGCTGCAGGAATGGTTCAACCTTTCAAAAGCCTGTACAAGTACTATACGGATGACATATGTAGACATCATCTGCAGAGTACAGTGAGCTCTTTGTGAGGCATTAGTTACTCGTAGTATTGAAGGAAACGAGGGAAAAACAAAGTAAGCGCTGCCATCGAGAAAGGACACCCAGCATCGACCATTCGGGCAAAACGTATAACAACATGTATAACTTCGAAGTAGCCACGGACTTTCTCTTCCTAGGCTCCACAATTAATATAAACCAGACACCACCTTTGAGCTCATTTGAAGAGTTACTTTTGCAATCTTTTTAGTTTTTCTTGGGCTCAGGAGGTAATTGAGTAGCAGAGCCCTCTCTTGGACAATCAAAATAGCTCTCTGCAAAACATGGCGCCAATAAATGATGAGATACTTTAATTTGGTTTAAGACAAGCTCAATACTAGGGCTTAAAAATTAAGACTTAATAACTAGGAATCAAGAGAATGGTAAAGGAGATTATTTTTGACACGAATAGTGCACAGGTTGAAATCAAAAACGGAGAGGTTTGAGTTGGCCTTTCGGAGTATACGGGAGATAGGTTCGTTGGAACCATAAGATGTGCGGTGGACTCGCAGATAGAAGAGAAGAGGACAACGTAAATTACGTGGGGATGCGCAGTCGATGGAACCTGAGAGCAGTTGATGAATGAAAAGAATGTCAGCTATATTCCCACGTTGTTCTAAGGAATTCAAAATGAAAAGTTTGAGACGGTCCTGATACGGAGGTAAGATTAAATGGTCGTTCCATGGCAGGCCACGGAGAGAAAATCGGAAGGATTGACGTTGAATGTTCTCGATGATCTTATAAACTTGTTGAAAGTCGGTTTATTCTACATAGTCGACAAGGATTAAGAAAAACGACATCAACGACGAATTTATTTCAACAAAAAAAAAATTTAATTCAAAATTTAAAAATCTCTAGATTAAGTGAAATGACCCAAAATGTGAGATAAATGTTTCATTTCACGGAAATGGCGCCTTCTTTTTTGTTTCAAGGATCTAGTTGAGACCATTTTTTGTAAAAATAATCTACAAAAAGGGGAATCTCTCAACAAAGCTAATAACTTCCTTTTATGTGGCATTTTTGCATTACAGGGAAGCGGAGAATCTTCTATAGAAATCTGTCTATAGAAAAAAATAAACTTTTAAGTCATACAAGCATTCACCTATTCTACAGATATTGGAAGAGGAAAAGTTAATTTTTTTTTTCTTCCCAAAGTGCTGCAATGTGGTTCGGAGGAGTAACGAAATAAGTTATTCCCTCTTCTGCACCGCCTGTTACAATGCATCCATCAAATTCTACCAAGTGATTCAATTTAGCAATAACTTTCCACCACATGGTGATATGGAATTGAAGTTACGGTCGATGTTACTCGTGAAGCTAACAATGACAGGAAATATCATTGTTATAAAAGAAAATAAAAGGAACAGAAACTTCAGAAGAGTCCCCACATTTCCCCACAATCAAACTTCTCATGTGTCCAAAGTCAATTCCTTGTTCCTTCTTAATTCGAAAAGTTCCTTTGCCAGTTTTTCTGTTGGGGAAAAGAAACTAAAGGATGGTGTGGGAAGGTACTCACATATAACATTCGTCCTGATTCGACTTCTTCTGACCTTTTTTATTTGTTCGACTTTATACGGGTGATTGTTTTGCAAATCAATTTTTTTTTTTGGTAAAAAATTAATGAAAATATTAACATTTCATTCAGGCGACAATCGATTAGAAGCAATAGACCGTAAATGGCAGATCCATCTATGACTCATGCTGGGTTAAAAATAAAAGAAATTTCGTTACTAACAATGTGAATGACTATGTTCAGGCAGAAAATATAATTTTTTTCCTCAAAGTATTTGTTCAAGGACATTCAAGTGACACAAACAACAATTTTTATTAAGAAAATCCGCCCAAAATAACGTAGGGAAGCATTTGAAATTTTCATAACGTTAATTGACAAATTCGCAGACTAAAAATGTTTTTAAAAAAAAATATTAATAATAATATTCGTTCGAGTATAAGAAAATTTCAGAAGCGGAACTTCAAAGGAATCATACACATCTCTTATATGCGAGTGTGTATATATCATATATCACACATCCCTATGCGAAAGCAGAAGTTGTACTTCCTACATTATAGGAGGTAGGCAATTTAAGGTGTGGTGGAGCGGCAGGAACTACCCCGGAACCCTGAATTTAATTTCCATATGAAGAGAAATAATCTGGAGCAATATGGAAATTATAGCCCTAGGCAAAGATACCCGTTGCCCTAGTTCAAAACGTATGCATGTGGCGTAACTGAAAATTGTTTGCAAGTGGACGGATGTTTATTTTTCGAGCTGAGGTTCACTCGTATGTTTGTTCAAAAAGTTTGCAAATCTGGCGTTTGAGGTAGATTTCTATTCTATTTTTTTCATTTTAGATTCGATATTAGCATTTTTTGGTGGTCAAGTGTTTTCATCTTTTTTTTTGTGGGAACAGGGCAATCAAACAAAGAACTTTTATTTCTTGTATTTCCTTGTACTGGACTTTTTCATTCTATCGGACGTAAACACTTTAGTGGAAAAGTATCATGGTTACAGTACCAGTACCCAATACATCAGAGCCGAGTAATTGCAGCCTGATGCGGGCTAAGGTCAGCCACTAACATAGAAAGTGTTTCACGGTGTCTTTTTTGTCGCAGAATGCTGTGTCTAAAGTCTAAAGTGGCAATATAAGTCTCGGATAGCATTCGTTTGGTTTGCCGGCTTTCTATAATTATGTTAACATGAAACCCAACTAACTCAGGTTCGGATCCTGTGGAATTATTCTCTAAGACCTGCTTAGTAAAGTGATCGGCGGTCTGCCATTAGGATTGCGTATATCTCCACCTAGAAGATAGACGCCAATTTGGCTACTGAAGAGGGAGATCTACTCCGTTCTGCAGTAGGACTCAAACGGGCCCCCGCCCAATTATCAAGGCTTCGCCCATCAATGACGTTGTCTAATAAAAAGCGGGGGCGGAGCAAAGTACTGGTCTTTTCGTAAACATCTTCAGAAGACGCTACCGAAGGTTGCTACGATTTGAACAGTTTCAAGCTGCCGGTCATAGGTCTTGTTGGCGGCTGGACCACCGGTAGTCCCTACCAGGACTTAAATCACGGTACCATGGGAGCCAGGTGCCCCCTGAATCTCGGTCCGGGCCTGACTTGAAGAGGTAGGTCCCCTTGTGGGAGCGTCATGGTGGCTGTGGTTTAAACCCAAAGTCGCGTGAAGGGTCTTTCTTTGGTTGACCCAATGTAGAGTTGCAATAAGTACTGGGTACTGCGATCCTAAGAGCAGTAAGAGGTTTTAGATTGGCCTCGACTAATACCAAGGGTGGAACTTGTGCCGGCAACACAGTTCCGAATTGGTATCTCATGCCCCCATGGATGTATGGGCATCCCGTAAACATAAGTCTATGACAGATGACATAAGCCACGACAGATGGTTTACGTTAAAAATCAGACACTAGTAGGACTCAAGCGTTACATTCTAGATTGGTTTTAGAGGCATTAGTGAAGACCCGACTCCATTTCTATCCTGGCTGAAACCATTATTAAGTATAGAGAATTCTGATTTTGTTGCTTTTGCGGTAAAAACAGGAGCTCCAGTGTCATTGCATACTCGTAATATCAGAATAGAAGACAGTCGAGGCGCAAGGTCGTCCTTGAGGCCAGAAAGATAAAAACAATGAAGAATATACGAGTACGTAAACAAAAACTCTGGGTTACGAGTGAAATAATAACAAAGTGCAAGAAATGGGATGAGTTGTACAGAACATGGAGAAACAATCGAAGTAGCTAAAGTTACGAGCTCCAGTACAAACGTTTCCGAAACATTGTCAATAAAAACATTCAAGCTACTAAGGCTAACTTTTACGAACAGCAATTTCTAAATATTCAAAAATGGGTGGAACGGGATATGGAGCCCGCGCACGTGCTCCTGCGCTTGAGTACAACGATTAATGAAATCTTCGATCATTCCGGCCGCTCTACACATACCAAACTAAAATAAAATACGAGTATACCAAAACTAGGGCCAATTTCAATTTTATCAGTCTTTGAAAAGTGTCTTGCGGAAGTCATTGTTATAAGGTTTAATCGCTTTATAAACAAAAATAACATTCTACATCCAAATCAGTACGGGTTTTAAAAAATAAAAGCACAGACCAACTATTAGGATAGTTTTCAAATATAGTCAATGCAAACCTAAATAAAAACCGCCATGCTCTGGTGCTTTTCACTCCTTTTCATCAGCAAAGGCTTCGATACTCTAATTCAAGACAGACTTATTGAAAGTCTACACAGAATCGGAACAAGGGGAGCACTATAAAATTGGCTTAAAAGTTCTCTTACCGATAAAACTATCAGGATTAAAGTATCAACAACGATGAGCCAAGAAAAAAACCAGTTCGTATGGCATTCCACAAGGCTCCAAATTGAGTACAGTTCTATTTATATTGTTCACAAATGAACTTTTACGAGTTTCCAAAAATAGTACTACGAATGACATAGCTATCGATGATTTAAACTCGGCTGTGGAAGTATTACAAATAAAGTTCGATGCTGTCTCAAAATAGTGCCAACAACGCTCCGAAAACCAAGAAAACTTACAACGTATTGTATATGGGAGACGAGAAGTACGTTATCCTATTCACAAAAAAATTAAGTTAAAGATCTTCTAAATTGAAAAAAATACACTCCAATGCGTGTTGTACATTTTAAACGGAAGACGACTTTGGGAGTACTGCTTATGATATGAACATCCAGAGGGGGGAGATTCATCAGTCCATTTAGAGCACAGGCAGGAGTGGTAAGAAAAGCCCCCAGGCAAGAAAAGCCGTTCTTTGGAATCCGTACGTCATCAGTGATGCATTTTGATGAAGGCTTGTTCTACCAGACAATAAATGGATGCCTAGGATATATTTGGTCGTGTAGATTCAAAGAATCCTCAGTCATAAGCCCCAGATCTTGCAAGAAAGCGCGGCTTGGAGGTTTTCGGCGTGTTATGTTTAGTCAAAAGTAGTTTCCTGTATGGGATGATACCCCAATACGACAACGTTGGATTCCACTTCCTTCTGTTTTCCAAGCGGAGATAGACGCCATTCTGATGACTACAAAGTATTTGCATCTGCATCGACAGCCGAGGTGCGCTTAGGGCTTTCCTGACACCTTTTACGTCTTCCAAGCTAGTTCAAAAATGCAACACATCACTGAACGTAGTTGGAAGACTAAATTCAATGAGTCTTGTATGGGTTCCAGGTCACATGGTATCACGGGAAATGAAATCGCCAATGAACTAGTCAGGCAAGGCTCAGTGGCGAGTTTTTAGGATCCGAACCTACGCTGGGTTTACCTGTGTCCTCGGTTGAGGCTTCCATTGACAGTTGGGTTTTATATGAGGACAACTGCAGATGGTATGTTGCCCAGATTGCAGGCAGACTAAACGAATGCTTCCCGACGAATCTAAGAGCTCAGCGGTCTTCCTTCTGTCCCTCAGTAGGAAAGACTGCACGCTGCGTACTGGCGTCGTCGTGATGGTGCACTACATTTTTCCTATATACTTAAATGTGCTGGGCATAAGCGATACAATATCCCGCGACGCTTGCTGTGAAGTGATGACGACACCGCGGACCACTGCGTCTGTGACGCAGTTCGGCTTACACTCGAATCACTCTGCAGGTATCCCGCATTGACGTGGTGAGTGCTGGCACTTTATCACTGAAGCGCTTACTCATTTTTCTTCGAAAGACTGAAAGATCCCATTAAAAAGAAACTTACAAAGAGTACAATGGACTAGTTCTTTGTCTGAGTGCTCTGTTTCGACAGCAAAAAAAAACAAACATTCGCATCATGTGTTCGCAATTTCCTTACCGTTGTAAGGAACTCCCGCAATCGATACCTTTTAGACATGATGTCTTGCTGTCATGCGATTCTTTGATATTTTATATATTCTTCTGTCTATAACCTTTGACCAAATAACTCCAGCTCTTCTTGTTAAAAAATTGCTTTAATATCGAACCCCATCCACTATCATAATAGACCTCTATTGGTGGTTCAATGCAGAGTTCGTCTTTCTATTGTACTCAACAGAAGAGCCCATATTTGCCACATTTTCTTTGATAAGAAAGGTTAGATGAAAACTCTGCGTTAGCACTGCAATTTCCAATTGCAATAGCAATACTCAAAGTAGCAGTTGGGAAATTCTCAATCATCATTCAATAGCAAAGTGAAAAAGGACATACATCTGTTTCGCATAGGACAGGCAAAGGATTCACATCAAGTTTCCATTCTCTATTCAATTCTTCAGAACTTCTAGGTTCAAATGTATGCGGTCACTATGAAATTCCTTTTTCAATCACATCAACCTTGGCCTTTTATCAAAGAAAATCGAAAACTTTATTAGATATCGTACGAGTATATGTATGTATCTACACATGGAGACTTGTGGAATAGTGATTGAAGACGAAGCAAAAAAAAATCCAATTACTTATCTTTGGTGTGCAGTAATGTATCTTTGTCGAACATCTGCATGTGTGGAAACATTGAACAAAAGATGAATATTTTTCCAGTAAACTTCTTCAAATGAGGGATGACTCTGGTTATTCCCAGCCAAGGGGTGCGTAAATTTAGCCTAACAGATGGAATGAGTATATTTTTGAGCCATCGACAAGTGGCTAAAGGCTCAACAAAGTTTCCTTCGCAAGTATATTCAATATCCTCCAGGGCACTTGGGCCAGATTCAGCGGTGAATCACCTCCAAAGCTCTGTATTTCGTAGACGCTCTAAATTTGACATCATGATGTAAGACTATCACAAGACTAAGAACTATAAAACAGACTGAATAAATAGCATGAAGCCTAAGTATATTTACAATGTGAGTAGCACGAATTTTAAAGAAGTCACGATTACGCTAAAAAGCCACACATTTTTATCATTTACTACAATCGAATTTATAACATCAACAAAAGAGCGCAAATAGTCTGGTATTATGAATAAATTTAGCTTTTACCAAAACTGTCAAAGGTGGTTACCACAATACATACATATGTACTCGTACTTTCTAATGTATGAATTGGTATCATACAGAAACACTCGGCTCTTGGGCAGCACAGTACTGAAACGGTTTTACAATTTTAAATTAAATAAAAAAAAAATAAACACAGTAGAATCCATGTCAGTAGCAATGGAAAATAAAGCTATTCATATGGCAGGCAGTAATGGGGATTCCAGCAGTACTGGCATAACTTAGATTGAACAGAGTGGATTCTACGTCACTGCACTCCCTCTGATTTTTTTAGGAAATTACATGTACTCGTATAGCCGAATTGACAGAGTTCACAAAAAACCGCCACTTGACATCATATCGTTCCAAAGATTTTTAATGATGATGTCCAGTGTTTGGTTTTCTGTATCTTAATTGCAATGTCTAATTTTTGTCAACAGATTTACATATGTCATGAAACTTAAGTCGACGACAAAGCTGAGAGAACTTTGCCGAAAAAGAGTAAGAATTTCGAAATAACATCCTAGAGGGCTATCTACATATATTTAGACACATTTTTCCAGTGCTACTTAGCAGTTCTTCAGAGCAATCTCCCTGTTTCCCTATCTTAGAAGATTTGTTATGTCAGTCAGCTCACGACTTCTGTTCAAATGCCAAATGCGCTGGGTAACAAAAGCTCTTTTAGAGAGGGTCAACGTAGCTCACGCATTGGTTCCATTAGCTTTGATAACAATTCGTGTCTGGGCTGTATGGTACGTGAGATAAGATTTCCTACTCGTACTAGGACAGTAAACCAACAGAAATGTTTCAAACAGTGAGGAACACAATGGGACAACATTTTCTTTTTCTGCAAATCACTTTTTAAAATGTGGAAAATATATGCTGTTGAAACTCAGGTAGTACAGGATATGTCCTCACATTGTCTCGACGGCATCATTAAGAAAATCCGATAAGAGCTACACACTTCTGTTCAGTTGATGTTCCACTAAGCAGTGTTGCCAATATTATATTCAAAAGGAACACTCGAAATTTGTTAGGTTATAGTTGTTAAAGAAAGATCTGTATAAATTTGTTGTGAATTGTTCAGTAGTGTATACCAAATCACCATGGAAGTACTACTAGCGTTGAACCACGTCTGCAAATCATCAACATTTTTTTTTTCAAAATCATTGCTCCGTTCGAGAAAAAAATCATCTTCAGCGACGAGGCCCATTTTTAGATGAATGGATGTCGGACTCAGGACAATACCGATTTACTCGAGATACACCAGCACAAATTGCATTCCGAGAAAGCAAATGTTTGGTGCCGATTTTGGTCTGGCGGAATCATCGATCCCTACTTCTCTAAAAACGAAACTGGCATTGCCATATTCGTTTACGGGGAGTGCCACAGATTGATGAAAAGCAATTTCTTGTGGCCTATACTAGATGATATGGATACCGACGATATGTGGTTCCAATAGGAATGCGCTAGGTGTCATACAGCGCATGCCATAATAGATAATCTTCCATAACGGACAACTGCCCACCGAGATCGTATGATTCAACGCATTTAGACCTCTTCCTTTGGGGCTAACTCAAATCGCAGCTCTATGCGAATAAACCGCAAATAGTTGATGCACTCAAAACCAACATAGCGAACGACATCCAGTAAATTCAGCCAGATTTATGCGTTAAACTCAACGAAAATTGGACCTCCCGAGTACGTGCCACCAAGCAAAGCCGGACCATCACATATTCCCAACATGGTGTGCATCCGGAAGAAACTGTAGCCCTTATGACTGAAAGTGAACTCAGAAGTTTGGACTTTAAATGTTCAAAGGGAGAAAACTCGGTGTACAGTCACATTAGATGCAGCTGGTGTAGGATCCACGGAAAAAAATTAAAATAGCAAATGCCAAGGGATATGACGTCTAATGTCAACAATTTTAAGGTTGTTGTTTTAGTAACTGAGTTGCCAATAGTAAACAAGTCAATGTGCCGTGCATGGAGTGAGGTAAATCCCGAAGATACTCACGATACTTGGTGTAGTCCTCACCGCCATCCATATTTTTGATAAGATTATGCCGCGTTAGAGTCAAGAAAGATTGGCCCAAAAATGGGCCAGACAAGATTCGCTTCGTCAAAAACAGTGGAGAAACCTGTTATATATAATTGTGATTCAAACTCAACTCCTGTCGTTGAGTTCTACAGTTCAAAGTTCAGAGTTCTACAGATCTTAGGAAAGATTTTACTAGAGAAACGTAACTACAAAGACATCCTGACTCGACGCTGAATAGGTTGATCCTGTATTGTTGACCTATATGTACGAGTATATCAATGTATTGACAGAATATAATACTCCAAACGGTGGTTTTGGCTTCTTCATATATGGATGAATGGATGGAAATAAGGATGCTAAATCATTTTAATAAAATAAAAAAAATAAATGGATGATGCACCAGTTCGGTGTGAACCTAGACATAGGCACTCCATTTACGCTGTTTATTGTCTCGTTATTTATGCACAGGACATATGGTTCTATAACAACTCTGAAAAGTGGGATGCAGAATGGAATGATTGATTTTACAGAGGTTTGAATCCTCGCCCTCTGAATAAGTAGCACTACGCTACGCCACTGCGTTTGAGAAAATGGCAGTAATCCTCAGCCTAATAGGCTAATAACTTTGACTTCCACCACTTCATGCCTCTTAGTATAATACTTGATTCAAAAAATCGAAAAGTTGAGGGGCTTTTGAGGAAGCACAGTTGAAAAGAGAAAGAAGGCGTGAAGCATTCGTGTAACGAGAGGAGACTGGAAGCGAGGTCGAAACCAGCACCCCAACCATCGACGGAAACGAGAAGAAGCACACCACCTTGATCAAAAAGTTCGGAATTTATTCCGAAAAATAAAAATACGAGTTTATTCATCTAAATCTATATTGTCCACTTGAAAGTAATCCCCATCGACTGCAATACACTTATGCCAGCGCTTGATCCAATCCTCAAAACATATTTTATATTTGGTTTTCGGTATGTCCTTCCTGCGATTTTTCGATTACTTCCTCTCGACTGCTGAAACGCGTTCCCTGTAGTGGTTTTTTAACTCGGCTGAACAGAAAGATGTCACAGTGAGCCAAACCAGGTAAATTCGGTGGCTGTAGGATGGTATTTGTTGCGTTTTTCGTCAAAAAATTAGGAATAATGATGGCACTGTGCGACGGTGCGTTATCATGGTGCAAAATCCACGAGTTTTCTGCCCACAATTCTGGTCTCTTTCGGCGAAATACTTCACGCAAACGTCTCATAACGCGCAAATAATACTCTTTGCTTACTGTCTGGCCTTCTGGCAAAAATTCGTGATGCGCTACACCGGTGTAATCCATGAAAACCGTGAGCATTGCCTTCTTTTTTGACTGAAAACGACGTGTTTTTTTTGGTCTCGGTTCATTTGGTGAACGCCATTCACTTGGCTGATGTCTGGATTGCGTGTCGTACTCATAAACCCACGCCTCGTCTCCAGTAATGATCCTTTTGACGAATGTGGGATCGGATTCAGCCTCAGCCTAAAAATCATCTCTTTTGCGACGTCAACACGGTCTCTTTTTTGTGAGAAATTGAGGTCTTTTGGCACCAACTTTGCTGATAGTACGACGGAAACTCAAATCATTAACCAAAATGTCTTGGACAGATCCATAGGCCTCCGCTATCTCTCTGATGGTTAATTTCCGGTTATTGACCAACATTTCATTTACTCCATCAATGTTTTCGGTAAACGACCGTTTTCTTTAGGGAATCGTTGCCGAAACACTTTTCCAACATTTCCAACGTTCGCGCACCATTAAGTCCGTTTCTTACGCAAAATTTTAATACAAGTTCGTTGTTGCAAGTTTAAATCCTAAAATTGTAAAAAATCGCCAACACACACAGAGATAGATGTACCCTTGGCCACGTAACTTTTGCAAATGTAAAGCTATGAAGCTATGACGCTTAGAGAGAATGTCAACAACAGATTTACCTACTTAACAAAAAAAAAAAAATTCAAATCGGAACAATGGGAGCGCCGGTTATTCCGGGAACTTTTTGATGAAGGTGGTATGTCACTTTACTTGAACCCGATCAGTCAGTGATGTAGCTCTACTACTAGGTAGACTGTTGGACCAACATGTCTAGGGACCAAACAGATATGTCCAGAGCTGGATCTGAATCACTCTAAGAGTTTGATTTTTCTTAATAGGAAACATATCAGCGCTATCATAGGTGTCAGCACTGGACACTGCCTTATAGGCAAGCATGCAAGAAGGTTTGGCGTGTTTAAAAATGATTTCTGCAGAAGCTGCATTGAAGAGGAGGAGGAGAAGACAATCCTCCACCTACTCTGTACATGCCCAGCTCTCTCCAAAAGAAGATAACTCCGCTTAGAAGTCTACAATGACTTAAGCGATCTAGAAAATATAGACATTAACAGTGTCCTACGCTTCATCATAAGTTCAAATTGGTTCCAAGAGTTGGAGGATCACAGATCCACAGATTCATTGTGGCATCACAATGGGCCAATAGGCTTACGTGGGTTGGTCTTTCCAACAGCCACTTTTACCTAACGTAACCTAACTATGGCCAGAATGGAATTGTGAGAAATGTGACGCTGGCATCTTCATGAAAGGCGACAGAGTTCAACAAAACTTCTTGGTACGCAAACATGCGTCGGTTTTCCTCCACTTGTAACCGTGCGACATTGCATTTTTTTGATTATGCACCTCTTTTTATTATGTGCAAAAGATCCACTTGATTGCCTAGTAAAGAAGTTAAAACATTTAATTTCAAACAAAATTTAACATGGAAGGAAAAGCAGTCATTAAATTTCAGGAAAACTTGAAAAAGTGCAACAGAAACAGATGCAAAATGTGGAAGGCGATAATTGTTCTATTAGATTAGTGGTTTTCCTGTCTTAATAACTACAACTATATTGTGGGAAAGGTCAAGCATTCGCTCCTGAGCGGCAACCTCCTCTCATATGTGGTTTATTTTGACAAAAACTTCCAAAAAATTCTGACCACGCCAGGCAAGACCAAACTTCCAAAAGTCATATTCCCTGTGCAATAAAAAATTCTCTTATTCTTTTACTAGGGATGGGCCATCCCTCCAAAAAGACAAAGAGCACAGGAGATGTTAGACCTTGGAGCACATCAGACTGTTGAGTCCTTGGTTTATTTTATATATTGATAAGCTCGTAAATTAAAGTAATTCCATCATTTTTGTCGCGTTGTTCTACGTACACAATACATTAACATGAAATAAATTTTATAGTTTAAAAAGTATGATCTCACAAAATCTAGCGCTCTAATTTATAATAAATTTATTTAAGCCATTAAAATTTAGTACGAAGGTTAAAAATTCACATTAAAGTAATACGTCTACTTGCTTTCCTTAGGCCTTACTTAAACATCGTCTACGAGTCGGGAACTCAACTTACCTGTAAAGAAAAGAAATATATAGAATGTTCGTTAATAATAGAATAGGTGAACTGAACTGTTAATTTTAGAATCTTATAAGAATTAAATTAAAAAAATATTAAATGAAAAAATAAAATAAAATTAAAAATTAGCGGCTTTCAATCCAATATATAAGAGTATACGAACTCACATGTTTCCCAGCTCCGTATATGAAATAAAAGGTTTTCCGAAAAGTTTTCAAGAAATAAGATTTTACAAAGCTCAAAAAAAGCCGACCATTCATACCTTAAATTCCGGACATACAAGTTTATTGATTATGGTTTCGTAGCTCAATTCTTTCATTATAGAAGTCACACTCACTTTATTTTCGAAGAAACAATGATGGTTTCTGTGCAAATGCCGCATCAAACAGTAACACGCTGGATTCATTCACCCAAATGCGCCACTTCTGCTTACAAATGAGAGTGAAAATCTGCCTCATCGAGTTTTCGGTTGAATTCTTGATCATTGTCATGCATTTACAATGCCAAGGTACATTGGCAAAGGTAAAACACTGCCGATGATTGGTACGCTTAGTTATTGCGTCGATTAAACCTGAGATCGACGTGGAACAACTTTTTATTGCAAAACTTTATTTAGCTTCATAGGCCTCAAAGCCGAGCTCTAGGACGGAGATAAGAGAAAAGATCTTGTACTTGAAGGTTTGTTACAGTAAGGGGTGTTTCCACAAGAGGTGCAGGATTGGAAAGGCCTATTATTTTATTTTACAGCTGGTGCATGCAGGAATGGCATATGGTGACAGATGCCATCTATAAATTTGGGAAATTTACCATGAAATGAAAGACTTCACAAGATGTGAAGATGCTGAAACAAGTTTGCCCCGGATGTTCAATAAAGCAGTAAAGGAAAGTGTCGAAAACGACCCAAACACCGTCATTCGTTACCGTTCTCAGGAGCTTGACCTCTCCACAGGCAAACAGCACCGAATTTGGACGAAAGATTTGGCTCTCCATGTGTACAATGTTAAATTTAGGCATGAACTGAAGACGGCCGACAAACAGCAGCGCCATACTTTCTCGAATTGGGTCTTGGAAAACATACATCCTGACAATGATTTTTGCAAGGAAATCGTGTTTTCGGATGATGCCCATTTCCACATTGGCGGCTACGTTAATAAGCAAAATTGTCGCATCTGGGGAACCGAAAATCTACGAGTAATACAGGAGATGCCAATGCACCCAGAACGAGTAAGATAGAACGGTTAGGATAAGCAATCTTTTGTGTGGCCGAAGCTCGAGGATATGGATTCGGACGATCTCAACTTCCAATAGAATTACGCTACGTGCCATACAATCACGAAGTTTCCTGGCTGCGTAGTTTCGCATCTCGGAGACGCCTTTTGGCCGCCAAGATCATGCGACTAACTCCGTTAGATTTCTTTCTTTGGGTCTATGTTAGAAACAAGGTCTAAGCCAACGAAACAATTCCAACTCTGAGAGCGAACATTGAAGCCAGCATAGCCGATATAGAGCCCCAATTATGGTTGACAATTTCGACCAAAGGACCAGAGTCTGCATGCAGACCCGAAGTGGTCATTTGGAAGATATTGTGTTCCATAAATAATCCCGATATATCTACTTTATAAAGCAATAAAGGTTTTAGAAATATCTCAAAAACTGTTCGTTTTATTAAAAAAAAAAAACAAATCCTACACCTCTTGTTCATGGTTTGCTGAAAAACATGCTGCACAGGTATTTTCTGTTTTCTTTAGATAAATGATACGTTGCAGCAAAGACCTCTAGCTGACTAAAAAAGGACAACAACATTCGACAGCAGTCGATAGTAGTGAATAGACATGATAGACTAAATAAAAACTCCCGGGGAATTTGTTATTTTTTCCCATTTCTCCTATTCTAAACAATCTTTGAAAATGAGAAAAATTCTCTGGGAAAAAAGTAGGCATCACAAATTTCAAAAAAGGGGAGAATGTCATTCATTTTCCGCGCTTTTATTCCCCAAACATTTGCAAGGGAGTTTAATGTCTAAAACAACAAATAAGCTTCAACTTCAAACGTTGCTAAATTTGATGGAAACACATCGGGACGTTGCATGCGGATTCCACAAGGAAAGTAAAGAAGAGGTGGCCCTGTTTTGGAAATTGGCTGAAAAACAATTGAATTCAGCGGGACCACCATGCAAAACTCTCGCCGAGTGGAAAAAGGTATTTTTGTACGAATGGCTTAGAACAAAATTTGATTTATGTTTGGAGTGATCAAAAAAAATATGTGCGAGCAAAGGCAGCATTAAATGTTAAAACAAGAAATGCCACTGGGGGAGGACCACATAAAGAATACAAATTTTCGGATACAGAACAGGCCATATACAATGTAGTAGGTATGAAAGAGTCTGTGGAAGGGTTGAATTCTTCCAAAAAGAAAAGCGACCAATGAAAATGGAGATCCGCCAGAAAAACTACTGAATACGGTTCCCGTACAAGAAATAGATTTGCTTATTGAAGTAGAGTTAGCAATGCTTGGCATCGACACTCACGACGAAGAAATAATGCAAAAGAAGGACTCCCGTCCACGATGAAATGTTAGTGCACATAAAAGTACTCCCTCTAAAGTTTTGCAAAAGGAGCTATTAATACAAAAGGAGTTATGCGCGACTGTGAAGGTGTTAGTCGAAGGCATAAAAGAACAGCACCGAAGCATGACGAAAATATATCGCTCTCTGGAGGATCTTTACGATATCAAAAAAAAAAAAAAACACTTCCAGAAATAAAGGATTTAAAGGAGATAAAGAACAAAACTTTGGAAGAAACAAAACAGCACAATTGGGTCATGAAAAGCTAGAAAGCAGAAGGAAGTCGAAGACAAAATTGAAAAAAATCGTCAACTTTTAATCACCACTAAATGAATTATAATTTTGCTGTCTTTTAAATGAAAACTTTTATTTTAATTGCTAAATTTTATTAAATTGCTGTCTTCTTCATATCAAAATTTAAAGCGTTCTTCCGATATTGATCCGAATCCTATGCTATCCTGCTATTAGGTATTCATGACTTTCTAAGGAAGTAATTCCACTATTAATCTGGTTGGTCTCCGTACTTTCAATATTGTTCATGAGGGTGTCATTGATGGAGTTATATTATGCAAGGCACAACAAACATTTACGATTTTTGCTGCCTTTTTCGGACTTTAATGCAGTTCCCTCGCACCTAGAAGGCATATCCATCCATTTTAAAGCACTCCATTGGTCGGCTCAGTGATATTTCGACAGCGTGAATGGACCTTACTAAATTTGTTATCACTTTAACCTACCGCAGGCGTTCTATGAGGAGTCAAAATGCCACCAGCATAACATTTAAACTGTAGGTTCCTTTCCTGTTGGAAAATATCTAACACTTAAAACACAAAGCTTCATTTTACCACGAAAAAATTACAAAAATCTCTTAAATATGAGAAACTTTGAGAATTCGAACATTAATAATTCACACTCTCAAATTCGAAGGGGAGAATTGTCTCCCGGGGAACTCGGAATAGGAGAATTTTATTCTCGGGAGAATACAACTGCCCGGGAATATTTAGAATTGAGCTGTATATATATTTTTTGTAATATACACCATCTTTGTGCATTTGAATTCCGCGCTACGGTGACTACGTTTTGTTCATTCCGCACCAATCTCTATCTGGTTGGTGGCTTAAACTTTTCCACGGTGTGACGAGTTGCCTGCACACTGAAACCATGATGACGACCGACCTCACGACGAAATTCACATTACGTATTCACAATTGAGCCGGAATCGACAATATTTTTTTATTGATTTCCGTATGTTCAGCAAGCGCAAAAGGATATATGATGAAATGGCAAACCTTACTGAATATTTTGACAGCTGGATGTCATTGGTGTTATGCTGAAATATAACAATTGGAAAAACTATCATTGCTATCTGGTCATCCGCTACGAAGAATAACACATGCCATAGTTAGATTGAGAAAACTTTAAGGGAATCTATGATTATACGATGTGCTTGATGAAGGCTATACACATGACATATGGTATGTAGCAATTGTAGTCACAAAATCAAGTAACTTAATTTAGTCCATCTTAAGCAACCAAGGTCGTCTTATAAGAAAGGTCTTTGATGTTGAGGTTTACGTGAAAATTTGGGGTTAATGCGAAAAAACTTATCACAAATTGCTTAAAAACTCCAACCATTACTGTCCACATATCGAGGAAAGCTTTAAACCCAAAATAATCTGCACATACACATACATCTCACTAAACGAAAGGTCCAATTTGGATAATCCTAAAAATGTTCAAAACGAGTCACACATCTGAATGATTTCCCTATGACATATTAGGGAAACTTTATGTATAAAACTTTATGGCTTACAGAATAGTCGCGGCCAAAAACACAGGACACCACTATAAAACATTAACATCATTGGTGTGACCCACTACATAGTTCCGTATCATAAGTCTCCTTGAGAATTAATGCATATACAGATATATGTATTCCTCTTGAATATGGTTACTTTTCTTATAAATTTTGTAAAAAGAAATAAAACATTTAAAATAAAATAAAGCAAAACTTGTAATGGTAATGCAAGTAATGGAGATGAAAACAGAAAGCGAATAAACTCTATTGAATATTTCAGTTTCCTGTGTTTGGTACATAAAACGACGCACAACTAAAATCAGGATAATGGATTTCTCATGTTAAGCAACAGACGACAGGTGAAACCAGTTCACATGACAGATGCCATTTAGGATGAGAATGTTATGTCGAGTCTCAACCAGCAGGAGTCATGCCATAGAGCTTAAAGTCCCCTACAATGAAAATTAATTTCAAAATGAGTAAAGCAGTAAGGGCAACCATTTAAATTAGGGTGATAATGAAACATTGATATTTAATTTTATGAAAAGCATTCAAAATTACATGAAGTGGTCATACGCACTTTTGCTTAAAACAGATTTTAACAAAAGTATTCGAAAAATTAAGATAAACCTAGTTAACGAATTCAATTCCAATTGAGAATTAATTGGAGAATGTTGTTATTAACAGCAACCTTTAGATACAATACCCCGACCCTTCTATTTCCGAATACGAATAATTTGTTTTTTGTTTCTAACAAAATGACAGATTCCAAAATAAGCAAATTGTCAAAGCGCCCACTCATGCAGATCCTCACAAGGGGCATTCCGAGGAAAATAAGAACCCGCATTTGGCTCATAACATAACTATTGCCAGGGAAAGGTTGATCAACTTAAGCTAAGCTTAACAAATCTGTTGTAATAATGGATGAGTGGATAGGCAGTAAATTGGAGAGTTTCCACCATAATAATCGATGTTTCCATCTCGTGATAAATGAGGACAGCGCACGTGCTCTCGAGAAGATCGGCTCCGCATCAGGCATGCTAAGGTGAACATATTCTCATCGGCTGGTCTGATCGATGACTTAGATGAAGTCAATGATGCCAATACATGGTTTGAGGACATAAAAATCAGGATTACACAGTCTTCCACTAAAAACACCATAATCAGCAGTACTATATGTAAGTCTAATCCACCCAACTTCATATGATTTGCAGCCATAGAAGGAAACTATCAGGACCATCATCACCTAAGAACCCTGGGTAAAGGGCCTAATGACAATCAAACCAAACCAAAATAATGTTAACAAGGGTAAGCCAAAAATCTACACTCTGAATGAGACGTATATAAAAGCCTTCATATACCTTAATTTTAGCTCGTTTTACTTAACAGTCTGCTAAAAAAAATGTAAAGAGAATCTTGACTTGATTCCATTACATAGTACAGAAACGAGGAGCATCACTGAAAAAGTCTATGTGCCGAGCTGACTGCACCTTGCACACGCGCGTGTGCAAAATTAAAAAAAAAAAATTATGGCGTGGTTTATCGGTGGTGGGAATTGGGGAAAAAAAATCATTGTGCGGGCACGCCTACAGCTCTTGCCCCTGGTAGGAGTGCTGTTATACAGCAGAGGTAGTGACTGAGTTCATCTTGTAAATTGTGAATTCTGTTGGTTTCATTTTGTTGTAAGGGCATAACACCTAAACGGTAAACCAACTTTAGAAATTTCACGTTGGAGCCTTGCATAGCATCGTCGGTGTTTGTGTCTTTTGTGTTTGCTAATTTGCAATGACTCGGGAATTTAGAGTGGACATAGCAAATATACGCGGGCTAAAAAGTAATCACTTTTCTGCGTATGTCCATGTCTGTAAATTCAGAACAGCTGTTTTGGCACTTAGTGAAACACAGGTAGATACCCGCCCACACCTCTCAGATCACATAGATCTGAAGCTACCTGGCTACGAACTAGTGCCATTATTCTTCTCTCACCGTGGTCTCGCCATTTACGTGCGTAGTGATGTAGATTCCCAAACTCCACCAGAATGTGATCCATGTTCCAATCCGGAATTCAACTTCATGTGGTTAAAATTCCATCTCCTTAAACCAATTATCCACTACTGCTTTATTTACAGAAGCCCCAAACTGGACAGCAATTCGACTTTTAATGAGTTTGATGCGCTGCCTGACTCCATTCAAAGAATTGTATCCCTGTATCCTCCTCGTATTGAAATCGTTATTACGGGCGATTTCAATATACACAATTCAAGGTGGCTTCGACATTCTGTACAGACAACACCCGAAGGAAAACAACTTGACGCAGCTTGTGAATGAGCCCACGCGAATACCAGACATTGATACCGCCAACACCCTGGACTTGTTTTTAACTTCTCAGTACACCATTGATGTGATCTCCCCTCTAGGCTCGTCGGAGCATTGTGTTATATCAGCTAATTCCTCATACACCGACCACACAGTTAGAAAAAAAATCCTAAAAGAACCATATGGCAATACGAGAAAGCCAACTGGAGCGGTCTTAACAGTTTCTTTAGGAATTTTAACTGGTCGTTATGTTACCTCGATAACGACGTGGATGCCGCTGCTGATATGATCACAAACGATATTCTTTTTGGAATGAGATCCTTTCTCCCTCATCGGATGAAGAGTATCAAACCAAAAGAAAAGGCATGGTACGAGCTGTAAAGAGGCTATCAGGGATAGAGATATTTTTTTTTCGGTCCTTCAAGACCAACCCGACAGAGGAAAACCGAAAAAAATGTAAACGAGCCAGGAATGACTGCAACGTCTTTCTTCATTGTGTGAAATTTCAGTACGACCACAAGTTGAGGCAAAAAATACTACAATGTTCCAAAGGTAGTAAAAGCTTTTGGTCGTTTGTCAAAAACATCAGAAACTCTGTCTCATCCTCCATCCCAACGTTCACTCACAATGACATTCCAGCTGTCAGCTCTTTAGACAAGGCCAATCTGCTTGCTGCACACTTTGCGGCCAGTTTAACACTCCCAGATTGTACTTTGTCTCCGCCTACACTTAAGTGCGTCGTATCTTCAATGGGACGAATCGACTTTCGCACTCATGTAGTAGCAAAAGTACTTAAGGACCTCAACATACATAAATCCGCTGGTCCAGATGGTAATCTCCCCTTCTTCTGAAGAGGCAAGGCCACTGCGTAAGCTTTTTCATCAATCCTACTCTTAAGGACTCTTCTCGAGCAGACGGAAAACAGCATTTGTCCAGCCTCCTCCTACAGACCCATTGCACTAATGTCCCTTCTTTCCAAGGTCATGGAAATGCTGATAAATCGTCAGCTCATGAAATATGTCAAAACACGAAAACTTCTCAATGACCGGCAATATGGTCTTCGTAGCACTGGTGATTTGATCACCGAAAAGTGGAACCAAAGCGTACATCAATCTGGCGAAAGCAAGATATACTCGTAGTTGCATTTGATATTTCTAAGTCATTTAACAGAGTTTGGCATCAGGCGCTTTTGTCGAAAATGCGTGCTTCTTCAATGGATTAGAAATTACCTTTCGGAACGTTCTATTCAAGTTGTCTTGGATGGTTTCAAATCTGATGCGGACGACAGTGCTCTCTGCTTTTCGTATTCGTTTCCGAACTCAGGTCCCTGCTCTTCGGCTGTCACAGCTATAAAAACTGAGAACCTTATAGAAAACTGTTCAAAACATATAGCGACCAGACCAGATATAGTCAATATCCAGTGAAACCGTAAAAGTCCATGCAAGACTAAGTAAAATACTGTCCGAGGTATATTCCAATCCTCGAAGAAAAAGCTTCATGAAGAATGAAAGGAGTCAGTTGCAGAATCCTAGTAGTTCATAGTGAAAATACTTACTTTTCCGTATACAAAGATAACAAAAAAAATAATAACTTTTCGGCCCTTGACCCGATGTAACTGTTTTGCCGGCTTCTTGCAATGATACAAGACCCCTAAAGTTGCAGAAAAAGTGGCCTGGACAATAAATATTTTAGCTTAATGCAAAAATAGAGGCTTGTATGGCAAACAACTTTCTATGCAACAAAAACTGTAAGACATATCGATCCCATGGCTCGATCGAGTTGCGGTAATAGCGTTGCATAAGTGCGGAAAGAGTGCTGGCCAAAATTTCGAGTTGCTAAATCCACTCGGAATATCAAGAATATTCGTTCATCGGGTTATTGTTCGCTTCGGCGAATTGTCTGGAGTAGAGGACAGGCCATGAAGTGGTCGCCCGCGCGTCATCATACGGATGAATGCGGTAATAAAGGCAGTACGTGAACGAATTCGGAGAAATCCGCTCAGGAAGCAGAAGATCATGCCCAAGGAATTGGATATATCAACCAGATCCATGCCTAGGTTGATTCGGGATGATCTGCATATGAGAGCCTATCGTCAGTCCACGGGTCATCTTCTAACTCCTCAACTAAAAAAAAGTAGGCTGAAAAGATGCAAACGACTTTTACAGTGGCACGCAGACAATAGTCACGAAAACGTTCTGTTTACGGATGAGTAAGAAGAAGAAGTTTTCAACTAACAAAATGACAAAATTTATGCCACTTCATCTAAGGAAGCGAAAAAAAGTTGTTCCAAGCGTTCAACGTGGACATCATCTCGCTTCCGTAAGCGTTTGGTGGGGGGGTCTCTCACCATGGTGTCACATACTTCTGTTTCTGTGAAAAAGGCGTAAAAACTGGTGCAAAGGTTTACCAAGAAGGTGTGGTAGAGGGCTTTGTGAAGGGTTTAAAATGGATCTTCCAACAGGACTCTGCTCCAGCACACAAAACCAAAACCACGCAGGAGTGGCTTAGAGTCAATATTCCTGGCTCTATAGCAGCAGAAGATCTACCGTCAGGGAGTCCAGATCTGAATCCACTGGATTATGGTTTGTGGTCAGATTTGGAGAACATGGCCTGCAAGACTCCCCACAGAAATTTGGAAAGTATTAACCAGAGCGGCGTCCGCTATCTCCATGGAAACCGTACGTGCCGCTATAGCCCCATGGCCACACCGTTTAAAAGCGTGTGCTAAAGCAAAAGGCAGTCATTTCGAGTGAATCCAATTTTTTTTTAATAACCAATATGGTGGTCTAATAAATGAAACAATTTTGAATAAAATATGTTTACTGTTTTTTTTCTATAGCGTTTTATAGTTCTAACAGAACTTATGGCAGGACTAGGTAGATTTGATGCTATTGCGTCGAAATATATTAACAAAAAAATATGTATCACGTATACTCTTTATATAAGGATTTGTTTTTTTTTTTATAATGCTACTTTTGCTTACAATTCATAACCACACATTAATGATAGCCACATTAAAATCATCAAAACAATATTGCTTCTTGTATAATGTACGTAATAATAGCATTTCACATTGTAGTTCTCTTTCTTTTTATATTTTCGATTGGACTTTCGCGGCGATCGAATCAATCAGCAAATGCAATCTGCAACCACTCCTTCTGACTATTTTTCATTGTTTTCTTTTCTCTGGGTACAAAATATCTTGATGAAACCTTTCACCAAATTCATCTGATATTGCACCAAGATTATGTGGATAGAAATCTAAGTGCGGGTTCCAAAAGAGAATTTTAAGGGACATGTTGCATTTTAAAGCTTTATAAGCAAAAATGCAATATTGGACAATTGTCTGGTAGTTGTCAGCTTTTTTGTTTCCAAGGAAACTATGATACACTTGTACAAAAGCGGTCCATGATCTTTTTTCTATTCTATTTAAATTGTATATTCTATTATACACATAAGCTCTTGTATTTGCGGATTTACAAATATTTCTAGGTTTCGGAAGTCTCGTCTATTCTTGTTCATTGCCTTTACAAAGTTTTCCATTAGGCAAAGCTTTATATGGAGTGGTAGTGGAACAACTTTTTCACTTTGCGTTAAAGGCCCTTCAGATAAATTTTTTACTCCAGAAGATGAACTCGATCTTCTTGCTCAGTTTTTTCTACGTAGTATTTATCTCTGCCCCATTCGCATAAAGCACAACACAACTTGGCTACAACTTTTAAATCATCACAAATATTCCATGAATACCGTGAATATTTAATTTCTTCCAGTAACAACTTCATATTTCCATAGTTTCCTTTGATATTTGTTACATGTGTGAGGGGGATTGAAGGGTATTTATTGCCATTGAGAAGCAAAACAGCTTTTAAACTGACTTTCGACGAATCAATAAACTTTCAGAGAAACTCAATTCCAGTAGAAGTCCTTCAGCATTATTACAAAATACCAAATCCCCGTCGTTGGTAAAGTAACTCATAAAGTTCTCTTGTCAAATACGAAAATATGAGACTCTCGTACTTTCATCTAACGAATTCTGTTCTTTTAATTTCGATACAAAAAGTTGAGACTTCGATTTTGAGAGACCTAAATCTCGAACGAAATCATTCAAATCAGATTGTCTGAGGAGATGAGGTTCTTTTGATGGACTTGAGCATTAAAATGAACAAAGTACTTACAGACGATTTGCTCGATTGCCTCTGTTAACAAACAGCGTTTTCATTATCCACCATTTCGTTACTGTTAGGAGACACTGGAGGGAAAGTGATGGAATGTTTCGGATATGTAATTTATTCTTCTTTTTTTTTTCGTAAATCCTTGCGTAATAGTCATGTCATTCTCATGGTTTTATGTTCACTCCAAATCATGGGCGTTTCACATAGCTTGGGCTTATGACTTCTTTCAAGCAACCCCTTAAAGTTCGTGAGCAACTGTTGCAACATGTTTTCGACAGTCAATATTTGTCTCTTTCATCGACAGCAAATCAGAGAAGTTATTGCATTGAGATTTTACTGTTAATTCACCACAAATGTGACAAAACAATTCTATAAATTGTTTCCAAGTTCTTAACATTTTGTCTTTAAAACAAAATAAAGGGTCCGCCATCTAACGTTTTTTTTTTCAACTAGTGGTTATTTCGTGAATGGTAATACTTAGCTCATGCCTGATTTGACAGATAATTAGTTTTGTCCTTCCGGTTAATAATGGAAAATAATTTCATTTAAATGGGTACCTCGGCTGGCCATGCAGTAGCCTACACGATCGGTCCAATTTTTAAGCACATTATCGATTGTGTGCAGCTGTATTTCACCAATGGCTTCACGAATATTGTCCTTTAAAGCGTCAATTGTCTCTGGCTTGTCGGCGTAACACTTATCTTTTACGGCACCTCACAAATAATAGTCCAACGGTGTCAAATCGCAGCTCCGAGGTGGCCAAAGGACATCAGCTCTGCGGCTAATAATGCGATCTTCAAAAACAGGGCGCAAAACTTCGAGTGTAGCTTCGGCTGTGTGGCACGTAGCGCCGTCCTGTTGAAACCAAATGTTGCCAATATCCTCCTCTTCAATTTTTGTGAACAAAAATTTGTTCAACATGGCCCGATAACCATCGCCATTGACTGTAACGGCCACTCCTTGCTCATTTTCGAAGAAAAATGGCCCAATTATGCCTTAGATGGCGGACCCTTTACAATTTGCTACACAGCCATTTTGATGTGCTTAATAAGTTTTCTTGTTTGCTGTGTGTTTGATAGTAAACATACAAGTTTTTACAAAACTTACCAAAATATCAGGTACAACACAGGAACAAACACTATACAACTTTTTAGCGACGCTTAGTACGCCACGAAGTCACAGCGAGAACTGTGCTACAACAATGTTAGGCGATGTACCAGCTTGATCAAAAAGGAATAACCACTGTGTGGCGCTCCCATTATTCCGATTTGAGTTCTGTTTTTTTTTTTTTTGTTAAGTTGGTAAATCTGTTGTTTTTTACAGTTTTAGAAATGGATTTAAATTTGCAACAACGAACTTGTATTGTATTTTGCGTAAAAACCGTTGGAGATGTTGGAAAAGTGTTTTGGCAACGATTCTCTAAAGAAAACGGTCGTTTACCATTGGTCATGAGTCCATCGAAGATGATGAACGCAGTGGCAGACCATCGACATCGAAAACCGACGAAAACATTGATGAAGTAAAAGAAATGTTGGTCAATAACCGCCAATTAACCATCAAAGAGATAGCGGAGGACTTGAATATTGCCTATGGATCCGTCCACGACATTTTGGTTAATGATTTGGGTTTCCGTCGTGTAGCAGCAAAGTTGGTGCAATTTTATGCAAAAAAGAGACCGTGTTGACGTCGCAAAAGAGATGATTTGCGAGACTGAATCCGATCCCACATTCATCAAAAGGATCATTACTGGAGACGAGACGTGGGTTTATAAGTACGACACGCAATCCAGACATCAGGCAAGTGAATGGCGTTCACCAAATTAGCCGAGACCAAAAAACCCACGTCGTTTTCAGTCAAAAAAGAAGGCAATGCTCACGGTTTTCATGGATTACAACGGTGTAGCGCATCACGAATTTTTGCAATTCGCCGAAAGAGACCAGAATTGTGGGCAGAAAACTCGTGGATTTAGCACCATGATAACGCATGCCATCATTATTCGTAATTTTTTGACAAAAAATGCAACAAATACCATCCAACAGCCACCGAATTCACCTGATTTGGCTGCCAGTGACTTCTTTCTGTTCAATCGAGTTAAAAAACCACTACGGGAATGCGTTTCAGCAGCCGAGAGGAAGTAATGGAAAAATCGCAGGAAGCACTGATGGACATACCGAAAACCGAATATAAAAAATGTTTCGAGGATTGGATCAAGCGCTGGCATAAGTGTGTTGATTTTTAGATTTAGATGAATAAACTTGTATTTTTAATTTTCGGGAACATTTTCATCAAGGTAGTATATGAGTACCTTTCTCTATTTAAATAGATGAAGGTAAAGGCACAAATATGAATATAAATACTTGTATACTTAGATTCAGCACATTGAGACCTTAATATATTTTTTTGAAGAAGGATTTCGTTGCAGATCGGTGGAACCATATACCTGGATCAAGAATTCGAGTAGCTTTTACTCGAATAGCTGGCAGACACATTTTTTTATGCAAAATGTGTCAGGCCAATCATTTTGAAATCCTTTGTTGTGAAGATTCGCAATCGCTGGCTAGACGTTATCAAATGGAGTTAATGGAAGAAATACTTATGACCAAATTGCAGGTACATATGTACGTATATGTTCTAACCCTACTACAGGGGCAAGGTCCATTTACAAGTTTTACATCCTGGGGTAAAATGTTATCCCGCGAATTAAAAAACGCAGGTAAATGAAGGCCAAATGTGGCAAATTTATTCACATATGGTCTTCTGTAGACCATATTATATACTAAAAAAGTAATATTTTATGGACAAATGTAGATCAATTGATCAATGAACATTTTACAAAGGTAATGATGTTATGTTCGTGGTATTGTCGCATTGTATCTTGGAAATATCATAGTAAATAATCGCCTAGCATACAAAAAAATTCAGATAACTTGCCGATTTTCGTAGTAGATGTTCTTCAAAATTTCGGTAATGCTTCTTTAGCCGGTATCGTTATTTCAGGATCAGTTTGGAATTTCGCAACGTTTTGGGTTGGCTGTTGGTGAATGAAAATGGCGTAAGGGAATGATTGTAGCAAGAGCCGCGACATTAATTATATTATAAAACACAACCATTGGCCATCTTCTTGTCATACGGGTACGCGAATAGGCATTGTAGATACTAATTGATTTGGACCAGAGAACATTCCAGGTGCTGACGAATGTCTGAGAATCCAAACAAACTCCTCTCAACTGAACGATGCATTGTTGTAATCGACGGCTTCTTTCATCACATGGCTGTGGAATATCACGTTTATTATTTCGAATGGTTCCAACTACAGTCGCACTTAAAAACTACGATACACAGAAATATTTAAAAATTAGCTTATACAATTATAAGGTAAAGATTGCAAGGAAAAGCGGAGGGCTGAGGCTTAGGGTTGGATTGTTGAGGAAGAGAAATGAAGGAGGACTGCACTTTTACAGTTTGCACAGTTAGATATTAATTTGATTCGCGGTGGGAGTGAGTTCCATGGTTTGACAGCATGAATGAAAAATAAACGTGAGGAACTCAAGTATTGGCGACGATGGGGAACGATACAAAGATTAAAGACAAGGACGGGGATTTATTGTTAATAATTTTATGTAGAAATATACAATTTCTTGCATTGATATATTGTTGCAGTGTGCAACCTAGTAGCCTTTTAGAGTATTCGGAGGTCATATCTTCTAAAGCGGACCACATCGTTAAATGCTACTAGGAGTTTATGTTGTGATAGGGAATCAAGAGCGCTATCGACAAACTCAGCATACGTAACGAGAAGCACTATTAATGTCAATACCAACTTACGTCTCATTTCCATAGGAGTAAGATACTAAGTAAGCCACAGTTTATGTAAGCATCCATAGACCCGACCAATAACTGCTTTAGTATGTATGACTATAGTCTGAAAGGTTACGATCGATAATAAAACCAAGACTAGTGCAATGTTCAACAGGTGTAATTTTAGTATTGGTTAAGCATATGTCCGGCAAGATATTGTGATTGAAATTTCTCTTGGAATTTTGTTGGGTTAAGGAGCAACCCATCAGCGACGGACCAGGCAGAGATTTGGGTAAGATCCTCATTCCTCATTTATCAAGCTTTCTAAAGGGTTTGCCTAGATGGAGTTGTACGTCATCTGCATAAAGATGCACAGAAGTGTGGGTACAGACTGATGGGAGTTCGTTGATGAATATGCAGAACAGTATTAGATTGGCCTTTGTGGAACACCTTGAATTAAAAAATTTAGTGAAGAGGATTTGTCCACAGAAGTGACTCTCTGGAATCTACTTGATAAATAGGTGCCGATAAGTTCTACAGCCCTACCACTGAGACCAAACAAGTTTTCAAGCTTCCACCTTAGAATGTTGTGGTCTATTCTATCAAACGCTTTCGAGAAATCAAGCAAACAAAGTAGGCCTATATGACCCTTATCGTAATCTTGCCGAGTTTCATCAAGTAGGTTTATCATAGCCATAGAGCAGCTATGATTTGCTTTAAAGCCTGATTATTTCGGGTAAAGCAAGATGTTGACGATTACATGGCTTAATATTTGTTTCTCTAAGACTTTCGATAGACAAAGTAGGATGCTCATTGGTCTGAAGTCAGAGGAGGAATTAGTGTTTGTTCTTTTTGCGACTGGAAGGAACCTTGCAATTTTCCAAGACTAGGGAAAAGTTGAAGCGATAATGCAGAAATTGAGAGATGAACTATGTATAACTTGGGGTAAAGTAAGTTCAATACATCGTATGGGTACGACATCCTCTCTAATAGCGTCAGACTTAATAGTCATAGTGATTTGTAAACTTCATCTTCACTTACAACTTCAAAATCTTCCAGTCTACGAAATACTCATTCAGATTATCAGAATCGAGAACACCCTTAATCGACAGGTCTTTGGAAACACCGATCTACTAAGGTTTGATGCAAAGTAATTTTTTTTTTATGCACGTTTTATCAGAGTTGCGTGATTCCGCGCCTCTTTAAATGCTTCCCAATTGATGGTAGTTGATCTGCGCTTCCATCGACATTCCGAACCTTAATTGAGTTGATCACATTAGAAGTGAACCATGGACACATTGAATGCATTGAGATGTTCGTCTGTAGTCAAATTTTCCTCCTCAGGGAGAAGTACTATCACCCCTACTATCGTAGTTAATTAACTACTGATTATATGCAATGATGGCTTTTATGTCCAAGGATATACACACTACATTGCTATTCTAATCAAAGATCGATCTAATCAATCGAGGACACAATCTCGGATCGCCTCCAGAGGGCTTTGAGCCTAGTTGTTGAATGGTGCATAGATTCACTAATAGGAAAAGGCGAGAAAGACTCATAAATGCCACTCTCTTCGGTGAGACAATAGAGTTCCCAACGGAAATCAATTAACTAGGAATCACACTGGATGAAAAACTTACATGGAACACTCATCTTTGTAAGACTATTGACAAGGCCAGGACCTCACTATGCACCAGCAAAAGTCTAGCTGGAAAAAATTGGGGACTTAATCCCAAAATCACAATATGGATGTACACGGCAATAATAAGACCTATCATCACGTATGCCCTTTGGTGGCATAAAGCAACGCAGAGTTCATAACAGGCCAAACTGAACAGAACACAACTGGTGCAATAAAAACCACACCAATAGCTGCACTTGCAGTTATTCTAAACATCCCACCACTTCATCTGGAGCTCATGAAAGACGCAATGGTAAATGCCTATATGCTCATCACAGACGATGAATCCAATTCCAAATTTTGACGAATTCAAAAAAAAAAAAAAAAAAACGAATTACTTGAAATACACTTAATAGACAAATATCTACCACGATTAACTTTCGGCACAACTTTAGTTACGTTTCCAGATCGTCTTAACTGGGAACAGGAAAAACCAAAACTTGCCAAGAACTCACACGTATGGTGCACAGACGGATCGAAAATAAATGAAGGACTTGGAGCCGGAGTATACTTTCCTCGCACTAAGCCATCCATACTTGCCAGTATGGATACAAGCAGCTCCGTATTTCAGGCTGAAATCCATGCAATAGACCTATGCATTCGAAAGAATTTAAACAGACATATAACAAGCAAAAGCATTTATATTCTCTCCGACAGCAGAGCAGCCCTACTTGCAATTAAGGCCTTTGAAATAAAATCAAATCTGGTTTGGGACTGCCTTCAACTCCTACAAATACTGGCCACCACAAATAAAGTTCATCTCATTTGGGTGCCAGGACACAGCGGACATGAAGGCAACGAAAAAGCAGACGAACTAGCCGGGAAAGGATCCGCACTTCAATTCATGATGCCAAGGCGATTCTGTGGGCTATCAATTAATACAGTAAAAGGGAGTATTAAAACCTGGCTTCATTTCTGGAGAGTAACCGAAGGAACAGACAAACTAATAACTTTATGCCGAACCGTTGCCACATGAAAACAAAACAACTACTACAACTTAGTAGAAGTCAGATTCGAGTGACCACAGGCTTTCTCACAGGACACTGAGGACGTGAAAACGGCAGGACACATACTATGTGACTATATAATGGTTTAACCAAAACACGTCAACGTTATCTAGGTAAGTTCTAAATTGAAGCGGCGGATATAGTTGCCAGTTCACCTAAAGACGTAGCCACCTTCCTAACTAATTGCGGCATCATGGCTGAGCTCTAAATGGAGGCCCATTTGTGGCCGCAGAGATCTGGGATTATTTATACCACCTCCCACTACAATCTAAATCTAAATCTAATGCCCATTTCGCATTGTACCAATATACAACAAACAGCTAAGATACTCGTATTTATCGAGTTCAGATAAAGTCAAACATCTCCATTGTGGCTTTCGTGTTCGTCTATTTTATGATTTCGTTTTTCAAATTCTATATGAATATCTTGTTAAAGATGATCGCAGTGATTTGAGTAATTGTTGAATTTACAACTGGTTCTCTGTTCCAAATTTCTCCACTTGGTGTGTGATACTGATTGATAACTCAATTTATATTTCCATTTTCATCGCGGTATTATCCTCGCCAACCACAGCTTCGTGAGCCACATTTATATCGGATCCAGGAATCATAATCGACTGACCATTTGCACTGAAAACCTTACAATCAATCATGTGTGCGTTTGCACGTAATTCGTTTTCTTCAATTAAGTCCAGTCCAGATCCATTTCGTTATCGTATCGTCATCAACGTGAAAAGAATCTTCCTCTTCTTCTGATGGGCTCTCGTAAAGCAAATCGGTAACGAATGCTGTACGTTCCTCACCACGGTTGAATGTTCGTAGATTAGACATCCACAAATAAAAGCATACAATATTTGCACAATTGTAATAGTCACACATGGTTCCTTTTATTTATAAATGGTAAACAAATCAATTTCCAAGCCTGAAATACACTTTTTCCACTGCTTCACAACAACAAATACGAGTATAATTGTAACACGAAATGAACTATTTTCAAGAGCAATTGTCAACAAATTATATAAAAAATAACGCACAGACAGATACAAATAAAATAAATAAATGAAAATAGCGCGGGGTAAAATTGGGGTGACTGCGGTTACAGTCACCAAACTTGTAGATTTTCGACAAAAAATATATTTCAAAACTTGACAGAAACAATATTATTCGATTTCAAGGTAGCGCTGGGGAACATTTTACCCTAGTCCTTGTACCCCTTTAGAACCAGGTCACAAGAGCACCTTTACCGAAATGACAATTTGTGATTAGATTCTTAAAAGAATTGTCAGTCTTGCGTTTCTAGCTAATGAGCTGTTCGAACTTAAACAAAAACCTCAATTGTAGAGATTTTTAAAGTTTATTTTTGACCCTTGATGGCTGTGACTACTGTGACCCCTATAACTCCGACATTCAACAATCTACATCAAAGTACTACGCATCGAGGAGTAAACTAAATGATTAGTACCTTAAAGTAATGCGCTTTCATCATCCTCGGCAGTTAGAATGATAATCATGTTGTAATCGATGAAGGACAGTAGTCCATTCTATAGGATGCCTGAACATTGCCCTGGGCCCATAAGGAAGGTCCGAACCTTCGAAAATAAATGGTTCAATAGGTTAGGTTAGGATAGGTTTGGGGGTGGCCGTGGTGTAGTGGTACTAGCAATCGCTTCTCACTTGGAGGGTCCAGGTTCGAATCCTGCCCATGGCAAGTCAGTTTTTCATTTGTATAATTGGAACTCAGACAGAAAAATTCTGCGTGTGAAGGCATAACGCTGACACGTAGATTTGGCTGTTGTAGAGTTTCAAGCACAGAAAAAAATACTGTGAATTATACTCGAATCACTCTGATTGAAGAAAAATCTCTCCGTCCTATTCGGACTCCCACCCCCTGGAGAGCGAATATCGAAACCAAACACACCTGAGTTTCAAACCACTACAAAACAATTTTCCTTTCTCCTCCTTCTACCTTTCCGCCCGCGCCTTGGCAACAGTAAAAGGGTATCTAACCCCTTAGGCGCGCGTAAATTATAAAAAAAAAGGTAAGTGTGGCTGTTGGAAATACCAACCCACTTAGGCCCATTTTCCCATTGTGACGCCACGTGGATCTATGATCCTCTTACTAATGGAACCAGTTTGAGCTTATAATAAAGCGTAGGAGACTGTTAACGTCTATGTTTTCTAGGTCGTTTAGGTCGTTTTAGAAGAAAGCTCCTAGATGAAGCTTTCTCCTCTGGGAGAGAGCTGGACATGTACAGAGTAGGTGGAGGACTGTCTCCTCCTCTTCCTCCTCCATGCAGCTTCTACAGAAGTCATTTGTAAAGGCGCCAAGCCTTCTTGCGTGCTTGCCTATGAGGCAGTGTCCAGTAATGACACCTATTATGGCGCTGAGATGTTTCCTATTAAAAAAGGATCAGACTCTTAGAGGGATTCATATCCAGCTTTGGCCAGATCTGTTTGGTCGCTAGACATGTTTGCCCAGCAGTCCACCCAAGGTCTGTTCTTTTATTGGCATCCAGCTTTAGTGTTAGTTTGTATGTAGCGATTGGTATACCTATACTACCTTTTTCCGGTAGAATAGGTAGAATGGTTCCAATTTTGGCGAGTTCATCGGCTCTGCAGTTCCCTGGAATGTCTCTATGGCCCAGCACCGAACAAAGGTGAATGTTGAACTGCTCTGCCATCTCCATGAGAGATGATCGGCATTCAAGGGCGGTTTTAGAATATAATGAGACCGAGTCCAGGGACTTGATGGCGGCCTGACTATCTTCAGCCAGGACAGAGCTTCTTTAATCGCCAAAAATTTCCGCCTGGAACACGCTACAGTAATTTGGAAGACGATAAGTAGTATCGGTCTTATGACCAAGATGTATAGCCAGTCTGTTATGCGAGGTTGAATGCCCCATTTGTTTCCAATGGCTTTTTTGCAAAAGAATAAAGCTACTGTAGCTTTATTGACTCTTTCTTGAATGTTAGGTTTCCAGTTTAGTTTCCTGTCAAAAATGACACCCAAATATTTTGCTGTATCGGAGAAAACTAAACTGGTACCATTTATTGAAGGAGGGCCTATGATTGGAATTTTGTATTTCTTGCAAAAGAGGACAAGATCAGTTTTATGGTGGTTTATTCCCAATCCACAGTGATCTGCCCAGCGGGTTAATCTATTGAGATTTACTTGGAGGAGTTCTTTAATGGTATTAAGATGTTTTCCTGAGACGGCTATGGCAACGTCATCCGCATAGGCAATCACTCTGCTACCACCCGCTTCCAGGTATATCTGTAGTTCGTTAACTACTAAGTTCCTGAGAAGGGGAGAGAGGATACCGGCTTGCGGCGTACATCTTTTACCGGAAGTCTCACCCAGTTTGTAATTGATTATCCTGCTTTTTAGCATTAGACCGACCAACTCCCCAAATGAGTCGTCTACCTGCAGAGTTGACAGTACAGTCGTGATTGCGGATGTGTTGACGTTGCTAAAAGCACCTTCTATGCCCAGGAAAGCAACCATTGTGTACTCTTTATATTGTAGGGATCGTTGGATGTGGCTAGTCAGTGAGTGCAGAGCCGTTTCCACTGACTTTCCTTTACAGTAGGCATATTGAACCGTTGACATATGGATATTAGTCAGTCATTCTAGAGTTTTCAGAAGGATAGATGATAGGCTTATAAGTCTGAGGTCCTTTGGGGCACCATGACAACATTTTCCGGCTTTGGGAATGAATACTACATTGACTTCTCTCCATAACAGTGGAATGTGGATAAGTTCTACACAGCTCCTCATAATATTTGCTAACACTGGCAGAATAATATCTGAGGACCTCTGTAACATAGCTCGGCAGGTATTATACCGTCCGGACCAGCAGACTTGTATGGTTTGAAGCTATGCAGCGCCCAGAGCAGTTTGTCTCTCGTAATCAGACCATAAATTTTGGTCACGGTTGCAGTAGGCCTGTTTGGGCTGCTGCTAGCCGCGAGTTGGGAGCTACCTGGAAAGTGGGTGTCCAGAAGAAGGTTGAGTGATTCATCACTTGAGGTTGTCCAAGAGCCATCGGTTTTTTTCAAACAGCTAGGCATCATAGGATTTGTAGAGAGAATTTTTCTTAGCCGCGATGCCTCAGAGGTTTCTGTGATTTTGTCACAGAATGACCTCCGGTATTGTCGCTTTGCCTTTCTCAGTTCTTTTTTATATAATTTGAGGGATTCTTTGTATGAATCCCAGTCAGTCACTTTTCTTGTTCTTTATGCTACGTTGAAAAGTTTTCTACAAGAGTTTCTGAGCAGTCCCAGTGCCGATGTCCACCAATGTCACTTTTTTCTTGCCTCTTGGTTGAATAAGAGGGCAGGAAGCGGCCATATCCTGATTGAGAGACAGAGTAAATTCATTGACGTTCATGTGAAGCTCATTGGTGTCACGCGGGGGACATGATAGTTCAGAGGATAGCGTTTCTGACAGTATTCCTCTGTATTTTGGCCAATCAATTTTCCGGTAATTCCGGAAAGCTGGTTGGCTGGGGGAGCATCACTCAGGCTGAATTGGATGTATCTGTGCCTTGAAAAGTTCAGTTCGTTAGCCTTTGAGTGATGCTTTCGTAGACAAGAGTAATATCTAGAACTTCCTGTCAGTTTCTAGTTATAAAAGTGGGCTCATTGTCAATGTTACAAATTAAGAGGTTAGTACTTAAATTATAGTCAAAAAGTGACTCACCTCTATCATTGATGTCGGTACTGCCCCATACCGTGTGATTTGCGTTAGCGTAGCATCCGATCATGAGGCCAGTTTTTTGCCTTCCAGCTTCCAGTACCACCCTTTCTAGATTATCACCAGGGAGAAGGTCCACATGGTCGTGGCCAAGGTAAGCCGTTGCCAGCCAGTAGGAGCCTCTGGCAGTCTCTAGTCTGGCAATGGGTAAAACGGGGTCGCTTAGGTTGGGAAGTAGAAATACATCAAGGCTACGTTTCACTAATATACAAGTTATGATCTTACATTTGTCTCTTGTATAGAGCAGAGTATATGCGGGTATCCTAAGGCCACGAACCACGCCTTCTACAATCCACAGTTCCTGGATTAGGATAATATCTTCTGCGTTTCTAGAAAGACGCAGAATGAGTGCGGCCGAAGCCTTTTTTGAGTGCTGGAGATTAATCTGGAGAAACCGTATCATTGCTACAATTTTCCAGAGTAGCCTCCACCACGGTGTTGTTGAGGTCCTCCGGTTCTGAAGATGTGCCCAAAAGCTCATCTTCTACCTATGATCGTGTAGGACCTCTCTTTGCTTCGTCATCGGTTTCCATTTGGGACAGGGTGTCAAAAGACGAGACCGACGGCTTAGTAGTCACCTCGGATAGATTGGAGTCGTCGCTATCCATTACTGGAAAGGATATCGACGCTCCGAGATCCAAGGTTGTGTTATCAGGTATTAAAGGAGGAGGAGGTTGCTTATAAGCATCCAGCTGTCATGCCTTTCGTCTGCGCCAGAGGATTAATTATTGATCGCCATTAACGGGCATCTATAAGAGCCCCTTAGTTCCCCAGTTTCGCGACTTTCCAGTCATGAGCCGGAAGATCAAGAGATCTCTGGTTGGATCATGCGATGAGCTTGACATGGCCTTGGTGCCAGCCAGCGACGCTTGTGATAGGAGGTGGTCCGGGGTTTTCCCGCATGATGACCAAGAAGTTGCTAGAAAGCTTCAGCTTGACAAACTGCCACCGTTCAGGTGTAATGGAACCGTCGGTATCGGTCACCGCGATCACCAATGCGTCCTTTAGGACTTCATTGAAAGACCTCAGAGATGTGCTGTTGGCCCAGGGGTTTTGGAACTATGTGTTTTGGTCCTCTTGGAAACCGGCACGGTTTCCTCCAACGATCTCTGCCGCTTGGAGGAGTCTTTTAAAATTTTGGGAGCAGTGGAAGCAGTGGGTAATACATCCCTTAGGATGTTTTTAGCACACTCAACCTTGCTCTTTATGTCCGCACTTCTCTCAACCTCCGGAATGGATCCGAAGGTTTTGATAATGCGTGAAGCATTTCGGCGTCTTAGGTAGAGCGCTTTAGATGGAGCTTGCCGATGCGGCTGAGCTCCAGATTCCTCCTTATGGGGAGGAGTTTTAGTAGCAGCAATAAGTCCGTGACCTGCCACAAACTTGCTGCTGCTAGGGGTGGAGGATGTGATAGGACCATGGCTTGCCACAGTCTGCTCACTCCCTGAATTTTTATTTTTAGGCTCGTTGCGTTTGCCTTTAGAGGATGGTGCACCATGGTCTGCCACAGTTTTGCCTCCTCTCGACAATGCAGGAGCCTTGCTGGTAGTCGGTGCAGTCACCGTTCTACCGCCCGGTATTAAAGGAGTAGCGCCCTCGGATTTTGTTTTTAAGGTTCAATAAAATCAAAAACTTTGAATTCTCCTGGCAACAACCTAATTAAGGACATTAGGTCATTAGATAGCACTACAATAGATATAAACATCATCTATCGGGAAAAGGTATTCTAAATCATGTAAAGGCAATGAACATGCCACAAACGCAAAAAAAGTTGAACGATGATTGACTCGAGCATTCGAAAGCCGAAATTCGGCTCATTGTTGACGGACTCTGCGCTTATTTCATCGAATGGATACCGGTGTGGAACGCATGTTCCACCATTTTCCCCATTTTCTAATAACAAGTGAAAATATAATTGTTAGGTTATGCTAATAACATAGCACTTGTCTTTCTTGAACTTGCGAACGGAATTATTTTTATCTTCGACGTTTAGAGGACTCACGTGCTATTAATTGCCTCATCTAAAATGGTAGGACACTTGATCAACAATCATTTGGCAAGATTCCGGCTTTAGTGACTAAGTAAAATAGTGGAATTGTGTCCAGGTCCAGTTTGAAAGTTTCGAGATTTGTTGGAAAATATCACTCACGGACAGCGAACTGGCAGATACTTTTAAAACATTAAATTCCTAATGGAGTATATGGGGTGAAGTTGCTGTACAATGAGTGGGACATCCACCATCAGGGGACGAAGAGCTCAAAACCAGGCTTAGTCTATAATGACCATAAATGAAATAAAAATACGAGCTCGGTTTGGATGTTGACCAATGCAAGAACTGACTTAGTAAAAGCGATTGTCACACCTTAAGCCAAAAATATGTAGTAGTAATAGGCAGAGGAAATGGGCGCAATAGACAAGATGAGATAACGAGGTGTTTGTGACACTCGTTAAGAAAAACCCGTTTAATCTGGCTAAAAGAGTACGCATTGTACGCTATCTGAATTTGATCATAATACCGAACTACCTCCATAAAGCGAAAACAAGCTACAGGTATCTAACGGAAAAAGCTCTCCTCTATTATTCGAACGAGAGAAATCAATCAAGCAATTTTACTGGCAGACTATCCCATAGGATGGTCTTGGACTTCGCACCTGTGGAAAGTCATGTATGTCGAAATTCTGGACCTTATGATTCGAAAAAACGCGGCAAAGATCAGTTTTATGGACGACATCACTGGGGAAGAAGAAGTTCAATTTTAATGAAACAAGGCAGACAGGAAGAGAAGACTCATCAAAGGGCCGACACGATCCAGTCAAGATGGTAAGGTTTCAATGACTTCCATAGCTGCGGCATATAGACACTTAATTATAGCTCAAACCAATATGGGAAGGAAACTGCTCCTAAAAATAAGGTTTCATTTGGGAGGCCCTAACAAGTGCGATCATTTGGTCCGACCTACATTTAAGGGCTACCCAAGACTGATTTTTACTAATGTCGTGCTATTCTGTATATCCAATTATCGGAAGAGGGTGTGCAAAATGCTGAAATATTTTAATGCAAACAACTACAATAACATCTCATAAAAATTAGAACCATTTACTAAATACTCATTTCACACGCATAAGACTTACCCAAAAAGATCAGATTCACTACCCGGAAAGCTGATTCTTGGTGATAATGGTGATCTACCTTGACGCTTAAGCACATCATGCAGTCCTGGTGGAGCGTGTATTGGACTGAGAATTGTAATTTTCCGATTCGGTGGTGCAAGCAAACCTCCAGATAATGTCAATTGTGTGCGCATACTTGATGACGATACTGTCTTATGCATTTCAATAGTTTCAGCTGATTTCGATATGAGTATCGACGACGACTGATGTAGTCCAAATTTTCCAGTATTTATTGGTGACAGGGTATCCAAATTATCCGAAGTGGGCTCTTCAATTTGAGTCGATGCACTACGAATGCACTTATCCGGTTTGGTACTGACCACATTGGAAGTAGCCTCCGAGTGCGCTGACGTAGAACGAACAAATTGTCGTACGTGCTTCTGATGGGCTGTCAAAAAGCCACCGCCGCCCATGCTTGACGGGTGTGTATTCTCTGGCTGTTGTAAGAAACTTTGAAATTTCGATTTACCCGATGCCGATGAAATAGACGAAGTCTTCTGAATGATGCTTCGCTGTTCGGTGACAATTGATGCGCTTGACTTGGCCTTCAGTTGATGCGACAGTGTCGATGACGATGATGAGCATGTTGACGTTTGGTGCTCAACAACAGTCGATGAGCTCGACTGAAGACTTTGACTACGTGTACTTTGTGTCATGACACGATTTGATGATGCAGATATGCTAGAAGATGAAATCGACACAGAGGGAGTCGTAGTTAGTGAGTATGCTCTCGGATTTCCGGTGATTCCAGTGCCACCATTCGGTTCGGATCGATTTTGTGGTGGTTGTGTCTCTTCAGCGTCACCGGACTCGCTGGGTGTGGTCACAATGTATTGTGGCGCTGTAGTTGCCTCATCCACAGACATGGTGATGAATTTAATTTCAAATAAACAAATTCATAAGTAGCTACGTCAGGTATCTGTTAATATTAAATACAGTTTCAATAGAATTGCCTATTTACAGTCCGTCCTGATTCTGCAAACAAAAAAAAAATTAAAGGTACAAATTAGCTCTGTACAGTTTGTACATTTGAAATCGGATTATTAGATTTGGAATCCATTGATTGCGCGCACTATGAATACTCCTAGATATTCAGTCGTTTTTTTTTTTCTTTTTTTTCATTTGGAATTTGAATCATTCCCAACTACACAAGATTATCCTCATTAAAACCGCCTCTACGCTGCCGGATATAACGACTGCTGACATTTCCCACAGAGCAGATGGATTTGCATTTGAATCTACAAAATGATTTAATGAAAAGTTACGGGTATGATACACTGGCTACGAGACGATTGAATTTTGATGTGTTAATATTGTGTGTTTGTGGGCCGCCCACCTGAATTGCAATACTGAAATAATTGGCGCTCATCAGTGTATTTTCCTCACGTCAGAAAGGTAAACTAAAGTAGGTACATGCACGTTTTTATTTTTGGTACTTTTTCTGTCGTTATTTTTTTTTTCAAATTTGCTTAATCGGAAACGAGAGTGGTATTTTAATTGGAAAACACTCTTATGGATGACCTTGGATTAAATGTTATTAACAAGAATGTGTGCACTTTCAAAGAGCTTACGAAAGTACGTATCTATGTACACAAATTGATTAAGTTTGCAAATAAACAAATTTTTGAGATCGTTTGCGAAAACCTCGAACCAAGACGCGACGCGATTTAATGCCTCAAGAAGAACTTATCTCCGACTGAATGGGAAGCCATAAATTTCAATGCCAGTCAGTTGCTCAGTAACTTTTGAACGTGCTTTGGAAGTTTTACCATATAAAGGCGTAAGGCAATTCCCAACAATTGAGGAATTGACTACGCCTAACAGTCTGCATTTGTCAGTGTCTGACTTTTGAATTGGTAATCGATACTGCAGTGATTTTATTCCAAAACAAAGTACAACATCAACAACATCAAATATGAAATACAACCTTTTTGGGTTTCCCTAGAAACAGCTACTACGTGGTACCGCTACTAGTTTCCTTAATTGGAAAACTGATTGACAAACTGGTGGCAGAAATTAATATTCATCTGACACCTGTCTAGTAAAATGTGTTGATCTGAGGGCCTTTGTAGTGGCACTTGTTATGGATGGTACTGTACATAACACGTATACGTGTTTAATCGTTTCAATCAAGGACACTAAATGGTACTCTTCGAACTATCGGTGTGAACTTGATGAACGTATTCAAACAGGTATTACTTTCACCCCCTGATTATATCACTTGTGCGGCAGATATTAACCGTTTAATTAATTTATTTATTTATTCGTGTAGACTTATACAATAAGATACAATATCTTCTTAGACAGCATAAGCTTAATTGATATGGTTAAATAATATGTCACAAGGTTACAACAATAGGCAAAAAAAAAGCTAACAATATTGTAAATACGAGTATATATCCAAAAAGAGGGTACCTACACCTCGCATATGTACATCTCTATGCTGTTGTAAGCAACATTGAGGTTACGCTTGTGCTCAGAATCACAATTGCAACAAAGTTCACAACCGTAAAGCAAAAGAGGGATGAGTAATGTTTTGGCTAGTACGATTCTTGTTTTTAAGGGTGTAATTCTATGGTTGGTAGACAGCATACGAAGCCCTCCATAAACTCTCCCAATTATCAATCTGACATGAGTATTCCAAAACAGCTGAATCGACGAATTCAATTTGATTACTTTCATAGTATATTTTGGAGTAATCTGACGTTTCGATGGATTTTTTTGAGATAACCAAGCATTTGGACTTAAGCGGGTTAACGCATAGACCATTTTTCCGCGACAGCTTCGTTAACTTCGACAGCTGCATTTTCCGCTAGACCTAGGGGACTTTTCCGCATCTGAACATCATCATCATCATAAATATCTACTTGAGCAATTGGGTAAATCATTTATGTACACCGAGAATAAAACGTCTACTGCCTTCCTATTTATGGCTAGGACTTGGAATTTTATGGTGTTTAAGCTCAGGAAGGTACGTTGGGCGCAGAGCAAGACATCATTCAACTCTCCGTTAATTTGTGCAACGTTTTCATGCAAAATATCAACAAGATCACTCAAAGACAATTGGACATAATCGGCATACATATGGAACAGGGAACGTCGGGAAATAAGAGACAAACCGTTGATGTACATTGAAAACAAAATAGGCCCAAGTATTGATCCTTGTGGAACGCCGCACGAAACTTTAAAACTGGGTACATGCCATTGGTATCTGACAATTTACAGCCATCAGAAAATGTGATTTAATGTCATCATCCGTCAACATACCAGAATACAGCTGCCAGCTACGGTGTGATGTGTTACTCAGCCCACTTATAGTGGCCATTTGATTTGGTGAGTCTTTCTACAGACACTTGAGCCAATGCCTTATTAGAATTGGAATCAAGGTTTAATTAACCAACATAAGCCTGAAAGTGAGAAAAATTACTTCACAAGAGACTCCGTGAATAAAACTAATGAGCAATGCCCTAAGCATGACTTTAAAATCGTCCTCAGATATTTCAATGCCGAATTTGGTAAGCTTCTCTGACAGATTAGCCGGAGATGAAATGAGCCTGGGAGTGCTTTAATCCCTAAGAGTCAGCTTTATTGGTCTCATTGCGCAGGATACAAATTCAGTTTTCTAATTGTCCGTATACTTCTCTGTTGCAACTCGATGGAATGACGTATGGTGCGATATAAGAGAATAAACCAACTGCTGCCAACTATGAATAGAAGATTTGGTACTAACTTGGCACTGAAATACAAATCTAATACTTGCTAAACAGTTGGAAAATCGTCGGTTTTCGGTTTAAGGTTTTAGTTGTCAGGAGTTACATGCCTGAGAAAGAGAAAGAGCATAGAAAGGAAGGTTGAAGCTGACGTGCACAAAACTGGTTTATGAATGCATTCCTTGTCTAAGATCTAACACGCATATCAAGACTGCGATTCAACATCGGGTTAGCAGAATTAAATGTGTACTCGACAAGAAAGTTTATTTTTGGAGTAAACTTGGCACTTTCATTAATACTGCGGGTCAGTTTCACAGAGGAAATTTTGACGACAATGTATCACTAGTTCTGTTGCTTGAAGCAATGCTAGTGAACCGCATTACAGATAAAGTTTTCACTATAGCTCTAAGACGTCTGCAGTATTTAATGCGATCAACGGTTGGTACATAAGAAAGCTGACTGACTGTTTGACTGCTACAGTGTAACCTTACATTTTTCTGCCGAAAGCTAATTTCTCTGGATTAAACATGTCGTGCGATGATAGGCAGTATGGTGCCGTCGAATTTCAAACCTTTCGATTACTTTTAGATCTACACGGCTACAATAAGGTTAATTCTATCTAAGGCATCGGTTGTCACTGATCTTCAATGAATGGTCTATCCTGGTCATATATAAGCATTTTTTTGCATGCTTAGCTTCGCTCTAAAGGCACTAGTAATCCTTCCATCCGCTTAATATTTTTATCATCTTCCGTTGAAAACAGGAAGTCCTTGGCACGACCTACACTGGAGTTTTGATGACTTTGCATGATGACTATCTATTGACTTTAGACCTGTAGGTATGCTGTCTACTCAAGAGAATACTCGTACTAAGTCGATTTGCTTTTCACGCAGGGCTGACTTCGTCAACAAACTGAGTCAGGTAAGGAAGGAATGAATGCTGGCTAAACTCTTCTACGCAGAGATGTACACATTCCCGATGACAGTAAACTATTGGTTGTACTGACGAATGAGGCCATTAAATATGCTGTTGATTTCTTTGATGGCTTCAAGTCGCCGCGCACCAATGGCATATACCCAGTTATGTTACAAAAAGGTATAGATCAGCCGCTAGTAACTCTGAAGAGAATCTTCACTGCAAGCCTGGAACTGGCATACATACCGGATACATGCCGAAAAATCGGAAAAGAGGACTACATGCTCGCCAAGAGCTTCAGACCTATAAGTTTGAATTCCTTCATGTTGAAGACCATAGAGAGAATGGTCGAGATCAATGTGCGTAAAACTGTCTGTGATGCAACATGCCTACTAACACGAAAGATCTTACGATAGTGCGCTTCTGAATGTAGCTCACAGAATTGAAGGCGCACACGATAAGAAAAAATACGCCCTGAGTATTTTCATCCACATTGAGGTTGCTTTCGACAACACAACTTTTGACGGCCAGACAATGTTGGTGAATAGGGGTTGCCGCAAAAGGCGATGTTCTGTCACCCACTACTCAACTTACTCAGTACTTCTAATACTCGTATCTATGCACAAGCATACGCGGATGATATAGCTGTATTGTCTGTTGGATCGTGTCTAGCGATTGTTCAGCCTCTATCGAGCTATCGGGAAGACATGAGACCTGTCATCGAGAAGGGTCCTCTGGATCTACATGGCTATGATAAGGCCAATTATGATGCAATAACACCAGAACTCCGGTGCTCAAGACTGGTTTCGGCTACGATCTGAGCCAGGAGAAATGCGATAGGATCTTCACGTGGCTGGTGTCTTTTTGGAGGACGACAACGTTAGATTTCGGAGATATATGCAAAACTGATAGCAACGAACTACGATATACTATGAAGAATTTGTGGAGGGGACGAAGCATTTGTACCAGTAGCGACAGTCAAGCTGCGCTTAGAGTTTTGCTGAACCCTCTTATGACTTTCAAGTTAGTTCGAGAATGGAAGACATCACTGAACGCAGTCGGAAAGCTGAATTCACTGAGTCTTATCTGGGTCTCAGGTCACAATGGGATCCCAGGAAATGAAATCGACAATGAACTTGCCGATGGCAAGATTCGGAGGAAAGCTTTTCAGCACTCGAACCTACGTTGGGTTTGTTTTGCGTCCTCGGTTAAGGCTTCAATTGACAGTTGGGTTTCATATAAGCACAAATGCAGATGGCATAACTCCCTAGGTTGCAGGCAAACCAAACGAACGCTTAGCGATATCTCTAGGAAGTTAGCGACCTTCTTGCTGCCTCTCAGCAGCAAAGATTACAGGTTGCTTATTGGCGTTGTGACGGGCCACTACATTTTTGCTGGGCAAAAATGTTGTGAGGCTTGCTGTGAAAGCGATGACGCCACTGCGGAGCACTACTTCTGTGAATGTCCGGCTTATGGTATTCGGCATTGACGTGGTGAGTGCTGGCACTTTATCACTGAAGCGCTTACTCATCTTTCTTCAAAGGGATTAGGGAGCCTCAATACTTTCAAAAACTCAAAACTTATGCCACCCGCATCCAGAACCAGAACCAGAAGTTGAATATTATGTTAAGCGAGGAGCCGCTGAAACATAAGGTTATTCTCATAGCTGACTGAGAGGACCTCTTCATGTGATAAGAGTTCCGTCAGAATTTGCCGACGAATCGATAATTTTATACAGCACAGATATAAGGTCCGGATAAATATGTAGAGCGCAAGACAAATTTTCTAGTAATCTCTACAGAAGGCATACCATAAGTAGTTTAGCCCATTGCTTACTTCCGAAATACTGCAACAATGCAAGATCTTTCTGAAATTGCCCATCACTCAATCAAACTAATGTCACACGTCACAGAGGAGCCCCGATCAGAGAAAAACTTTGCAGAAACCAAATCATGTTTCGGTCGTGAATTTCCAAAGACGATTCGGGAAAACCCTGAGGGCACTTGACAACTAAAATCAAACGCACGTACCTCTGGGAGAAAACAGTCCGGTCCAGGAGAACAAGAATGCGAAATTTTTAACTATTCAGAATGTGTACTTTCTAGCTTAGAAGGAAGTTGAAAATCCAACAGTCATCTGAACAAGATTTACTCCAATTCTTCCATATCCATTAATCTTACTGATTTACTCTCCTGGTTATGCATTTGAATTTTCACATTTATTTTGAATGTCATGTCAGAGTTTCTCAGCTGTATCGTAAATTCTAATGACAATCACGTAAACTTGTACTATTTCGTTCTCGAATGACGTATCTGTTGGTAGATGGAGTACTCATACGAGTATGTGCTTCAATGTTATTCAAAAGAGAAAATCTGCAGTCTCCTGCGCTTGAGCCGACTTGCCATACATTTTAAAGGAAATATTTGTCCAACATCAAAGTTGAAGGTATGACAACAGACACCCAATAATGCCTTCAGAGTCATGGTGTTTTCAAGCTGAAACTACGAGTAGATACTTGTCGTTAAACATCTCCCATTTGTACTTGTTCACATGGAAATACTGTTCGATGTACGAGCGTATAACATACACACTCGTACATAATTAAGGGACATTTTCCATCAACCAAAGTGGCTTGTGAAACACAAACAACATTGAAGGAAGTGTAAGATGTCAAAAATAATTTTTTTTATTATGGCTATCTGCAAACTTTGACACTGATTTGTTTTTTAATTTAATTCACATGATTTCTGTTTTCTATGAGATGGAACTTCCTCAAAATTGTTTACATATTCGCAAATTCCATCCTCAAAGAATAACATGGCAACATTACCCCTAATTGAAATTGCTATAGCCGCTGGTGATGGAAAGTCGTCGAGATGAAAACAGTTTTGCAGACCCAAGTGCTAACAAAATATTTTACAAGTCGAAAATCCTGTTCATTTTGTTTTTGAATTTGAGAATTGCTTTCGAAATTACGATATGTTTCGAGGCAGATACGGTGTGTTTTTGAGGAAGTAGCGGAGCAGTGCATGGGAAAGGTAAATCAATTGAGAGTTGTGTTACTTTGAAGCAGAAACCAATCACACAACTGTGATTGTTATATTAAAATTTTCCTCGCTAGAAGAGGGATGGGTCATTCTTCGGTTAATTTTAAGAACACTCACTCTCTCTATAAACAATGCCTTTCGTAAATTAAAGCGAAAAATAAAGCGATTTGACTTCCTCCACGATCTCAATTGAATTAATTTGATGATAGTCTGCGGCAAATCGGCTGCCAAAAAAGATCAGTCAGATTCGTTAGTAGAATTAGCACAAGGAACGAGATGTCTGGCCTTAGGTATACTCGTACATATGATGAGACGACGAGTTTTTAATTGACCAATGTCATCCAGTCTCTGATAGGGTAAGTGAGGCAGGAAGTCACTAGTGAGTGACGACGCCGAGTGACGTTGGGATACCAGTTTGTATAATAAATAGAAATGTGATGAAAGTAACTGAAATCATAAATGCTCTTTACTTTTCAGACAGACTATGCATGTCAGCGTGGATTTGATAATGGCAGACTAGCCGTTTTCTTAGTAGTATAACACATACAGCTCGCAGTCATGGATGCAATGGATAGTAAACTATTTTCCAACCAATTGAATATACTATCCCGCTAGAAAAGTCTTTTGTCATAATGTCGGATCAAATTGCTCATAATCTTGGATGGAGAAACCTGCTTACTTTTAAATAGATCGACGATGAGATAGATGTTGTTGGGCAAAACGCTGGTGGAATGATGGGATAATACACTGAAGTCATCAAAGAAAAGAAAAAAAAATGCTCTTGTCATATCTTATAGACGTGAATTCTTAATTTTTTTTATATTTCTAGATATCTGCGATAATCGATTGTGCTTATTGTACCTCCAAGGAGTAACCATTGGGTATTTGGGTCGGTATCCATCCGGACTCGACTTGTCAAGAGCGAGTGCTGATCAGACGACAAAAATAGCAGCACTCTAAATGGGAGAGCGGATAAATTCCCGAGATCTTATCCGGGCTACTCCAATATATTTGGAGCTCAGACCGATAAGGATTTCCAAGACTAAGTCAGGGTCTTGGAAAAGAGATGGTATCGGATGAGCCCTTAATGGACCAACGGCAGTGCTCACAACCCCGAACGGGTTACTGGCTTCGGTCTAGCCGATTCCTCGTCCCAGGAGTATCTACAATGCAGCTGACAGTTCAGGTTTAGGTTTATGCCGCCGGGGCAACTGCCTGGCCATGAAAAAAAATCCACAGTTACGAAACATCAACAAGCCTCGGATACGAACGGATCTACTATTGACAATCCCTGTAAACGAAATAAGGACAAAGAACTTCGGATTTGTACAGGTCCCTTAATAGAACCTGTGCAGCCGGATGACTAGCTGAGACGCTGCAAAGCGCATGTATTACTGCCATCCAAGAAATGCGATGGGATGGTCCGGACAAAAAGAGGATGAAAAAGTTTACATCAACAACGGCAATTGTTATCGATGGCAAAATCAGCGCTTTGGATCCGAATTCGTTATTAGAGGCAGACTTAGGCAAGGAGTCTTGAGTTTCTGGCATGTGAACGAAGGAACGCCTCGTAACAATCCATATTAGGGATAAATTTTCGCGCATCCCCCCACAGAAGAGAAAGTGACAAAACCATAGATAGTTCCTACGAGCTTCTGAACAAGACCTACGAGCAGTGCCCTAGTTTACTTACTTACTTAGGTGACGCTACAGTTCGGGGTAGATCTGGGTCTTATCTAATAAGCGTCTCCAATTAGTCCGGTCTTTCGCTAACTGCCTCCAGTGGTTGATGTCCCCCTCTACTTGTACGCTTCACCTAAAGTGAAGCCCAAGGAATCTGTGATCCTTCGTCTTAATTCTGCTGAGGTGTTGTTGGAAGAGTTTATAACAGGGCCGAGATAGGCAAACTACCTCGAAATTAAACAATAGCTGTCGACTGTGCCATTCTATGTGTCCCTTCTTGTTGATAGCATATACTTGCTTTTGCCCTCATTTTCCGCTAAGCCTAGTTCCTAGCGGACGCACCGGTGACAGTCCGCTAAGTTCTCCCAATTATGTTGATACGAGTATCATCGGCGTACGTTTGTAATTAGTTGTACCGACTTTTGAAAGAATGTGACTCCAATGTTCGCTTGTAAGTTCCGGACAATTTTTTCAGAAATGTTAAAGAAGCCAAATGGCAGCGTGTCACTTTGTATAAAACTTTTTTTGACATCAAAAGTCTCGATTAAGTCGTTACTGATCTTGCTGAAGCAGCGAGCTGTTATCGTCTATGGTGGCATGGCTCAATATAGCTCGTCTCTGTATATACTTGAAATCGTTGAAAAGATGGTATCGACTTGGATTTCTTTTTTCTAGGATGTTCCGAAGTATGAAGATTTGGTTGATTGTTGATTTGCCTGGTCTGTAACTGATAGGTACCAATTAGGTTGTTGGCGGAGGGTTTCAGACGTTCCAAAGTCATTTGAATACATCAGCCGGAAAGTCGTCAGGTCCAGCTGATTTATTGAATTGGATTGGATCGCCTAGATACCATTATCCTTACTTCATTCTGGTCAGATGGATGAAAGTTTTGGCAATCATCGTCTAAGCTGAATGGCCTATTCTGACTGGTGGTGGGATGTTGGGCCTCGTTGCCACTATACGCTTTCCATATTCTCAGCACCGACTATGACTACACTACAAGGGTTCCTTCTTCATTTCTACAGGCCTTCTTGCTTCTTAGTAAAATTTCCGTACATTATTACTGGTGTACAATCTCTCAATATCTTCGATCGCGCGTTTCTTGTGCTCATTTTGCTTCTTCTGGAGAAGCCGACGACTCTGCTGCTCGAACACTTCTCGTCCTAGGTTGCAGCGCCGCTTTGTAGGCTTGCCGGCATTCTTCATCAAACCAGGGGATTATTGATGGTGGTCGGATAAAGCCTAGTACATACACCAGTTGCGGTATTCCAGCCGGCACATTGGCAGCGTTGCCACTCAGCGAAGATTCTGGCGATACGTTTTCTAGGCTCGTCAGCAGTGAGTCCATATTTTAAGTGAGTCACATATTTTAAGCTTTTTCGTAAGGAGTTGTGAACCCTAGGACGGCCTAGGACAGTATAATACTACTGGCCAGCATACCCTTGCCATTTAGACTGCATGAGTAAGGGTTACAGGGAGCCACCACTGTGAGGTAAGGCTAGCTCTTCGCTATGAACTTGAGTGTTACGCTGCTGCCCGATCAATCGCCACACAGGCTTCTTTTATATTCAAACTACAATAACTTAGCAGAAAATCGGGCTTAGCTCGGTAAGGCATACAAACGCGTATACCCAGCTCTTTGCAAATGAAATGAAATGACCAAGTGGACAGCCTACATATGTGGACCGTAATCACCCTCTATTGCCTAAAAATTACATAGATGTTCTCTGAATTCGCTTAGTGTTCAACAGGTCGGAGGTATTATTTCAAAACAGAAATGAAAACTGAAGTACGATGGTACTGGAAAACTCGAGGTATGTTTGCAAAGCTCCTTAAATCTTCCATTACGAATGGACAGTACTTTATAATTCCACCCTCTTAGAGGATTACATTTCGTTCAACAGAAAAACAAATTGAAATGAATATTTTCCATCATTACAAAACAAAAACCCAACAAAATACGATTAAGCCTTTCCCAATCACATATGAGAATATACAATTCCCTGAATATGACAATTGCTCGTAGCTATAGGCACTCAAATTCGAGTTTTAAAACCAGTAAGCATTGTGGGCATTAAAATCTCCTGTTGGTTTTATTTCTTTTGTGGAATTGTCATGCTGGAAGGTACATATACAAAATACAATCCTCATCTCGGTTCCTACTAAAAAAAAACAAACACAACGAATAATGTCCTCTGGCACATTTGTCGATGATACGGAAGCCATCCTTTTCAGGCGTATATTCCTCTAACTCCCCTTGACCTTAGGAAAATTGTGAAAATCTTATTAAACGACAACAACAAGAATAATGACAAAAACACCAACAATTGCAGAGCACAGCTTGAATCGCTATGAATATTAAAATGATGCTTGAAAGGATTCTTAAGTTTAATGGATTCCTTAGCTTATTGGTGAAATGGATCTACTTCAGCCCTCTCCTACATATTTCTTCTACTAAATTCAATAATTTAGCATTCTTTCTGCTTTCTACTTACTCCTAAGTATTAATAACGTCATCAGAGTTTAAAGTGAATTTATAACCAAGCCTAGGGTGGGCACTCAATTTCACTCATAATTTATTTACAACCCGCTATGTTACAAACTTTTTTTCCTCGTGCCACAATTTTTTCCAGATGATGCACGAAGATATCATCAATTTGGGTGCCACCACTCTCTAACAAACAAAAAAAAAGAGGGGGAATATTTTGAAATTGGGTGAAAAAACTGCAATAATTGTTTATTTATAATCCAATTAAGAAACATGAAATTGCCCGGAACTTTACTGAGTCCTAGTTAATTGAGTCCTTGTTCTCATCCTTGTGGTACGATTTGTTGGTCAATTTAACAATTTATAGTAACTGTTTTGTCGAATTTATACGAGCTCATCGTTATCTTGACTCTTTGTTGGAATACTCGTATTATTTACCGAAAACTTGTCAGGTCAACCACAAGCCGTTTTGTCCGTTTTGGGAAAGAGTCCCTTACCATCTTGAGCACAAGAATTAATTTGTTGTTCACCAATGGTTCGAGGGGAGTAGTTGTTAGCAAGGCAAACAATTAAGGATGCTGCGACTTTGGACCAAGGTTGTTAATTCCTCCAGGGACTCATTTGTTTTTATTCATTTGTTATTTCTAGAAATCGACATTGATCCAATATTTGTTTTTGATGTGCAGACTGCGAATACAAGCTGATGATAGTCTTTAGTCAGGAGGATTCTCCAGAGTAAATTGATAATTAGAGTAATTGAAATCTTTAAGTGATGACACAAATGTGGAATGGTGGACTCTTAGAATTTTGTAAATTTTGTGTCTAATCCAAAAAATTGTATCTGACTTTATTGGAAATACGTTAAGTTAATTTTGGAGTCTGTTTGACGGACATCCTTTGGGTTTTTGAAAATTTGACACTGATTAATGGTCGCCAACAATTCTGTGGGCATGCTCATAAGCACATTTATTATAATCTCGCTCCTGTACTTGTAGTTTATCTTGTCTGATGTTTGAATAATGATCCAAGTTACACAGTACGTAAGCCTCTGAGGCTGTTGACAGCTAGTTTTGAAATTGTTTGTGTTTTTTTTTTTTACTTTTTTTTTCATGCAAAAGTTTGGAACTTAATTTGAATAAAATTCTAGTTTGGGTTGAAGTTGCGTTGCCTTCGGAGGGGGGATGATGTTTCACAACAAGTTCGTATTCCGTTTTCTTGTAATGTCAAATTTATAACGTCATATAATGAGATGTGTTTCAAAGTTGCAATAAAATGCAGGATAGTCATATACTATAATCACATGTCAACGGCAGACATAGTGTCTTATGTACATGCATGTGCCAACATGCTAATTCCTATGGCCTTTAATTAGATTGAATGAGTAATATGATATAAGTAAGAAATTAGAATTAGAAATCCTTCATCTCATGAACTCAAATATTTCAGTGATTGTCACATTGATTTTAACGGATTTAGAATGATCTTGTCTTGATTGAACAGACAACATATGTAGGCTCATTCATGTCTCATCTTATAAAGCGTTTGTATGAGCAGTATGAGTACAAAATTGTGACTTTTGTGGCCAGTGACGACGGGGTCAACATTCATACTGGGTAAAACTAAAACCAATTATGACATAGCTGGTGGTCAGCTTGATACAATGGCTTTTCTGCGGGGATTTTCTTCAGGCGTAGGGTTCATTTCCAAGTGGTAAGCAGAAAAACAGAGCAACACTAATTGGATAGCTTCCGAAAGTGATAATGTAAAAGTATACAAATCTCCTGCCATTCAGAATCGGCGAGAAACTATAGGTCGCCCCCTATCACTGTAAATAAAATGATAAGAATGGCATAGTAGACGAAATTATAACCATTCTTTAACAATTACATATGTTCTATTCATCCTGAGTAGTAGATGAGTGTTTCTATGTCATTCAAATTTATTTTGAAAGTCGATCTTAAATTTGTCAAACGTATAGAAGATAATGGCCAACTAAGGTTGTTGCGCGTCATGTTTTCGATAAATGGGTTCAGTGGTAGAAGTTTGGCTTTTCTCCCTCCGTTATGCCGACAATTTTGCGAAAAGATCTCGTTCTACACTCATATAAGTTGCACCTGGTGCATGGAAAAATCCTACGAGACCCTTAATTTGGGGAAATATCGTGTTTAGTGACGTGACTCACCTTGTGTTCAAAAGGTTTGTGAACAAGCAGAATCGCCTTTTCTGCTGGCGTCTTCGGTCCTTAATTTTTCAAAAATGAAGCCGGAGATCGCGTTACAGTGAATGACCAACATTGACAGACGGTGATCATAGCAAGTCTTTGTCTTGTAGCATCCAAATTGAGAGACCATCTCTCGGTAAACCGCGTCACTGAATGGCTTTCACTTGACACATAGTATCCTAAAGAAAGTGACTCACAGCGACAAGTGAAATTTTCAAAAAAAGTGATAAAGAACACAAAGTTGCGGCAGCAAATGAATATTTCTAACCAGAGCAACTGAAGATGGGATATTTAAAGAAGGGCTCCTACATATGCTTCTGGAAAAGACAAGCCTCGAATGCAAGCTCCATGAAAAACTGAGTTAAACCTAGTGAAAAGCAGAAGAATCTAAATTCTTCATCATTTGTCGCGGGCACTAAGGTCAAAATATTTATTAACGATTGTTTTACTAATTATACCAGAGCTCTATTTAAGGAAGCTAATAAAATTAAAACAGAGAAAAATTACAAATATTTTTGGTTTCAAAATTCGCGAATCTTAATGAGAAAAGTTGAAGGGGGTAGGGTTGTTGCTACGAGTATAAGATCATTTCTTGATTTTTGTCTTTACTGAAAGACTAATTTTCTTTTAATTCTTTTCAATAAAATCATTTTACGTCTGTATTTATTAATAATGGTAATCTTTTAAGCAACGACCCAATCACTAAAATAATAGTAAACATTGATGATGATTGATTGATATTTTGTTGTGATTCTAGTTAGGGCACTTCTTTTTTTGTTGTGCATCAAAATATACGTAGTTTGGGGCAAAATTTGGATTTGTTGGCTTGCAATTTGTTTGCTTGCTTTTAAATTTGTCTGTGTATATAGGTTACACTTCTGTGATATTCAAGTGTTATTGAATGAATTTCTAGAGCTCTTAGAAAACAAAAAAGCGGGTAATTTTGTTCTCCTAGCCGATTTTAATATTGACATTCAAACTGCGAGCACTAATTCTGACTGTTACCTTCCGTCAACGGCTGAACTTAGTTTTTATTCATTTATAAATGAAACAACTAGGCCAAATTCAGGTACTTGTCCTGAACATGTGTTCGGACGTTTTACACAAATATCCACAAATCAATGTGCTGGTGTTAACTTTGATCTGCACATTACTAATCATGACTGGTATTTTGTTTAGTTGTCTAAAAAGTAGGAAAACTTCAAAAAAATATTTTGTCGTCCAAGGTATGCAAGGTTAATTTTGACCTTCTAAATATTGAACTTCTTTCTGAAACTTGGGAGGAAATCTATCTGGAAGGTGATGCATCTAAGCCTTATGATTTGTTCTTAACTTTCTTTCAAAATTATATAGGAAATTGTACTTACACGGTCGTTCGTAAAAAATCTGAAGAGAAGCTTAAGCCTTGGATAAGCTATTCCTTGTTAAGAAAGATTTAATTTAAAAATAGATTAAGGAAAAATGCTACAAGCACCCACTTAACTCAGCACTGAATAACAAATTCAGAACTATGAGCAAGAAAATAAATAAAGAGATCAAGATAACGCGTGATCTCCTTGACCCTTATTCTAAGGTACAAAGTGCACTTGGCAATCCTAGAAAGGAATGAAAGGCTATTAATAGAGTAATTGATGGCAAATCCACCAATATCAATAAATATGTAGTACTGTGGAATGATGGTGTTGCTTTTGATGATCCTATAGCGGTATCAAACCTTTTTAATGGTTTTTTTTTCAACGGTCGGCTTGTTGTCTGAAAGTACGTCATCTACATATTGCGACAATTGTGCAAGATCGCATTTTATTGAAGATAATGTTAGAAAAAATAGGTTTTTTTTGAAGAAATCTCAGTCTTTGAGTTGTTTTAAAATTATAAGTTCACTTACCAACTCAAATTTCTGTGGTAATGATGGTATATCCAACCTTATCCTTAAAAAAATTCCACTAAATCTAGTGGACATTCTTGCCTACATACTTAACTTAAGTGTTTCTACTGGTGTCTTCCCTGATAAACGTAAGTGTGCAAATGTAATACCTCTTAAAAATGGTAGTAAAAGTGATAAAAATAATTATAGGCCAATTTCCTTATTACCCTCAATCTCCAAAGTCTTTGATAAAGTTGTTAAAAACATAGTGCTGGCTTATCTTACAAAAATACATTTTCTTAATCCTACTCAGTTTGGGTTTAGAGAAGGCCTTTCTACAGAAGATACGCTACTAGAGTTCTGTTCTTTTATATATAAATCATTGGATGACAAAAAATGTTGCGCCAGACTCTTCGTGGACATAACATAATCAAAGCCTTAGTAAACCACACTATTCTTCCTTTGTACATAGTTGGTTTTATGTCGTACTAAAAGAATAGAACCCAAAGAGTCAAAATTGGTGATTTTTTTAGTTACTCAAAAACTTTGAACTTAGGTGTATGTACCTCAAGGTTCAGTTCTTGGTCCTATACTGTTCCTTGTCTATATAAATTCATTATTTAGTCAACCATTCATAGGAAAAGTTACAGCCTTTGCCGATGATCTCGGCATTGCATATCGCTCTGATAATCCCTTGATCTTAAGTGCTGACATAAACTCATGATGTTCACCTTCTGAGAATATGGTTTGCGGAATACAGGTTGGTTGTCAGTACTAAAACTAAATTGATTATCTTCAATTTTAGTGTGAAACAGTCCAATAATGATGGATCTTGTGACACGAATTGTTTTAAAGTTGAAATAGAGTAAACGCACACATGAGCTGGTCCGAGCATATTTTAAATTTAAAACAATATTTGCTATCTGCAGTTCGTGGTTTTTATCATCTCAGAAAATCCTATGATAATAAAACTTTAAAAACACTTTAATTTGGAATTTTTCAATCAAAGTTACAGTACGGTTCAAGTTAGAGGGGAGGCGCCTACCAAACCGAGCTTCAGCCATAAGTCGCTTGTCAAAAATGTGTTATTAGAAAAGTGTGTATGGCAAATCGTATAGCTCGTTCTATGGCTTTGTTTAGAACATTGAAAGTTCTACTATTAAAACACTTGTACTATTTTAAAGTTTCTAAAGTGTTTTTTTATGAAAAGTGGTTCTTTATATAGTCCAATTTATAACTCTCGCAATCTGCGAAGTAATTCAACTAATGTTGTCGTCATGCCTACTTTTCGCACCACTTTATTCAATAATTTTTACTCAGTTGTGTCCTGTAAGTTGTTTAATAGGCTTCCCATGAATATAAGATTCATAAGATCTCTATCCTACTTCTTGAAACAAGCTAAAACATGGCTTCTCGATTTTGATCATGAATAAATTAAAGTTTTGCTGTCCTATGTTATTTAATTCAGATATAGTTAATTATTTTAAATTCTTTTCAAATTCCCTCTTCATTCTTTTTTTCTTTTTTTTTTCTAATTTTATTATTTGTTTTTAAATGAATTGTATACCATTCACCCCACATTTGAAGTAATTTTTTTTATGAAGTGATATTACCACTATTTGCTAATTATCAAATAACAATGTTACTACCTATTCTTAATTTTTTATTGTTATGATAAAATAAGTAATCCATTTTTGTTAAACATACATATTAAGAATAATGCATAAATAAATCAAAAAATATAGTAACGAAAGGAATCAAGGTGAATTTAAGCAGCACTTCTAGGAGCCATCTGAATAAAAACAAAACAAGGCTCCTAGTTCTTACAAGGGTCTATAAAGGCATTTCGATCCAAAATTTCAATTACACCTGGTCAAACAGCTATTGATGAATCTAATATCGCAGTTTTGAAGCATTCGATGGCCAGAATCCGCCGTATTCGACCCAATGGAAAAGCCCATTATAAGACTTTGGAGTGTGAAGATCTTTTGTAAGAGTTCTCCAAAATCTTTTACGAGTGAATATAATAAGATTGATGTGTAGTAAAATAAGGGATACATTTTTGTCCGAATTAGTTTAAATGAAAATTTTGGAGCTTTGGTATTATATTTCTTCTTGAGCTATTCAACCAATAGTGTGAAGTTCGGCTTGTATGTTCGGTTCAGAGAATTTATCCATACTTCCTTATTAATTTACTTGTACAAATGTTCAACATCTTGTCCATCGAGCCGGACCGATCACAAGATCATCTGGGTCTCGTCTGATAGGCAGGAAACATCAAACCAGATAGACCACATTGCTGTTAGCCGACGATTTAGAAGCTGTATTTGTGCCGTTCGTAGACATCGGAATGTAATGCGCCCACAGCTAGAAGACACCTTCGTACTGCATTCGTGACTAGAAACGTTGCCAATATGCTCACTATACCCAAGTACAATACCGACAGACTTCAGCATCTCGCAGTACGTCAACAACTCGGGGACCAAATAACTGTGGATGAACACTGGAGATCTCTGAAAAATGTTTTCACATCCGGATCGCAGAGGTTTATCGGTAAAATGCAGAGACAGTGCAATACATAGTTATCAAGTGACTCCTGGAGACGAATCGGGAACGTATTTCACTCAAAGTTCCGATTGCAGCAGCTTCAAGCCCTGTACCGCGTGAAAAGAAAAGAAATACAACGTAGTGTGAGATGCGATAAGTGCATCCACATCAATGAGCTAGCAAAGAGCTTACAGGGGGACGCAGCACCGAGTAGCATCATTTGAAAAATGTGGAAGGTTTCCTACTTAAAGTGGATGACAACCAGCTCAGAAGATGGATGGATCACTTCGTGATGATACTTAACCATATAGACGACAGCGCGACGATGACATGAACCATCTTAAGTATTGTAGTAAATTCCCGAATTCGCACTCCTCCCCCTAGTGGACCCATGCCCAATTATTAAGGCTTCTTCTATCAATGACGTTATACGACTGGTCTATCGTAACAGTTTTCTGAACTTAACGCCCCTGAAGGATGCTACGATTTCACCAGTTACAATTTGCCGATCATAAGTCCCGGAGGTGTCAGGACCATCGGCAGTCCATACCAGGACTTAAATCATAGTATCGTGGAAGTCAGGAGTCCCTGGACTTCGGTCTGGGCCTGACTTGTTGAGGTAGGCCCTTTAGTGGAAGTTTCACGGTAGCTGTGGTTTAAACCTAAAATGGCGGAAAGGGTTTTCCAGTTGGTTTCGAACCGATGTGGAGCTGCAAAAAGTACTGGTCGGCAAGAGGTTATAGATCCAAGGGTATAACTTGCGCCTCCAACACACTTCCGAATTGGTATGCATAATTCATGCAAACGATGGCAAGGTATACACTTGTTCCCAAGGAGGTATGGACATTCTGTGAACTTAAATCTTCACAGACAGGAATTCACGTAAAACAGTAGAGACATCTGCCCCTCCCTAGTAATATAAAAATTCCAACAGCTATAAAGACCCTCAAGAAGAACTTTAATGGACGGGAAAATGAGCGTTTTCGGAAGGTATGGAATCATGGGATGATTGTCAAGTTGCCGAAAAAGCGCAATCTGATGGACTTCGGAAATGTGCGGGGGATATGCGTTCTTTCGGCAGTGGTGAAGATAATTCTGGATAGAATCAAAGTACATTTGGTCTCAATTCTCGATGTCGAACAAGAGGGCTGTCGCTTTGGATCTACCAACACCGATCATATAAACACCTTGCGGTTCATTATAGAGCAAAGCGTCGAGTACAGCTCACCGCTCTATCTGTTTATATAGAAAATCTTCCGCAAGAGGGGTATTCCTGCTAAAATCGTTGCTATTATAAAGGCTAAAAACAAAGGTGCAAAATGACGTGTTCTACACAATGGTATGTTATCTGAAGCCTTTGAAGTTAAAAGCTAAGTTAGGCAGAGTCTTTTCCTGGTGATAATAAGAGATGTTATTCGCGCAGCACTGTCGTAGGAAAGTTGAGGTGTTCAATGGACAATTATATCTTGATGACGCTAATAATATCTGCTGACTTGAGCACAGGGTTTTGGATCAACACCAGATGCTGTCAGAATTTGGAAACTAGAGCGAGCAGAGTGGGGCTTAAAATAAATGCAGCTAAAACCACAGTCCTTGGTTTTGCAAGCTTTTTCTCCCAATTCAACATGGCTTGATAGGAGGTCGAGAAAGTGTAGAGCTCTCTTTTTTTGGGAAACACCATACCTGGACTGGCGGTGGCACCTATCTCGATATTATTAGCAGAATCGGGAAGGCAAAATCAGTTTTCGGAATATTGTTTGAGGTATGGAAAAGCAATGTTTACAGCAGTAAGACCAAGCTGCGACTGTTTCACTCCAATGTGAAGGCAGTACTTAGACAGTGACTATACTCGGAAGCTGTAGTCCTTCATTAACAGATGTCTACGCATCATTTTAAGAGTATGTTGGCCCAACCGAATCTCAAACGCAGAGCTCCATATAAAAACAGGGCAGGATCCAATCAAATTCACTATAAGAAGAAGGAAATAATTGTAGATTGGTCACATTTTAAGGCGCGAAGACTATTCCATTACGAAGCACGTCAAGCAATGGAGCCCGCTTACTCAGTCAGAAAAAAAAAACTGGCCGTTTAAGACATAAATCGCGCGCAACCGTTGAGATGCGGTCGAGGACAGTATCAAAGAGTTGGATAGAGCACGTTTCAGATAACCGAACAAAATGATTCACAGACGTTGCTGACTCCATATGACCTCAAAGGGGTCACAGGAACTATCTAACTTACTTGTCCTTCGAGCCTCTAATGATGTGTATAGCAGCTTCATCTTGCTGAAATAGCATTCAGTTGTTGTCACTGAAAACAACCAGAGTTGCTGTTGCTGCCACTTCGGCTTCGAGAGGGAGATATGGAAAACAGCCTCCAAGTGAGTTCCAAATGAAGACCATTGACATGTTTTTGGCACATTGATTGTCATTTATTCATCCTGAACTGTGTCCCATATATTTTGCTGTTTTTTTTTTAACTTGGAGTTTGCGTTTTGCGGTGTGCAGAGTTTCAGGGATTTTAATAACATTTTGTATACAACCTTGGTGCTTGGTACGCCTCTCTATTTGATAGTGACCATGGTAACAAATTTAGTTTCAGAAATATTTAAGGGTTGAGTTCTTGGTAACGGGAACTATTGTTTTATTCAAGGCATATTTTTGGCACAATATAAATTCGGTTTTTTTCGAACAGAGAAAAATACGAGGAACTGAGTCAAACAAATGTATGAAACGGAATATTTATTGCCATCGGATTTCTAAGCAACTTTGATCTCTTTTGGCTTGACACTTTCCCTGAACTATTTATCCATACTTTGCACCTGTCAGAATTAATTAAATTCGCTCAACAAACAAAACAAAAACACAATAAAGTAGATCAATAAAAAAGAAAATCCCGTCCGACGACGGTCAATAGGACGTAAGCAAGCAAGGATTCATCCCTCCCTTATTTTTATTATTATTATTTTTTTTTAAATTTTTCTTGTCATTATTGTGTATTTGAGATTGAGATTGTGAAAAAAAAATTTTTCTCATAATTACCTTGCCGAACTAAAGGAAAAGGAAAAATACAAAAAAAGAAAATCAACTTTTAATTGATTAAATACATTTGGCCTGAAGCCAAAGAATTTATTTGTTTCACAATCTTGTCGAAATGCGTAAGGTTACTCGCAGCGTAGAACACGCATTTTCCTCATTAAATATTTGTCTAATGAAAAAAACGCACTCAGCTCAGATCAGGATCACATCATTAAAATTGCGTCTTTTGCCTTTGCAATTTTAGCTGTCATGTTTCATTATGTAAAGGACATGCAGATACGTGTAAATCGTAGATAAATGGTTTGACTAAACACCTTTTTGCAACACCAAGAGTGACGCGAAGCTCCATTAAATTTGCAATTAAATAAAACTCACTTAGGGATAATCAGATTACGAGTTGCGAGTCACGAGTAACGCGTAGAACGCGTCAACGGATTTCAAGAATTTATTTGAACATTTCGAGACGGCCTAATTAGCACGAAAAACATTTTATTCCGGTCGCGTTCACGTGCTGCAATTTAGGTTAGTTGAGGGTGGAAGGAGAAAATTCAAGGCAGAGGAATTCTAATCGATTTTGCTTTACCTTCTAGGATTGCGTGTGTGATTTGTATGTACATAGTTATTATACATGCAAAGGAATGCTTTGGATGTTGGATGAATGTTAAGAATTTTATGTATTTCTAATTTTCCAATTGTCGTGACCTCTTAATGCTATGTTGTAAGGTGTATTTAATTTACTTAGGAATGGACCCCTTTGTTGTAAAATTTACGACATTGTTAAAGTGTGGGCTGTTTGTGATTGTAAATTATTGACGCAGTGACGTAAGGCATGAAATTTTCGGTATCTGTTTTTTTTTTTTCCTTATGGGTGAGGCATTGTCGTCATCTTTAACGGAATACTAAAGCAAAGAATACCTCTGATTGAATTGCTCAATATACAATATCGTCAGGTATTGATTTCTTAGAGGAGTATAGTAGACATAGCTGCTCCCAGTCCAGTGAATGTCCCTTGCGATACCAGCGTGTCAAACAATAATGCAGAGCCCTCTGTGATATACAGGCCCTTTTTCTTTAATTAGATGGCTGACCAAACTACATCTGCTTTAAGTTCCACGTTTCCATTAAGGTCACATTGAAGTCAGCAGTTTTTTAGTTTTCCTAGTAGCATCTGGCCCGTGACCTTTAGTACGATCGCGATAATAGAAATACTTGAACTCAATCTCTTTCTATTTTTGAAGGATCAAGGATTGTCCTCATCTCAAACTATCTCTTATTTCATTTCCGTATATTATCAGTACTATTGTTTTGCAATTGCTCGGCAATTACGAGTACTCGTCAGACATCACAACATGCGACATATTTTTTGTTGGGATAACTCGCATCGAAGGTTTATAGTAGAAATTCTCGACTCTATAGAAAAACATCCGCGTTGCTTTGCTCTCGTATATTTTCGAACGTAAGATTCTGGCTGCAAGATCTCAGGAATTCAGGCCAGTAAATCTTCAACATATTTCGTATAAAACGAATCAATGATGTTTGCAACTATTTTGGGGTATTGCTACACATTTTCCAAGTACTGCACATATAATATTCGTATTCAAAATTGGTTTAGGACAACAGAGAGCAGGTCCTGCAATTGAAAGTACTGCTTGGTTCTATCGTGGACAAATTATCAAATCCCGGTTTCAATATTGGTCAAGATGATACATTCGGTGTGTATTTTACGAATAAAAAGAATTTCTAGTGGACGTCGCAGCTGGCTTTGAATTTCAAATTTCCTCAATAGCCTTACGTACGGTTTTCGAAAAGTGCTATTTTAATCAGTTGGATGCCATGAAAGTTCTGGATGTAATTCAATGATGTATACCTATCCTGGTCAGTTCGAGCAAAATAAAACCTTCTTTACATTGAATAGAAAACCAGTTTGACAACAGGAGTGTAGATTCTTTCTTCGACCTTAACCCATGTTTTCCATTTTTCGTACTCCAAATCCGCAGGAACCCCATTAAGTGTTTCATCCTTTACTTTTTGGTAGATAATTATAATCTCATCTTCAGGGATTTGTTTGGTGATAGGGGAACTAACTATAACTAACTAACTAACAGCTATAAACTTAGGCAACCCATTCAAATTTTGTTGTCTTCCTTTTCTTAACTGAACAAGAAGCTGTATAAATCAGCTGTTACCTGAAATAACAACCACTTCCTAGTTCTTTAGTTCCAAACACAGAGCTTCTCTCATAAATATTGGCATTGTTTTTGTTTTTTACAGGTAAGGCATTGATTGCCAGGATTGTTACGATTTCAAACTTTACAGCTTTTTGCGCCTTGATAGGTATCCAGAAGTGTTCAAAAATTTGGTTATTTCGCTATCTTCCGGCACTGCCAATTTTTTGAGGCATAAAGAAATATCATCTGTTGGGCAATATTATAGACCCCCCTCTCAATAAACGGTACCAGTTTAGTCTTTTCCGATGCAGCAAAATATTTGGGTCTCATTTTTGACAGGAAACTAAACTGGAAACCTAAAATTCAAGAAAGAGTCAATAAAGCTAAAGTAGCTTTATTCTCTTGCAAAAAAGCCATTGGGAATATATGGGGCCTTCAGTCTCGCATAACCCACTGGCTATACATCTCTCATTTATTAGACCGATAATCACCTACGGCGTTGTTGTTTGGTGGTTGGCCTTAGACAATACAATCAACTGCAGCAAACTAAGCAGAGTCCAAAGAACAGCATGTCTATTATACATCTACTATTATACCATACCTGAATTTTGGCTTAACAAAGACTTCCATGTAAGCTTCCCCTCAAAATCCTTCTGGAAGGAAGATTCTTTCATGGAGGACAAGTCAATCCACTTCTACACATATGGATCTAAAACCGATAGCGGGGTTGGTGCCGGTTTTTTTTCCAGATAAGCTAAATCTAAGCCTCTCTTTCCGTCTTCCAAATCACTTTTGTGATTCCAAATCACAAATGAGATATTTGCAAAGGATATCCGCATCCTTTCGGATAGTCAGGCCCTTACCAAATCCTTGGACTCAGTTTCATTAAATTCTAAAACCACCCTTGAATGCCGATTATCTTTCATGGAGATGGCAGAGCAATTAAACTTTTACCTTTGCTGGGTGCCGGCCCACAGAGACATTCCAGGGAACTGTAGGGCCGATGAAGTCGCCAAAATTGGAACCACTCTACCTACTCTACCAGAAAAGGGTAGCATAGGCATACCCATCGCTACGTGCAAATTAATGTTAAAGCTGAATGCTAACAAAAGAACAGACCTTAGGCCGACTGTTGGAGCAACATGTCGAACGACTAAACAGATCTGGCCAAAGCTAGATCTGAATCGCTCTAAGAGTCTGATCCTTCTAAATAGGAAACATCTGAGCGCCAACCATAGGTGTCATCACTCGACACTGCTTCATAGGCAAGCATGCAAGAAGGCTTGGAAATTTTACAAACGATTTCTGCATGGACGAGGAGGAAGATGAGACAATCCACCACCTACTCTGTACATGCCCAGCTCTCTCCTAGAGAAGAAAACTTCACTTAGGAGCTTTCTTCAACAATGACCTGAATAAAAAATTAGACGTATACAGTTTCCAATGCATCATCGTAAGCTCAAACTGGTTCCATTGGTAAGAGGATCATATAACCACGTGGCATCACAATATGGGCCAATAGGCCTAAGTGGGTTGGTGTTTCTAAAAGCCACCCTTACCTAGATACCTACCTACCTAGGCAATATTCTATCCCTACTATCGCAGTCATATTATCATGTGATTGATATTATTTCGATTGTCCGTCAGATGAAACTGTTATATCTCATCTTATGGCAGAGCTTGTTTAAAATACTGTATTTTCTACAATAAGGCTATTGGCATTGTGTCGTTCAGTAGTTTACCAATTTCAAGACATTATTCGATCGCCACATGTAGCTGTGCACTTGGTGGTCGATATTTATCTAAATATTCAGAACTCCTTTCGAATTTTTGTGTTGCTTTGTCAATCGCCATCAGTCAGTTCTAAAACTTTTAACTCATAGCGTTCTTTGGTTTGTAAGACTGAATTTTCACGACATTTTCTATTTAAGGCCGAAGTCTGATTGAAAATTTTTTTCGGTCATGTTGTTAAGATAGCTTGTTTGACTTTTTTGCTTGCATCACGCTTACTTCGTATCCATAGCTGCTTTCAAGACCCTTTAACGAGTAGGGATAGCCAATTCCTCCGAGTAAATTCGGTGACACACCAACCATTTCATTTCGCAAAGTCAAACAAAAGAAGCCAAACACAGGTACCAAAATCGCAGATGCAATTATATGTAACATATATATTGAACAAACTCCCATTCTGGAACAAAGAACGAACAAATAAATGGCAAACAAACACCCGATTCCAACAACAATAAAACATTCCTTTTGTATTCTTAAAGTTTTTCTAACAGTCACCAATCAAACAATCACTCTTACTACTGTAGTTCAGGATTATGACGTGAGCATTTCACTTTGCCAGCTTCACCTGTAGACAATGACAGACGGCAAAGAATCTTAAGCTCATTAAATTTAATTCCACACTGCATACGAGTACAGCTCATATCAAAGAGCTGTGTGGAGAAGAGATTTCATTTTCAGATTTACGAGTATAATGCTGAGTCTTATCGCTAATGCTAATCTAAAACCTGCATTTTATACTTTCCCCTTCACTACAGTTATGCAAATAATAAGCTTCAGAAACAGCGCTGTCAAGAGTTTTTAATTTTGTTTTTTGTCAGTGTACTCGTGCCTTAGTGTTCCATTGTTTTAAGGCTTTAGCAAATTGTTTACTATACTTTTCATAAAAGTGAAGTGTACCTACTTAAAATCCACTTCGCTTATTATTTTTTTTTTTTTTTGAAAAAGTTTTATCACGCTTTTATTAAGCTTTTTCAGCAGAGAAATGTATTCTGAGATACAATCTCTCATAAAGAAATATTTGTAAGGAAAATCGCACCTCAAAAGGCAACGCGGAATTAATTAGCCACTCCTGGCGTGACGCACAATTTGAAAAACTTTTAAATAAATATGTATAACTATATGTACATATACCAAGCATAAGACGAGAAAGAGCTATATTATTATTTAGAAAATCATAAAGTTCCTTCTTATTGATTCTCATGCGTCTGAAGTACCTTCAGTTCTGTGTATTATTGTCTGCTTTACTTTTTGATTTAACCCGACATTTGTTAAATAAAGAGTTTTAGAAGAGAATCACTTCCAAACTGTCACCATTGGAGTAAATATCAGCGTTTTGCTGGGAAAAAGGCTGACACTTGCTTATAGATGGTACTACAATGCAGGCTGGACCGTGGCCTTAATCGTAGCCTTTAGTAGTAGGGCAAGAATCGAACCGAGCGTTAATATTCATATATGTACTTCGTTAACGTCCATGTTTCTGAACCATAGACCAGGACTGGGATGACAAGGGTCTTAATGAGGTTCTCCTAAGTGCTTCCGTACATGGCCTAGGTACTCAATTGCTTAAGAAACAGCGATTGACCAGAGTTAGTCTTCGTTTGGCTTCTGATTTCTGATATAATTAGAATTAATAACAGCTCTGAGGTAGACAAAATATGTTACTTCCTCAAATTTATAGCTGTCTACTGTGACGTTATGTTCAATTTGTCGATGTTGTTCACAACCAACTTTTAGGCACAAGCGAACGTTCTGCGAATTATATCAATATCATCAGCGTATGCAAGTACTTGTACTTTTGAAAAATTGTATTTTTAGTCTGCGAGTTTCGTATAGTTTGCGATGTTAACACTATGATGTTAAAGAAGTCACTTGACACAGGACTACCATGTTTTGTTGAAACCGTTCTTGTCATCAAAGGTCTCTTTGAGATTGCTTTCTACTTTCATTGTCCAAAGAGTATTTTTCGCCGTCATTCTGCACAATCAGAAGAGTTTGGTAGGGATGCCAAAACTAAACATATCTCAGATTGTATACCATTAACAAGATCTTATACGCAGGCACTGATGACGCCTCTATATGGGTCGCAGTTTGGAAAGCCTTCTTTTTTGCGTATCGAATAAACGATGCTAGGATTACATTCATCAGGCGTACCTTATTCCGGCCTAATCTTGAAGATGAGGTGGCTTATGTCATTTCATGCTGCTTGGTAGATAGACCAAACAGTAAGGCAGCTTTGATGTACTTAGAATTAGATATTACAATCCTTTCCTTATTTAAGTAGATACAAATCGTTTCTATTTCCACTAGGCTAAATGGTTCGTTCTGTTTGACAGCAAAATTATATCGTTTTCACTTTTTAACGGTATGCAGAAGCAGTTTTAACACACAATACCTCGTCCTAACTATAACGCGTGATCCTATCATATTACTAAATTCCCTTTCTCATCTCTGTCCGGGTGTCGTTTGCTTTCTTTACTTCCTTTTTTTTTTTTTTTTTTTTTTATAATTTACGCGCGCCTAAAGGGTTGATACCCTTTTACTGTTGAGGAGAAAGGAAAATTGTTTTTGTAGTGGTTTGAAACTCAGGTGTGTTTGGTTTCTATGTTTGCTCTCCAGGGACGGGAGTCCGAATAGGACGGAGAGTTTTTTCTTCACTCAGAGTGATTCGAGATATAATTCCCAGTATTTTTTTCATTGCTTGAAACTCTTATAACAGCCAAATCTACGTGTCAGTGTTATGCCTTCACACGCAGAATTTTTTTGTCTGAGTTCCAATTATACAATGAAAAACTGATTTTGCCATGGGCAGGATTCGAACCTGGACCCTCCGAGTGAGAAGCGTTTGCTACTACCACTACACCACGGCCACCATGTTATTTCCTGCTACAGAGGCGTTCTTGTCCTTCTTTGCAACGCCGGTTCGTAGGCGAATTGATTCGCTACATATGGTATGCTTGCCTGCGCTCTTTTTTAAACCAAGGGCTTTGTGAGGCGGTTGGGTGGAATACAGCACATCAATCCACTGGTGATACATTTTTTATTAGGCTTATCTAATGGTTAAGGGACAGGCGTTCAGATCGGTGAGACTTCTGTTGTAGCTTATCTTCCGCACAATACCGAACTTAGACAACCCTTCTTCGGGGATATAAGAACTCCCAATGGCCCGTTAAAAGATCATCTGGATGCATCTACCTGTATTTCAACAACTTGATTGGTCTGGAAAAATTCTCATTAACTTCAACTTCAAACACTTTGAAACAGTTCGTATAAGGCTTACAGTGGATGCTATAGTCAATCATAGTCACATGAATTCATCCACACTGGAGAAGATGATTTTCTTCGAAAAATCACCATTCACTTGTTGTTGCCGTCAGATCCATTCTGCGAGCGTTCGGAGCGGCGTATGGTCTACTGGCTTCAAATGCTGTGTTAACTGAATTTTGTAAGCATGCAAATGCAAATCTTCAGTCAAAATTTTCTGTAAACTGCTTCGTGAAAGTCCCAATTGCTGTGAACGATGGCGAATCGAGATGAAGGGATTCTGGTCAACACTCTCACTAACTGCTGCAATATTTTCACTAAACCGAGCCTCACGATTTTTTTTTTATTAATCGGATTACTGTACGACGAGTAGGTGCATTATTGTGACCGAAAAATCCACGACATTTTCGAACCGTCTCAGCAAAAATCTAACTATTTTGGTAGTGGATTTTTACAATTACTATGCGTTATGCATCTGTGTAATTCTTCATGTCTAAATCATAATGTCCACACACGACAGCTGTCAAATAACAACGCTGTACGAACGACCACTGTACGTCTTAATGGAACACCCTTTATAACATTCTTCCTATTATCTTCTGTCTCCCACGATTGCTAAATGTATGCTTCTTAGCCAGTCATTACCAGTATAAGATCGAGACCATGACCTGCGAACGCAGATCCAAAAGTGAGAACTCACTTACACCCAAAAAGTGCATTGGTTTGGTCTTCATGCTGGTGGCGCCATTGGTATTTAGTCTTTAGTTAATCCAACGTTACAGGACAATGATCCGGATGACATGTGATACCAGCAGGATGACGCTAGTTGCAGCAGTACAACCATTGACTTACTGAGGACTGGATTCAACGATAACATTGCATCGCGAAATGTCATTGACACTAGTCAATTAGTTCTAAATTACAGCATTGTTGGTGAGATAGCGCCCGTAAATACTCGAAAAGGTGGCCCGAAATTAAAACGACAAGAAGCGCTCCATTAATACTATATATAATAGCCGAGCATTTTCTTATCGGAAGGAAGTAGTTCTACCTCTCTGATTTTACCCGAGTGTGAATACTTCAAAGACCAGTAGAAAATCAGTTTTGCAAATATCGATACTTTCTGGCTCCTGCCGTGCCTGGCAAATAAAAAGTCATTCGTCCTTGTTTTTGTTTTCAAAATAAAAAATAAGAAAGTTAATGAAATGTAAAAATAAAATTCACAACAAATGATGTGAATACTGATCGGGAAATTTGATGAATATTTTACCATTAAAATTTGCCTCAAATTAATTCTCCTAGTTTCCCCCAACATTTCCATTTTTATTAGTTACTTGAACTCGCCAGTATTGTATTTTTTGAAATTTAAAAATGAAGGGAAAAAAAAACAACATTGGCAATGTGAATCCGAATTGAAAGATTTTTTTATTTAATACGCACATATGTATAGGCCAGCAGTGACGCACACCGTCTACACGTACTTTGATAAAAATTGAGATCCGAAGCTAATCAAGTACAATATATGCGTAAATTTCACCGCCACAATTCTATTCGTATCATTGTACAAATAGCAGAATAAATTAAAAAAAAATACAAAAAATCATTAAGTCTAATTATCTGTGTTATCTTTCTGGCAATTCTAACGTCGGTGATTAATTTTAACTGTCATATCAATAATTGTTACAATTTCCTCAAAAGTGGAGACAAGAAAGAACCCGATACTATTTTATTTTCACGTATTTCGTTTTATAAATCTTTATAACATCAAGATGTTTTTTTTTCTATAGTTGATGTATTGCTGTCATTAATTTATTTTTCCAAACGAGCATATGTGTGATGTGATTTTACGTTGGCTCTTTTTATAGGCTCTTCCTTTCTATTTTTATTCGAAAATTTTCTAGCTCATAAAAGTAACCTCGAATGCCACTCAAGTTATATGATTAATTGGTGTATAGATACCAATGGTATAAGATTTAAAAAAAAAGTCTCTGCCTACTATCATATGTTAGATACTTTGTCAGTTAATCGAGGGAATAATCAGAATCTCTTGTCAAATCCATCTATGTCACACAAAAACGAATATTTATTTATTTTTATTTTTAATATCCAATATTTCTCTTTGACAGAAGTGATTTAAGGAATATCATAGCCTTATGTGTTAGGAACTCAAGCATCTGCCTGTTTTGTGTCGTAAGTATGGAATTCCTCAAGGAAGTCACCTTGAACCGACTTTATTTGTCGCTTTTTATTGAAAGAGTGGCAATGTCAAAAACTAAATTTTATATTTTTGATCAATGCTAAAATGAAACCGGAACCTCTTTCTTTATGACAGGCTAGTTCTCTATCGCGTCATGTCGATCAAAAATTGATTATGGACAGTATAACGAGCATATCTAGCTTCCGAATCTCAAGCTTTTATAAGAACTCGGTCCTCTGTCGTTATACGTTATACTTTTACAAAACCTTCAGTGAAAATTGCCGGAATGCGAAACGGACGGATTGAGTGTTTATATTTTGTTTACTTTTTCTTTCCATTTCACCCTGAATATATTCTTCATAATGTGATCTCATATTTTAAAGAATGGTTTAGGAGCAAACGTTTAAATACCTTCAAGTCCAGAGTTTATCATTTAACTTTCCACAAAATGCGTGATAGTAATTCTTAGGAGCACCTTCATTCTCGAAGTTTGCTCACCAAGTTCCTGCATAATATAAGCGCCCGAGTAGACTTAAAAATTAAATTAATAGCTCACCTTGATTTTTTATCGCTCTTTTCATTTTTGTGCAAAGAGAAAGGGTTTTGTTGCTGCCGAGAAAGAAGAAACTTTTTTATATGCAGAAATTTTCACTCTCGGAAGTTTGCCATTGCCTGCTGAATACCTGAAATGTTCGTGTTTTTTTTTTTTGGTGTGTGGCCTGGATATTTGGCGTAGAAGCCAACAAATTCGGCTCACTTTCATACTTTCTATAAACTTTGACGCGTTCAAGTTTTCTTCTTCTCTTGAAGAACCTTTTGTCGTCTGAGCACCCCAGAACTATGATATTTTCATTACTCTTTGAAAGATTTCACAACAGATTCCTTCCAATTTTCTATCAGCTATAAGATGCTTAGTGATACATCTTTAGACACTGTTTGGGAATATGAAAAGCCAACTTCGGAAGATTTCAAATGGCGGGGGTGCTCAGAATTTCACTGGGATATGAATGCCAAGACTTCCGCACTTCCGACCAAAATAAGATGAGAGATGTGCTAAACAGAGTCATGTCTTGGAATAGCATCTCTGCGTAATTCGATAGATTGTGCGAAACGCACAAGCACAATTTTCTAGAAATGCAAATGCTAGCAACATTTTATCAGAACCTTAAGTTAAAAGTGCCTTTGGTGATATTCTAGGCGCTGGTAATACTTACTTACTTACTCAGGTGGCGCTACAGTTCAAGGTGAACCTGGGTCTCAACTAACAAACCTCTCCAGTTAGACCGGTCTTTATCTCACTGCCTTCAGTTAGGTGGCGCTCCAAATCGGCTGAGGTCCCCACATTAGCGGGCCGGAACATTGGTGTCCATTCGTTCTACATGCCCTAGCTATCTCAGGCGACTGATGAGCAGTTTTCTGATCAGGTCGATGTCATTCTACAGCTCGTATAGTTCGTCGTTGAATGTTCTCCTTCCTATTTGTCTTTTGAAACGACTGAGGATATCTTCATAGATAGAGTCCATGCTTCTGCGACATAAAGTAGTACAGGGATTATCAAGGTTTTATATAGAGTCTCTTTGTTTCTTGGGATATGGCTTTACTACAAACAGCGATTGGCAAAAGTTACTATTCGTTTTACATATGCAGAGGTGTTGTTGGTAGAATTCTTATGTAGAAGAGCCAAGGTAGGCAAAGTCCCTTACTTCCTCGAAATTAAAGCTATCGACTGTGACGTTCTGGCCGATTTGTCGATGTTGTGTGTCCCTTCTTGTTGACAGCGTATACTTGGTTTTGCCCTCATTTACCTCTAAACCCATTTTGGCAGCTTCCATTTCAATGCAAGCGAACACACCGGTGACAGTCAAATGAGGTCTCCCAATTATGTCGATACGAGTATCATCAACGAACCCTTGTATCGTAGTTGCACAAACTTTTGAAAGATTTCACCTCATGTGTTCACTTGTGAGCTCCGCACAACTCTTTCAATTACTCGTATGATGTTAAGGAAGTCATATGACAGCACATCACCTTGTCTAAAATCATTTTTGCCATCAAAGATCTCGGTCAAGTCTGTGCCGACGTTCTCTGCATAGACGGACGAGTTTGGCGGGGATGTGAAAACTAGACTTTGATTTACAATTAATGGCCCGTCTCTATAAGTTCTATCATATGAAGTCTTGAGGGTTTTTCAGGATCTGCCGGAGTGTGAAGATTTGGTCGATTGTTGATTTTTCTGGTCTGAAACCCCACTGCTAGGGTCCAATCAGGTTGATGGCGAACGGATTTAGACGTTCACACAATATGGCAGGTAAGATCTTTTATCCGATGTTGAGGAGACTTATACCTCTATATTTGGCGCAGTTCAAGGGGTCTCATTTTTTGTGATGGTGCTGAGATTCCATTAATCAGGCATACACTCTTCTGACCAGGTCTGAGAAATGATTTGGCGCATGCACTCCACAAAGTCACAAACCTGTAAAGGTTTTTTCATATTCTCAGCACCTTTCTTCTTTATCTCAACGGGCTTCTGTCCGGGTTTTCTGGCTTTGACATGTTTTTTTTTGCTTGTTGGTAAAACTTCCGTACGTTACTCCTGGCGTACAACCTCTCAATATCTTTGATAATGCGCTTCTCATGCTCATTTTCTTCTTCTGGAGAAGCCGATGTTCTTCCGAGTTGTCCAGAAATTTCGAGATAAGCGTTCGGCGAAGCCTTCGGAGGTATGCCTTATATCAATCACAAATGATCAATTCGATTTAGCGTTTGACGATCCGGAGACTGCCATATCCCCTTTTGTTTGTTGAGACGAGGAAACCATGTGCTTGCTATAGTAATACTTTGTCCTGCCACAAAGCCAATAAGCTTAAGTAAATTGCCAGACGTGGTGTCGTGTAGGCTATGCTTAAGAACTGTCCTACCAATGATGTCCTTTCACATCCTTGTGCCATCCTTGCCTTTCGTAGGGGCATATGCGCATATTAGACTTATGTTAGAGAATTTACCCTTAGTGTGGATTGCCATAAGACGTTCGATCACGTGTTGGAAGCGCAAGACAACTTGCTTAAGTCTGCCAAATATGGCAAATTTACACCCTAATAAGCGCTCTTTCTTTTCCCTATGTCAATAACGGTAGTATATATCATAGTTTTTCATCCAGCTTTTGCGCGGCACATATGCTAATTTTTCGGATGCACGTGGGGTGTTAGGGGTCCGAACATTCCACGAGCAGATCCCAAAGTGGTTGTCCTTTAAACGTTTGCTGGGATCGTCATATATTTTAATCTCTTCCGTATAGGGTAGTGAACCCAATGACTGCATGCTGGCATATGCCAGTATAATGCTTTTAGCCGGGCATGCCCTTGCTATTTTAGCCTGTATGAGTAAGGGTTTACTAATGTCAAGGCTTTTCATTAGTCCGATCTAGTCTGAATCTTATATCTTCGACGGATATTGCAATATACGAATACACCGCAGCACCGATCAAATCCTTCAATGCATACACCATAAAGTGGAAATGAATTAAAGATTAAAGATTGATGCGTATCTCTCAACGAGATAGCCAAATCATACCAAACAGAATCGTAATCGTTGGGCTCTGGGATACTCGGCTTCCCAGGGATCTGCATGGCTGATGTATTGACCAGATTTGAATATCTATTAACAAATACTGATTAGCTGTCTGAATTTACTGCGCCAAAAAGTTGACACACTGTCAAACGTCTTCCTATTTTTTATATTCGGTTACAATCAACCAAGAGAGCTGATCAATTTTAGTAGATTTGATACCTAAATAAGCTAAAATATAACCGCAGGACACTGTGCTAATAAAGTGTTTATTTAGATGTTTCCCCCTTTTCCAATAGGGATTCTCTGAACCCACGCATTCCATATTTTGACAGATGACATGTTTATGTTCCAGGTTGTCTGCCATTTGATTACAGAGGTGTATCGCTTCAACAATATTTACAAATCATCTACATATAATACACCAATTTTCGGCCGTTGTAGTCATCCCGATAAGTGAACAATTGAGTGTTGATAGAAAACATTCGAATCGACTTCTTCACTCCATAATGTTGCCGTGCCTATGAAACAGCAAAACACCAGAATTGAAGAGACTGTACGCGAGTCAGTAAGTCAAGACTGCAATTGCGGCATTCGCAAAAGTTATGCATCTCTCGAACGTTCATATAACATCTTTCTGGCCAGAGAGCTAGAGGCAATTGACCATCGTGCATATAAAACGGATTGAAGATGAAAGAAGGTCCGGATTTTCACCGAAAATTTATTCTCAGTAACGAAGTGTACCAACAGCAGTTATTGTGTACGAAAAAAATTGATTGGTGTGAGCTTCATGATGGAGGTATCATTGGGTCGTACCCTTTTCAAATTGATGCCGGCGAGTCGGAGTCAATGGTGACCGCTATCACTCTATGTTAACCAATTTTCTTTTATTCATACTTTGGAAATGTCAGGCTTGGAGGGTATGGGGTTTTTACAGGAAGATGCCACTTGCCACACAGAGCGAGGGGTAACTTCTTATCGGTAGAAATAACTTTGTCAATAGCTTTTCGGCGCTGATAAATTAAGTCTCTGATCTATGCCAACAAGCCAGAGCACTTGGATGCGAACATTCGACGTGAAATTGCTGGAATTCTGGCCGGTTTATCCACTCATATAGGTGGTTCTGTGCAGAAAATTTGAATGATGTCATATTTCCTAACTAATGGTATATTTAATATATTAAGGACACATCTTTTTATTTAAAATAAACTAATTGGAGCGCATCTAATGAAAACCCCTGCAGAAGACAAGCATAACGACCATATATTCCTCAGGCGAATTCTGCAGGAGGTGCATGGATGAAAAGAAAAATAAATCTATTGAGTGCTTTCTTTGAAACTACCCTGCTCGAGTACTCCTCATACGGCAATCTCTTTCCGGTAACAACTTCCAACCGACCATAACAAATTTGTTGAGAAACCGCTATGGTTTCAGGAGTAGCTGGGGGACAACGTTCCCATTATCGTAACACAATGGATCGGCGACTCGTGCTACTGCTCTTCACTGGGAATAACTCTATTCACACCTAACCTTACGTCGGAAAATCCATCTCAACACACACCACCAATTACAGCACATCTGTTATGGATGGCCCATTACTTTTCTCCAATTGCTTTCAAAGATCAGGGTGGCATCCACATTATATGCATTCGCCAATTACTTGCATTCGTTGTTTGTACCACGTTATCGTTATTTTAGTTTTATTATCCTACCCTTGTATAAATTAATTCAGAACATGTGTTCGTATGATGAATAGATGTCTCTACTTCTATTTATTGCAAGCAATTCTGGTAGCGAAATTCGCTGTGAAATTCATCCATTTTCCAGGGAGTAGTTTACAAATGTGCACTCGTTTCAAACATGCTAATGTGACTTCCAAATTTCGGAACTCATTACTTAGCAGCTCGTGTTTTCGCAAAGAGAGAGAGAAGGATGGCTTTAACACAAGATGTTATCTTACTTAAAAGCCACTTTAATCTACGAAAAAGGACTAGGTTCCTAAGCGTGGACTTTATCACAATTGTGGGATGTAAACGAAGTCTTTTGGAATACATGTAAAAGAGCTTAAAAGAACTTTACAAATTGGCATCTTTATCATTGCATGAATGAATAAGGGGATATATTTTTGCCTTGTGATAGGACATTCCGCCTCTAGCAATATCCATTCCTCGCTATCATATTTATGTACTTCTGCAGATTCAAGATGAATTCAAGAGGCTGTGTATGGCATAAAGGTCATCAACAAACACATGCCGGTTTAACTGAGGGCTTAATCATTTTCAATTTCCCAGATATCAAGTGCAAACACTTAAAATATCACCTACACTTAAATTGAATGTACATTCCAATTGGCCACCAACCAAATTATTTTGTATCTAACGAAACGTATTTAAAAGCAAAGTATGCACTTCATTAAATACCATTAATGAGCTGTGAAAAATGCAATGAGAAGTACGACATTTTAAAATCGATACATTTCGTAACACTATCTATTATACGAGTATGTATCCATACAATTAAATGGTGGTTGAATGCAAACGCAAAAATTATTACGAAATTTGTTTCTGTTATTATTACTCGTATCTACTGGTAGCAGCAGTATTCGAAAAATAATTGGATTATTGCCATAACGTGGGAAGTGGTTACAAAATATGTTATAAACCGAAGAGTGCTAAGCAATTGAAAGAGGAAATGAAGAAATATTCATAACAAATTGTAGGTACTTATACTCCTCATCTATAAATTGAGACGATCCGATAGCCCTATGTTCATTGGTTGGGGTTGGAATACCTATTCAAGAGGTTAACTACAACTTGTATCTAGTGCTCTAAGAGATGGTCTTCAGTCGATTCATTAATACGAATATACGAGTGTGTACGTAGATATATACACGTGTCAAGCGAATTTTATACAGAATGTAGGTAAAACATAATTGGTATCGGATATCAACTGGGTTTTCGGCCTTAATGATTGCATTCAGAAAGTTTCAAATGAGTTTATATAATTCCCTTCCACGTCATTCTTTAAATCAATTCGCTGGGACAATTGTTAAACGAAACTCAACACCTCTTCGAAAATTTATGCAAGGATCCGTGTCATTTTGACTTCTTCTCACCTTCTTCTTAACTTTCACGAGAGAAGGACCTTTTTCCTTCTTTTATTTTCTTAATTTTCCCAAAAAGTTTCATTCTTCGTCGTTGGGTAGGAAAATGCAAATGCGGATTTGTTGATATCACCCCTTGGAAAATTTAATGGCGTAATTTGAATACGTCCTCACTTTCAGAAAGACCAACAGGCAACTACCGGGCTTACCGCTTTAATAGAAATTCATACTTCGGAAGCATTTGTCGCATGCTTATGCAGAAAAATCATAAGGAAGCAGTAGAAACAAGCGCATGATGTTTGCCCAACTGGTTGTATCAAATTCTGAATATTTACGAGGGTGGATCAACAAGTCCGTGACTTTTTGAATGGAAATAGCTTTTCAGCAAACAGACCCTTTTATTTATGAGTATGGTAGTCTTCTTTGAGCTCAACACACTTTTCACGATTTGTTGGGGTCTGTTCGAAATTCTCTTTCGGTGAGGCATTCCACTGACATGAGAGCAATTCATAACCCAATCCATGAAATTTCACCATTTCTACTACGAACATATGCATTCGTGTACTCGTATTGCCTTGATGTAAGAGCAATTTCTTCTTGAACAAATCCTGTCTTCTTTCCTTTACGCACAAAAATCGCCCTGATAATCGCTGAACAAAGCAAAACACTCCTTCGATTGGTGATTTAGTGTGAGTAAAAATTCACGCGAACTTTTCTTTTAAATTTAAATGTCTGTGGGCGTGGAATTTGCAAAAATGCGGAAATACTTTTTGAACCAGAGACCAGCCTAGAACTAGTGAGTCATAGAGGTTTAGACATAAGCCTCTTACGATTGATACGTATTGTTGGAGATGTGTAAAAGTACTCAGTAGGTACTACTGCTTAAGCCCCAGAAATCTATCTTTATACAAATACAGGAGTACGAATGCGAGGTACTCGATAGGTTTATTCATATAAAAAATATTACAGTATTTCAGTTCCGGGGGGTAATGACCCAGTATAGTGCATAAATCGTGCGTAAGTAATCCGAAATCTGGAAAAATATGATGACCGGACTGTCAGGTTTACATGCCCTATCTTCATATCATTGCATTCCTTTTTACAATCCACTTCCACATTGTCAACAAAAAATTTTCTTGTGAATAAAATGACTGAACTTTCATTAGGACCACCTGTAAATAGTATGACAAGTCCAACCTGGCAGCGAATGGATTGCATCAGTATGAAATGACACCCTTTGGAATTAAAGGCTTCTACGCTTTCGTAATTTTTGTAGCTGATCTTGTTCTCCAAAATGGTGAAGCCCATTGGATTAAAGTTGGCCAAGCATGAAGGCCAATCTGCCATCGATATAAAGTCAGGAACGTTTTTCCGAAGCCATTCCTGAGTTGACTTGCCTTTTGTGATATTTTTAAATGTTTGGCTCCTCACGATTTTGGACAGTCTTTCAACTTTTGTCGGCATACGAGTAGAAACGCGACAAGGACACTGATTTCGGATAACAGAATGCGTGTGTTCAGTCGACCGCGCTCTTTCAAGATGAAGCTAATGAACCATTGCTTTAACGCCTTCGAATATTGGACCTATATTGCTTAGCTTGTTTCATAAAATTCGATGGATGCTTGCGGCAGTTGATTCCGAAATATGATTAATGATTAATAAAATGCTCACAAACTTTAATGAACAGCGGTATAACGTGCAAAATGCCACAGTAGTAAGACTGTTCGAAACACTTAAACAATTGATGGAGTTCACTTCAAACAAGCTGCAATGATGACAAGGAAGATGAACAGAGCACGAGAGTTAACAAGAAGAGGCGCTGACACGTATTGAACTTCTCAAAAGATCAAATGGAAGTTTAGCTCCCACTGCTCACAAAATGTGTATAAAAGATTTAGCGCCAAAAATATTTCAGCTAATGGTATTGCATTAGATATTCACAGTTGTCGTAAGCTGTGGTAGTCTTATGAACCGCACAAGAGCAAAGCTGTAACTTGTCATGTGTTGAAAATATTGAAGGTCAGCTATCTAAAAGTTGTTTTTTTAGCTGCATGAGTAGTTTCGATGGTTGTTGTCTATGGTTTGGTAGCTGTCAATGTCAAACTGTGTTGACATTTCTGTTCAGTAAGGTTTGGTAATTCATCATGAATCGTTTAACACCAGAATAACGCTTCCAAATTGTGGAAATTTACTTTGAAAAAAATAAATCTGTTCGTGAAGTTCATAGAGCACTTCGTCAATTTTACCGGTCAAAATAATCGGCCTAGTGAGCAAGCAATTCGTGCAGTTATTGATCGTTTTCGCACTAATTTTATTCTTTTCGATTCGTACCGAAGAGAATATTGCTGCAGTGGCGCTGAGTGTTGAAGAAGACGATGAAATGTCGATTCGTCGCCGTTCTCAACTTGTTGGCCTTTGTCCTCCGACTACGTGGAAAATTTTACGTAAGGATCTTGGCTTACGTGCCTATAAAATACAGCTCGTGCAAGAATTAAAGCCAAATACCATCGTTCACGTCGCATTTTTGCTGATTGCGCTAATTTGAAACTGGCGAAGATGAGCATTTTTGTCTAAGAATTGTGTTTAGTGATGAAGCTCATTTCTGGTTAAATGGCTTCGTCACCAAGCAAAATTGCCATATATGGAGCGAAGGCAATCCACAATTTGTTAACGAATTACCATTACATCCATTAAAATTGACTGTTTGGTGCGGTTTACACACCGATGATACCGGGTCCTTATTTCTTTCGAAATGAGGACGGAGCTGCCGTTACGGTGAATGGCTAGCACTATCAAGCCATGCTGACTGATTTTTTGTTTCCAAAAATAAATCAGCTAAACATCGAAGACATTTGGTTCCAACAAGACGGCGCAACTTGCCATACGCGCTTAACCATCAATTTATTGCAAAATCAATTTGGTGTCAACTTTATTTCCAGAAGTGGTCCTGTTAACTGGCCCACTCGTTCGTGCGACTTAACGTCTCTCGGTTATCTTTTATGGGGCTATGTTAAGTCATTGGTTTATGCCGACAAACCAGCAACTCTTAAAGCATTGGAAGCCAATATTTAAGCCACCATTGACACCATACGGCCAGATTTATTGGAAAAAGTAGTGAAAAATTGCACTGATCGAATGGACCATGTAACTCGTAGCCGCGGCGGGCATATGCCGGAAATCTTATTAAAAAAATAAATGCCATGAAATTATCTACCAGATTATAATAATAAAAAATTCATTCCAACAATATTTCTGTCTTGTATTATTATATATTTAGAATAGGAGTAAACAGATCAAGCCTGTACCTACACTGGAAGCGTGCACCTGATCCCTACCAAATCAGGAAGGAACTGAAAAATAAGACCACTTAAGATCCCACTTGGTTTGAAACATTTTTTATTGTATAGTTGTACTTCATAACTTTTTCTTTCTTTCCCTTCCGGTAGTATATGTAACAACCACTTCCACTCCGTTGTGAAATAATAAAAAGAATTCGATTCTCAAAATCCTTAAAACTTGAAATGCACTCAATGGCTGCCTTGATGGCGAACTTGTTGACTACCATAGGCCTTTTGGCTTGGATCCTAATTTGTACAGTGAAAAGAACTTTCGCAATTCTGAATGATTCACCCAAACTCCGCATGAACACTTTACGTAGAGATTTCATTGCCGCATTATATGAAGTATTGCTGAAGTATTTTATGTATGCTGTCAAGGCTGAGATGTGTAACAAGTTGTAAAAAACATTGCTAGAGTCCAACGTGTTCTTCTCCTTTTTGTGTTATATTGGGGCGCCACAATTATAACAATATAAATAAGGATAATGCTACCACTAAACAACCCAATTTGCGAGATCTGAAACGAAATTTATCCAAAACATGATGAATAGCAAACTCAGTTGGTCTTTAAATAAAAATAATTTCGAAGGATACGGCAAATATTGTATATAGGGCAGGAGCTCTATACATGAACGTATAAGAAGGAGAATCGTTTACTATCCTCTTTCATGAGTGTCCAGCTCCAGGAAGAGAATACCACCTTATTCATAAATTTCCCGGTATAGCCAACGTTTGGAACTTTTACTTCACCGATTTTTTTTTCTTATGTTGGTAAAACTTACTTTGAAATTACCACCAGATGTTAACCTCAAAACATTGCATTTGTGAAACGTACAGTTTAAAGGGTGGTGCAAATAGAAGTTTCTTTTTGAATCATATGTTTTTTTGAGACTGACAGCTCTTTTCCGCTCGAAATCTTGACTCTCAGTCAATATTGCAACTCCGCAAAGTTGAGAAATATTGCAAAGTTGAGAAATATTGCAAAGTTTTTTCAAAAGTGAGTGCTGTGTTATGCTTTGATTGAAAATAATTTTTAGTCGAAATGAAGCACTCACCGTACCTGGAAGTACAAGTTTGTGCAAGAACGCAAGTTTGTACGATAAGTTCGTGAGATTTGCTTTTGAACGTCGAATTTGGGCGAAAAATAATTTTTTCTGACGAGGCGCATTCCCATTTCGTCGGCTATGTTAACAAACAAAATTGTCGGGAAACAATACACCAAATACGTTTGGAGTGGTGGCCATTTTATTTTTCAAAATGCTGCTGGAAACGACATTTCGGGCAACGGTGAGCGCTACAGAGCCATGATTACCAAATTTTTGTCGACTGAAATTTAAAATATGGAATTGGACGATCTTTGATTTCAGCACGATGGCGCGCCATGCAACACAGCCCATCAAACAATCGATCTTTTGCAAGCTAAGTTCGGTAATCGTGTTATCAGCCATCACATTTATCACTTCAAAAATAAATTCCTTTTTGGATATGGTGAAAGTGAGCACTACTTCTATAGCAGCCTAAGTGAACGCGTCAACACTGGACATGGCCAGGATTGAAAAGTTTGCCCCACAAAATGAGAATCTTCTCATTCTTCCATATACAAAAAGTTTAGAACACTCCGTAACAAAGTTTTTAGGAAACGATGATGAAATGGTATTATGAGCGATACAATTTTGATGAAACTTCGTTAATTGATCTCTCATTCTTGGCTTGTGGTGGTGTAGAATGGTCTTACAGTCTCATCATTATTTGATCTGGTCTTTTCTGCTTCCAATTTCTCGTTGCTGTGCCATGTATTTTCTGCATTTCTACTGAATGGATTTGCGGCCTGATAACGTTGAACCCTTTAGTTGTCCAAGTTAAACTTACCTGTTTACAATGGTCTATTAGATCTGAATCAATTGGTCAGTATTTAGATGTTTGGTGGGGTAATGTAAATTTGTTTCGACTCCAAGTCACAAAATTAGAAGTCGTTTCAAAATCAAATCGGTGTCATGTATTATCTTCGATTTACGCCTGGGCCATTTGATAGTCAGCAAGCTTAATTGCATGGCAAAACCAGTTTAACACGAAAGTCCCAAACTTTTAAATGTATTTTTGTTGTTAGATAGTAAAAAAAAACTTACCAACAAGTCGATCGAATTTTACTTGACGACTAAATTGAAGTCGAAACAAAGCTACTCGTATATGGCGCCGATTTCGAAAATGGTTGAAAATTTCTGGTCGTTTTAAAATACATGACACCTACCCAGGGAAATATTTCCAATCTGTCCCATTATCTGAATAAAAATCAATCGAGCTCTGGCAAACAAAGACAGTTGAATTGGAAGCTGAAATCACTCAAATTTCAAAATTGTTAAGTATTGTGTACATAGACAATAAGCAAATTGAATTCATCAATTCTTTTCTATCCACGTATCTCATCGGTTCAATACAGCAGGCAATCGAAATTGTTCAATTAGTTTCCTCTTTAACTATCACAATTGCCTCTTAGGCTGTTATTTTTCGGACAATTGTTCGTTCCTTCGACAGCATGGCCTCGAAAAAAATCTAAATAAACCTCTTGCCGCATGTTGAAATTGTTTCAATTTCAAAATCAATTTTTGAATGTTATTCAGACTTGAAAACTGTGCCGCTGCAAATGAAAGAAAATAGAGTGGTAGAGTAGCAGCTACTCCGGAACGAATGTTTGGTAGCTTTACTAAAGTGTAGGTAAAAAGAATGTGTCAAGCCTAAAAGATAAGAACAGAAGTGAGTAGTGTTGAGGACATAGAAAAAAAAAATTCTGCAAACTTTTAAATGATGGAGAGAAATTAAAATCCGCTCAAGAACCATTCAACTTTGACGATGAAATCAAAGATTTAAGTATGTCAAAGCCTTTCTAAGGTGGCAGGATTTGACTTTCTGGAAAGCATGCTGTAGCACATTTTGGTCAAGAGAAAGTACACCTGACGAATGCAACCCTAGCACCGTTTGCCCGAGGGGTCCTCCAAACTGACAAAAGCTTTACGCCGCGTATGACGTGAGGGTGAGTGACCGATTGACTAAATGTTCACACGGCCGCAGATTCTAGGATTAAACCCCAGAAGTCCAGATCTATAAACCCCATATTTCTAAGCGTCTAAGTAGAAGCGTCGAAAACGACTTTTGTTTCAAATCAGGCAACTCCAAGTATATGTTGTCGACAAGAAGGAAAGCACAAAATAAAGGATCAGGAGGGATTCTGTCTACGTCAGCTCCAACTCGGTTTCGTATGTGATGTCGCATACGAAAAAAAAATTACATTTGTCAGTCGCTATTTCTACGACCTAAAAAGGAAATGACTCAATATATGTTAACACCCTCATCATCAATGTCTTTCACTATGGAGCAGAGCCATGGACAAAAGATAAGATATTTTTGACGATTTTAAAGATGACGCAAGATTTTCCGAATGGTTTACCTGACCAAAGGAGCATTCAAATATGGTCTGAAGAGTAATACCAATAATAATAATTAATGGCACTTCTCCCACCGAGGAGGAAGGTCACCACTCACCATAACATAGACACAGGTTTTGAGAAATCTCCCAGCAACATTTGAATACTCATAGTTCAGCTTTATTTATTTATTTTTTATCTTTATTTTCTTCCCACGCTGAGTATCTCTTATATTTTCATAAAAGATCTTCAACTACAGCGATAACAATTAGAAATGGAATAAACAAATAACCAGACATCACGTTGTGTACTTATGAAAACTATTTATATTTAAGTATTTTAAGTGGAACGAGATATACGAGTATATTTTGTATAGCCAAACGAATGTGTGTGTTTTATTTTTCATGCGTTCAAGACATCAGGTAGTCCATGACGAAGCGCTTATCGTCGGGACCGTATGGAGTAAGTCGAACATCATAAGGCATAGGGAACGGCCGCACTCCATTTCTACTTTTATGCATCGGGAACGTTGCATTCACACGTCAGAGCAACGGATGTACGATTTAATATATGGCATTGTTTGAGACCCATGACGGGCCTTGGACTTGGACATTGATGCAGATGTTCTCTAAGCCAAGGCTGCTTATCCTTGACGTTTTTGCTGTAAGGTAAGCAACTCCCACCGAGCAAGGAATCATGACTATTCTTAGCGTTGTTATAGCTGGGATAGATCTTTAAGAATGCGGGTATCCTTCGTAGCCCCAGGGGTTTGAAATCCTTGCGAAGATTGTAGAGGAAGTCACTCTGGATTCGGGCTTGAACGCTGTATTTTGCCAAGTCATTCATGACCCCATAGATGTCCACGTTTACCTTCACGATGGTCACAGGGGAACAGATGCCACTATAAATACATTAACTTCATGAAAGTCGGTTTTTCTTATCCTGGCCATCCATAGCTCTAGTTTAGTACTCCAACAGGTAGAGCATCAAATCCGTACGAAATCCTGTTGGACCTTTGCCGATTGCAGTGTCTGTTTCTTCAGGAATTGCAAGTAGTTTGGGACTTATCTATAAATCTTGAGTGCGATTGTGCCAATCGTCTTCGTAAAAATTTGCTGTCGACAATACCACGCGGGCATGGATCGCCGTCACTTGAGGTTTGTGTTGTGATATAGTCTTTAGTTCGGGAGTTCCGTCGTCATACAGCACGATAAGAGGCTTATCAAGTATGCCAGCAGAAGCCATCCAATGTCAATCATAAATTTGATCTGCAATGTACAAGAATTTCCACCTCGCCCAGGCGTTGTGAGTAGGTTTTGAATCAGTGGTAGCCGTTAAGAACATATTGTACGGTGCGGCTTTTTTTCAACTTCTCCGATACCTGACGATTTGGCAAAAAAACTGGAATGTAATCTTTGAGATCTTTGTTATTTCGGCTTTTTCTCGAGAGGCTGAAACCATCGGTAACAGACGAGGGGGCTTTGGAAGTGCCAGCAGTTGGCTGTGGACTACAACTTCTGCATGGTTTCGACTCCTCCACCGTTCTAGGAGTTTCAAGACATGTCCAAGACAATTTCTCTAGCAATTTCAGTTGCGGCTCATCGGGGATTTGATAATTTTTCGCTCCTAACTTGACGCCCTTTTCGTAAATGTTACCAAGATGAGGATGGGCGAATCCGCAAAAGTAAATGGGATTATTGCGATAACAGTTCATATCATATTGACAGATTTTCGGAGGTTTTTTTGAAGCCATTCAAATGGAATTTTGAAAAATTAAAACAACGACAGGAGACGATAAAAGAAAAATTGACTGACGGCAAAACAAAAAAATCTTTGTAGCTCACCTTGGCCGCTCATATGAACGCAGTTATCAAAACTCTACTAAGAGTTGTACCAAATACCACTGCAATTTATTCAACAAATAGTGTTAAGAGTGAAGCAGGGTCATGTGTGCTAGTAGAAGCACTTCTACAGCCCTCTTCCTGTGAAAGTGGCAATGACGATGTGAAGTGATTTTCCACAAAACGACTTACGATCGAACTAAGGCTCGTAATAGAGTGTAACCTCCAAACACTACTTTAATTAGAGCAATCAGATGTCGGTTTCCCAATGCATCAATATTCGATTATGTGCCATTTTATGAACGGATTTTCCTCCTACTTACAGCGAACTAAAATGATTTTTCTCGATTCAAATGTATAAATACGAATTGACAACCTGATGATATCTACAGCATTTTACGGGTACTTAAATCCCTTGAGCACGCGCAAATTATATATACATATATAAAAAAATAGGGACAATTGCTTTTTCTATTTTCGCCCTCCTTGGAAGTATGGATTTCCATTCAATTATTTTTCCAAGTGGCTCCTGGGTCCATCATTCATCTATTTTAGTGTCCTAAAAAACATGAAAAATGAAGTTCCCAGGCGAAAGGGAAATGAAGTTCGAAAAAAATCTCCTAGTCATTCACTTTATTCTGAAGGTTCCATTTTGGAAATCTCAGTCCTCTGCTTGAGTACATTCTCTTTTTCAGTCAGCCCTATCAGTTAGTCTCCGTAGTATTTTCACTGCCGTCAATACTAATCTTTGCGATTGTGAGAAACAAAGATTATATAGCATCTCTTTTGGGATACAGAAGTTTGGTCCAACTGAATTCGTCTTACCTGTAGTGCTTCTGATTTCAGATGCAGTTTTAGTGGCATTTTGAGTGAGACCGCGGGGAAATCTAAACTAAAATTAAGTTTGCTATTGGATTTGACCATTGAAGCAATTGTTTGTTGAATTTCAGCAGAACTACAACTATTGTTGCCTGCAGTGTCAGTTTCGTATGAATATTGTGAAAGACCAAAGTTATTTTGTAAAGCAGGAAGCACGAACAATTTTTTTTCTCTTTCTAAAACAGTAGGGAAGGCAACAGCTGCATGTAGAAGGGCACAAGACAATCACCAATTTCAGCTGAAGTAACTCTGCCAACCGTTAGCTGTAGTATCATGGAGGCTTTGTCTGGGACTTATATTTAAAAATCTTTAATATCACTGGAAATTTCTCGACCCACCCAAAACTGTGAAAACAGGTCAATTTCACTGAATTGCTGAACTGCTGAACTACGAACTTAAAAGTTGGATATGGGCACAAATTTGCTTGCGAGGTCAATATATGTATATTGACACAGAGTAGAAGCTTTGATGGCGGTGCGTTTTATTCAAGTCTATCTAAATAAATACATACACTTTCGATTCAATGATTCTGGAAAGGGAATTATTCGACATGAGTCAGTATAAGTTAACCTGTCAAATACATAATCCTTTCTTTTGTTGTTTTCCATCGTTCCTTCGACAGATATAAATATGCGTGCCCTTGTCAGTTTCTCTTTATATTCATTTTTCAGTTTGCATACATCGTCAAGTTGACAGCACGTTAACGTACGAGTATTATTATTCATCCAAGCCCGAGGATGGATCTGACATCACCTAAAGCAATTTCAATGTAAAACCTTCGTCGTTCTAACGTTCACTTAGATCCAATTCGTTATAGGAACCTAACAACAACACAAGAATATGAGCATTGCTCCGGATAAACGAGTCATTATGTATTATATGTCATAGCAATCCTCTGCCTACTATTAATTTAAATGCACGAAGGAGGTGAATCGACAACAATGGGCTTTAGAGACATGCGAAACTCCAGACACAATCTGAAGACTTAATGATACTTTTGCTGTCCCGTATATCAAATTGACTCTAAGGGGTATTCCCTATACCAGATATGAGAGCGCATTTATGTATTGTATTAACTTATCTTGCACCTTCTACAACCGATTACTCACATGACATTGATGTAGACATTTGTAATTATCACGAATATTGGTCGTTTATCTAAACAAGACAAACTCGTATCACATAGACTTTATCAGAGGAAACAAAATCTAAACTCTGGTTAACATGACAACATCAATTAATTAATAGATTATAAAAAAAAGCAAGATAAATATTCGAAACAGATTGCCCACTGTCTGACATAAAAGATTGCCACTCCACTAATTGTCAGGAATTCAATCATGTTTGAATGCTTCGCAGGTGAGATATTCATATTTATAGCAGCACCACCTGAGATTGTCATATTCGCGTTCCCTTATATTTATAATTTTAATGAATGTATTCAATTTTCAAAAAGTCTATCATGGATTTCAAAGGGAATAGACATGTGCATTCACCCTATTAGGGGTAGCACGAAGCATCCATAAATCGTATTACACCTCAAGCCATATATTCGTAGTGTATCCGAGTGTGATCTGCCAAAAAACAAGTCTGTCAATTACCAAATTGAAGGCAGCACTCCATTATTGGGAGAATAGGTTCGAGAATTGTGCTTTTGTTATGACGGTAAATGAGGTAGCAAATCCTCTCCCTATGGGACCACTGGGTAGTTCGCTCATATCTCCCGTAATGGAAATATGCTGGAGTTTCAGTCTATTAAGTTAGGACTGAAGAGTGAAATTGTGGGATACGGGTTGACTTGACTGTTGAAAGGATGCTCACCATTTGTTTGTTGGTAAAGAGCTTAATGCACTTGACCTTCATGCTTCTAAAGTATACTCGGTTACCAAGTGTGGTAGTGCGTAATATTGATGTTCATATTTGATATGTGGATGTTTATATCATACATTCTAACATCTACAATAGAATAAAGAATTCACCCGCAGAAACAACAGAGGATTGAATATTTTTCCCGCGAAAAGTTTAGATTACTTTAAGCTTCCCCTTAACATTCGAGTTTCAGAAAATTGTGTGATTTGAATGCATGTGTGGGTAAAATGTTCACCTTGTCTTCTACACACACGTACTCGTTTATCGTCACTAAAAAACTTGACCTTACTGTCGTCTGTAAAGAGTATAGGTCGCCAGTTTCCCATAGTCCAATCCGAATGCTCACGGACGTAACTTAAGTCGATGTGCCCTTGTCAGTTTCGGTCGAATGGCACACACTCTAGGCCGTTGACCATCTTCGTGGAGTGCCAGTAGGATGCCGCAGTTGATTTTGTAACGCCCAGGCGGTTACGGTACGCTCCCGACGTGCAATTATTCTTACGTACCGGTCTTCTTGCGCAGTTGTGACTCTGATTCTTCCTGATACAGGTCTTCTTGCTACACCCCCGGTTTCTTGGAAGCGTTCCCAGATCTTTCGGATAGCTCGCCGCGATACACCGATACGAATTGCGACAGACCTTTAAGACTCTCCCTCCTGAAGCAAATTTACCTCTCTTACTGCGTTTTCGATATCCATATGATGCCGAGAACCGGGCATGGTAATCACAATTAATATAACGTAGTCTAAGAAAACAATTACAGAAAGTAACACTTAGCGACAACGAAAACAAGTACAGGAAATGTTGCCTTATAGTAGTTCTTTTTCTAGAGCAATGCGCTTGCTCTGCCTAATTAGTTGGATAGATGCAAGCTATACAATTAAATACATCGCTTCGATAGTGTTTACCAATAGAGTAATTTTTTGACAAAAATCAAAATAAATCTTTGGTGGGCCCTATTTAGTTTTGAGTAGTTTATAAATTAATTTAATTTTTAACGACATGACTGCGAAAAAAAAACACAATTTACAAGCACAAATCATACAAAGATACGGCAAACAGTCAAAAACTTATTGAAATTCCAACTTCCTTAACGAGTTCTAAGGTAGATATGACCTTTTGCATTTAAAACCAAATTTTGCTAATATCGGCTTTCTTGTTGATTCTCATGGGTTTGTGTGACATTTATAATGGGTTGAGTGAAACTTACTTTCCAAGTAAATTTTCGTTTTTTTTTTTTTTTTTTTTTTTATAAATTTGCAAATTCACAGTAATTGTGCTCTATTTCCACTCAAATGCATCTCTTTTGATACGATTTGCCTGGTGAGAGAGATTCCATTTGAAAATATTTAGAAAGGCAAACAACTTTTGGCGGATACCCTAAATTTCGTTGTAAAAGTTTTAATGGTTTCAACTTTCTACAATAGTTTTCCTTAAAATTGTGTAGCTGCATTAAAATAGTGTGTTTGAGGTATTACAGAATGTATGAATGAGTTATTTTCGAAGGATTGGAGTGGGTGGCAGTGTACGAAAAAACTCTTATACTCGTATCTCATTATGTCGTGTCGGGGTTACGTTAGACCACACAGCCACTGGGTTAGTAGGAACTCTGTCGTGTCAAGTCATTTTTCGAATATAAAATGTATAAACTTAAGGACTACGTCTACACAGACTCTCAGTTTTATAATCGAGAACTGGGTTTAGTCCAGGAAACCTAGTTACCGAGGAAGAGGAACTTGCCATCCAACAGAAAAAGAGATGCTTCTAGAAGAAAGCTAATAATGAAGAATCATACCCTCCAGCCAATATGTTTTTCTAGGGATTGTGCACCAAATTGTCAATCATGTATAGATGGATGAAGCGAAGCTGATAACTTAGACAAAAAAGGCGATCGTGAGGCACTTCTAACCGAGAAGAGAGACTTCCGTGGCAATTACGGAGCTATCAAAATGAATGTTTGAATTACATATGTATAGGGTTTTCCAATAAGGACTTGACAACATTTTTTTTTAAATAAAACGCAAACCATTTGAGGTATTTCAAAAAAATTATTATCGGCTTGAAGTACAATCAACACATTTATGAATGGAACTTGACTTCGTTCATATGGCCACCGCGGGCGGTCGATTCGTTGGACTCAATTTTCAACGACTCGGCCACACATTTCGGCCAAAACGGCCGCTATTTCGCGTTCAATGTTGGCTCTGAGCTCTTCCAACGTCGTCGGCGTGTTGGCATAAATCAATGGCTTAATGTAACCCCACAGAAAATAGTCAACCGGCGTTAAATCGCATAAACGAGACGTCCAATCAACTGGCCCATTTCTTAAGATAACACGCTCACCATACTTACTCTTCAACAAATCGATTGTAGCGTGTGCTGTGTGCCTTGTGGCATCATCCTGTTGAAACCACATGCCTTACAAGTCCATATCTTCCAATTCGCGCCAAAAATAATCAGTGATCATTGCGCGATAACGCTGACCATTCACACTAACGTGATGATCGTTATCGTCGACGAAAAACTATGGCCCAATAACGCCGCCGGCATGCAAACCGCACCAAACAATTATTTTTTGTGGATGAAGTGGTGATCCATGAAGCACATGTGGATTTTCACCCGACCAATAACGCATATTTTGCTTATTGACGAACCCATTGAGCCAAAAATGAGCTTCGTCACTAAAGATGATTTTGCAATGAAATTCATCATCTTGGCGTATCTTTTCCAGAACCCAATGGGAGAACGTACGTCGCTGCAAATGGTCCATCGGCTTCAATTCTTGAGTCAGCTTGATCTTGTATGGGTGTAAACCAAGATGTGGTCTGAGCGATGCCCAATTCTTAAGAACGCCGTGGAATTGACTGATTTGGATCGTTTGCTACGGACACGTGAACGGCAGCGATATTTTCGACACTTCGACCAACCCGTTGTCTCACTGACACGGCAACATCCACACAACGAATATGTAGACTCAAATTTTTGCACTAAACTTGTTATTGCCTGTCTACTAGGGCGAGAATTACGACCGAAAATTGGAGTTAACGCTCTTAAAGTTGCAGTCACCGACTTTCGGTAGATAATTTTTACAATTTGCAGACGTTGCTCGTTCGTGTACTTTACCATGATGAAAATGTTCAGTTTACTGAATAAATTGACAGTGACAGTTTGATGATTAGTGAAAGAGTGCATTCACAAATTAAATTCAAAGTTGTCAAGTCCCTATTGGAAAACCCTTTATGTGCATGTTCTCAAGAAAAAAAAGTAATATTGGTCAACCGCAGAATGTAACACGCGTTGCAATCGACAACATCAAATTGGAGCAGTTAATTAATTTACCCCTGTTTAAAGAGCAGCTAGACACACGCGAGTGCAAATTCAAGGTATACATAATTACTTTTGGCAACCCTTGTCCTGTGATGATTGATAAGGTCGTTACTCACATTTCAGCCACAGGTTCGCTGAGACTATCATTGCTTAGGTTCAGTTTGTTTGCCTTTTTGTTTTATCTCGTAACCTGTAGAGTAGCACGCTACTACGAATACGACATACAATCTTCATGACGTATACATGTTTGTACGAGACAAACTGTGGCCGCTGTAAGTGAAATTGTTACGGAAGATCCGGAATTGCGAATTCGGCACGAATCGTAATAATTTAGCCTTTATCTGTCCTCTAAGTCTATTCGCATCGAAATATCGTGCTGTCAATGGGCCTGAGAAAAGCGAAATTTGCTGTTTCTGGTGTGAAATACGAGTACATCTTTGCAGGTGGCATCATCGGTCCTTATTTTTTCAAAATTGGGGTTAAAGTCAATGACCGTACAACAATCAGTGATTATTTCTTTACGGTATTGATTCGGACGACATGTGGTTCCACTACCACATGTCCATGAAACCATTGACATACTGAGGAGTCGACAAAACGACAAAATTGTATTGCAAAATTGACCAGTGAGGTGGTCACCGATATCGTGCAATTTGACGCTACTCTACTACTTCCTTTGGAGCAATGTAAGGTATTTGGTGTATGATGACAAACTATAAGCTATTGAGACTTGGAAAAGGTCTGTGGCATTTTTTCGAAAGATGGCATTAAATAACCAAATAACCGAAGAACAGCCAATTGCATTGACAACTCTGCACGTTCATTTGAAAGGTAACAGTTTGGGATTGGATTTGTAAGTATACACTTGGTTCCTTTATTTACAGTGGTTGTAAAATTATTCGTACTTGAAAATGGAGAAAAATAATGAGAAACGTCGCTACATTCCGTAATACTACTACGAGTATGACAAGAGTAATAAAAATAAAAAGATGTGGTTTTGAATGCGAACCCTTTCAACACGGTACTGCTTCTTCTTACCAGAAAGTACAAGATACCGCAATTCAAACTCCCAAAACTCAACGGAGTGGAAGTATCCCTTTCGGACAACGTGAAGTACCTGGGTGTGATTCTGGACAAAAACTGAATTGGAATCTTAATGTAGGGGAAAAATTCAAAAAGGCATATAATCTGCATATTATCTGCAAAATTCAAACGGTGGTAGAAAAAATCTGGGGCTTAAGACCTGCTATGGGGGACTGGCTGTATAAAGTGGTGATAAGACCAGGCAGCACTCAAGGCGAACCAACGTCAACTCTGATACAGCCAGGGGCTGTCGCACAGTGCTTAAGGCACATACACTCAGAACCAGGTAAGACTGTGCTGGGTGCCAGGACACTGCGATATTAAAGGAAATGAACAAGCGGACGAGCTTGCAAGAAAAGGAGTGGTACTCGACAATAAAACATCAAACCACCCATTTGCATAGTGAGGCGCACTTTCGAGGACAAAATCACAAAGACTGCCAATCTAAGGTGGTATCCAAGGCTCTTTGGCTAGGAAGTTAAGAAAATTAAACAGGGATAAGCTTAGGACTAGTAATAGGAATCCTGATAGGACACTGGCTCCTACGGTATCAAGCAAATAGGGTCAAATTGTCAGACGCGGATATCTGTGGTGAGCTGCAAGCAGTTGAGAACATGACACACATACTGTGTGAATACGGGCAATGTCGACTAGTCGAATAACAGTTTTAGAGAAATATTTTTTCGAAAACCTAGACTAAATAGACGGCATGAACTTCAAAGGCTTTCTTGGCTTTTGCAGGAAATTTGGATGTTTCGCCCTGGTAATTATTGAGGTTTATTTTCCATTTAAAGACAAATTCAACTGATTCCACAGGGATCGCGATGGGCCCTTGTTGGTGCCTAGTGCCTAGTACTGCAAAAAATCTTTAATCGTTTCGTGAAAAAAATAAGAAGGTCTACGCATATCTACCTAGTCCAAGTAGTGAATGGTCTCAATAACTTTGTCTGGCATCTGGCATATTCTCTCAAAATTTTCTTTATATTCCTTTGATGTATTAGTTGTTAAATGAAATCGAACAATCAGGTTTCACGCAACCACACGAAAAAAAAGAAGTCAAATTATGTAGTTAAATTATGTGATCTTGGAGGCCAATTTATGTAACAGAAACGTAAAATATTGCGGCCCTCAAATGTTTCACGCAAAACCACTATTGTGACGCACTCTTCATGGAATGTAGTTAGAAATACATATGTACCTTCTTTTGGTTTCGTGCCAAAAAAACAAAGATCGGTTTTCATGCGCTTGAAAGGCGGTTCATTGACTGTAACTGTATGACATTCATGGTTCTTAAAAACGTATAGATCGACAATACCACCTGCTCTTACCAAACAGCAAAGTTTTTTATGTAATAATCAAACCCCAATTGTAATGGAGAGGCATAAGAAATGACATAAAATGACATAAAACGAGGCATAATCTGACTCTTCAGCCACACTTTCATTACTGGCGGCGATATTCTTGCTTAATTTCAGAATTTCGTAAATATATTGAGAATTTTTTGCTGGGTTGGTTGGTTATTTCGACCGTAATCGGCATGCTAATTACGGAGCACACAAATTGCTATTTTTGTAGGACAATTTTAGAATTTGTTCGCATTGTGCGACGGAAAAATGAATGATGCACACATAGTAATTCGCCAATTATTATATGACGCTTAGTGTACGCAGAGACCCGACAGATGTCAAAACGACGACAAAAATTCGAAATGAATAACTCGTTGTTATACGAATCACAAAAAATGACAATGTTATCCAGAAATTCACGGATCACTGCCCTCTTTTATCAGATTCTACCTGTCAAAAAAGTGCGAGCAAAATGACAGATTGGTTTAATAGTTACAAAAAGGTTTGATTTGGTTAACATGGCCAAAAATATGAAGAAGTTCCAGACCAGAGTATATGAAAAAACATAATCTTGTGAAGCCTTGCTGTTTGACAAAAAAAAAAAAAAAACTTCTATATCATCTACAAGCAGTAGAATCTGCCTGACGCACGTCTGAAACAAAGTTAACTCTCATTAACGACAATCCAAATCAAATTGGGTCACTAACTCCATTAACATGCAATTGATTTATCATAATTTATTTGATTGACGCCCATTAGTCAATAACATCAGATTATTGGGAATTACGTGTGCTTGTCTATCTATGATTTATTAAGATGGGAATTTATCTATTAATAGGACTGAAACTTCCCTCTTAAGGCAAAGCCCTTAACTGTACGAGTACGTGGGAGAAGTTTTGCGCAAAACATGCTGAGATTTGTTTTCTCTTTTTATACCTTCACTCACATGTGAGTGGTAAGTTCTTAAAGTCATATTCCAATAATTCAACTTTTTCCTCGTATCGAGCATACAACGAGGGTATTACGTTTCGTACCGACAACCGGTCGGTTCCTGATGCAAAGCTTGTCATGACCTCGAAGGTATAAAATAGTCCTACGGATAGATGTAAGAGAAATGTACTTGAACGAACTCAAACACTACACCCATGAGTAACTCAACTCGACGGTCGTTTTAAATTCTAAGGAATACGATGAACTTAAGGAAACAATAATCTCCTAAAGCTATTTTTATTCAAATTTCAAATTACCCCAATCTTCAAAAATATCATAAAATAAAAATACAATATAATAAAATCTCAAAAGATCCACTTAAAAATTCCATCTCGTCTTTCTCAAATCTTACGGTATTTTGCCATATCTACCGTGCTCCCAAATGAAGATAAATGTCGTTCTGTCGTAATATTAATTCTTAGGGAATTAATTTACAAAACAATTTTTTTTTTAATTCTTTTTTTACCGTTTCGAAAACATTTAAAAGAAACGAGTATCTTTGATATCAATTCCATTTCGTTGGGCCGCGACGCCTATGAAATTTTTCTCTTTGTCTTGTAACTTTTGCGTAAGCCCAGATTATTGGGCGGCGAAAAAAAATCTCAAAAGTTCAAGGTACATTCGTATATACACACGTATCCTGGGTTACCTTTCAAAGCACGTTTGAAAATTTATTGAAGATATTCAAAGTAAATACCTCGTTAGTGGGAAATAAAAATAGGAGCGGTTTTCCTAAAAAATAAAAACGATAAATTTGCATTTTTCTATGTTATACTATTGTATATATCCAACGGGGTGAAAAATTGTGGTCCTTTTTTCAGCAGAAAATTTTTATTGGTATTTTTATTTATTTTATCCATTTGTATTCTTAAAGTTATTGCCAATTTTATATTCCACAAAAATCTACGAAATGGTTGTATTTTTGTGTCACTTTGAAGGCTCGTGACACAATGAAACAAATTATTTGCGCTGATGTTATAATATGTTTGTAAGCCGATTGCATAAGACAAGTGTCAACTTCAGGCATCAGATGTAAACTCATTTAATTGTTTACTGGCAATTTCACCCCAAATGTCCAAAGCTACTCGTATATTGTTGTTGGGGTTGTGTTTTATTTATTTTTGTTTTCAAACCCACGCATACCTCTCAGCTTTTGTTTTCATGAAAATATGGAATTGGAAATTATTTAAAAGGCATCCCGAACTTTTTCATTGGCCATTGTGGACATACAAAAGTAAATTGAATAATTTAATATGAAATTAAAAAAGGAAGGAGAAATATGAATCTTATGATTGGGATTGGGATTGAAGCAAGTGGCTCAGGTACCTTCACCGAGAGACGAAAATTGGGGCATATCATTGGAAAGGGATATATCAAGGCTATCCGATTTTATTGGAGGTCACTTGAGACCTTACTAAACTATTCAAGACCGTCCGAGAATATCTGAGAGTATCCGATTTGTATAGTTTTTTTTTTTTTTTTTTTTTTTTTTTTTTTTTTTTTTTTTTTACAAAAAATAAGGTTTTACAATAATAGTACTAAACTTAGTCTATCTGGTTTGGCTGAAGGCCTTCTACCAGATTGACAATGACATAATTTACAGAAATATTTACTTAAGAGCAAAAAGTGAAAATTTAAATAAGGAAAAATAAATAAAAAGTGGAAAGTACAAAAGGAGCATTTATATTGCTTTGGTATAAAGTTTTCAAAAATTTTCTTCGATAATTTGAGATCTGTAACGCAGCGCAGTTTCGGTGTAGCTGTGTAGAAAGTCCCATCCTTGGTCACCATTAACGATGTCCAGTGTTTGGTTTATCTCGAGTGAAAAGGAACCAAAGTGGGCGTAACGGACTTCTTTAAGAATGGGACATCTCGATAGGAAGTAGGCCACATCCTCCCGTTCCCTCAGGTTGCAAAGGCCGCATAAAATTGGAAGCTCCGGTCGGTGGGGTATATAACTGAGGGATAATAGTTCACCTCTTAATTTAAAAAGGTTCTTCATTGGACGCGATGGCTAAATTGAGGTTGCAGTCTGACGCTAGTGTTTTTCCCATTCTTGCACACAATTACCCCTAGTAGTCAGAATGTGTTGTGTTTGAGGACTATCTTCGGCAATTTTTCACTTTCCAAATCCATAACTCTTACTATGTAGTCAAAGTGGAGTTTTAACGCCGGTTTCTAGGTGCAACATGTAGTTTGGAGATGTACCTGGTAAACTTAAAACCCTCTTGATAAAAAAAGCGAAGAAATTTTTCTACTGCATCATAGGAGCAATATGGTCATACCTGAACTCCGTATAGGATGATCGACTTTACAGTTGCTTGAAAAATTTTAAGCTTCGAACTGTGATTTACATGCGCATTGTTAAGACAAGCACTCCAGACTGACCCCACTGCGCGTTTCGCTTCGGCTAATTTACTTTGAAGGTGTTTAGCCATATTGAGGTTTGAAATTATCAGTACCCCGAGATATTTGTACTCTCGCACGATTTCAATAGAATTCCCGCAAAACGTCCACTTCTCATTACGAGCATACCTTCCACCTCCACTTCTAAATATCATTATTTTCGATTTGGCTAGGTTAACTAACAAGTTCCATAGTTTGCAGAAGACTTCAAGTCGTTTTATCATGAGCGGTAAGGACACCCCCGTTTCAGCTAGAAAGACGATGTCATCTGCAAATAAGGGTGCTGGAATACTCACACGACTCGACTTAATTAAAAGCTTATTCTTTAATCCTGCAACGTTATAACTTACAATTTTTAGTTTATGCAGATTAGCATTTATCGGATAGACGGCTGCACTTCAATCGTTCCTAAAATTTGAGATTCCTATTGCGTGTCCACCCAAATTGCGTACAGCGGCTGTCTTGTTGCTTGTGCCATCTTGACTTGACTGCCGTATGTTCAAGCTGTCAACTCCAGGTGTTCTTGGTATTTGAATAAATACGTCCCGAGACGCCATCAGACACCATCCAAGTCCTTTCGAGACGTATGAATGTAGAGATGAGATTTCTGTGGCGAATGCGTGTGATCAGAGAAATTCACTTCTCCAATGGTTGCAATTCAAGAGGCAGAATTGCAGAGTATCACAGAGATGCCCTGCTAATCAACAGTTTCACTCAGTCATTCTAATTTTGGTTTTGAATGTAAGTTTTGATTGCCGTTAAATGATATCTACTTATTGCTATTTTCAATGATTGATATTAATCACAATTTTAATCATTGAGTGGTTAAGCACACAACAACGAATTTTGATGTTGGGAGTTCTGTGAAAGTTACATTTCGTAAGATTCGCAGTTTTTTTTTGGTCAACATAATCGACCTTCTGAGTCCAGAATTCGCATTGTGGCTCAACGTATCGAAGAAAGTGGTTCAGATGCGGATTAAAAACCATATCAATATGCAAAATATCACCACAGCAAGCTAAAGTTTTCAAAATGAGCTAAATACCTCAATTTGTGTCAACAACAGGGCGTTGCTTTCACCATTTGACCGTTGATTTGTATGTGCAGCCGTATAGGATCCAAATGAATCACATTTTTGGATGAACAGGTACGTAAAGAAGCAAAATTTTCCTTCCTGGGGACCGAAAAACTCTCATGAGATTCACGAAAAAACAATGTATTCCAAAAAGTTGCATCGGTGTGTCATTTTATTCGAATATGACAATAAAGAAACCGTATTGGTGAATGCTGAACGTTATTGACAAATGTTGACTGACTGTTTCTTCATAAAATTCGAAGGATTGAATGTGGTCGAGCACTGGTTTCAACAAGACAGCATTACGGCACATGCATACATGTTATTAAATAGTCAACGAAATACGAAGATCGCATTATTTCGCTGAGAGAAGAAGTCGATTTGACACATAGATAATGCAATTAAACTCCATAGACACAAACTCAAGTGACCTACTAATTTTGCAAAAGAAATGAAGAATATTAAGCCAAAGAAAAAGTTTTAGTACGACAGAATATTAACCAAGTATAATGCAAATGCGCAGGCCCTTATTTACATTCTTACGTCGGTCTACAGTTCGGAGTGAAACTGAAAATGAACTGATAAGCCTCTCCAGTTAACCCGATTCTTAGCTAACTCCCTCTAGATGCTCGTTTCAAGTCTATTGTGTCTGTGCACGTCACCTTAGATTCGAAAACTGCGTAGGCCCGAGCATTACTGGCCATGGGACTGATGAGCAGTTTTTTGCCAGTAATTGGCAAGAGTGATTCTTCGTTCTATTTCTACTAAGGTGTTGGCAGATTTGATAGCAGATCCAAAGTAGACAAAGTCCCTTGCCACCTTGAAATAATAGCTGTTGACTGTGACGTTCTGTCCAACTCGTCGATGTTGTGTGTCCTTGTTGATAGGATGTATTTGGTTTTTCCCTTGTTTACCACTAAATCCATTTTTGTAGCTTCCGTTTCAATACTAGCGAACGTACCGGTGAAGGCCCACTAAGTTCTCCCAATTTTGTCAATATCATTGAGGTACACGACTAGATGACTCTTAATATATTGTGCCTCCGGTGTTCGCTTAGGTGTTCCATGCAATTCCTTCAAGTATGATGTTGAAAAAGTCACAGGACAGACCATCACATTGTATTAAAACGTTTTTGACATCAAAGGTTTCGGTATTCTTAGCATGACGTCCAGCATCAAGATGTAATATAACTACTACATCTAATATTAGAACCAACAAAGACTGCTATTGAGTTGGACAGACGTACTCGTATATGTAACATTGGCTTCGTATCTGTACTTCGTATCCTCTGCTATTTAGTTTTCTAAAACAGAACATCCACCGAAATATGTTATTTAAAGCTCCTTCAACAATATATGTATAAAATCGTATATCAAGATGTAATTACCATAATTAGGTCTTTGTTCATCTGTTTGGAAAAACGCTAGTGAAGAATTCTTCCCTTGTGATTACGAAACCCACCAGCTCTTGTGATTCATTTGTGATTTTCATGTTGTTATTCTTCCAAAATTTACATACGGTATGGTATGGTAAACCAGAACGCCTTGTATCGATTTGCTTGCTTGTTTATTTCTTAATGGAGTCTCCAAAGGCTCTGTTTTCCTTAATGCAATATTCCACCCCACCTTCGCTTGGTTTAAGTACGATGTAGACGTACAGTCTCGATCTTCTACTGACAATAGAACACAAAAAAAAAAAGACGGCTGACAGCTTTATAACCTCTATAAACAATGCCATTTGAAAGAAAATGTTGAGTATCTTTCCCGCCACATGTTGATTTTGAAATGAAAAATCACTTTACTCAGCTGATTGGTCACAGATCAATTCTTTTACGAGTAAATTGGAAAATATATGTCGTACCTTTCCATTGTGATAGAAATACTCGTGCATACCAAACCTCACATACAATGTGGTATATGGATATGCAAACCTCATATGGAGATAACTTTACGAGGTTTTTGGCAATAAATTACTGAAATTCGATTTTGACAACCAAATTATCAATCAAATTGGCCACTCGATTCTCAATGGGTTGGCGTATACAATACATATCAGGTAGTCACTACACACAGCACGATTCGAATGTTTGTATCTAAAAATGCTTTCCTATGGTTTCCGGTTAGTGACGGTATGCTAGGATAATGTAAAATTTATGTTTTTATCTTTTATTCATTTTCCAGTAAATGCATCTATTGCTATTTAATATGAATTTTCACGAATCAATTGGAGTGGAAAATGTGCACTATTTTTAGATTCCTGGTTTAGTGTGTCACTTAGCTCAAAATTGTATTCCATGTTGTTAAATAAGAAATGAATGTAGATTTTTCGAAAATCCATACAATTTATATTTATACATAAATCACACATAGATCTAGGGCAATTCAATACATTTTTTTTTGGTCTCTTCTTCGAACATTGGTTGGGTTTGGAGCCTTTATTGCTTTTTGGATCTGACCTTGACGTCCGTCAAAAGCAAATGTGATTAAACAAGCTGATTTTGTCACTATATTTTTCTTTATGTGGTGTCTACCGCGAATGCACATACTCCTTATTAGATTGTGTTTTGCTACGCCTGCTGACATTCGCTACATTTTTTTTTTCATACTTCTCGTGCAATACCAAATATTGTCATGCGTTTCTTTAAACTGGACGAACAGCTATCGCGTATATGTAACAAACCATAAGCATAAGTCTCATTTTTCTGTCAGAATATACTGCGGAGTTTTCCCGTCTTTTAGATCTCCCATACGCTAAGTCTATGGTCAACATTATCGTGACAATTTCCTACGGAAGACCATAGATGACCATAGAGTTCGATCAAAGCGGCCAGACAAACGGCAACGCTGATATTAGGTCTTAGTTTGGCTAATTCGTTATTCGTTCACTTTGAATAGCGGTATGTGTGCACCTGCCTCCCACAAAAACATATTAACTGATGTGGACTTAAAATATACTGTGTTACCGACTGCTCAAAGCCTCTGGTATGTTTTCTTAGTATACCACATTGGATTCACCAATCCGTTGTAGTTGCATCTTCTCGCTGTCGCTTTTGCCTTTATATAGTGGAATAGAAATCAATTTACTGTACAAAATCGAGAGCCACTTAAACCCGAGATTTCCGATTGTCGTCCACACTTCGAAGGGTATGGTTATCAGGTCCGTTTGCACGTCGCCGATTCATTGTTTTTACACCCTCACTAACTTTGGCGATTCAATCCCTCACGAGTTGTTTCTTCTTGACTCGCAATCTCAAAAATATTAGCTGACTTGCCCGTGCTTCGACGTAGCACTTCGATTGCACTTTATTGCTTGTCCCATTGTGTGAGGGTACATCGCGATACAATACTCGTACTTCTAGTGATATTGCACATGCTCTAGCTACCGCTTTCTTTGCTTCTTTTTTGTAACGTCCATCAACTAATTCAAGACACAAGTTCCTTTATTTAAACGGAGTAGAATGGTGCAGAATTTTTTTCATATTTTTCATGGAAGTTGTCGCTCAAGATTGCTTTACTTGCCGTTTTGTTTTTTTGTTTTAAGCTAAATATATAATTTTGTTGGTTCGTTGCCTACTTGGAGTACATATGCGGCAGAAATATTTCAAGTTTGGTGTTCGATTATTAATTTTATTGCCATTTGTCGGTGGCTTATTTTAGATTTCAATCAGGCCTTATTTTCGACATTTTCCGACTTAGTTTCTTGAAGGTATATTCCACAGATTTTCCATTCAAAAAATGCTGCATCCATACATGGGAACCCACACAGGCTAACTAACTTCGGCTAACTTCATTAGATGTTAATGTGCTTTGAGATCATATAAGGTGTTAAAATGTCTGAATATGATTATTCTCATTTTGCTATCTTGTACGAAAATTAGGGGAGTGAAATGCTACAATATTTTATACACAGCTGCCGCATGGTAGAGCATGAAACATGCATCATACAAGTGATGCCATATCGAGATTGTTAGCTTAAGGTTGGTATGTGTTAATCCCGATCTGTGATTTACGGTATTTACCTGTGTGGCTTTGGATGAGCAGATAGACAACTGGCCAAATCTTTTCACTTAAGGAAATCCTAAAGAAAACTAACAATCGTTGGAAGGCTGCCAAAATATCCACTTGGGCATGGCATTAGAGTGCTCGTACTGAGCATCTCCTTTCTAAGATTTCCTTAATCCAGTACTGAAGCAGTTACTGCGAAGTGTAGGTTGAAGCTCATTAACTGTCGCATTTAAAAAAATCTAATAAGATGCTTTAAAATGCCATTATCATCCTTGTTAGGTCTAAACACACTACAGAGGGTTTAAATTAGCAGAAACCACATGTACCTACATGTTGTCAGCAATAAAATAAGGGGCATCCGTCAGTTTAGCATTCTTGATAGAGCAACTACAAATCAGTGCAGAAGTTTACCTATCTTAAATGAATTTAAACAGGAAATCAAAGCATTTATAAACATTTTTTAGAATATATATATTTATTTTTATTTTTATTTATTTTTATTTATTTTTTAGTTTTTTTTTTTCTTGACAAAAATTCAATACAAGTGCTGTAAGGGAAGGCTTTACAGATGAATTTTAGCCATAATTCTAATTGCGTGCTGTTGTTTTGTCAATAAGAGCTCAATTTTATTGAAATGAGGTCCGCTCCAGCAAGAAATACCACATGAATTGTCGTTTCGGCGCTGCCTCAGCGAAAATTCGAGTGATTTGAAAATTGACAGGATAACCGTAATCACCATCGGGAAGCTAAAAGATATCCTGGACGAAAAAAACAGAGAGCTGGCGAAGGAGCTGGTGTCAAAGTCCGACTTCCAGTTGCTCTACTCAGAGTTGTCTGGCTGGAGATCAACGCAAACCATGCTAACAGCAAAAGTCGAACATTTGGAAAAGGAAAATAAACTATTAGAAGCGCAACTTGATAAATTAATACAAAAAAGCACAGAAGCCCGTCGAACCCGTTGTCGACCCTCTGGAAAAAGCAAGGTCCGTTTGCGACGGACTAACGGACAGCAGCGCTAATACCGACATCGAATCTGCATACAGAGTACCCGGGCGTGACACTAAGTCCGCAAGAATCATAATTAAATTAAAATCCCGCGACTCCGCGATCAAGGTGCTACGCAACACAACGCAGGCAAACTTACAGGAACGAACATACGCAGACACAAAGACACCCGCACAACATCAGGCAAAAAAGGAACAAGCTTTATTCTGTGATGAAACTTTTTCGCCAAGTGAATCCGCAATTAAGCATATCATTGAGAGATGACAAATTTTTAATTGTTCATAAAAGACAAATTATTCTATAATAAAAAGAATAGCTTTTCTTATTCACTGAATTTTTTAACCATATTAAGGAATTTGATATTTTTTTGTTATTTAAAACCCATGTAATAGATTATAGCGATAGTATATTTAAGAGCATATCTAAGAATTATGAGCTAAAATGCATTCCCGCAGTTAATTCAAGCTTGTACGGATGGGGAATTGGAGGTGAGCTTCTCTGGTTTCCGTAAAGAATTTGAAGGCGCGCCTCTGGACTATAGGAGGATCGATGAAGCCTTTATTTTAGAATTAAAACTGTGTAACACTACGTACCACAAAGTCCCAACTTATTTAAACTGAAGTCACTGGACGCGAGGCTTCAACAAACTAAGAGATGTCCTAAATACTTTGGGATCATCACATATTCTACTGATCGGGGATATTAATGCAAGCATAGGCCAGGCAAATAACAATTTTGTGAGTCGCTCCTTTCCTTTCGCTCCTTTTTGTTCCCGTCTCGCAGCTCCAAGGACGAAATTATTGAGTTAACCAATGGACTCGACTGCTTTATTCTCAACGGAAGCTGTAATGGGGACCCTCTGGGCGAATACACTTTCGTGCGCGGGATGCCACTGGAAGTTACATTGGTTTGGAATATCCTAACACAGCACGTCTACAGCTTCTGCCAAAGCTGAAATGGAATGATAGATTTAGGGAGATGTATCCGCACAAACTTAATGAAGTAAGGTAATTAAAAACACCGCTCCTAAAAACGCGTCAGACACGAACAACGTCAGAATTGGAAAACATAAATGGTTTGACAAGGAGTGTATGAAAGCTAGAGATATTTCGTTTGGGTTTCTGAGACTACTAAGAAGAGCGAAAAAACTAATATTTAGCCAGCATAATATTGATTTACTGAACAGATCGAAGTCTTCGGCAGATTTCTGGAAAGCTAACTCAATTGCTCCAGGTTTAGAAGCCCACCAATTTAAAGATCACTTCGAAAATCTCCTTAACACAGCTCAATACTCACCGATGTTCCAATATGCTAGCCCTTTGATTTTTGATGACTACTTAGATTCACAGATAACCGTGGAGGAGGTTCAAACGGTCAATGATAATTCCAAAAGTAACAAAGCATCAGGTGATGATCGCATACCCTACGAACTTTATAAACATTTTACGCCTGAAATTCTATTATTATTATAGCTTTTGACACTATTTCGCGTGAGAAACTTTTTTATAAAATACAAAATATAAACGAAAATTATAAACATTTTAAGCGTAATGTAATACAACAATGTAGCGTGTGTATGTGATGGTCAATTTTTGTCCGAAGAATTTTTAACATCATTTTGAATAAAACGAGGATGCATTTATTAAATAATATAACAGATGCGGTGAAAGACGGAATTAAGTCGAGTAGTGTGAGTATTCCAGCACTCTTATTTGCAGATGACATCGTCTTCATAGCTGAAACGATGGTGTCCTTACAGCTCATGATAAACCGGCTTGAAGTCTTCTGCAAACTATGGAACTTGTTAACCTAGGCAAATCGAAAATAATGGCCAAACACCTTCAAAGTAAATTAGCCGAAGCGAAACGCGCAGTGGGGTCAGTCTGGAGTGCTTGTCTTAACAATGCGCTTAACTGTGTAAACCACAGTTCGAAGCTTAAAATTTTTCAAGTAACTGTAAAGTCGATCATCCTACACGGAGCTCAGGTATGACCATATTGCTCCTATGATGCAGTAGAAAAATTTCTTCGCTTTTTTAATCAAGAGGGTTTTAAGTTTACCAGGTACATCTCCAAACTACATGTTGCACCTAGAAACCGGCGTTAAAACTCCACTTTGACTACATAGTAAGAGTTATGGATTGGGAAAGTGAAAACTTGCCGAAGATAGTCCTAATATGTCTAACACAAATCATCATTTACATCCGAAAGAGCAAGAGCAGTGGCAAATGCTGTAATATCTTACTTAAAAAGTTGAAAAATCAATGAATTTGCATAAATAAAAATAATGTTGGGCCAAATACAGAGCCTTGCGGAACTCCCAAATTCATATGTATGTAATACTCTTTTGAAAACATTTTTGATCTTTACCAGTTGCTTGCTATTCTTCAAATAACAAGCAAACCAGCTATGAATAAAGCCTCTGAAACCGTCATTGAATGGTTTATTTAATAACAAAGTATGGTTCATCATGTCAAAGGCCATAATTGTGTCAATAAACAAGAAATTTGAGAAGAATTAAGATCGTCATTTATTTATTTTTTTTTTTATTACTGTACTTAAAATGCCCGGCACGTGTTAAGTTTTTAGGAAATGGGACAGAGAGAGAGAGAGAAAAAGAAAGATTTTGGGCTCAGTGGGTATTTCGCTCCTTGAGTGGCATCCAACATTTAATGGAGAGACTAAATTATTAGTGCGATTGGAATTGATGTTGTATTCTAGGCAACCACACATCTTACGTGAGGTTAGTTGCCTGAAAAAAAGAATGTCTTTCGGGCGCGGCTGCTAACGAACCCAAGCCGTACGATTTGGAAGCCAATACACTACCACTTGCGCCACGGCAATCACCTAAGGCAGCGCACTTTTAGTAAATTTGCGGCTTCTGACGCCGAATTAATAGAAAGTATAACATTCCAAATTATTTTTTTTTATTTATTTCAAACAGATATCATTAAGATTATATATATTTTTTTTTCTGTGAAGCCTTATCGCTTATAAACATGCACATTGAAGCCTTATAAATGTACATGCACACTTATTACATTTATTTAGTTTTTTTTACAGCATTCATATAATATCTACACTTTTTGTGAAAATCCTTCTTGAAATGTCAGACGATAAACTCCCAAAACTAATAGGGCTCTATACAATTCAAAAGGAGAACCTATGGTATGTGAAACTAAAGGACCTAGCAAGTCACTGCGGAAGTGATTTCCATTTGCTGGAGGGAGATACATAGATCACCTTGTGTCTAAAGTAGATGAACAATATACAAAAGACTGCATCAATCAGGCTACCTCGTCCGTTCATCGATCAATATACAGCCGCCTTAACCATAATTTATGTCAAAAATATTATTTCCGCCGACAAGAATTGAGTTCATCAATTTCCAAAATGAGGGGTGAACTGGTAAAGCTTAATTATGTACCACACCGCGAAGAATTACCCATTTATCGTAGCATGTGTAACTTATCGATGAAAGAAGACATAATCCATTTTTATAGGGAAACACGAAGAGATCTCCTAGGCAGTAATGTCAAATCACAGATTGAGATATTGGACCTTCTGAACTGCGAAGACGACATACCACTTTGATCAAAATGCTCCCGGAATTTATTCAGAAAATTAAAAATACAAGTTTATTCATCTAAATCTATATTGTCCCTTTCAAAGTAATCCCCATCGACTGCAACACACTTATGCCAGCGCTTGATGCAATCCGCGAAACATTTTTTATATTCGGTTTTCGGTATGTCCATCAGTGCTTCCTGCGATTTTTCCATTACGAGTACTTCCTCTCGGCTGCTGAAACGCGTTCCCCGTAGTGGTTTTTTTTAACTCGATTGAACAGACAGAAGTCACAGGGAGCCAAATCAGGTAAATTCGGTAGCTGTTGGGTGGTATTTGTTGCGTTTTTCGTCAAAAATTTACGAATAATGATGGCACTGTGCGACGGTGCGTTATCATGGTGCAAAATCCACGAGTTTTCTGCCCACAATTCTGGTCTCTTTCGGCGAATTGCTTCACACAAACATCTCATAACGCCCAAATAATACAATACTACTCTTTGTTTACTGCCTGGCCTTATGACAAAAATTCCTGATGCGCTACACCGTTGTAATCCATGAAAACCGTGAGTTTTGGCTTCTTTTTTGACTGAAAACGACACGGTTTTTTTGGCCTCGGCTCATTTGGTGAACGCCATTCACTTGTCTGATGTCTGGATTGCGTATCGTACTCATAAATTCACGTCTCGTCTCCAGTAATGGTCCTTTTGATAAATGTGGGATCGGATTCAGCCTCGCATATCATCTCTTTTGCGACGTCAACACGCACTCTTATTTGTATGAAATTGAGGTCTTTTGGCACCAACATTGCTGCTACACGACGGAAACCCAAATCATTAACCAAAATGTCTTGGACGGATCCATAGGCAATGTTCAAGTCCTCCGATATCTCTCTGATGGTTAATTTCCGGTTATTGACGAACATTTCTTTTACTGCATCAATGTTTTCGTCGGTTTTCGATGTCGATGGTCTGCCACTGCGTTCATCATCTTCGATTGACTCACGACCACTTTTGAACTGCTCGTGCCACTAGTAAACGACCGTTTTCTTTAGAGAATCGTTGCCGAAACACTTTTCCAACATTTCCAATGTTCGCGCACCATTAAATGCGCAAAAATTTAATACAAGTTCGTTGTTGCAAATTTAAATCCATTTCTAAAATTGTAAAAAATCGCCAAAACACACAGAGATAGATGTACTCTTGGCTACGTAACTTTTGCAAATGTCAAGCTATGACGCTAAGATTTAGAGGGAATGTCAACAACAGATGTACCAACTTAACAAAAAAACAAAACAGAACTCAAATCGGAACACGGTGGTTACCCCGGGAACTTTTTGATCAAGATGGTATATCAACTTTCCTTTACATATTACTAAACTGCAATGACTTATCGAGACCGAATTATAAACGAAGCGCTTTAAATTTGTTGTCTCTACCACTGTAACAAACCTTATTACTTACATATATTTGGTATAATTAAAATATCCATTGTATTGTCAATCTAGCAGACAGCAAAGCCATGCATAAACGATTTTTATAAAAACAATTTTGTATGTTCTTAAAATACTTAAATAATTTTTTTTTTGTGTTTGCAAATAAAAATTATAGGAAATCTACGAGTACTTTCTTTTTTTTTCTAGGCATTTACTATATGTTACTGCTTCAAGATAATGTTGTTTTATTTTTATTTTTCTTGTATCGATTTCACGGTATGATCTTTTACGATGGATCGTCAAAATACTCATACTTTTAGAACTCGTAAGTCGCTGATATTGTTTTCTTTTACTATTCATAGTTCTGTCCTGAAGCGCGTCGGTGTCGGTCTCCACTGCACTTCCCCACGCCAAGATCAGATTGATTAGTCACAAGCGCAAATAAAGATCTCTTAGCTTGTTCCTGAAGCTAATTATATGTGGTTCATAAAGAAATTGACTGTCTACGGTACTGCTTATTTATTTATAGGTATCAACAAGCTAAATATTTTTCCATATATTGGGTTCTAATACAAGAAATGGCCGACTTCATAGTAAAAATTTAAAAGCCAATATTATTTTTCCGTAAATTTTTATTCAATCAAAATAGGATCCGTTGGCATCTATGACATTCTTCCAACGTGATGCTAGGTTAAATATTCCTTTTTCGTAGAAGTGCTGACTCATTGGGCCAATGAAATCTTTAAAGGGTTTTATGACCTCTGCTGGGTGTTCCGGAAGACCTTCTGCCGGCAAAATGAATCTAGATTGCGGAAAAGATGATAATCCATTGGGGAGATATTAGAAGATTATCGCGGATGCGGAAGAATTTCAAATCCCGACTGCAACAGTTTTTCCACCGTTACTTGTGAGGAATGGGGTCTAGTATTGCCATGCAAAGGGATCGGACCGTGCCTATTGACCAACGCAGGTTGCTTTTCAGCCAATTTGGCATGCAATATGTCGATTTCCTCACAATGTTTGAAAGCGTTTATCGTTTCTCCTGGTTGAGGAAATGAAAAGTTCCTTTCGATGTCCACCAAATTGTCAACATAACCTTTTTTGGGTGAAGATCGGGCTTGAGGGTGTGTTTTGGTTTTTCATCACTGCCCAGATCTTTTAGGATTATCATACAGTATCCACTTTTCACCACAGGTGACCATCCGGTGCAAAAACGATTCAGTTTGGTTTCTTAATGCAGATTTTCAGGCGCCGTAGATTTTGGGATTCGTTCAGGTCATGGGGTACCCACTTATCGAGTTTATTTACCTTTCCTATGAGAGAAAGGTGTCGACTTATTGTCATTGGAGATACTCCCATGCTTTGTGCAATCTCCCGCACCGATGTTGCTCTTAAAACAACGTTTCCGGTTTCCCACATGGTTCATTTTTGAGGCTGAAATCTCTCAAACCGAACTTTCCAAACCAACGTTGTATAGTGCGTGCGTTCGTTTACCGCTGCATCCTCAAGTGTGTCATTAATGTTTTTCATTGCCAATGACGCATTATGTCCCATTTTAAATTCGTGAATGAAGAGAGTTCAAATTTAAACTGCATGGTAAATAATTACTAGAAAAAAAAATAACGCTACTTGTAACGACCACTAAAATTCTCACACGTACCATTTTATTTTAGAAAAAAACAAAATTTAACGTTCTGGCACAGGAGTTCACTTAACTCCTCTTGCGTTATTTTCGTAGCTTTTCCTGACGACTGGTGAGACAATATGAAAAATAGGGGGCCGAGCTTAGACCGCAGAGGAAACCCACATTGAACTCGGTGTTCCCCGCTGCAGCTTTTATTAATTTTGATGCGAAACGTCCTCGAAGAAAGGCAGTCCTTAATCCAGTTCGCTATGCTCCTTCTTTCAACAGCGTTGACAACCCCATTATGATCGAGGGTATCAAAGCCTCTACTGAAATCCAGAAATAACACCAGTATATGGTGACGCCTGCTCAAATATTGCCTCTTTCAAAGATTTTTGAAAAAAAAAAAAATGATAAAAGGAAAATTGGACGGTAGTTGTTTAATGTCAATGAAAGGTATCACCTTTCTTCTACAGAGGTATTACAACTGCTTCTTTTCTTAGAATACTAGTAAAAAATACCTTTACGCACATTTGAATTAAAAATATAACAAAGAACCTTAGAAAACAGATAATTTTGTTTTTAGTATCATAGAATACTTGATATAAGCTTTCATTAAGCGCTTGCTATTTTTAAATTTAAATAAAACAAAGAGTGTGTGAGATATCATCGAACTTTTTTATTCATTTGAAAGGCCTACTCGTATCTATGCCATTATTTATGGAATATAAAATCGTTCAAATATCCGCAGCGGCTTCTCTGGGTAGCGCACATCCGAAATGTCAAATTTTCCATAACTCTGGCGCATAAATCAGGCTGATTTTGACCGATGGCATGGGTTATGTTGGCTTTGACCTGCATAGACCTGCGACTTCAGATAACTGAACGAGAAAAAGTTTAAGGAGGTCAAATCGCACAACTGCACGTGTTGTTGAACTCTATGTCCGTCCATGGTGATTTGGCAAAGCAGACTGAATAAATGACAGTCAATTTGACAGATGTAGCTTTAACAGTATGGCCGCTATCAATTGTCAAAGTTCGGAAGTCCCTATTGGAAGACACAGAGAAGAGAAGAGGAATTCGATGTTTTAAGGGAAGCTGTACATTTTTGAATTTCAAGGGCAGTAAACTCTTCAAAGAAAAACCTTTCACATTAAAAATTTGGTTCCATATATCGTAATATGCCAGTGTCACAATGAGATGTAGAGCTGCCATCATTGGAAATAACATTGGCAACTTCTAAAGGCTCGGAAATAGGTTTTATCCAGAGTAAGTAATTCTAAACAGCCTTAGTTGTATTTCTGTTTAATATGGGAATATTTTGAGGTTGTAGAGAATACACAAAAACACACACGTACTGAAGTATTGAAGTATACATATGCATATGTGACAGTTGAGCTGCGTTAAGATAAAAATTTAGACCAAAACGTATTGCCTATATGTCTATGGGTGTCTTGGATAACTAAAACCAATATGATCGGGATGAATGCAGATGGGAATCAGCTGTGTCTTAGAGTGAGACTCTCCCCGTTTCGGAGGCCCGTCAAGTAAGAATTTTTTGCAAAAATCATCAAATACTACTGAAAGGATTTTCACAATAAACTGCTGTCAAACAATTTTCAGAATATGAATTTTTAAAAATAAATATTTTTTAGACACCAAAAACTGCCAAGCATCAAAAAAGTTGTTATCCAAACGAAACAAATACGAGTAAGACTCTGCTTCGCAACACGCCACACACTCTTTTATCTCTCCCCATAGTTGTGTTGTGGTAAAGAGTGGAAGCATTTTCCATGTATTTGAAGTTCTACATTTATCCTTGTTAACTGAAGACGTCGAAGGAACACACTTTTTTTTTACAGCCAGTAAACACAACATTTGCGTGATTGCAATTTTTAATAGCACATCTTGTGCCTGTTTTAAAGGCCGTGAGTTTAACGATAACGAGGAGCACATTTACAAAAACCGCCCCTAACTGCACCTAATTGGCTTCTACAATGTCACGAAATCTTTTTAAAATTACACATGACTGTTGACTTTTACTACCGAGTGTAACGCACCAATACAAGGACTTTGTCAATGCAAATTAATTAGTTTCTGTGAGTGAAATCAAGTGGAAGAGATTAAAAATTTTATAAATTGCTGCATTCCCTTGGAAGAGGTATTCTTTAGAACACAGGCTAGCTCAGAGAGAGTTCCAAAGAAAACAGTCAACTACCATAAAGCGAAATCAATAAAAATCTCATTGCTGAATTTATGTGTTCTAACATAAATGGCTTCGGCCCAGACAATCCAACTATGGGTACTGTCACACTTTACAGGACTTTAATGTAATTCACTTTATTTATTAGCCATCTATCTGCGACGTAATGACCTAGCGAACCCTTTTGCTGAGATCACAGTTGCCGATATTCCTTTTTACTTGTACGGATACTTTATCACACAATGAACCTTTATTGGAGGTGTCAGTTAACAGTGTTCATAATAGCAGGACTAACTCCTAATTAAACTCAAAACTTATTTCCTTTATGGCAGTTAAAGAGAGTCCTAGTATTATATTTCAGTACTACAGTGACCTTTCAAAAACGGACAGTGTGTCGGTGTGTCTCGCCTTCAAGGATTCAAAATAAAATTAAATTAAAAACTTATTCTGTGCAAGCAATTTATTTTTTTACATTTCTGTATTCCAACTGCAGCAGTCTTGCCAATGCACTTGTTGAACTTCCATTTGAGGATTTGAGATTACAACAAGCAGTTTTGTTGTATTCAAAAAAAAAAAAAAAAAAAATCATTACCAGGATAAAATCATACCATATGGCTGTAAGATACCCAGAATTGCACACATACTACTCGTACTCCATGTGATGCATGGAAAATGTATCCTTTTGGAAGATATTATGAACGTATAAGCCATGTAAGTGCACCATTATTGGTGGCAACCAGATTAAGGAGAAACAAAATTGCAATGCGAACATACTCGTATGTACAAACTTGTAACATATGTACGGCTTGCACGGCCGTAAAACCTTCTGAGCTCTTGACCTGAAACTTTAATAAAACTGACACAACAGAACAGCAGTACAAATACGGGTACAGCCATATAGTAGGAGCAAACAAGAAAGAAAACGACATCAAACTTTGTTCCAGATTCAGGAGCAAACAGAAAAGCATTGTCGTGGGAGATGTCAGGAAAATTAACGAGCATCACAAAAGTCGTCCCCTTTTTTAACTTTTAATGGCCTTCGTACTTTCGTAGTTAGGGACAAGAGAACAGCACGCTAATAAGCGCAAATATGACTTAGGTATTCGTGTTCCTGGTTCCTGGTTCCCATACGACTCCGCATTCGTACGAAACATTTGTCAACTGACACAGCTAGATATGAAAAGTTCATAGAGGACAGGTGTGAACCGTCACGTCAGGGTCTAGTTTTACCTTTTACGAACACGAGTACTCGATAAAATTCGAAAATACTATTTTCAAACTTCAAATGGTTTTGAATGGTTTTTTTTGCATTTTATTTTTATTTTTCCCTTAAATCGTATTACACGGGTATGAAGCTGAAAAGTCTACCTACATATCTACAGCCGCACCATGACATACCGTAGGAGAAAATTACTCGACCTTTATCAATACAGAGCTCTGATGCCCGCATGTAGGATCAACCCATAGCCATGGAAATGTATACAAATTTAGATACTCTCTAAGAGATTTATTATCAACGTTAGTGTAGGTAGGAGTAGGAGAGGGTGATTATTTTTGTTTATGATTAGTTTTTCTGCTGGTGGATTTTATATTCACATGTGTTAAAAAGTCGATGTGGGAGCAAACCCTAGGGGCTCTGCTTAATTTTGAATGGATTTTAAAGTTACTTTGCATCTATTCATACTCTCATAGAGTTTTGATTGTTTTTTTCTTTCTGGGTGGTAACTGTTGTTGTTGTTGTTGTTGTTGTTGTTTTTGTTTTATTTTAGGTGATGTTGGTTGCCTCAAAACATTGCCTCGAAGGAATTGTGTATCTTTGAATACTAGGTCCTGCAGAAGTTTGTGGATTTTTGTTGTTCTTTTTTTCGACTGGAATACGTTTTCAGATCGTCAAATCGTTCAGGGGAGGAAGTTGATAAGGTTCCTAGAGAATATATCAAGAACATTGTTGTACAATATATCGAAATACGAGTATATATGTTCATACATACACAACTAGGTACGAAACAAAGTTTTCACAAGGAAAATTTATTGTGAATACGAAATGAACAAATCATACTTGTCAAACGTAGAAGTTGAGCAAACGAATAGTTTTGTAGGAATGGCAGGAACTAAACAGTGGTTCATATATCCTAAATGCTTTGTCTACTGCTTTGTCTACAGGCGAGAACAAAGATTTCCATTTATACTATGAACTTTTGATGTATTGAGTTTCAAATTAACAATAAGGAAAGCTTTGAAGCTTTGAAGACAAATAAAGATAGGTAGACTATCGTCCGTCGTCAGGCGACAGTGCTGTTCTTAGCATACAGTCGAAGCCACTAAGAAAAAATATAATACGACAAGAACGGATGAAGACCTCTGCATGCGTACCGCACCTACTATTTGGCCTTAATTTTGAATTTAGATTGCCACTTTCTCTGCCTTATCAAAAGAAAAGCGTTCAGATCCAAAGATCGGCTTTGGAAAGATCTCGCGTAAGACATCTCGAATTACATGTTAAGTTAAGTAAGAATACATGTTGTCTACTCCAGGTGATACGGTTGCAAAAGACTCGTTAGAGATTTCGAGTCAATAGATTGAGCTACTTAAACAGTTGAAGACACCAAAGACTCGTCTGTTTCGTGTAATAATCATTTCTTGATGACTGGAAAAGCCCTGAATAGGTGGTATAGGAATAGGACAGGTTTTATAGAGCCACTGCCTATGAGAGGAGACCAGTCAAAGTCTAGTTTTACATACAAGGCCAGCCGGAATCACTCCAACATAATCCGATCAATCTGTTGAGGCCAAAGTTATATGCTATTCTATTATCGTGAAGAGTGTCATGTCTCCGTGCATGATGCCCGAATAAATTTAATGCTACAATCGGCAAAGGCTATAGTTTTAGCGGGCTCAAATTAGCCGATTGACGTATGAAATCAATTATCCAGAATAACATGAATGTACAGAACGAGGAAGCAGTGTACCCATAAAGCAGTTGTTCTCTCTTGGTGATTTGAATTGGAAAACCATAAATTTCAACAATAGATAACAGATAGCAGAAAATACTGAAGATTTTTGAGTGTAGTAGAAGACAATTTGTAAGTGAAGTGCAATGCGCAAGCTTCAAAACCAATGTGGCACCGAAATCTTCAACTGAACTCCTTGCTAAGCCAACATGTGCCTGTTTTTGTAGCGGAGCCACTATTAATCCTTTTGACGAAAACTAACCCATGGATTAGAACTCGACAGCTAAGCTATGCTGAGAGCCTTACTAAGACCGCTCACCACTTCCAAGCTGGTTTGGAAATTCCAGTTTTTCTGAACGCGGTCAGAAGGCTGAATTCACTGAGTCTTATTATTATAAGAAGTTTCTCAGGTTCTGAACTTGTGTTAGGACTTTTATGTGAGCATAATTCTGAATGATATGACACTCCGGGATGGCGGCAGGTCAGCGACTTTCCTCCTATCAATCAGAAGGAACAAATATAGACTGCTTACTAGCATTGTCAAGGGGCATCAAACTTTTGCTAAGCACCTAAGTATACTTGTTGTAAGTAACACAACCTTCTGTGTCGCCGGCTGTAAGTGTTATGGCGACATCGCGGAGCACTAACTCTTTGATTGTCCGACATACGCTCGCAGCACATTGCTTAAATGGAGTTAACTGGACAAGTTCTTTGTCGAAATGGTCTCACCCGACAGAAATAAAATAAATAAATCTGCGTGTGTCCATATCTTCGTTTAAGGATGTTCAGAGATGGCCCTTCTCTTATATTTTCCTTCACCATGTGATTACTTTATCGGCCTAGGATTGCCTTCATTGACATACGATTGCAGTGGGGCATAAGTAGGTATTTGCTTCTCCTTCCCTCAGGGTGGGACAGATTTTTTCTGAGAACAAAAGGACAAAGTCAAGTCTATAATAAGATTGTCTAGGTATATTGTACAAAGCTTTAAAATTTCAATTTAGAACACAGGCGGTGGAAATAACAGAGCGTAACTGGTTAGACCATTATAAGGTCCATTGCGCCCATTTTTTCTAGAAACATAGAAAGAGGAACCACATTGATACCGATAAAAATCTCTGCAGGTTTTGAACACAATCCTACAACTCCATAGAGAAAAGTTCTCAAGAGTCTGAAGAGTCAGGACATCCCCACAGCAAGTGACGGATAGAATCAATATTTTCCTCATACCTGCAGCTCCTGCAAAAGCCGTTGTACTGCACACCCAGAGACGACTCTCGTCTCAATGACTGAGCTTTGCGCAGAAAAGTTTCTGTGAATTATGCATTTCCGAACCTTTTCTCGCCAAACGATCAGCTCTGTCGTTCCTTGCGATATCCACATACTCTGGCACACAACATAGGGTCACTTTTTTAACACTTCTTCAAACTATAGACAAATGAGCCATAGTGGTAAGTTGCGGATGGACACAGATATCTCTCCCGCAGCCTAAAAGCCATTTTGGGGTTTGAAGTATGCAGTATAGATCCTGTGGAAAGTGATGGAATGTGGTCTTTCTTTGGCTGGCTGTTGACCTAGAATTCCGATGTAAGCTTCCACTTGGTTTTAATGACATTTGAGAGCAAGTAGTACTTTTCTAAGGCCAACAGAACAGTGAACCGTCCAGTTTGGGTTTTACAAATTATCTATAATATAATAATGCATATTCCCACATTTATCATAGCGATGAAGCAGTGGGTTTTAAAACAACAAGGGCAAAATGTATCCGCTTTACCGATAAATGATGAATGGAGACAAACTTGGAATAAAGTCCTTCATACCCAATAAGCTAACAATTTCAACTTGAAACTGGGAGTCTGGATTCAGAATCAAGGAAACTATGGAATCGGTCATTATAAAAGAAAAGCAAAATTTTGCAGAACAGAAGCCAAACTGAGACTTTAACTCTAAAATGTATTTTCAGTCCTAGGTGAAGGTGACCTGTATTGTTGTTTGGAAGCGTCCATAAGAGTTTGAAAGTCAATTTGAGTTTGAAAGTCAATTTTCAAACAGAGGCTACTTTTTTAAATGATGGAACAGTGTAGAAAAATAAACAAATCAGGTTTAAAGTTCGCTATTACACAGTCCTATATCCTGCCATCTGTAACTTATGTCAACGAGTAAAACTGCTACTTTGTAAAATGGAAACAATTTAATATTCTCCATTTACAAGCTCAATACAAAATAGGTACACCGTAAACAGGAAACTATGAAAACAAAACATTCTCCACAAACTCCAACTATACACAGTCAAACCTTAATACAGTTGGTGAAAATTTCCTTGTGTGACAACAAGACAAATGTCAACTCATAAAAAGGAAGGAACAATTCCATTGGGAGTTGTCAAGGCGTACATAGAACATCGCTTTACATGTCATGATAGTGGGAGGAAGTATGACTAAGCACAGCACAACTTCAGAAAATCATGACATAAGTAAACATGCAAGGAATAGCAATGAACATGAAAAAGCAAAAGTCGATTACCGACATTCTAGATTAACTTCGAACCTTCAGATACAAAGTTTACAAATATATTGCTTTGGTACATTTTTTGACAGCTCATGCAGAACTGTATCAAGGACGTGTGACACTATTAACCTAACACGAAGGTACGGATACTCTAATCCTCTTAAATACTTTTTTCTTTTGATTTCCTGATCTATAGGAAGTGCTTTATAAAGAATCACCCTAGAGAAGACTTAAAAAACCATATAACTTAATTAAGCTATCTCTAAGTCGAAAGTCTTCAACAGCAAGCATTCTGTACATAATGGTCTTCAATGGCACAGTTGCAAACGGCGGATTATGAAGATATGTACTCGTATATCCTATAGCAAATTGCATACGAATTTTATGATGAGCTGATGGACAGTCACGTAGCAATTTATTTCAGTGATGTGCTCGTTTTACAAAAATATATCTTTAATTTCCTCGACTTATATGTAGGTACCTATACATACAAGTACATATGAACACTTCACCTAATTCAAAGGCAAATTGGCAGAGCATTTGCATGAAATGAGCAAATGCGTTAGGAGCTATGAAGTATAAATATTTTCAGTGATTTTTTGAAATTCAAATTCGAAACGATATGCTTATAAAATCCTTAGATAACTTGTAAGTAATATAAAGAGTAGAAAATAGAGGAAGTAAAAGGAGGAAATTGTTCGTCTAATCGTACAGTCTGTTTTCATAAAGTAAATTGCTTACGAGTATATGTATGCATCCTTATATAGTTCATAGCGCAGCGATTTTGTTATGACGTAACTTTTCAAAATTGTTCAATCGATCCATCATATTTCATTGAAGGCCTTTGGTGGCAATTTCTAAACCAATACATTCAGATAGCTAGAAAACTGTTTAACTTGTTCAGCATTTAGATCTTGAAACATTGATGATTTCCATCGCGATGGCTGTGGAGAGAGCTGTGGCATTATTCCACCTGTATAGTGTGAATCAAAACATCCAAATATATTGGTTAGTGTCTCCAAAGGAAAACTTAGTAACTACTTCTTAACCACACATTGAATAAAGGCTGAAGTCCGTATAGGACTTGGAATTGTGATGCTCAGAGTCAACCTGTTTTTTGAAACGTATGAAGCTGTTGATAAGAAATTGTTCGAAGTTTTTCTAAAGGGGGTGTTTGCAGGTGACCAATGTCCGGATATATATATGGACCTAGTTGAAACATCTGTAGATATGACCTTATCTCATCTAGAGTTTTAATTAGCACATGACATGCGGGCGATTTCCGTCCGTTCGACGAAAATAATTGCTTCATAATAAAATTATGATAAACGCATGGACCTAGATGACGCTATTTTGTGTACAGTGAGAGGGGCCTACGATTTTCTATCGACTCCAAACGGCGGCAGAAGTTTGACTTTTGGAGGTTCAGCATTGACCTAGTTTTGAACCCAGAAGTTCTTGCGTAGTAGTCGGCGAACACTTCTAATGAGCCACACATCAGGTATGTATTAGTTTTATGTCCTTTAAAATTCGAACACATGAGCGCAAAATAATTTCAGGATGCTCCAGCACAGCTTCTGGAGGGATGATGAATGTCGAAGAACAATTAGAGCAAATCAAAAATTATTCTGGCAGGAGTTGCATCGAAGAGAGATGCAAGGACTACTTAAGACATCTATGAGCAGAAGGGGATTAGATAGCACCATCTTGAGAAAAATTAAGAGAAAACTCTATAAACAATAGCAATATCTACAATAATGAATGAAGTGGCGCAACGAAAGACATCCTTTCAGTTTCTAAGAATATTGGAATGTCATTTACTCTTTTAAGTGGCATTATAGATTTGAGTGAACCTGGGGCTCAGCAAACAGTTGACTGAGGTCGCTTTTCACTTGAGGTCGCTCGTTAAGGTGAGGTCTATTTTTACCACGTTCCCACTCTGGAATAAATTTAAATACACTCCGATTCTCAATTAACAGATGGAGGATATCGATTTGAAGTTTTGGGTTTGGGCGATAGTGGAGTTACCAGGTCGAGAACCTGACAAGGAGTAATCAGATTGTTTATAAGGGTTTCTAGGGATCCCTAAGTAAAATGCCGTACACGATGTTAAGGCGACTGATTCGTTTGAAGTTCGCAAATTTCCCTTTTTGATGATCGGTCAAACGAAGCTGACATTCCATTTACCAGACCAATTTTCACCATCCACATTGCCAAATCATTAACCGCTGCTTAAAATTAATGCCAAGTTGCTCATCTGCTTCTGCAGCCAAATTGCTCATTAGTTTAGACATCGTTCTCCAGACCTCTTGATCCAGACATTGAATGGTTAGTTCTGTCTGACAGCAGAATGTCCGTTCTATTATGTTTCCATGCTTGCTTCCTGTGTTTTGTCTTTGGCAAGATCTTGCCAAGATGGAACGCTTCTCTACTACGTCATTTTTCTTTCTGAAAACCCGAGAAGCCTCTCGTCTCTCTTTGAATCGTACCGACTTATATGCCGCTTATTTAACTGCATGCGTGTGCCGACACTCTTCGTTGTTCGGGGGGTTAGGTAATAAATATCACATCACTTGTGGTATCTTTAATAGTTTACTGGTATTTTGTCATTGATGCTGAGAACATATGACTTCTTGAAATGATGTCGGAGACTCGATCGGAAAAGACTCTAGCAGTCTCCTGCAATTTGCAGCCATTTGACGTCAAACTTATTCGGTGTTCTGTCAACTGGGATATTCGCATTTTCACCTTGGCTACAACTAGGTCTGAGTTGATATTGACGTCTCGAGAGGTTCGGATATCGAGGATACTACAACGGTGTCTTGCATGGATCGTACTGTGATCAATCTGGTTTTTCGATGTTGGAGGTATGGTAATGTGTGCTATGAAAACATTTGCCCCTCTGCGAAATCGATTAACCCGAGTCCATTTTCGGAGCTGGTGTCGTATTGGCTCTAACTAAGTGTGACCAACGAGATTAATTGAAAAGTGGTCAGACGTCATAGTCCGCAATTTGATCATACGAATGTGGCTTAAGCTGGATTAAAGGTGCACAAGGAGTCTTTTATCTCTTAAACGCCAAAATATCTGATTCCTAGTTGGCATTACAACAGGCTACTTCCTTCTAGGCAGGTAATTGATGGAGAAAAATTCATCTTAATGATGTCCGAATGTCGATCAGTACCTTCCTCGGTTTTATTTAAAATACCAAGTAACTCCATATTTATTAATATATTCAGATTCCCATGATTTTTGAACTTGATTTCTAAGTGAGCTAAGGATACTGCTTACCTTAGCTCAACCTTGTAGGTACCCCCATTCGCTTAATCCTATACTAGAATACCATATGTATATTATATTACTACAGTGAAAAGCAAGTAGTAGCGGCTCTTCCTTGTATTGAACCATCGCACAAGGAGGAATATTTTCGCCACTGCTCTTGGTGATGGTGGTTGAACAAATTACTTGAGGTTCTTGACGGAAAATGCTTTAAGTGGATCCTGTGCCGCAGAATAAAATAAATATGTAGATCCTACAGACATTATTGGCATTTTTATTTAATTGGACGACACGGATACCATATTTTTTCGCCTCGTATCAAGTCAATAAATCTTTTCTAATAAAATTCAGAGCAAATGAAACAATAATGCGACATTAAGTCCAAGCTATCGAACATATTCAATTTGAACACACTGAAGGCAAACTATGATTTAATTCCTATTAAAATTCCTTTTCGTGTGTTGTGAAAACCCAATAATCTCAAGTTTACCTTGGCTTCCAATTCATCAAAGCCTCTATTCACAGTGACAGAATCAAAGTCGTCCTCCCTAGCTACTCATATACGAGTAGCAACTATTACTTGTTATGGTTTCTTTTCTTTCCTTAAGCCATTGTGTTACCTTGAGATATCATAAAACCAACCACTATATACAGAAATTTAGTTGGTGGTAGCAGCAATAAACCATTTTAAGATGTTTACCCTGAGTTCCACTTGGCTTGCTTTATATTTGTCAACAATTTGATGTAGCAGCGGTTTTATGTGAAAACAAACAAACGGATTATCCAGGTGTGTGCTTGTGATATAGTCCTTACATTACACGGTTTACAACATTTCTCAAGACAATTAAATACCTCAGGGTCAAAATTTGAAAACGGTTTTTAGACTTTAAAACTTTGCTGCCTTTTGTCAAAAGTTAAGCTGCATGTTAATTGGCTTTGGTTTTGTGAAAGTATGTTAAGTTAATTTAGTATTTGTTTTATAAACTTGCTAAGGCATTCTGAAATTTTGTTGATACTTGAAGATAAGTACTAGTTCGGGTTCGAAAAAGAGTAACACGTCTTTTAAATTTTCATAGTGGTATCCATAAATTTTACCATCAAGATGTGCTACCTGTGCCAATACTTGCCCCGCGTATTGGTGCTCTGGCATAAATGATACTCTGGTTCTCAAATTTAAAATCAGTAAGAATACCATTTTCGACGGACGCATCGCAACCCAATAACAAAAGTTTACTACATTTGAGAAAAACCGGAATCAGCCTAGGAAGTAAACTTTCACAAATTACGAGTAAGTTTGCAAAAAGCGGTAAAGCAAGAGGAAGATCTACGCGTGAGGCTACGTGGAGCAGTTTCAATGAAAAATTTAGGTATACAGCAAAAATTCTGCTTGTTGATTCATATCCCTGACAAGGAACAAAAGAAAAGCCCTTCAAGCGTGGATTAAGAACAACAGAAATGACGAAACCAATGAAATGCATCTCTTGGTTTAGACTACGAACGATGCAACCAATGCGCACTGTAGCCATTATGTCGGGCCTTAGTAGAAGATGTACTCTTATAACTAATATACTCGTATAAGCAATTGAAAAACAGCATCGAAGCACAGCAAATGAGGAAATACTTTTTTTAAAACAGCGAACAAAAAAACTCAAAAGACATTCAATTTTCGAAGTAAGGGTGTTTTTTTAGAGGTATTCAATTCAATATGAAATAAAAAACTTGAAGCTAATGTTAATGTCTATGGTATTAGCTTCATTTAATAGATAATTTTATGCCATTCGTGTTAAAATCTGATGTCGGGCATATGCGCGCCACGGCTAGATCCAATGAAGCGCAATCGTGAGGTCCAATTTTCGATAACTTTATCGAGCAACTGGGGCCGTATATCAGCAAAAACACTGCGAATGTTGACTTCCAAATCGTTCAATGTCTCTGGTTTATCGGCATAGACTATTGACTTCACATGCCCCCAAAAAAAGTAATTTAAAGGTGTGAGATCATAGGATCATGGAGGCCAGTACACAGCAAATATTTCCCGCAATAAATTGGTGATGTCGCGCGCCGTGTAGCATGTTCAAACCAAAGCTCTGTCACGTCAATGCCATTCAACTGAGGAACGAAGAAGTCAGAAATCATGTTTCTGTAGCACTCTCCATTGACGGTAAATTCCTGCCGGCATGGTCCTTAAAAAAATCTGGGCCGATGATTCCACCAGCCCATAAAGCACACCAAACAGTGATTTTTAATGGTTGTAAGGCTGTCTCGACAAAGGCTTCTGGGTTTTCTCCACTCCAAATTCGGCAATGTTGCTTGTTTACATATCCATTTAACCAAAAATGGGTCTCGTCGGGGAACAAAATTCTGCGTTGAAAATGAGGATCAAGCTGAATCATGTTTTCGGCCCATTCACCGAACCTACGACGTTTATAATGGTCACCAAGCCAAGATCTTTCCGTAAAAATGTCCACAAAGTGGATGGGCATAGCTCCAATTGCTATGCACGATGGCGAATCGACGCACTGTTTGTTGTCATTGGGGATGCGTGTTATCTACTAGAGTATACGTGGTGCGAAAACGATTCATCGTGATCCGAATAACTTGCTCAGATGGATGTTTATGTCGACCGTAAAATGGACGTAGCGCACGATTTGGCGTTTGGCGAACCGAACCATGGTTTTGAAAATAAGTTTGCACAATTTGCACGAGTTGTTCTAGCGTTAATCTATTCATTGTAAAATGGCAAAACGTACTAACCACGAATCAACTTTCAACTGTCAAATTGACAATCTGTAGAGGCAGTGTTGCCAGTTTAAAAACCAAACCTCTAAAAAAAATACCCTTTATATTGCAATATATTATACTCGTATTATATGTTTGCGGGCAATAACGAAATTTGCAATAGACGGAAACAGTACTTCCTCGTGGAGTAACATTCCCTTCGTAGTCGCGAACGAAAAGGATACGATAGATTTTACGGAAGTCGAAGTTTGCAAAGCAGTAAAAAGCATAAGCCGAAGCCGTAGAGTCGATACGGATCACATACCCTCCGAAGAATGGATCACAATCGGAAGTCCTGGATTCAAATGACTCACGATTTTGTTCAAAAAAATTATGAGAAGCGAACGGTTGCCTTATTAGTGCAGGGAAAACTATCTTGTTCCACTATATAGAGACTTGGAAAATAGGGTATAACCGGAGTCTTCTTAGTGGAAGTTTAAATACGTCGCGACCGTGTCTGTCGACTTTTAATGTCATGCAAGAGCACGTTAACGAGTTGAAAAATACTGATACTTTTTTCCGGTGATAACGTTATCATAAGCGACAGTATGTTGTACGTAGATGTCCTTAATACAATGTCTGTAACCGTAGGGTTTGACTATTTCAGCAGAGCGAAAGTATCGACATGATTCTCAGAAACCACACTGTGTATTCAAAAATCAGGACATTGAACTGTGGAAAACATGAGGCTATATTAAGCTCTTATAAAAGAGTCAATCTAAACCCACCCATGAAGTCTGATCGTACCTCACTGAGACAAATGTGGAGAGCTTCAATTTTCTTGTCGATGCTCACCAAGAAGTCATATCAGACCAGAATAGCCTATAAAACGAGTTTTGCGAAGCCATTACTGTTATAGTAGTCACTTCGCCGCACATCGCCGTTTATATATATTTCTGGCTTTTACGCTCAGCCGTATTTGGAATTTGTCTCCCTAATATCGGCCAATGCAATCACACCCATCTTTTGTTTGCTCGATATTGTTTACTTCACGAGAAGGAAGAAACTGATTGGATGAACATACCCAAAGCCAAATGTGAAAATATTTCATTGTTACATGAAATCAAATATTACACTCTCAGATTATAGACTGGTTGACAGATCCAGTTGAGGGATATCGTATCGCCTTTCTGGCAACAAAAATATGCTATGAAGAGTGTAAGAGTGATTCTCGTTAAGGTGCACTGAAACCAGCTATTCCGCGAACCATCGATTTTTTGACAACACTTTAGCCTAAATACTTTACTGCATTTTTGTGTAACGAATGAATTGTCTAGGCTGCATACAAAGTGCTGAACAAATTAATATTAATATCATCGCACACAAAAGAAGTTCTAATACGTCTCTAACTGATTTGTAATGGTCCAACATCAGGTGGAATATATACAGAGTCGATTGTACACTTATCGCTACCACTTAGTGTATCGATAGAAATGTATTCAAACCGAGGAAGTTCGTTAGATTTAATGACAAAATTGGGTTTAATATTTGCTCTGGTGTATAGTCCTGCCATGCGTCCAATTCGATTTATTCGGTCTGCCCGATACAGTCTAAGGTCTCTAAGCGCAAATAGGTCATTTGACAGATCTTTGCTTAGCCACGATTTACAAGTAGAAATGCAAATTATATCAATCGGGTTACGGTCGATGATTTACTTGAATTCATCAAACTTATTTACGATGCTGTGAGCATTTATGTGATACATGTGTAAACCATCATGATGCCTACGCATCAAATTGAAAATTGAATAAAAATCGCGAACTTTCGTTCATGCAATCAACACTACTATAAGTATTGTTGTGAGCTTTGATTTAAAATATATCAAAGGTAAGCGTGGCCGATCCATAGAAACACAAAAGAATCTCAATATAAGAATCAACTTCGTTTTGACTCAAAAACCGTAGATACTACTCGTCGTCCAGGAAAAGAGCCTGATGATGGCAAAATTTGGAAACTTAATTTAAAGTAAACCAGCTTCGTCATATGACAGACGAAGTAATGCGGTGTCAGCATCAATTTTTAATACGGAAGGTGCTATCCTTACCAAATATCATTAATGAACTTTAAAAACCCATCGTCATTCAGGCAGGAAATTTAAGGCCAAAGGACAGGGTTTAAACAACAGAAACAGACATCTATCCATCACTGTGTTCAAAAACAGATGACGTTCAATTCAAAACCACACTTGGAAGAATATACGAACACAAAATGTTTCAATTGGGACTTTATTTCGGTCAGAAAACCTATAAGTACAATTCATTGAAATACAAAAGAGACATTCATACCCTTCAAATGAAGTATCTCAATATGCTCGAGATGAGATGACAAGACCATCAAAGTCATATGTTATTAATTTCTCAAGACCTTCGTTATTCATCATATGTCTGATGACAATAGTGCCTTTAGAACAGGAATCCCTCATGACATTGTTTTCGTGGACAAAAGACAGTGGAGTATATAACTTTTCTTTGAATCCCCCTGCGAGATTTTTCTCTCATTTTTACAAGTTTGTAAAAAATTCATTTCTGAATTATATTGTATTTATATTCTCCCTGCGTTTGAAAAAAAAAACTTTCTTTTGCAGAATCTGGTGCATAATCCTTTTAGCGTTAATTCAAATTTCGATGAGATTAGGAAGTCTTGGGAAATAGCATTTTCTGCTTAGGATTGTATTCTTTAACAAAAACAAAAAAGAAAAGAAAGAAACAAATTGTATCCAGTAAGAGTAGCGATTATGGTAAAGATTACCATAACAGAAATACTCGTATAAAATCTATCTTCCTTTCCTTTTAGGCTTTAAGAAACAGAAGGACAGGGAAAATTATATTCAAAAATGTATCTACGTGACCAAACTCCATGAATTTGGTTTTCGAGTTGGAAAAGTTCTTGGTTTTTGCAAAAAAGGAAATTCCCTTTAGATAAACAGATTACATTAGTATGTCTCCTTTTCAAAGACACTCGTACATAGACATCTACAAAACATTAAACATTAGGCTTGAGGATACTCATATTCGACGTGCATGTGGAATTTGATTTTCATTTTGTTATAAGCAAAGTGGTAGTACTCGTAACTCAAGTAATTCAAAAGAAAATGCAGGACGCTCATCCTTCTTACTCGCAACTGGTTTCCACAACTTCCAAAATGCAACAATGATCTGAAAACTCTTGAATGGCAAATCACATGAAGAAGGAAGGAAATAATTGCCCCATTTACTTTTATAATACCAAAGTATCTTTTGTAATAGTATGAAATGAGTCCATATCATCAAATGAGTTCAATATGTGAGAGTGTATTTTTGTCTTAAACTTCAATACATGAATGTCGTCCTGCATGCTCTTAAACCTAAATGCTGCTCTTTCCGTTTTATTGCAAGAATAAATGCGAATAAAACGCAGATATCTGATGTACATGTATTCCTAAAAGAATTTGTTTTTTTTATTTTTTGCAGCAATGTGAAATCCCTTTGGAAGTTAAAGAGATGCTGTTAAATAAAAACTCTGGAATGAACATTACTTGGCCCTTTTCTTTTTATGTCAGTCAGTGGAATAGTTGTTTACAAAAAGAGAGAGAGAGAGAAAAAAAAACAGAATGATGTTGAAAAGGAAGCAACAAACCGAGCAGAAACTTTGGTCAGTTGTAAACCTCAGAAGCTGGAAATTCTACATCCTACACTGCAAGAGTGGAGTACCTAACCTTTAAATTATTTATTAAATTTCTTTAAAAAATAGTTTATTCGTATTACATACTTTCATGTTGCCATGGATGAGAAAACATTTTCGAGTTGAAAGGCTAGATGAAGAAGGATAATAAATGAGAAAGACCACTAGTTGACAATGGATTGCAGTCAAAGTAACTAACATAACAAATATTGTAAGTACTTAATCCCAGCTCTTTGGACAAGCTCTATCTACTTAATGTGTGCTTTGTAGCCAGCTTAAGACTTCCAGACTGTGTCATGCATGTCTCCACCTATACTTGAACGTTGTATGGGATAAATCCACTTTTGCACTCATATATCAGAAAAAGTACCATAAAGATCGCAATATACAAAAGCACGCTGGTCAAAATGGTTATTTTCCCTTACTTTGAAGAAGTTTTCTTTCATGCTGGAAAAACCATTGTGTAAGCTTTGGCATCAATCCTACTCTAAAGGACTTTGTCCGAGTAGATGGAAAACAGCATTTGTCCAGGCTGTTCCTAAAACAAGTAACTAATATTTTCTTCTACAAGCCCATTGCACTTACAACCCTTCTCTTCAATGCCATGGAAATTCTGACAAAAAGTCAGCTTACGTCGTATCTCGAGATATGAAAATCTTCTCACCGCACAGCATAATGGTCTTTATAGCAACAAATCCATCGATGATTTAACGGCATTTCCCACCGGCAAGTAGAATTAAAACGCTTAACAGAGTTTGGCATTCGATTCTTTTTACCTCGGTTTGTTTTGTTTTGCGATCGACGAAGGATTAGAAATTACTCTTCGGAACGTTCAATCCAAGTCCTTTGGAATGGTTTTAAGTCTGATGTACACAAAATAAATGCTGACATACCCCAGGGCTCCGTTTTATCTCTGGTATTATTTTTCAATTTTACCAATTATATTTTGTCTGCTTCTTCTTATTCAATATACAGAAAATTGAATGTTGACGAAAATACTCTCTGCTTTTGTTATTCGTTCCCGAACTCACGTTACTGATCTCCAGACATAGAACGGAAACGGCAGAGTATGTTAAGTTCATTAAACTCCAATGTAAGCAGCATAACTAATGGAAGAACTACCAACTGTGTGCAATTTAATGCTACCAAAACACAATGCGGTGAGCTGTCTTTCCAACAAAATGTAAGCACCCAGTCACCATGGATGGATGCCACTTCCATTGCAGAAACAAAATAACTTTCGAATATGTTTTGATGTTGCCAAAAATTTAGACGATGTAAGAAGTACAGAAATAACCTGGTCCCTCTAACCTGGCAACAGAGTACAAGGCCCACATCTAGTCAGGTGCTCCTACGACCTGTCTGCACTTGCTAGGATTCGAAACGAAACATAGATGACAGCAAAATTTCCCAATCGATTAGCACCCTACATCACCCATGTAATGTCTATTGGTTAAATTTTTTTTATTTCTCTTTTTACCACCTCCAACGAAATTGCCACTAGCATTAAGCGCCTTCAAACCATCAACCGTAAATCCCGTCTCGCTAATGAATGTTGATCACTTTACACTTTAGCGAGTCTTTCCTAAGCCGTACTTATGTATTCTACTCTCATATGTATTAATTTGTCTATTCTCAAATACGTACTCGAGTTTCCTATGTACTGGTAAGCATGTATTATATCATAATGTCCAGAAAGATTATGGATATGTCCTTCTGCCTCATTACAAGAACGTCCTTATATCTGGATTTCTTGGTTTCGTCAAATTTACATTAGGAAATCGCAGTCAGACTGAAAGTACCTTCTACTCAAGGTACATGAACTATCATCTGAAGCGGATAGCTCACGTGTCTTCCACGAGCTAGCGGTAAATGCAACAACATCTTCGGAGTAGAGGGACAGATTTGCATCTTGAGAACCTTAGCAGACATGTAAAGGTCAACGATTGAGGAATCTGCTTTTAAATGTTGACTCCCTAAACAGACCGTAGACAACTATAAAACAAGCAGAAACCTCTGAAAGCTTAAATAAGCTTATTTAGTCGATGAATCATACCAGGTATCTGAATATCTGAAATCCGCGACGTGTGTATATTGTAGAGATGCTCTCGTAGCAGAAACAGAGATTTGTTAGTCAACGTTTCGCTGTTAGAAGTCGCCTTGTAAAAAACGCCTTCCTGCCACAACAACATTGTGCACATAGGGGTCTTTGGGAAATGGTAAGACTAAACCACGGATGAGTGACTTCACGGTCCTTTCGACACAACTATCGACATATGTATTACCAACTAGCGAATCAGATAGACTTTTACATCATACTTTTGCAATGATGAATCCGAGTTATGACATTAAAATCTTCCGTCACGTCAAAATCGAAAGAACAATGTATTTCGTAGGACAATCGAAAAACCTAGTGTCGACGTTACAATCTTTAGAAACATAATTATTTCTTTTTACTGCAATTTACTGTTATTGTACTCGTATTTCCATGCCTTCTGAGCTCTCGAGACGTTTCTCCGTGGTAATAACAGTAACTGATAAAATTAATGGCAGTGCCACCAGTAATCCATGAAAACATCGAGTCTGATGCAGGACTTTTAACATTCTCGCTTGTACAAACTACTGGTTTGAGGCCAGCCGAGGTCGGAAAAGACTGCATTCACGATTTTATGTACACACCTTTATGTAGCTTGTTTTACCTGGTATTGGAGTTACTCCCTCATTCCACTCTCACCAAAATAGGGCTTATGCCTTTGAAATCATTACAGTTATGTTTAACGACACTAGTGCCGCAAAGTGCCTAAAAAGCCTCTAAGATTGCTCTCAAAAAAATGAGAGAGAAAAGAATGATTGTTATAAACAAATATTGAGGCATGGTGTAATGACATTCATTACAACTGTATACATGATGCTACTAACGCTTTCAATCACATTAGCCTAGAAATTGAGCTTACAACAACATTCACCAATGGGTGTGACTATGATCTACGCAAGACCTTATGGATAGAAGTCAGACGCTATATTGGATTCTATGTGTACAACTACAACTTGTTCGATAAAACATTCTTGTAGTGTAGAGGAAAACCAATGCTAAAGCCAAAATGCTTTTCGATACCAGCCTTGAGGAACTTAGGAGGAGTTTTTTTTTCTTCGCTGCCTGCATAAAGTCAACACGTAACCAACCTCGAAAGCGGCCACAGATTCATTCATTTGGAGGGGAATATGAGGCATATTCCCTGATAGCTGCAAAACCTCCATTATTGTCCCAGTCCAACAAATTGGAAATTGTATAAAATGTGAAGACTAGAGGCCGGTAAATACAAAACTATTTAGAAGGGAATGATTTGTTGGTTGCGCAACAATCTGCTTTCAGAAAAAAAACCTTCATGTGAAACGGCTCACAAAGTGGAAGAGATGCATAAAAATAAAAAATGCGGAACTTAATTGGTTCAAATCTTATTTGTGTGACAGAAGACAGATAGTAAAATTTTAAGATGAGTTATCAAAACCGTTGAATATTGAGTAGGGTGGTGTTCCTCAAGGATCTATACTTGGTCCGTTGTTATTTTTATATTTTAGTGAACTAATATTATTTTAGAGTGATGGCATATTATTTGTAACAGATAACAATCTTAATAACTGCAAAACGAGGCTAAAAGTAAACATTAATAATATTAGAGGCTACCATTATATGGATAGACTTAAATTGAACTACACTTATGTTCTTTTATGATATTTTGCCGAGTGACTTTTTTGAAGACTTTGAGTGTGTAAAACAAATCAAATGTTTTGGAATATTGCATTTTTTCGCTCTACGTAAATGAACTGCCAAAGGTTGTCGTGCATTGTGCAATTCATATGTTCGCCGATAATGCTCAGATCCACTTAAGTTCTCCCATGAATTTGGTTCACGAAGCCACTGAGCAGGTGAATGAAGATCTCCAGCGTATACTTGGTTGGTCAGCTAAGAACGAACTGCGTCTTAATGCCCAGAAAACAAAAGCACTTGTGATCCATAAAAGAAAACTGGACCTTACTCACTTTCCACCAATCCAACTAGCCCAAAGTCCAATAGAGTACGTCGACTGCGCCAACAACCTGGGCCTGATATTTAACCGGACCCTTACTTGGTCTACCCACATAAACGCCACTATAGGTAAGATATATGGTGGATTACGTGCTCTCTGGACTGCACATCGCTTTGTTCCTACACGGACAAAGCTCTTGTTAGCGAAAACCCTCCTAATACCGATTCTGCTATATTGTTCTGAAATCTTTTGCTGCCCCGACTACGACTCCAGACGAAAGCTCGATGTCGTATATAATAATATTGCCCGATTTGTATTTCACCTAAAACGATATGACCATATTTCCTTTTACTCAAAGCAAATCAGCGGATGTACATTTGATAATGTGCTCAAATACAGAACGCTAAGTCTCTTGCATGGCATAATTCAAACTAAGCAACCAGCATACCTATTCAATAGGCTACGCTTCCTTCAGTCAGGTAGATCATGTATGCTTTTTCAAACGAGCTATGCCTGCTTGACGTCTGAACGCCAATTCTTCGTAAACTCCCTACGGCTGTGGAATTCTTTGCCCATAAATATTAGGAAAATTAGAAGCATAAAACAATTTAAAACCTCTCTCTTAAAATACCTGGCCAATGAAACTAATTAGATTTAGAATTTTAAACGCTTAAAATGTTCAATTTGATTGTAAAGCCAATTGTTCTTTTCTATCCTTTTCTCTCTTTTACTTTATCTTACTTACCTTATTTTATTTTATTTTGTTATCACTTCCTGAATTCTTATTGTTATATACGAGTATACTTGCACATACTTGTATCCGATATTTGAAAAATTTAAGGATTCCACATTTAAAAGATTCCATTATCTTACCGTGTAAGCAATACTTACTTAGTAATAAATAATAGTAATAGGAATGGGAATAGTAAATTAAATTCCAAACCGCATTTTGAATACAAATGTGATAAAATTTCAAAGAAAAAAGGATAGTTTAGAAGAACAAGAAAGAGCATATGTATGTACCTTAACACCGATTACAATAATTGTAAATTATTTACATCACGATAATAAGACCTGAGTATTGTGAGTATTGTTTCTGGGGTCAGTAGAAATATTAAATAAAATTCAAAAATTACAACACAATGCCAGGATAAGCTATATGTTGGAAACCTTAAGATGGCTTAATGTAAAACAAAGAATTGTAATGCGTGTGCTTTTATTTTTATTTAAAATAAAAAAATGATTTTATGTCAAATTATTTGAGTAAAAGACTGTCTCTAGCCATGTAACTTAAGGAACAACCATAACTTTAACTTACATTTGTTTAGAAATAATAAATCGCAAAGTAAATATGTTATTCCATAAGGGACTTAAAATTTACAATGAATTACATAATAGAAAACAATATATACAAATTCTCATGTAAGGGCAACCTATTGACGAAGAAATTGTAATACCTACTTGATGTTATATATCTATTAATATGTACAAAATAGCAATAATATCTATATATAATTTAATAATAAATACAACTCTTATATTTTGTGCCAATTATGCCCAAATGTTCCGAGGAGCAAACATTGTCTCTCACTGCTTATTTGTTATAGCCAATATACCAACCCGGAAATCTCTAATGCCAAAACAACGAAGAGCAGTTTTGAAAAATGTGAATATCCAATGACTGCCAGTGTAAGAGAACCAAGTGACAAAGAGTCTTACCTAACTGAATCTTCTAAAATCCCTCGATAAATCTATTCCTGAGGACAGTAGCCTCAGGAGACAAGTCGTATTAAACCATCAGGTCTACCGGTTCAGATTTACTGAATTTTATCTGGCCACAACAACGAAGCTCTTGCCAGCATAAGCAGTGAAACAGACGCTGACAGTGAAAATATGCTATTGTAGAAATTATTTTGGGATATTTTGCCGGAGGGTGAACATGTTACAGGCCCAAGGCCGAAATAAAGTATCAAGTGATACTGTTTTAAACGCAACCAGTCAATTGAACATCTGAAAGGACTGCTTTCATATGTTTAAATGGCGCTATCTAGGCAACGCATTTGCAAAAACAGGTGGGATGAAAATGTATTCAATGAACGGAATTTTAACATCATTAAGTTGGTATCAAAGAACGAAAAAAATGTAGAAACATAAGTCTCATTAACACGGCATACAAGACATTATATTTATAACGCATTGTGAGAAGCTTTGAAACATTACTCTGGCGAGCCAACATTTCAGCTCGAATTTTTTGTTTGCCAATCATTCAAGTAAGTCAATGAGAGTGTTTTTGTGAAAATGGTAAAAGCCAATTATCGAGCTGTCATTAAATATTTGTTTTCGAAAGGCAATACGCCTATACAATCTAAGGCCGAGTTGGACGCTAACTATATACGGGCCAGCTGAATTTAAACGTGCCTGGACTAGCTTGGGTGACAATGAACGTTCGGGACGTCCAATAACTGGCACCACTGACGATAAAATCGTTCAATTTCATCAAATAGTTCTAGACAACAATCGAATTGAGGTTAGAGAGATAGCAGAGGCTTAGAACAGGTCAAAATGAAGATTTCCAAAGCAATAAATCAGAGCCTTTGCACCGATTAATTACAGTAGGTGAAAGTTTGAAACACTATTATATTTCGGAAGTAAAAACAAAATCAAAACAGGGGGCTGCGAAAAAGGCAAAGGCTGTTTCTCCGCGGCTGGGAAAGTGATGGCAACTATTTTCTGATATACTCATAGCGTTGTTTTTATATAGTAGACTATCGAGGATAGTATCACTACTTGATAAGCTGACAGGAGAAATTTCCGGAAATCGTTGACATTGCGACAATCTACGAATTACAGTTTGAACTGCTTGACCATCATCCGTACTCATCCGTGCCGAGAAACCGTCACCTTTATAAACACCTAGTTTGCAAAAAAAACAGGCCAAGTACTATTTGGATTGGTTGAAGAGATGTAATCAGCACTAGGAGACTTGTATAGAATTATATATATAAGACCATGTATATTTGAAGAAAAAATGTCTTGTTAGGTCGAAAAACCCTGTTGCCTGGCCGAGTTACACATGCCTTCAAAAGTTGTGTTACTGAAAGCACCCTAAATAACGATTAAAATGACGCCCATCGCATAATACTTCTCCTCGAGGGCAGCCAACCCCATGTAGAGACGTGCGAAAAATTACTTTATACGCATTCATTGTTTAGATTCTTACTAAAAGAAGAAGAACAAGATCTGAGATTGCACTTTATAATTCCATTCAAATACGAATTAAAGCCATTAATCACAAAGATCTATGCGCTAAATTTTCACAAGGTCAAGCAATAAACAAAGAGCCATTGGTCAAGTTCAAGGGCCACTTTGTAGTGTATCGCCAGACAAAATTATTGAATATACTGGTATCTTTTATGTCTCCCCAAATTACGCTGGCATTAGGCTGACAGGTAAGTAAATTATCATACATAAGCAAAGAACGTTTATCTGATGGAGGAGAAGATTCAACAATTCAGTTCAATTCAACTCCACGCTTGTGGTGAAAATACGGCCTTAAAAACTTAAGAACCGAGGGTTTAAACTGTAAGTATAGTTTCACTTAGAAAATAATGCTCCTCTTGGTGCTTCTAACACTAGCTTTTCTGACCAAACATTTATAAATAGCAGGTTTCTTAGTTTATATGTTTCACATAGCCATTCAAAAGTTACGAATGATTTAGAAAAGAAAAATATATATACGAGTATATGCAAGGCTTTCTTAGTATCAACGACACTTCTGTTACTCTGCTGCTTTTATGTAAAATGAAAAAAACTTACCGAATAGATCTTCAAATTTACATGCGAAATACCCAATTTATTATAAAGCTGCCAAATCTGACCCAAATCTGCATGAGAAGACCCTCAAAATAATAGAACAGAAACTTTTTGTGCATACTCCTACCTCCCGTCGTGGTGAAAACCATTTTACTCGTATTTCAACCTGTCACAATTCCTGTGAATTATTCGATATTGCTTTAAAAATAATAAAAGTGAACACATAACCTTCTAAACGATTTACTCCTCTTCATGTGACCCGAAAAAGACCCTCGAGTACTCGTACAGTCGTGTGTTTATGTTAAATTTTGCAAACGCAAAGAATCCATTAAAGGCGATATTAATTATCCAATTAACATTTTTGCCTCTATTTTAAATATAGACACAAACAAAAATATTTCAAAGAGCAAAATTACGACAGCGGCAACACAAGTGACAACATAAACAACGATAATGGCAATGACAGCGGAAGCTTTCACTGAGTTTCCCTAATGCAAACCATAAAGCCCCAACAGCACTTAAGCCACTTTATAAAGCGTTCTGAATGCTGTGAACTGTAAATGATGATAATGAATGAATTAAATTGCGTTCTGCATCCGTATGCAAAACTAATTGAATACCATTGAATACTAGTTTAAAATATTGGTCGTGATTATCTATGCCGAATACATATTCTGCATCTCCTTAATCAAGTGGCAATAGCATTTCACCCCATTTTGACAGTGAGATTCCTTGCAAATACAATTTGCATTGCATTCAGTCTCTTTGACATGCAAAACATTCTATGTATGCTATCATTCAAAATGTTCCTTGTTACTAATAAGAATTTTAGGAGGATTCTCGTCATAAGAGATGCTCATACGAATAGAGTCGGAAATAATTTGCTTGGCCTAAGCCTAAGTACTCGTATGTAGACTAAAAATATAAGCACGCCATCTCATGACTGCCGAATGATGCCAATACGGCTGGTCATGTGCATTCCGTCAACCTAGCTTTGTCAGAAATTCTCTCAAAAATTTATATTGCTCAGTTTTATTTATATACAGCGAAATATGTCACCCCTGTCTGCGAATTATTTCAAAGTGAGATTTACGAGACACAGACAATAAACATTTTAAAAATAAATGTGGACACTACGGAAATTGTGATTTCGCTCTTCGATTTTATCATTAGTCAGAAATGTACGAGTATGTCTGGGCAGGGCTGATTTTCATTTCGGGGGGATTATGAACAAATTACTATCTACCATAGTCTCGTATTTTTGGATCTGAGGTGTTATACCCTCGGAATGTGAGTATTCAATAAGAGAGAGGGAGTGAGATACATTTGCCCAGATGGATGTTGTATCTACGAACGTATTCACAGCCACACAAGTGTGAAGTCCGGAAGAATTGAAATGCTAATGGAAATGTTATCCTTCAAATTATTATGATGACGAGTTGTGACTTTCCTCTTAATGGTACGTGACACTTTTCTTTTATAATTTTATTTTTGTTTGGTTTTTAATGCGACAGGATGTCAACGCAATTCATTAGTGCACATACTATCATATCTACTTTGTGATGATGAAGATATCAAATGAACTCAATACCACTGAGTTATGGAATAAATAATAAAATGAACGAATTTCAAAATTTAATTAAAATACGAGTAAACTCGATCTGCTATCTTTTGTGTCGTGGAGTTCACATTTTTTTCCTTCCAACACCAACTTAAATTGTATGTATACGTATTCTATCAATTTTATTGTTAACGCCCGCCATTCTGTTAAAACAAAGGAAAGACTGAACACACCGCGTTGCTGCTAATATTCACAACTAAGAAGACTCTACTACATTCTACGGCTTTATTACTTGTGAATTTAACAATTTTGTTATTTAGTTTTGCATTTTATGACCTGAAATTCAACGAAGGCGAAGATCAAAATATGCATAAATACACAACGAATTGCCACTGCATTCAAACAAAAGAATAAGTTAATTTAAGTAAACTTCCTTCTTGTTGATTCTCATCATTTTGTATCGACCTTTTTTCACATGGGAGATAATTCATGCAATTTTGTATCTCTCCAACGCAGCAATGTGGAATTTTCAAATGGAAGGGCAAGAAGTTTCTGAAAGTTGAAAACTTAATTCACAAATTCGGGATTTGAGATGTTCCTTGCATTGTGAAAATGTGAAAACTTGAGAAATTGTTTTGCTCTGCCTAAATGATTTATGTTGTGTCATTTCGTGCTCGTAGATTAATCTTAGATAAGAAGCATTCCAAATCTGTTCTCAGTTCTACTAGTTATACTCTACTTAATAGAATTTCAATGACAGAAAAAATTTGCAATGCTGCAAAAGTACATTAAAAGCAGATAATAATAGCAGTGATGGATAGACTTATAATAAATATTTGCCGATTAACTAGAAAAATATGAGAAGAAGCAGCTAGTCCCCGTCAGAAATGCAAGACGAGCTGTAAGACCATAGATGTTAAAATAAAATTATCGCTGTCCTTATTGAAAGAGAAAATTCTAGAGAGTACAAAAGACTAAATTGTGGCCCACATAACATATAATTCACTAAAATATTCGAACGCGTACAAAATCACCACATTCCCATATTTTGGAAGGACTGCCTCTGGACGCGAACCACAAATCGGTCAACAGAAAATATTGCACATAAGCACATAAGCACATAATGGAAAATTACGTCGCCGGCTTCTGTTATATACCACGCCTAAGACAAAAATCTGCCATAAGATCAGATCGATCGATCATTTTGGCATAAGTTGACGCTTCGAAAATTGCAACGTACATAACTAGATGACATTGGGCGACATCCATTATTCTGCGGACTCTCAAAGCATGGCAATAATACAGCAAACACTTTGCCATGGAGACTGTGTCGTACGCTCTGCATGTACTATTTGTATTTCATCCTTATATCCATTTTATTTACATACTCGTATCTTATTCATATGCATTTTTATATTCCTCTTTGTACTCTCTTTCTCCTACCTATAACGCAATGCGTGCACACAAAAGGATATTGTCAGCCTTAGTCGGACAGCGTAAATAAATGGGAGCGGTTTTTTATCCAATTTTAACAACCAGAAAAAAAGTGAGTGCCTTCAAGAGCATCCCTTAGTGGATTGAACAGAGTCCACCTTTTTCTCTATAGGACCAGAGAACCCACCCAAGGAACTACGAATTTAATACATTGTACTCTTTTTTATTGTCCTTTTACCGGAAAACGCTTCAGTAATAAAGTGCCAACAGTACCGCCAGTACCGCCAGCCACAACATCAGCCGCTGATTATCTGTATTCGGACACTCGCAGAGATAGTGGTCTGCAAACTTAGGTGCTTAGCATAAATTAGTACCCCATTACAACACAGTCATTCCTACTAAGAGACAGCAAGGAAGTCGCAGACCTCTCACGGACGTCGGGAAGCATTGGTGTAGTCCGACGCAGTTTTCGGTCCTGAGAAATTCTCCCCTGAGCTTTGCATAACAAGTTCAACAGAGATCTCATTTCACCTGATCTGGAACTAAAGTAGACTCAGTGAATGCAATCCTCCGACTCTTGAACTAGCTGGAAAGTGGTGAGAGGTTTACACAACTCCTTATGAGCAAATTGGCTTTCACTATAGATGCAGATATTACTCCTCCTTCACATATAGTAGTTCATTGCAATTAGGAATATTACATGTCCTCATGCAAAACAGATATACGTTTTTCTGACGAGAAAGGCTGCTTATCGTTCTCCAAAAGACAACAGCGCCGCATACAAGATCGAATTGGGAGAACTCCGTGAAAACTCTAATACATTCCTTTTCTTGCATAAATTTTGGCCGAAACTATTACTGGGCGAAGGAAAAGTTGAATTCGTATTTTCACAGCAATGCAGTTCTGGTGTTCTTGCATCAGACATAGGGTCTATATGACCAGAGTTAAAAGAGGGTCGACGCGTATGCATGTTGTACCAAAGACAACTTTTGAAGTGCAGTTCGTAATACGAGAATCAAGGAAATAGGATTCACTGTGCTATGTATTGTACATAGTTTGACACGTAACAAGAAAAGATACACCAAAAAAACCGGTTCAACTGGTTAAGATATTATTGAGAATTTTTCAGTCAAAGGAGCAGATAGCAGTTAGTAAAAAGGCTATCGTCATCTAGATGTGAAAACTAGACCAGATATTCGTTCTTTTGGATCAGAACAGCAAAGTTGTGGAATATCGGTGTGTATTGGCTCAAAATTGAGAGAAATATGTATCCCACTTCAAATTCGAAACAGTGCTTGCCATATCTTAAGTACTTGATTCCCAACAATCAGCTCTATGACAGAACGGATCAATAATTTATAGACGCCACTTTACGAATACAGAATTGACAATGGATATTTAAACACAATAAACACTAAATTCATTTAATTAGGCTGGAGCGATGATTTCATTCGTGATACTAAGTTCAGGAATAACCAATGGAAAAAATCTGAGTTGAGAAATCCACTCATACCAAGGTCATATGACAACGAAAATTATGCAAGACAGCATCAATGTACACATTCCAAAGCTAGTTCATTAATTGAGTTTAGGACTTTGGGACTCTCATAACCTTTGTGAGGAATAATTCATGACATTATGTCTTAAACACAACTTTAAATCGAGTGCTTACAGTCATGGCTGAAATATCACATCATCCAAATCAATTTTCAAAGAAAAAATCACTGATCATTGTTCTGCAATGTTGGATATTGACTGTAAAATGCGTTCCGTTCTCATTTCTAAAACAATAAGGATCGGTGATACCACCAGTGGGTGTAATCGAATCTAATGAGTCCCTTTTGCATTTGCCTCACCCCAGAGACCCAACTTTGCTGATTCAAAATTTAGTTGCTGAAGATCTTAATCCGTCAACTCCCGTCCCAAAACATTGATTTAGCGGGTTTAGTTCCTACACCAGTTGGATCTTTTAGGGCTGTCCGCCGTTATCTTTTCGCAGAATTTTCAACAACAACAACAATAACGGACAAAGGCCAACGTTTTGTGATCGACAATTCCAGATTTTCACTCAAAGCAGCTAAAGTTACTCGTATTTCCGTACGCATCTAGCATTGATGCATTGTTGATGTATTTGTCAATTATGATCGCCAATCAAGTTCAATTATTGAGCATATTTGTTCCAAAGCAAATCACACCAACATTGTTTTATATTCTCATATTTATTAACGGGCTTATGGTGCATAATACCCAAAAAGGGACAAAATACCCAACCAAAACCAGTCAAAAGACAATGAAATGATTAAAATATTCAGTGTCATGCATAGCATTGGCATTGGTCAACAGACATAGCTAGTTCCATAGCTCGAGCTACTAGGTCTTTGTGTATCTAACTGCCTTTTACATTTTTTATTTGAAGTTCGATGGTATTCCTAAAAATTAAATTATGGAATTAAAATATGGAACGTTGAAGGACCTATCACCTATTTAACGTCATTTTATCTCACGATAATAAATCGCAAAAAAATTTTAATTCATAAATTCAGTTTTCCAAATAACTTTATATTTTTTTAGACTTCAAATTAAAAACCTTGAAATTTGCATCGCATAATTAAACATTCACACAAAGGAAGAAATTTGTTAAAAAACCAGGATGCAACACTAAAAGAATGTTTAACAAAAATCCGCTACGAACATATTTTTAACTTATCCAGCTACATGACATTCACATAACAAATACATATATTTAATAACAGAGAATAAATAAAAGAAAAAAATACAACTGACGTACCGATAATTTAGAGCATTTTATTGAACTACTGGATTTAGCTATAATAACATTTATAGATTTAGAATCATCAATTCAGTAGTCAACTAACGTCGCACAACAAAAGAAGGATAATAAAATAAAAAATTTACAGATGCGATACAGCCATTGAATGAGTGAATATGTTAATTTATTTATGTGAATTAATATCGTTTGGTATGGGCGACAAAAACGTAATGTTTCCACGATAGGCGCCATGAATACTGGCATTATATTGGTGATATAATTCAGCGAATTAACTTCTGTAGCTTGAAAGCTCCTTAAAATAGGCCAAGTATAAACGAATTTTCATGTATTAAAAGGCTCTTACAGAAGTCCTTAGAAAAGAAATTTAGAATTTTTCTTTTTGTACAAAATAAACAAAATGTAAATTGCTTTCAAAGCGTTTTCATAACACAAGTCGATTTTGTTGTTCTTTCTTTAACTTGGTGAATTTTGTTTTCGAAATAAGGCTGTTATCTGCAATAGAATAGGTCTTGTTTATGATGATTGTCTCTAATGAAAATTTCAATGCTTTAGATGCTTCTTTTCAGCTTTTAAATAGCTTCGATATGGAAGCTAAACCCTAGAATACGATCTGGTAACGGTTTTTAGCGTTCGATTGCGTATAATGACAAAAGTGCAACGTACAAAGTATTAGATTTCATTATCATATCGGAAGAGTCAATTATTTTTGAGTGCATCTCAACCTGACAACTCAGCTGGAACCTCACAAGCGATCGAACTACCAACAACACTACCAATGACAAAGCCAAATTGCGCTCCCTTCCAGAACTTCAGAGCAATCTTGTTCTCCGAAGACAGCCATGAACCAGTTAACAATGCCGTAATTTGGAAAATTCTAAATTCAGTATGGTAAACTTAAATTTAAAAATTTGAAAAGAACAATTCGGCTACAACTTAAAATTGAAGAAACAAGAATTTGAATTAAAAAAGTTGTGTTACATATGGAGAAAGAAGAAAAGTTAGCGATGACCGACATCGAAATTAAATATCGAAAAATAGATGAAAATGCAATATGGTACGTATTACAATAGTTTCAAACATTAGTAGTATTTATTAAAGGGTGTTTGTTTTTAGAGGTTTACTTTTTAAACTGGCAACAACACTGTTTCTATAGATTGCCAATTTGACAGTTGATAGTTGATTTGTGGTTAATGCCATGAATAGAAATTAATGCCAGAACAACGCGTACAAATTGTGCAAACTTATTTTGAAAATCATGGTTCGGTCGCCAAACTTATCGAGCGCTACGTCAATTTTACGGTCGACATAATTGTCCATCTGAGCAAGTTATTCAGAACACGATGAATCGTTTTCGAAGCACGTACACTCTAGTACGAAGAGAAGAAATTGTTAAGTAACCCATGAATTTAATAAATTACCTGGAATAATTTTAATGATAATTTGTAATTAAAATGAAGAACACATTTTGAAATGTAATCGAAGATTTAATTTGTTATATTTTTGCTTTTCCTTTCTTTGTAGTAATCTAGTAAATGCATATTTTCTTTCCTTTCAATATCTCTTTCGCTTAGATCTTCGAACTATATAAGAAAGTGAACAAAATTGTAATCTGTCTCTTGCTTCTCATCACTCAATAAAACAAGTCACACGCCTAAACTACCGCTTTTCATTATCTCTATTTTGTAAAACGCTACAGAAATTATGGCCGTTGAGGAGCGCAGTGTTGAGGAGAATCCGAATGAGTCGATTCGCCATCGTGCACAACACATTGTGGAAGATTTTACGGGAAGATCTTTTTTTAAACGCTTATAAAATCCAGTTTGTGCAAGATTTGAAACCGCGTGACTATTATACGCGTAGTAGGTTCAGTGAATGGGCCGAAAACATGATTTATCTTGATCCTCATTCTCAACAAAAATTTTGTTCTACGATGAAGCCCATTTTTGGTTAAATGGATATGTAAACAAGCGAAATTGCTGAATTTGGAGTGGAGAAAACCTAGAAGCCTTTGGCGAGACGCCCTTACAATCGTTAAAACTCACTGCTTGGTGTGCTTTATGGGCTGGTGGAATAATGGCCCATATTTCTTTAAGGACGATGCCGGACAAAATGTTACCGTCAATGGTGAGCACTATAGAAACATTATTTCTGACTTCTTCGTTCCTCAGTTGAATGGCATTGACGTGACAGAGCTTTAGCTTGAACAAAATAGCGCGACACCATTAATTTATTGCGGGAAACATTTGCTGGGCGCATAATTTCGCGTAATGGACCTGTGAACTGGCCTCCACGATCCTGTGATCTCACACCTTTCGAATACTTTCTTTGGGGGCATGTGAAGTCATTAGTCTATGGCGATAAGCTAGAGACATTGAACGATTTGGAAGTCAACATTCGCTGTGTTGTTGCTGATATACGGCCCCAGTTTTTCGATAAAGTTGTCGCAAATTGGACTGCACGATTGCGCTTCATTCGAGCTAGCGGTGGCGCGCATATGCCTGATATCAGATTTAAACACTAATGGCATACAATTATCTTCAAGTGTTTTATTTCATATTGAATTTGTATAACTCTAAAAAAAACACCCTTTAGAACAGCAGATAGTTCACTCCTTCTCTTTTGATTCAAAATTGTCTCTTATTTATATTATGACTATTAGGGCATCATTAAACCATCTTCGTCATTTTCATTTGTGAAATCTATTTCTTCAGAATCAGTGTCGTTACTTTCACCATTTGGTAAATAATTTATGTAATCGATTCCAGAGTTCATTAGCAGTTTGTTGTGTTAAATGCGTGACTTTCGTGTGAATGCATTTATTATACTTAGTTCCAACCCTTTATAACTCAATAAGAGATGTCTTCTTATTACATACGATTGTTGTTTTATGGTAAGTCTTGATAAATAAAAATACACGAATTTTATACTTTTTAAAAATTGTAATCAGGGAGACAGGTATGTCACATTGTTTCAAATAGGAACTAAGTTTCTATGGGGTATGGAATTCTTTGCAGCAATTGTTTTGCCTGTTGTAGCATTATGATCCAATTCTCGACCCATACAGGCCAATGCCCAACTTGGTCCTGTCGTACAGCTACTAGTTGGACATATTAGGCTGGACCTTTACGTTTTTTAGCCTGGATTTCTGGCTCAATACTTCGTCGTGTTATATGAGCTTGGTTCTGTGTACTTTATTGTTCAACAACCAGGTGTTGGACATTGTAAGATCTAAGAAATGATTCAATTCGATTCCGCCATCTCTTGCTTCACCCATGATACTGTCGATAAAATCGACAACGCCCATGTGGCGGTTGTATTCCCCACGATGTTTGGTTGGTCAACGGACACGTATCTTTTGTTCACTTTGTCATATCTAGAGATTTGTGTCTTTGGCTACTTTATTATATTTCCTTGCGACTGTGGATTCTCCGTTCCTTCAACATTGCCAACATATTCGACTGAGTAGCCACGTACTTTTTTGGAAACCTCTTTATCGGTGGGCAGTTTCCAGTCAGGTACACGATTACGACGTATAGTTCCAAGACTAAGAATGCCTTGCTTAGGCAGATGTGGGTGGCCGTGGCTCAAGTGGTAGTGTATTGACTTCACATTCGGACGGTTCGGGGTTCAATACCAGCCGTGACCGAAAGACATTTTTTCAGGCAACTGAAATCTCGTGAGCTGAGTGTTGCCTAAATACAACATCAAGTCAATTTACACTAATAATTTAGGCTCCCCATTAAATGTTGGAGCAAAATAACCAGCCCAAATATCTTTCTCTCTCTCTCTATACAATTTTCCGGAAAACTTAACACGTGCTCCGGCATTTTGAGAGTAGTCATACCCTCTTGAGTTCTTAAAAAAAAATGATATTCCAGGAGTGGCAGAGACGTGAAATAATTTGAAATTCTGATTTCGCGGTATTCCGCTCGAAAGTCTGACAACAATTTTGATGCAGCACCCAAGTCCGGGTCTCTAGATTCACCAATATTTTCTGTTCCTATTTCAAGCTCAAATTTGCAAGCAAATCTACTCACACCGTATAGTACGTAGATTTTGTAACTCCGTTAGTTTAGTTTCTTAGGATTTCATTTTTTCAAGTTTTGTCTCGCTTTGGTGGAACAAATTTGTTCATTCACACAAAGATACTTTTCTAAGGGCACATTCTGGCAGGTTTCATTTAGGATCTTGAAGACTGGTCCAATCTTGAAAAGTCAGTCGTTGTCGGCATGATCGAGGAATGATGAGCGAGGAAAGCTTTTCGAATTATCATTCCAATGAATGAAGCGCCAGATATTTTTGAATGTATTTACTACAATTGCATCTTTTACCAAAAGTGTTACTATACTAGCGTTCCAATGCTTCGTAACTCTAGGAAGATGTACCAACAACATAATGTACATCAGTCCAATGAATTGATGAATATCTGTCTCTGTAACACGAGTAGTCATACGTGGAAATAGTTTGAAAATCAGACGTGTGAATGTACCTCCAGCGTACATTCAATTTCTGTTAGGCTTGACAACATGACGATGGTCCTGGCTGAGAGGAAGCTACACGAGTGGCTGAATTTTGGGAAGTTCCACCATCGTGCTCCAGATATTCAATAAGATTGTCGATATACAATTGCTTAACCACTTCAAATGGGCACTCCAGATCCGGAAGAAAATCTGAATCCGCAATGCTGTCATCATCATCCTCACTGTCCTCATAATTAAAGAGATATGTACTCCTCAATTTTTTCATCTCGTAGACCACGGGAAGTCATCCTGTCAAAGTATCAACCAAATGTCAATGTACCGCACTATAGAAGCGTTGTTACGCAATGTGACAAAAATGTCACTAACTGTAATTCAATAATCTTATCACGAATTATCAAATATTATGAATTGCTAACAATAAATAGTCAAAATCATAGGCTTACCTATAAGATTTATAGCACAGTTATGTAGTTGTTGAAGTAATTGTATTTTTTACGATTTTTTTTTATAAATTCCACCCACAAACGATTCTTTCAAATCGGCGGCACGTGAAATTGAAACAAATTTAACTGTAAGTTACGGGAATATTTACACGAATCGTACTAAAATACAGAGGAGTTGGTAACCGTTGTGAGACATTGACTTAAAATGGAATAGATTTCTATAGGCAAAAATACTCTTTCTTTTGCTTGAAAATTGAACCATTTCCAAGAATGTTCGCGTCATGTCTGCTGCCAGGCCTGACTACTGCCACATCACGAAATCTCAAGGTATAATCTCATGTTTCTGCTGGTGTCTCCGAAAGCTATATTTTATTTCCATCCATCATTGTAAGGCCAAAATATGTACTCGGGTAGTAATTTTAAAAGAACTCGGAAGGTTGCGATTGGTTATTTTGGTTAAGATACGACAAGCTCGAAAATTTTTAGAAGTTATGCAGCATTTTCACCTGATGAACCCGAATCTTGGAGTGTGATACAATAGTCAATTCGAATTCAAATGAAACGTTGCTAACTGTAGTGTGATTTCTTGAATCCCTTATCATCACATATGACCGAAAGTAAATGTGTAAATTCACTTCGTGCCATCGTCAGCATTTGACAAAAGCAAAGTCTGACATTCAGTTCTCTCTCCGAGACTATTTTCAGTTTTCATAAAGTTTCATAAATTGCTGATGATTTCTATATTCGTTTCAAGACTCACGTTTCTGTTCTCTGTAAATAGTTAGAGCTCAAACCTCAATCAAATAGGTGAAGCTTACGGCTTTGGATACCACAATAAGAATGATTTGTTGCGATTTATAATACCAATGCTCGTTAAACACTTAAATGACCAGAATGAAAGCCGAACCAGTGTCAAAATTGCAACGTACAACCACAGCACAATACTGATATGTTTTGGGATGTCATAGTGTAGAAATAATTTAGGTACCACCTCACTGTAAAAGAAGAACCAACTCGCAGCCCAATCGACGAGAAGATTATTACACCGATAAAGTCACACTATACATATATAGAAAATTGGATGTACAAAATTCGTTCCCAATAAAAAGGGCTTCTTAAAAATAGATATTTCTAGTGAGGCCATCTAGTGACAATTACATGCGTAGGATGACCAGATCCTCCACTGATGTACTGTCAAAATTGCATTCTTTTTTCTTATAATTAACGCGCGCTCAAGGGATTTGAGTGCTCTGAAAATGATTGCACACAGCCCGGGCGAAGAAAAACTAGGGAAGTAAGAAAGAGAGGTACCGATGAACGTTGGTTTTAAATATTAGAAGGTTACAATGATTAGGAAATCAAGAGCTAAGGCATGGCATTCCATAAGCTGTGTTTTTACGGCTTAGGAACGAATCGCAACGAGTGCACAGATGAGCATTAATAGCGAGACGGGTGTTACGGTTAAAAGCTTGAAGGGGCGGAATGTGAAAATAGCGATAGAACAGAATGAGACACGAGACATTACGTCGGTCTCCGAGGGTGTCCATTGTCTGAGTGATATTAGTATCATCTATGATAGCAGGTGCAGAGATGTTTTAGGCACACATGACCAGATGTAGGCACTGTACTCCAATTTTGGACGGATAAATGCCTTATATATTGAGGACAGATCAGAGTGGGTGAAGTAGATATTTCACACCATTTTTGGTGACATCGAATGTGTGGTCATTCCAACGAAAGTTGTCATTGACATATAATACATACCGAGAATGGAAAGTTGTTCGGTTTCAACGATAGAAATGTCTTTCATGAATAAGGGCTGGGTGTTTAAAATTCGCCTTAACAACAGCAAACAGCATTGTTTTTAGAAGCATTGCGTTCCACTCTGCTTGTGGTTCCCTAATAAGTTATGCTGTTAATACCAGAATTTAATGAACCTAACATACGCTGGCGTTCCCATTCTACAGGCGAAGAGCAGGAACGTGAGTCCGGGAACGAATATGAAAAGCAGAGAGTACTGTCGTCAGCAAAGGAATATGTTGAATTAGAGGTAGCAGACAAGAGATCATTGATAAAAATTAAAAAAGTATCGTAGACAGAACGGCGCCCTGGGGCACAAGCTGGTATATTTTCTGAATATCAGAACCATACAAGACAACTTGAATTGAACGTTCCGAAAGATAATTTCTAATCCATTGAAGAAGAGAGTCGTCGATCCCAAAAGCACGCATTTCCGACAAAACGGCCTTAGAAATATCAAGCGCAATCATCTTGCTTTCGCCAGATTGATGTCTTCTCATTGAGAAGAATTTCTAATGTTTTTGACGAACGACCAACAATTTTTTCTACCTTTTTCGGGTTGGTCTTGTAGGATCGGGAAAACATTTCGTACCACGCCTTTTCTTTTGGTTTGATACTCTTCATCCGATGAGGGATAAAGGATCTCATTCCAAAGAAAATAGGGTCTGTGGTCATATCAATAGCGACATCCACGTCATTATCAAGGAAACACAACGACCAGTTCAAATTCCTAAAGTCCGCTCCAATTGGCTTTCTCGTATCGTCAAACGGTTCTCTAACTGACATGACATTTGGACGAATAGAAACGGAGTTATTGCGTCTGAAGTGACAACATACTTATGTCATAGGTACAAAAATGAGCGTCGAGCAATACCGCGCAGAAAGAAGTTTATTGCACGATAATGCGCCATCTCATCAATCAACACTTGTGACCGATTTTTTGACTAAAAACCGTATATTAACTGTCAAGTACATCCCATATTGGCCTGATTTGGAACCCTGCGACTTTCACGTTTTCGGAAAATGCATTTTCCAACGAAAGTAAAGCATTTTCTGGGTGCAGAAGCCATTCAAGACTCTTGTACCGACATCTTGAAGGACATTCCGATGGTAGATCTAGGAGAAAAGCACCATAAAAAATTTAGGAGAAAGATAAAAAGCTGGCAATCACTAGAGCAAGACACTGTGTGGAATATTATATGACAATCTACTGTAAGGTTTAGATGGCAGTCAAATATTTTCATAGCGATAGTATATTGAAATGCCTGGTTCATAGCAAAATTAATAATTAATTAACTTGTTACTTAGTCATCTGATTCCGCAGGAAGAGTTAAGAGACTTTCTGAGACTGTAAAAACATTTCAGCAAAGATCCTCTACAAAATACCGAATTGCAAGACTTCTTGCCACAGGCTATGGGTTAAACCAAGATAACGGTCGTTTGTTCCACGAAAAGGTATCCAACGGTCGTCTAATTATCTGATTTGAATTTGCAGAACGTTGATCAATCATCAAACGGTGGCAATTTCTTTACCAATGGATGTACTCATCAATCTGAAATTACCTCAAAATATCTAAGGGGTGAATGAATCTCAAAGTTTCTAAATTAAAATGTAAATAGTAACGAAAGCACATGCTACAAATTCATTTACAACCCACTTCTCCATTTGAATTATGAAATGAGTGGAAAAATAAACATTTGCGGCAAAAGATTGTTTCTCAATGGAATGAAAACAAGGCTAAAAGATAAACGAACGAAGTTTGTTTAAAAGTTCGTGGAAAATGGCTTGCGGTTTGGATTCATCATACCGCAACTGAAAATGTTGAAATACTATACAATTTGCAAATGATCGATTCGTTAAAATTTAACCTTCTGCATTATTGGTGTCAGGGGTAATGAGTAGCCAACTCCAGTGTATTTGTTGCTGCAAGATAGGCGCATACTTATCTTGATTTACATAAGTGACATTCGATTAACATCGTTAGCATGTAAGAAATAGCCTCTTTCAATGTAAACTAGCCCAATTTTGTTCGAAAAAATCTGAAAATTTATTTTCTGGTGATGATTCAAGTGGTAAAGAAGTCGGTTAAAAGGAAAAAGGTGAAAGTTCCGCTGGATGGGTAAGAAGCTACATGGTTTTCAAACACTTTAAAGACAGAGAATGCTTATGTAAAAAGACCAAAGTGTCTTAAATGCGGTGCAAGTCGACGGCGGCGAATGCTATGGCCTGAGAACACATTTGATTCAATGACTGAGGTTTAAGGCTAGGTAGTATCCGGACGCCAGAATCGTAACTCTTGCTGTATATTGAAGAAATCATTTGAATTAGTCTGAGCGACCGGAGGAATGGCTGGAATGTCAAAGCGGCGATCGGTCTTGGCCAGGGTGTTTTGTTTTGCTTTCGAATTGACCCACTTGATGGAGGCTTTTTCCCATGCATAACTATTGTAACTCATCGGTGTTTGTTTTTTGGCAGCAAAATCGGCAGCCCCACGTTTGGTATATTGAATGAAGAAACATTGCTGTCGGGGTACCAATGCCACGGAAAGCATTTCACCAAACTGATAGAATTTGTCGCGAATTGTTGTGGTACGGTGATATCCAGTGTGGGCAATCGTACTAGTGATCTTTATCGTGACGGTATGGACATTCCTTTTATTACATCTGCCTTTCACCCAGAATGCAGAACTATAAGGTCGGATTCGTTTATAGTAGGCGCCAGTTTGCATGGAATTGCATTTAGGCCAAATTCTTAACAACTATTTCGGCTGCTTCCATTCTATCGGTATTGGCGAGCTCTTTATCGATGTTTTGAATGTACTACTCATTGTTCACATTATTTTGAGACACCGCACTCAAGGTCAAACAGGCAGGTTTTGCAAATGTGCTGGGCATATGTGATACAACATTCTGAGACTCTTCCTGTGAAATTGATGACGATACCGCGGAGCACTAGCTCTGTGAATGTCCAGCTTACGCTCGCATCAGGCTGTAGGAACTCGGCATTGCCGTGGTGTGCTGATACTTTAGGCACTTTATCAGTGAAGCACTTACTCATCTTTCAAAAGTCTGAGAAATTTCAACAAAGGGCCATACAAAGAGTACAATGGACTTGTTCTTTGTCTAAGTGCTCTGATCCGACGGCAAAAAGGGCCTCAAAACGAATTTGTAAAATCCCTTCACGTATTTCAGTAGGCCCACAGACCGAGTTCCTATGTGAATTTTGACACCGACGTGCCTATTACACTTTTCTAATAGTTTTGGACGATGTCCGTCTATAGTGTAGAGCAAGTCATTCGACATTGAATGCCTCAGTTTGGAGTTTTTTCAACATCCGTAGCTGAGCTCAGTCTCAACTATCTTATGAATCGAAACTACAATCGCAACCGAAAAGGGTTCGAATATCTCAGACTTAATCTTTTTTGCATGGAGGTTTTTGTAGCAACTTTCCTCCGCTTGTACTCTTTATGCTTATTCTTTTCCTTTTGTATCATAAACTTTTCCTTTTTTTAGTAGTAAGGTAACAAATGTACCAAATCTCTAAATGTAAATAAAAAATATCTATCTATCTCAGACTTAACCTGAATGAATTTCTATTAATTTGTGATGTTATTTTCCAAAAAAATTTAATTGTTTAAATATTTGAGGTTTGTTAGACTTGTCGTGTGCAGTTCGTTCATTCATTACTGAGATTTGTAGTATGAGAATATGATTCTTATTCCTAACAGATGATATCGAAAGATGACTAAAAATTGCTGAAATAGCCAGATATGAGAGACAGACACATACGACACAGAAGCTCAAAATACTCTGAATACCTAGACTCAAAGCTAACACTTTAAAACTCTCAGCCCAGATGACTATATATATTATATGTAAATCCCGATATTTGTTAAATTTGTTAAATAGTACCTGGTAAAAAAAATACAAGTCAAAACATAGCCAAAACCTAAAATCGAATTTTTAGAGTCAGCGGTGATCACAAAAACGTCCGAAAAGCTGTCTTTTATCGTACAACAGCTAAAAATGATTGCCATTTGTGAACACTTCACAGAAAAGTTGTTTGTCCATCCTTTTTCAATGAATTCTAACGTAGGCATGTTTAAGTATATCTGCAAGCGAATTCGAAACAGAATTCTCTACCCCATAGAAGCACTCAATGGTGGAAAAAATATTTGCTTTCACTCTTAGAACCTGAAAGCAGCCTTTAATTCAATAGACTGTTATCACATTTTGTAGGAGCTCTCGTATAACGAAACTGTGTTGGAATCGTTTTCATTTACAATTTTCAATGGTTTCAAAGATTATAAAGCGCGAAACTAAGCGTGATATATCTTGTGGATCAATTTTATCAAATTGGCTTGAAATGAAATCAATGCAGACACTAAACGTTCTGTACTTGGGTAATATCGTTTTCATTGCAAGCTCAGGAAGTGCTGTGTAAAAAAAAGTATCAATGCACATGGGCAATATTGAAAAAATTATTTCATTATGGAGACTATGTGAAATACGAAGGATTGAAGTATTGAACATCGAGACTTTCAAGGATCACAAATTTGTAAATGCGTCACATCACATAAATTTGGTAATTAAAAATTGTTGAAATCAGTCATAAAAACGCCTTACATCTGCTAAACTACGGTCATTGTGTTTTAAATTTCATTTCCAGGCGACATACCCATCAAAAAATAGAAAAAACTTTTCAGTAGTAGGACGTACATAAGCGCTATGACACACAACACAGCTAAGCGGAGGGACTAAGTCATGATCCAATTTATTCTAGGCAAACTTATTGATACACTAACTGCAATAAACCAAGAGCTGAACAGCCATTTCAGCAAATCTCAAATCTTGGATACCAAAACCATTCATTTCCGAATTTTGATAATCATGTTTCCTTCACAGCGAAGTGGATGTGCAGATATGATCAGAAACACTATTCACTCTCTAATGAAACCATCACTCATCAGTTGAAAATTATCACACAAAAGAATCATAGAAAGGATCTTTTGGTCTTGAAATTCCAATCTAAGCCAACCGACCTAAACATTGAGCCAAAAAATACTACAATATCTGTAAGGTACGAGGGCGGGTCAATAAGTCCGTGACTTTTGGAATAAAACACAGATTTTTTGATAAAAAAATAATTTTATTTTTCAACGTAGTCTCCCTTGAGCTCTATACACTTTGTCCAACGCTTCTCCAATTTTTATATCCCTTCCAAAAAAAATGATTTGTCGAGGTCCTCAAAATAGGCCTTTGTTTGCGAGATGACTTCATCATTGGAGTCAAATCTTTTTCCACCAAGCCATTTCTTCAGGTTTGGGAACAAGAAGTAGTCGCTCGGAGCCAAATCTGGAGAATAGGGTGGTTGAGGGAGCAATTCATAGCCCAATTCATGGATTTTTGCCATGGCAACTGCACATGTGTGCACCCTTGCATTGTCTTTTTTCTCCTCAAATTTTCTCCTTAAATTAGTGAGTAGTCTGATAAAAATAGCTGTCAAACACAAACTCACTGACGCAGCAAGTTTAAATTTTGACAGGAGTCAACTGACAGATGCCTGTTGACAGGAGCAGTGTTGCTGTTTCAGTAAAGAGGTCAGAAATTCAAAAAGTCACGGACTTATTGACCCGCCCTCGTACATACAATAGTTTAAATTGTTGACCATTCGTCAAAACATTAGCAATGCTACCTTGTCCCCAATCCCACTGCTCATTCATAACAACATTTCAGCTATTACTCGTAATTCTTTGACCAAGGCAAATCTGTTCCCTTTGTCCTTCACAGCCAGCTCAGTGGTGATTCCGGCTTGTGCTATGTCTCCGTCTACCGTTGAATTTTCAATAGGACCAATTCACTTTCGTGGCAAGGATCCTAATATGCATAAATTTCCCAGCCCAAGTGGTATACTATATCTTACCTTTTTTTTGAGGAGGTAGCGTGGAAGAGCTCGCCCCTCTACCCCCCTAGAAAAGGCAAATCATCTTTTCCCTTCACACGTTCCTTCTTTCCAATGTCATTGAATGGTCATGAAATCGCTAAACTAGGTCACCAGCTCGTGAAATATCAACACTTCAACATAAATAAATCTTCTCAACGACCGGCAGCACGGATTTCGGAGGAACAACTCCACTAATGATTTAATGAGATATTTAATTTAGCGAAAATTAAAGCCTTCACCAATTTGTCGAAAGTGGTAAGCATTCTTACCAGTAAAAATCACGAAATTAGTATATATAATCCTTTTCGCATAGGAATTGTAAAATTGGTTGAGAAATTTCAACTATTGCGACTATAAGTTAACAATGTGATGAGCTGAAATTGTTTCTGTAGTTTAAAGTGTGGCCGAAAACGCAAAATTACCGATTTCGGCTTGGGCGGAATTTCACATAACCACTTCTGTCATAAAGCCTACAAGGCTCAATTAACACAAGACCTTAAGTCTGCCTATCATCAGCACGTCGTAACTTTGCCAATTGGAGGTTGGAAATGCATGAATTTGATCACGCATTTTACAGAAAACACATTTTAAGCTATGAGGCACGTTTCCATTTGAAAGACCTTGTTAATAGTCTAAATTGCCACATTTGGAATCTAGAAAATCCTGAAATGAATGTCGAGAAGCCCTTCTAATCACAAGTGCTATTGTCTGGTGTGGTTATTATTTTGGGCAGTTTGCATTATTGGACATTATTTCTTTGAAAATAGAGCGGTTTTCATTTTTATAGCCCGAACTTGATGGCATTATGTGGGCATTGGAAAATGACTATCAGAATTGGCCATCAAATTGGTTCAATTTAACACCGTGCGACTTCTTTCTTTGAGGCCATGCCAAAGAGAAGGTTTATGGCCACACTGCCTAGTCAATTGAAGCACTCAGAGCCAACATCCAAGCTATTGTCGACAAAATAGAGCCCCAAGTGTGCTAAAATATGATGAGTAAACTCATTAAAAGATAACAAAACTCGTGGAGGTTATTTGGCCGATATTGGTTTTCATTATTAATGGCAACACTTCTACCATCAACTGGAATAGAAATCAAATCATATATCGTAAAAGATATGTGTTTCCTTCGTTGTCCAACTTGATATTTTAAACAATTTGACATCAAGCTCTTTTCTTGAAAATGCGTTCATTTGATATGGAGGAATCTCTTTCTCAATACATAGATTGGAAATTACTTCTCATAACTTTCAATTCAAGTTATTTTGGATGGTTTTCAAGACTGATATCGATGAACTAAATACAAGTCTAATTCTGCTCTAAGATTTCATTCACTTGCCGGCCTCATCTAATCCAGTATATCGCTCTGTTGATGATAGTATTCTGTACTTTACAAAACGCTGTATTTTTTTTTATTTGAAATCGAGTTTTGAGTATAAGAAAACAAATGTTAGAAAAGAATTTTCGATGTGGCCTTGCGTCGGTAGTCAAACGGGTTGCATGCTGTACGAACGTGAACCTGCTGAATCTTCTTCCATTCTCAAAGAAGGGCTTTCTTGAAAGCATTCACACTCTGATATTTTTTAGTCCTAACCTTGGCCTGTATAATTTCCCTTATGGTAACGTCAAGTGGATTTGCGTTTGATGACTGCGGAGGGGCGTTGACGCGTGTTTGTGTGCTGATGCAGAGTCTTGTTGGAGCGTCCATTTTATCTCATTGAAATGTTTGGTTGCCCCAAAGCTTCAAAGCACCTTCTGGTAAACATTCGTATTCACTGCCCAAACCATGACAAACGGTGACGCTTGACTTCTGGTGGCCGAAGGTTCATATTTTCGTATGACCCTTTGCGTCAGATAAACACCATCGTTTTGTATGTTCACGAATTGATCGATTGCGAAATATTGCTCATTTTTCAATATCCCTTGTATAGTTATCTGTGACATCTTCAGCTCAGCAGTGATTTTCCTACCACTCCGTCGAGGATTTCGTTCAATTCGAGCCTTTCCTTTCCGAACCACTTCTGGCACTGATGTAGTTTTTTACCGACCACCACCATAGCGTTTTGCAATACTGCCAGTATTCTTGCTATGGTTCGAGACACGAAAGATATTTTGACGTCGAAGTGCTGGCAGGCTTTAACGATAGCCACTTGTGGCTTTCCACTCAAATATAGCGCTATCACAATATTACGTTTGAATTCCATTACGGATGAAAAAAATTCCACGAAAGTGAGACGCTAATGCATCTATCTACATGCTTATAAACAATGAAACCAACTGTCATTAGGCGAAACACTGACGCAGTTTTACCAACTGTTTTTTGATTGCAGTTACACGGAATATGAGTATGTAACATACGTTCTCGTACTCTTCAGTAGAGCGTATGTGTAGCTTACTAAATTCCGATATTTACAACATAACTAATTGGGTTACCATAGACACATTATCCGTTCACGTGAACCAATATGTTTCATCATGTGTCTTCTTAGAGGACCTTAACTTCGTTGTCGTGGGATTATTTCAGTGCTGTGGAACTCTCTTGCAATATTAGCATTTCAGTTACAAATTATCTCAATCTAACAACAATCGCTATATCGTTTGCAAATGCAAATTGATGACTTTCTGTGAAGAACATTTACCTGAGTTTGGATAATATTGGGTCAAGGTTTGATCGTTGTGGCACTTCAAAGTAAAAGCCTGGATATTTACTGCAAACATTTTTTATTGTCACCCAAAAAGGCCTAGAAATGTCGTCTAAAGCACAATGGATGACACAGATTATGGTTTTCTGACTTTAGTTCCGACATCATCTGGATTTTATACAGGCTCAGACTGCGTATAACATAGACATGAATGATCCGAATAACTGCGACCAATAATTAATTTAGAAATTTTGTTTTCAATACGCGCATTCTCTTGACGTTGGTTATATATTTTTAACTTCATGGCGTTAGATCGCATGTTCTTAGCGGCTAATGGATGTCTTCAAAATCATGAATAATTCCGACATAAAATCTTGTATCATACTCCTACAGCGTCGAGCAACGTGGCACTATCCGATTGCAACTATTGTAAAGGGTTTTCCAATAGGGACTTGACAACTTTGAATTTAATTTGTGAACGCACTCTTTCACTAATCATCAAACTGTCACTGTCAATTTATTCAGTAAACTGAACATTTTCATCATGGTAAAGAACACGAACGAGCAACGTCTGCAAATTATAAAAATTTTCTACCGAAATTCGGAGTGGGTGACTGCAACTTTAAGAGCGTTAACTCCAATTTTCGGTCGTAATTCTCGCCCTAGTAGACAGGCAATAACAAGTTTAGTGCAAAAATTTGAGTCTACATATTCGTTGTGTGATGTTGCCGTGTCAGTGAGACAACGGGTTGGTCGAAGTGTCGAAAATATCGCTGCCGTTCAGGCGTCCGTAGCAAACGATCCACATCAGTCAATTCCACGGCGTTCTCAAGAATTGGCCATCGCTCAGACCACATTATGGCGTATTTTGCGTAAGATCAAGCTGACTCAAGAATTGAAGCCGATGGACCATTTGAAGCGACGTACGTTCTCCGATTGGGTTCTGGAGAAGATGCGCCAAGATGATGAATTTCATCGCAAAATCATCTTCAGTGCCGAAGCTCATTTTTGGTTCAATGGGTTCGTCAATAAGCAAAATATGCGTTATTGATCAGGTGAAAGTCCACATGTGCTTCATGAATCACCACTTCATCCACAAAATATAACTGTTTGGTGCGGTTTGCATGCCGGCGGCTTTATTGGGCCATATTTTTTCGTCAACGATAACGATCGTCACGTTACTGTGAATGGTCAGCGTTATCGCGCCATGATCACCGATTATTTTTGGCCCGAATTGGAAGATATGGACTTGGACGACATGTGGTTTCAACAGGATGATGCCACAAGCCACACAGCATACGCAACAATCGATTTATTGAAGAGTAAGTATGGTGAGCGTGTTATCTTAAGAAGTGGGCCAGTAGATTGGCCGCCTCGTTCGAGCAATTTAACGCCGCTTGGCTATTTTCTGTAGGGCTACGTTAAGTCATTGGTTTATGCCAAGACGCCGACGACGTTGGAAGAGCTCAGAGCCAACATTGAACGCGAAATAGCGGCCGTTTCGGCCGAAATGTGTGGCCGATTCCTTGAAAATTGGGTCCAAGGAATCGACCGCTGTAAACGTGCCCGCGGTGGCCATATGAACGAAGTCGAGTTCCATTCATAAATGTTTTGATTGTACTTCAAGCCGATAATAAAGTTTTTCAAATATCTCAAATGGTTTGCGTTATATTTAAAAAAAAGTTGTCAAGCCCTTATTGGAAAGCCCTATATATATATACCTGTTATCAAAAAATGACTTATTATTCTTTCAAATTCATTTCATCCTCTTCAAGGCAATCCCCTTCGGATAGAATACACGTACGCCAACGTTTTCTTCAGTCTTCGAGACAGTTTTTTAAACCCGATTCAGAACCTTCTTCTATTCGGTTTGTATGTCTTCAATCGGGTCAAAACAATGTATCGGAAATAGCCAGAAGTCAGACTGAGCTATATCAGGCGAATAGAGCAATTGCGGAACGATATGGGTTACATTTTTGGTCAAATTCAAGTACAAATGTGAGATGCAGGCCGCTTCTGGCGGATAATACGAGTATTCCTTGTTAAAAATTTGGTCCAGTGGACGACAGGATAATCGACCCACTGCGCAGTGGTCAATTTCATAGGCCAAAAATAAAAAAAAAATCTGAAATTTGACACTGTATGTATTATAAGAACAGCAAAACAAACGGTAAATTAATTTTTGCTCTATCTCATTCGAATAACGAGAGAAGGGAGACAGTAAAAACACGCGGACTGTGCACTGAACGGAGCTTAGAAGTTATCTCTCATAAAAAAAAAAATTAAATTGTAATACTAAATCGCGTTTAATCGCCGTAAATTATAATGAATATTGAAAAAAAAGTTATAGACTATATAACTAAGCGATTTTTATGTAATAATATGTTAATCTATTGTCTTGCAATTATTTTTTTATTAATGACCTGTTGAGTAGTGTATTTTTCTTTATATATTGACTTAAGTTATAGAAAAAGTTGTGATCCCCGTCTCGCCATCAAATGAAACATGTTTGTTAAAATTAGTTAATGTTTTCTAAGTCTATATGTTTAATTTCAGCTGCCACCTTTTGCCCCTCCCTGTGTTAATCGTGTTATTCTACCATGCGTTTTTGTGTGTTTACTTGCTTTCCATTAGTTTTCGTATGTACAGGTAACACGTGTTGCTTTTGTTTTTGTGTTTTCATTATTTGTGTTTTGTTCCTCATATTTGTTTGTGCTTTGGTTTCAATATTATCATTTTCTTAATTTCATCAAACGTTTGTTTTATACGTACAGGCACATCATATCAATGTGAACTTTCACGCATATATATTTTTGATATGAGGTGTTTAGAAAAAGGTTCATTTGCTGATAAAGCTAAAAAAGTATTTGACGACCTAAAACAAAAATTTGAATCTGATGGCTACGAATATATGGAAAATATTGTTATGAAAAGACTTGATTATATATTTAAAAAATTTGGAGAAATGTGGCATAAAAGCAACAGAACAAAATCCAAAGTTATCCAAAAATTTCGGCGACGGATAGCAGATTTGGCAGATTTTGATGTGTCGCCTGCTGATGATATGCGTTTGGTAAATTTCGGTCAACCGAATCCGGCGATCTTTCTAGCAAAGCCGTGTGAAGTAATATCACTTATAACCGAAGCAAATTCTATCTACTATTCAGTATCTACTTATTAGAAGCTTCGTTAACAATAAAGTTGATATTAACTTATTACCCTGATATGATAACATTTTAAAGGAAAACCACAAAGCTATCCTGAGCAAATAAGAGTTTCAGAATCTGTCGCTGAAGTTGATCTACAAAAGTTATTGGACCACACTGCGTCGCGAATTTTAGAGTCCCAAACCGATGTAATCAATGAGAGCTCGATGAATCCTCTAATTACCTAACATTAATAGGAAAATGGGGCTTTGATGGCAGTTCTGGGCAGAGCGAATATAAGCAGAAATTTGAAAATAATAATTTGGAAGACAGTAATTTATTTATCATGTCATATGTCCCTCTCCAACTGATAACAAAATCGAAGAATGATGAGGAGCGCAAAATAATTTGGAAAACCCTTCGACCTTCGTCCACCCGCTATTGCCGCCCTGTTCGAATTCAATTTCAAAAGGAATCAGTTAATTTAACCAAAAATGAAGAATTATATTTTAAAAACAAAATTCAAAAATTGACTTCCACTGAATTCAAAACAGCTACCAACCGATCATATTCTTCAACTTACAATGGTGGATAGCAAAGTGTGCAATGCCTTAACTGAAACCTCATCTGAAAAATGCTACATATGCCAAGCCAAACGTACTGAGATGAATGATATTGACAAATGCTTACAAAAAGAAGTTCGAACAGATCGCTACGAATTTGGATTGTCTCCATTACATGCTTACATTCGATTTTTTGAATATTTTCTTCACCTTTCTTACAGACTTGAAATCAGACAACGGCAAATAAGGCGTTCAGAAGACAAAGAACGATTTTTGAGAAGCAAACAAAATATCCAGTCTGAGTTTCGTAAAAAAATGGGTCTAATTGTCGATAAACCAAAAACAGGTAGCAAGAAATTTGTTTAATGATGCTCATTTATCTGCTGAAATAACAGGCAAAGAAAAACACCTAATTGAAAATTGTGCAACATTACTGCAAGCCTTATCATCTGGGTACAAAATTAATGTAGAAAATTTGCGCTAGATACTGCAAGAGAACTAACATCCAAGTATTCCTGGTATTATCTTCCTCCGTCAGTCCATAAAATTTGAATTTATGCTCCGGATGTTATTCAATATGCATTAATTTCAATTGGAGTGCTCGCTGAAGAAGCTGCTGAGTCAAGAAATAAGGACGATAAGATGTATCGACTCCATCATACACGAAAGAACTCACGGGTCGCTACACATCAGGACTTGATTAACCGATTACTTTTGAGCTCAGATCCTCTGATCACTGGTCAACGAAAGTTACCATGCAAAAATGAATCGAATTTATTAAAATCAGTTTTTGATTTAGTTGAATAATATTCAAACGATTTTTTTTTCATTTATCAACTTTAACTATTTTTAATAAATTAAAATTCGTTATCATCATTATCATATCATTACAAGGGAGAGGGGTTTGGAGCGGTTTATTTATGTTAATATTATTGTTTATTACTTATTATAAATTTATAAAGCTAAGATAAAGATTTTGGAAGTATTTTTGGCCGCTGATTCCATACAAGACCGATCACTGTGCACTGTCAATATCACCCTGATTTCAAAAAACCGGACACGGTTTTTTCGGTCTTAGATCGCCTTTGACACGATATTCACTTGATAGGTTGCCTCTTTTTGGATTGTAAGCGTACATCTATTTCCAACTTTTTGAAGCAAAATTTGGTGCATCGTTTTAATGAACTTTTCCAGTCATTTTAAAAATCCAAAAATGCACTTTTCTAGATGAAAGTAAACAAGCATATCTTATAAACTTTGAAATATATTGAGACTGTTTTATAACAGCCAACTCGATGCGAGGGTGAAAGTAATCTGCTACATGGCCCTTATCAGGCCCATGCTTGTATTTGGATGTCCCGTGTGGTTCAACGTGAGAGCTAGTTTATTGGAAAAGATTCGGGTGTTTGAGAGGGCTTGTCTTAGGACTTGTCTTCGCTTATACAGAACACCAGAGTCTGAGTACATAAAATTCTATCCTAATGAGGTCTTATACAATAGGGCGAACCTAATAAGAGTGGACAATTTCGTCATTAAGTTGACTCGAAGGCACGTTGCAAGAGCAATGGCCTCATCAAACAACCTGATCTCCGGGGCTTACTACCTCAATTATATGTATCACGAGAGAGTTCGCTTTGACGGCTTTATTCCTCCAGAAGCGTTCCTCTATTTAGATAGCAAAGGTCTGATCCAGGACAGATTGGCGGTTCCGCTAATCTTCCACGTCGCTCGAACAGCTGCGGACAGACGACTCAACTACGACAGAGACGTCGCACATGGCAGTGCGGAGCATCTCCGGTTCAGTAGGGCGGTAGGGAGTCGCGACATGAGGGATGTTGCTCGGCAGCACCAACACTTTTGGTGGCTAGTTGAAGAGGAGGATGCTTCGTCGTCGAACTCCTCCAGTAATATGTAGCTTCATGTGAAGCAAAGTGGACCAGCCTAAGTTTTTTTTAGCCATGGCCGGTTACATAGTTTTAGTTAGGTTTAAGTTAGGTTTTAAGAAGAAAAATATATAAAAACACAAAAAAAAAATATATATATATATACATTAGGGTGTCCCAAAAAAATCAAGTTTAAATTTTTGTAACGCATACCCTCTTATTTTATTCGAATACTGTCAAAACAATAGTAAATAAAGTTTCATGTACTTTGAACCAGAGGAACCCGTGCCGACTTGCATCTAAACATGTCAGTACTTGCAAGGCATGGCATGCGAGTAATAACATATCGATAACTTGTTATTGCATGTTTATTTTATTAGTAAACACATTGTTCTCGTTCTGGTAACATGTCGGTGGAGTTACGCAGTTGTAGAAAGGAGATATTTTTAATAGGGAACGTTAAACATCAAATTACTGGTTCAAAACTTCCCTCTAATGGGCAAGTACTGGCAGTTTTGTTCTATAATATTCGTGAAGTGAATTTAAGTGTCAATGAGAGCGCAAATCTTACTATTCGTGAGTGCATTATTTATTGGGAAAAGGCCCGTATCCCGACAAGATCTCTACCTAATTGTGTTAAAAAATTAATTACATTGTATCAAGTTTGGAGAAATTTGCAAAAAAATGCAAACAAAACAAAAAACGTGTTTGAGCAGCGTCGACATGAGTTTGTTACAAACTTAAACAATTTGTTTGACATTGCACATGCGGATGCACTTCAATTAATAAAGATAGATGAAGATAGGATTTTTTTGCAGCGCCAAAGAGAACCAGGCCGACCTGGTCATTTAGCCGGAGTTGACCAAAAACAAACACACAAAGAAGAAAAAGCGCACCTTAGAAACGTCGAGGAGCAAAAACGACGTGCTAAATATTTTTCATCCTTAGCTCCTTCAACATCATCTTATGACCCGCTACAAGAAAGTTTGTCGTCTGATTCAGAATTGATGGATTTACAGGAAATTTTGCCAAACCTAACCAAAACAGAATCCAGTATAAATAAAACTGTTATGAGGAAGAATTTTATCACTCCAAAATTAGTGGCAGCATTAGATCGGTGTCAATTGAGTGTGAGAGATGCTGTGTTTATTATTGAAGCAACTATTGAAGCTCTTGGACATAACACAGACGAATTTCCTATAAGCAAGTCCACTATTCAAAGGGTTCGTACGGAAAAGCGAAAAGAGCGAGCGGAAGCCATAAAGGTTAATTTTCAAAACCAGGTTCCGGATATTGTAACACTCCACTGGGATGGTAAACTTTTGCCGGCTTTAGATTCACGCAAATCTAAGGAAGAACGTCTGCCGATAGTTATAACGTTTGACGATAAAGAACAACTTATCGCTGTACCAAAGTTGGATAACTCTACAGGAAAGGAACAGGCCCAGGTACTTTGGAATGCTATAATTGATTGGAATCTTGAGGATAAAGTGCAGATTTTGTGTTGTGATACGACTGCTTCAAATACTGGTCGAATCAATGGTACATACTTGTGTACTTCTCGAACAGAAACTAGGCAGGGAAATGATTATTTTTGCTTGCCGCCATCACGTCTACGAATTAGTACTAAAAAGCGTGTTTGAAGCAAAAATCTGCCAAGTTACCACAAGCCCAGACATTCCAATGTTCAAGAAATTTCGAGAGAACTGGAAGAATGTCGATCCCGAGAAAATACAGAGCTGTACAGAAAAGCTATCATGTTTGAATGTTTCTGAGATCAACAGACTTATCGATTTTTACCAAATTGAATTAACTAAAGAAATTACTAGGGATGATTACAGAGACTTAATCGAACTTTCAATAATATTTCTTGGCGGCGATGCAGAAAAAAAATTTAAGATCCGGCCTCCAGGTGCCATGCACCAAGCTCGATGGATGGCGAGAGCGATTTACTCATTAAAAATATCGTTACTTGGTGATCAATTAAGAATTTCTAACAAAGATAAAGAAGCTCTGTTAGACGTCTGCCTGTTCATCGTGACAATATACGTTAGGCCTTGGTTGCAATGCATTTTAGCAGTAAAAGCACCTTACCAGGATTTGTGTTTTCTGAAAGCTATAAAATCTTATGAAACAATAGATGAAAGCATCTCGAAAGCAGCATTACAGAAGTTTTGCTTGCATTTGTGGTATTTGACAGACGAAGTGTCTATCATGTCTCTATTTGATGATGAAAGAAACGAAAGTCAAAATGGTTGCTAACTTAGCCAAAGAATATCCATCTGCCTATGGTAAATGCTACACTCCATCGAAAGAAGAACTTTGTGGCAGACTTTATGGTAAGTTTGAAAATTAAGTTTGTTTTTTTAACTTTTTTATTTACATAACTAAAAAATTATATCAATAATCCTCCTTTTTTTGTTTTCTGAAAAAAACATCGATGACTTTGTTTCAGTCAAAAGCAAGTCCTTATTTAGTCGATTGAAAATTGATGGTGCTTTTCTCCACGAGTGCCCCTCTTTGTGGCTTAAAAATGCTTCGTACCAACATGCTAAAAGCAAGCTATTAAAACTGAAAGCAGTTAATGACTCTGCTGAAAGAGCAGTCAAGTTGATGCAAGATTTTCACGGCCTGCTAACTGTTCAAGAGGAGCAAAAGCAATTTTTATTTCGTTGCGTACAAGAACATCGACAAAAGTATCCTGACTGTAAAAAACAAACATTAAAAAGAAAATTAATAAATAATTAACCTACTTTCAACAATTAATATAATAATAAAGTCCAATACCGGATGCCTTATTTCAAAAATAAATGAGTTTTGCTTTTCCCTCCATTGCTCCATACTAATTTTTATGTTTAGATTTTGGCGTTAAGTCGGCACGGGTTATCGTCATCCGATCGCAATAATATTTGATATTTCACTTATCTGGGTCAAATAGAAAAAAAAAAAAAGGTATGCGTATCTCTATCTAAAAAAAAAAATTTAACCCTTATAGCCTGGGACACCCTAATATACATATACTTATATATAAAGTATATAAGTATTATGGATATATATATATATGTATGTATGTGTATGTATTAGACGTAAGTAGGTTAAGTAGATTAAGATTTATTTTTAGGTAGCCTATAAGTTTTTATAGATAAAAAAAAAAGAGTCCAGACACTAAGTTTTTTTAAGTTCATTTTCTTAGTTGTAATAAGTGTAAAAATAGAAATAAAATTAGACTGTAAGTTTCGTCGAAAGACATAGTTTAAGTGTTAGGTTTAACTTAGAGTGCCCGCATGGGGCCAGTAAGTTAGTATAAGATAATTTTAAATTATTTAAGCTAATTTTTAAGCGTTTTTTTGTCTAGCATGTAATTTAAGGTGTGTAAATAAAAATGCATATAAATTGAAAAAAACTTGAAATATATTGACACGAAATTTGACATAAATGTCGATTAGAGTTCGACCATCCTCAACAAAAAAAAAAAAAAAAGTTCCCCTTTGAATAAGCCAGCGCAATTTAAAAGGGGAAGGTTTTACTACTTTTTGATCACAGAGTATAACCTGATAAAAATCATCGATTTCGTCTCAAAAAAAAAACTGCGCTTGTAACGCGGTTCAGTTGCAGTCATTAACTGTTTGATATTCATTCCTTCTTTTCTTTTTTTTTTTTAAGTGAGAATCGATGACACCACTAAACCATCCCAAACAGTGGCTTTTTGTATAAAATTATCATTCCTCAATCACATGTGGATTCGGATCTCACCATTTTTAGAAACTTTGCATTCACCATACCCAGAGTGCTGAAAACGCGCCTCATTGATGGAAAAGATTTTCTTCAAAAAGTCAATATCAACTTCGTATTGCTGTAGCATCCGAAATCAATCATATGGACGCAAGTGCAAGTCTAGATAAAAAATTTGCCATAGAGAATCATATGAAATGCCTAATTGCTGCGAACGTCGTGAATCCAACAATTTTAGCTTTTCAGCCACATTTTCGGTCGAAAATATATAATTATAATTTTACTCGAATTATTTGTTGGTTTTTATTTATTTATTTCGACCATAATTGGTACGTAAATTACGGTGCACATTTCCAAAGAACAATCTTAAAATTTGTACGTTGCGTTATGCAATCGCAAAATAGTCCAAAAATGGTAAGTAAGTCAATTATCATCTGACTCTTCGTGCACGCAAAAATATGACATAATGACAACTTTGTGGGATCATCAATTGGTACAATATGGTATAAAGTCGTCCAAATACTGCGCGAATCAATGAAAATATGAAAGCTCTTTCAAGCAGAAGTTTCGTCACGATGATTTGTCAGATTTTATATGTCAAAAAGTGTGAGCGGGACAGTTACAATAATCGTTAGTTATAATACATCGAAACACAAAAAAACAGGTAGGTTGTAGAATTGTTGACAAAATTTTGTCAAAACTAAAAGGAAAATCAAAAAATTCTAGAACAGAATATTGAAAAAGAACTTGAGAACACTTTTAAATAAATTGTGAATTCGGATTTCAAGCAAAGAACTAGGCAGGCATTCTATTCGGTCTATGCGGTCAAAATCAAGAGAGCATTATTGACCATTAATGCGAGTTCCCAAAACTAACTTTCTTTTGGGGAAATAATCCAAATATTCATCACTGTGACTGAATAAATGGTTAAATGTGGATGAAAGACTTCCTTTAGAAACGATTGTTGTCTATTAAAAAACATCAAACAAATCCTTCACACTTAGATAAACCCTTAAGCCCCGTCAGAAAGGGAGAAAGAGACCACCAAACTTGCTGTCAAGGTTTGGATGGTTTGATGGCGACTGATATAGGCAGGGTCAAAGAAAACACCACCAAAAAACCAAACATTTTATGGAAGAGGTTTCGGTTGAATCAAGACATTAAATCCAGGATTTACATATTTTCAAATTTAAAAGCAGAAAATGTTGGAATGCTATTGCATCTTTTGAATGGGACATTTTTTCGCTTTTGACATTTTGTCAATTTTATGCGGCAGGCTTTTGTATGAGATCTCTCCTCATATAGTGAATTAAATTGGTTCATCATTTTTGAAAGGAAAACCGGGCACTGGTTTCACAAAAAAAAAAAAATGCACGGAAACCAAGCAATTTTATTTTATACAATTTTAAATTAAATTAAAACAAAAAATTAAAAAATATATATATGTACACGTCAGAACCGTCTCTAATTCAAGTGTAAGGTCACAATTCAATTAACGCTCAGTAATCGTCGATCAATCAATGGATTCCATCTGTTTACTCCTATTTTTTTAATAAAAAAGTCTCATCTTACCTTAATCGAAAACTCCTTCAATGATTTGATATCCAAAATTTTCCCTACAATACTAGACACCACACAAAGTGTTTGTTTCTCTAATTTAACTTAAAATTGTTTTCTTTTTTCTTATAATTTAATTAACCACAATATACGGATAGGGTTACTTATGTATGTAAAGAGGTATCTATGGACTGTCTCTATATGAAATGGATGAAATCAAAATTACACAAAACTGTATCATCCAGAATATATGAAAATTGGGAAGCCAAGAAAACAACCCTTATTGTTTTACTTTTTCGGACCAATGTATCCGTAAATCAATATGAAAACATGAATGCTCGATTATGTATACACTTTGCTTTTGGTTGGACAAATCCTCGCGCGTTACCCCAAAATTCACTGATCCGAAGTTAATATCTCATTTAATAATAGAACATCGAATTGATGGCCAAATGACTGATGTACATAACCGTTTATGTAAATAAACGACAACACACAATAGCACAGCTCAAACGATATTTAAACATCTTTCCTATATATTTTTGTATACAGCGATTTTTCACCCTTTATCCGTGTTTCACGGTTTGTCCCTCGTTTTCGTGGAGGTTAGGAGGGAGTATTTTAAAATTACATGCACCAGAGAAAAATAAATAAATTTTAATTCCAATCGACTGGGTGGTCTGATAAACAAAATACTAGTACACCTCTAATAATTCGCCACTAGATGTACGGATACGAGTACTCTTCCATGCGGAGTAAATTAATTTTTCTTCAATTCAACGTACGATAATTTATCCGTAGATTTTTTTTTTTTATATATACCAGTATGTATATTGCAGATTTTGAGATAAAATTTTATTTTTATTTCTAGCGCCCACAATTGAGAAATTCAAAGCGAAGACGAATCCGCAATTGTCATCACGACAACAGTGATACGAGTACGTTTGGGCAGACAAAAGATACACAAACCGCTTCGAAGACACCGAACACGATACTAAAACTGAATTTTCCAAACAACAAATAATTTATTTTGAAAAGCAAAAGATACGAGTACGAACGTATTCGTTAGATACGGATAATTCCCTTTAAATCCCTGTTCAGTGGGGCGCTTATACTTGTAGCTGTTGTAGCTCGTATCTCGTATGCTCGTATTGGTTTAGTTCTTAAAAATCACGTGTTACTCGAGGTGAAGAAAAATCTACTCGTATCTCAGATTATTACCGACAAATGTAAAGATATATTTTTGAAACAAACTGGCGTTAAACTAATAATGTTAACCGCACTCTTGCTGGGACATACTTACCAGTACTAGCACAATGTAAAGTACCAGCTGGCGCTGGGGAGCTTTTTTTTAGCCACCCCAGATAAAAATACTCAAGCATACGAGCGAGCTTTGTTTGGCTAACTAACGTCAAACCTGGGGTTACGAAGAGAGCTTTTTTTCTTGTCATACGAACGAATACAACAACGAGCAAGAGCACGAGCACGAGTACAGACTACAGAGTGCTGCTCGTATACCATGGAGCGTTTGTTATTTTCATTTGATGAGAAGCAACGGGAACAACAGTGGATGGCTTTTCTTTTGGGGTTTCTTTTTAGTTTAGGGTTCTTGTTGTGTAGATACGTGCACGGGGGTAGTAAAGTGTTGACCATTTGAGTACTCGGATTGGGAACTTTCTTTTCGGGAGGACGATGGTGGTGCTGTTGTTGGTTTTTTACTTCATCGACGGATGAAGGAACAGATGGATGCTTGGATGGTTGAATGGTTGAATGATATGATGGATGGGATGGGTGGACGTATTACACAACATAAAATCAGCCAGCGGCATTTGCAGGTACTACCATTTCATTTTTGGGGATTTAACAGTTCTTCCTCATGTAACTTTCCATCTAAATCTAAGACGTAAACAAAAAAATAACATTGCAAACTAAAATCACAACACAAGTGGTATATACGAGCACAATGTAAATGTATTCAAATTTGTGATATGATATACGAGTATGTATACGATACATACCTGATAACTGTTATGAATATAAAATTTATCTTCGTAGATTAAGAACTACTCGTAGTTATCTTCACATAAGCAGCGAAAATTAAATTAACTATCATTCTCCAGAATTAGTAAATGAAAATACCAGCGGATCAGCTCATCTGTCATATTATTGTCAAGTTGCTAATCTCCTCGTAGGTATGTGGGTGAATAGATAAAAAATTCTGTTATACAACGCCTTGAGTAAATCCATAGAAATGTGACCGATTTATTAACGCAATCCCATAGCATGTAGATTTGTTGATAAAAAAAATCCATCAAATGCACTCATGTCATAGGTATCCTTCGTGAGATACTCGTAAAACATAAGAAACATCTTTAGTTGCGTGGAAATTTTGAATGAATAATTCATTGTTGACGACAGTTGTTAAGATGGAATTTGTTTCGTTGATTACACATTTATCCTGCGGGCATAATCTAATTGAAATTGAATCGAATAATGTCAATAAGGAAGAATATGCATATGGGGAACTCGGCTGAATGTATGTTTACAGGTTTTTTTTTTTTTTTTTGTGAAATTATTTTCTAGACTGGAAGGACGCATTATTTGCATTTTCCCAGTTATTCAATGTTTCATAAGGCACTAACCGATTCTCCAGGATTCTTTTGAATTCTTTTGGCATGAGGGACTTTGTTTTTTTCTTTTAATTAGAATCTTCATTTCCTAAAATTAAATATTTGAACGAGACGCAGTTCATATATTTTTCGTATGACAAACAATGTTGAAAGAAGTTCTTACATGCTGTACTATAGTATATATGCATATGTACATCTTAGCTTAGGGCTGAGCAATGATTGGTGGTGGGTACCCCTTGTTTACCAAGTACACTGCAAAGACTGTGGAGCCCTGAGGTACTTCAACATATCACAGATCATCTTAGCTTAGAAGTGTAAACAATCAACATATGTACATATCTGCGTAGATAACTGTGGGCGACCACTGAGGATCTGTGAAAAAATTTTCACAATCGGAAGTTAGAAGTATTTCGGCAAGAGGGAAGGAAACCATAGCACATAGCGAGAAGGGTTTTTCAACAGCCTCAGCAGTACCATGCTTTTCAAAGAAGAAGTACAGCGTAGAAGATGACGTGACGAGGAATGTCATATCATCACTTCAGCTGCACACAGGGGAATTTGGTGTTCCTTACAGAATTATCGCATTTGATAAGATTAAGTGTGTAGCTGTAGCCAAAGTGCGTATGCAAACAAAAGAACACTAAAGAAGTTCTCTGAAGTCAATGACTAAATTCCTAAAAGACAACATGAGCCATTTCTTATCGATCCTCCGAAAAGGCTCTCGAGAAGTTCTATACTACAAGCATCAAGCGTTGATATGTTAGACAGAAAAGCTCTGGTTTTATAAGAAGCGTACAAGCAGAGCTGCAAAAAATTACGAAAGCTGCTCACGAACTCTATGAGCAAAAGAGACGAGAGACTACCATTCAAGATCTTAACATTAACATAAACAAATTAAGAGGTATTCTTCTTTTCATCAATCCTACTACAATATTTAGGACGCTTTCTGAACAGATAGAAAACAGCATTTGTCCAGCCCGTCCTTAAAAAAGGCAAATCTTCTTCGCTCTCCGGAATACAGACTCCTTTGCAAGGTCATGGAAACGCTGATAAACCGGTAGCTCACGAAATATTTCGAAACATGGAAACTTCTCAGTGACCGGTATTATGGTTTTCGTAGCAACAGCTTCACTGGGGATTTGATAGCATGTCTCACCGAAAAGTGAATCTGGCGAAAGCAAGATAGTTGCACTTAATATTTCCAAGGCATTTGACAGAGTTTGGTTTTCGGCTCTTTTGTCGGAAATGCGTGCTTTAATCTGATATTCACAAAATAAATGCTGGTGTGCCCCAGGGCTCCGTTCAGTCACTGACACACTTTTTAATTTTCATCACCTATCTCTTGCCTGCTACTTCTAATCCAAGATAATTGCACTTGGTATTTCAATGGCATTTCAAAGAACTGCATTCTACACCAATGACTCTGAAATGGATATCAACAATGGATATGAATATGAATCAATGATAGGTGCATTGCAATAGCCTTTATAAAAGCAACTATCATAATTGATAATGATATCGTCACGAGATCAATTGTTGTTTTCTCGCACAATAGGGCAGCTGTTAGAAATCTAAGATCTTGAATTTAACCAAGGATTAGAAATATCAACAAAACCTCAAACTTATAAAAAACAAAGTATAAAAATTGGTGCGAAATGCTTTCTACGAGATAGAAAACATGAAGGCAAAAAGAATAGAAATTTTGAAAGCCAACGATCTAAAGAGGTAATAGGGCATGATACTCTGTTTCTCAAGGACATCAGTCGAAATCATAAAGACCTTCGAAATGTAATTTTCCCATTTCAAAAATTTGCAATTGAAATGGAGTTGCTGAACTCTTAATGGTCATAAAACCAGGAAAACCCCGAATGACAAGAAGTCTTATAAACCGATTTCAATTCTCCCAATTTTATCGAAAATATTCGAGAAGATAATTCTGAAACATATGCTGTCAATTATTAACAGAAAAAAAATTATACCTAATGACCAGTTTGGGTTCAGGAGTAAACATTCAACTATTGATCAGGTGCATAAAATCACCAACATAATCGAGTAAACTTTGGAAGAGAGAAGATTTGCTTAAGCGTATTCCTTGATGTCTCGCAAGCCTTTGATAAGGCATAGTGTGAAGACTTAAAGCTTAAAGCAAATAACCGCAGATCTTGCTACTGAACTTTATAATATACTGGCAAAGTATCTACAGAATAGAATTTTTCGTGTCAGAGTCGGAAACGAAGTATCGCAATTCAAAAAGATTTTAGTCGGCGTACCGCAGGGAAGTGTTCTCAGCACACTTCTGTATCTCCTATATGCCCGAGACATACCCCAAGAAGAAGGGACATCTGCCAATGACACTGCTATACTAGCAGTAAGTAAAACGATTGAACAAACAACGGTGAAACTGCAAGGCGAGTCTGTTACCTATGACACTGCTATACTAGCAGTAAGTAAAACGATTGAACAAACAACGGTGAAACTGCAAGGCGAGTCTGTTACCTATGACACTGCTATACTAGCAGTAAGTAAAACGATTGAACAACCAACGGTGAAACTGCAAGGCGAGTCTGTTACCTATCCTCATAAACTCGGTCTGTATTCCATATGTATACGAGGCTAAATACCTTGTGATGACAGTCGACGCAAAGTTAAAATGGAAGTCGCATGTATTGGTTACTTGGTTAACATTCCAAGTTTAGTATTGAAAATTTTATATAAGCAAGTGTTAAGGCCAGTGTGGACTTTCGGTATACAACTTTGGAGTTGTACCAAGAAAACGAATGTCAATATTTTACAAACTTTTGAAAATAAAGTGCTAAGAGACGAAAATTGTCCATGCACCGTGGTACATAAGAAATGACGACTTACACCGAGATACTTCGCGAGAAAACACATAATTCGACTAAACGAACATATTAACAATACATTCCTACAAATTTTGGTAGAGAGAAACCTATTGCGCCGTCTCCAAAGGATCAACGCTTTGGGCCTAGCGCGATAAAATGAAACCGCGTTAAAAAGCGGAACATCCACAATAAAATACGCTGTACAAAAAAATACTTTTATAGTGAATTTTGCTTAAAAATGACCAAATTTTGCACATATTTGTGGACGAAAGGATTGCGTTTGATTTAAAAAAAAAAAATAAAATAAAAATCCTCCATTACGAATATCTAGTTCGGCTATCTCACTATTTGCTAAGCTCGAAATGTTTTCCCCGTTAAATGGAAGCTCGGAAAAACTCGAGCACCAGAAAGCACGTATAACTCGAAAAATGGGTATTTCATCGGAATCGCTGACTATTTTTCATTACGTTTTCTGTTGTACACATTCGCTTATACATATTTGTTTTCAAAATCAGTGACAAAATTGGGTTCCTGATTCCCACTCGGCATGGAATCAGGCCGAATAAAATCAGAATTTCGGGATAAATAAGTACTTCAGGTGGATATGCCAACTGACATATTTCCACGACACCAAAAACCGGAATAAGTTGCTTGAAGGAAACGTACTCGTAGTTACTAAATTAGTCGCATTACCATAGCCCCATCAGTTCAGTTAAAATGAAGCACCATCAAACTGTGAACTGTGTACTGTGTACTGTGAATAATAATTAACGCTTGCTTTTAGTCCTTTGAACTGGGGAAAGGAAAAATAAAAATATTTTCTTTTGAAAGGGAGGAAAAAAAAACGAGGTACCAACATCAAGAGAGAAAAATAGGAAGTTTCTATGATTTTTTTTTCCTTTTTTGCGATTACTCGTATACATACATACATACTCGTATACTCGTATGTACGAGTACCTTAATTCATGCACGAGTGAGCATTTAAGAGTGAACGCAATTTGGCAGAAAAAAATTCCAACCAATTTACTTTTGATGTAACGATAGAGATGTTGACAACACATTTGTATGTACGCTTTGAGTAGCAGGATAATATCGACATGCACTTTGCTTTTCATAAGCCTTTTGAGCATATCTAAGGAGTTTCCGGAAATAGAAATCACCTGAATCACTAGAACAAGGACGTTTCTTGACCTAATGTAATGTAGATAATCTTGACACTTGACATATTATAGAGTTAAAACTTATTCGATACTATAAATAGTAAAAATATTTAAAATAATGTGATTCTCATTTGGCTCACCTTTTACAACTCCTACATACTATAAACACTACTGATCCGATATTTTACATCATGTCAATAAGTTAGTCGTAAATCATTTCTCACCGAGTTTGGTTGGTAATAAAGTTCGGTTCAGACCTAAATACGAGTAGCCTTAAGTCTCTCTTGAGCCTCTTACAGTTTTCAACATTGTGACGAAACCAGATTTGTGACTATACTCGAACATACGAGTATATGAAGATTGGAGGTACTATAAAGAGGTCTACCTTCCTAGGCATGGTAACAAAGTCCTCCGAGCTCCTTTATCTAAAAAATATCACCCAAGGCGGGATTAATTTCCTACATTCATTGTAATGAATCAAGAAATCCAAAACAAATATTTGGTCAATGTGGAAATGGAAATTTGAATAAAAATATGGGAAAATTGCCGAATACAAAGACTGATCATAAGCGTGCGTTGTTTCTGAAAGCCAGTTGTTACATCAATTTCATGATTACTAGTGCAGCCAGAAATTACGTAACTCCTTTTGGAAACAAGGACAAGCCTCCTATGGTATAAATACTGTGCAGGTAAGCTGTTCCTCATTGAGCTGCACTGAAACCAATTGAAGTCCGTTGCGATACCACTGGGAGAACAATGTCATAGCTACGAGTATTCCTGGAACCAAAGAGATTTCTTAATAAATTGTTGATCTCCATAGAGTAGAGCTTCTTTAGATTTCGCAGTTGTCTAGGGATTGAATTCTGATTCATTTTCCTTTTCCGCTTAATAGCTATGCATGTCTTCCAATGGAACAGTGTTCCGTCATTGTGATTGTGAATTTAGACATATTTCTTCTCCTGAGATTGTCTATGTTTCTTGATCGAGTGTGGGTCATATTAATACAGATGTCTCGCAGCTGTCTCTATGACTGGCCTAAAAGAGGGCATGAAAGTGAATCATACGAGTATGTTTGGCGTGGGATATTAGTGGCATAACGTTGTCAAGCCTACTATTTGTTCCGAGTCTGACCAGTTCTTCAGTTACGCAGGTTCGTAGGCCGACCAAGTGACCCAGAACCTAATGTGATCTTGTGCTGCTTAATCATCTCGTTGAGAGATGCGTGACAGTCTCTATGGTTTATGGTTTCTAGGGATCTGATCGCTGCTTGACTGTATATACGTTTTTATTGCAATATCCGACGCAGCGGCCTAATGAGTATCAGAGACTTTGGGTTCGAAGACGATTTAGTATGTGGATAGACTGAAGGATGTATGTATGCAGAGTTCTTCACGGAAGACTTTGGGCTGAAAATGGAAATAGACTAACAGAAAAAGACTCCGCATCCAGATACTTGCCAGTCTCTAGAAACTCAGAGGGATGCCATTTAATTTGTGTGGGATGATGCAGGAATTCCTAGACATGGTCAAACATACAGTGCAGCTGTCCATCTGAATACTTCTGAGCGTAGACGTTGAATCTATTCTGGTTCTATACCAACATTGGTTTTATTCTAGCCGAGCACCATGAATCGTATTTAATTCTACGAACAGGATTATGAAGCAGGATCTTCCGCTTTGGTAAGCATGCTGCATGTTGGAAAGAGAATGCATTCGCAAAGCAGTTATGCACCCATGAATCTCAGCCATTTTCCCCACGCTCTTCAACATAAAGGAAGCCAGATTTATAAATCCGAAACTCTTGGCGAGAGAAGGCTACTTTAACTATTCGCCAGTGGTGTAGCACATATGCCAGTGCCAGATTAGCAATAAAGATTCTCTTTAAAGTTGGCGGAAAATGGTCTAAACCTTTTCGTAAAATAACTGGATATAAAATGTGTTATCGGTGCCGTGTGACTGAACTATAAAATGAAGCACAATTGATGGCGAACTTAATTCACTTTCAGCTTCGGTGATAGAAATTGGTTGTAAGCCGGTTTTGATCAGGTTACTCGGAAGGTGGGACTCAAAATTGAGGCTAAGAGTCTCTGCTATCGGCTCAGTGTCTTCTGAGTGTTTCTCTTCTGGCTGATTTATCCCTTTGAAAGACTGTTGGCCAGTTTCACCGATTGTTTCGTGTTTTTTTTTTTTGTGCAAAAGACTTTACTAGAGGCTATTTTCGAGATCCTAATTAGCTTCTTCTATTTTTGTAGCTTCGATCTGTTATTCTGTCTTGGTTGGACACGTCAATTCAAAACATTTGGTAAATGCAGCATTCAGATTCACAACAGCTTCCTCTACCTCCTTATTCGTTCTGAGTCGTAGCATTGACGGACTTGTCGAGCTCATCCTCAAAGCAGGTTCATTTGGTTTTTTCGGACCGCCCTGTATCTGATTCTGAATGCTATGCTACGGTCTGGCATAGAAGCCTCCGATATAACTTTCCAGTCGATAATCTCCTTACTGTTGGTTAGCGTTAACTCAATTACTAACTGTTTTACTTTCGTAACAAATGTTACCTAAGAGCCGATAGTGTTGACAAATAGATGAGAAGATAGTTTGAAGTTCGCGATATAGTGGCAGACGTATATAGTATCGAATTCGCTGGTATGACAAACTTTTGTATTTCTCTGTTTGTTCCAATGCTGACTGATTATCTAACAGAGTTTACCATATTTATACGTTAGTTTATGTAGTTTTGTATAAATATGGTACTATATACATAAGTACATGAGCATGTGTGAGTGTTGTCTAACAATTATACAGCAATTAATCTATATGGGACAATTAAGCATCAGAAATATCAGATGATGGCGCGATAGCTTCAGTGGCCTAAAAACCTGAAAAGTCTTTCTTTTATCCCTGAGTTTTCTCCATGGACCGTTCTGCATATCGCAACTCACAGCTTGAATTGAGTGTAAACATTCTCTGCTTTGGTTAGCTCCCACAGTTGATCAACACAGTTTTTGCACTTAGTGTCGTTCAATTGTTATTACCTGTTTTACCAATTCGAAACTTCATAAAGGTGACAGCGATACCTTTATAAGAAAACCAGTCTCATTGTTTTTGGCAGTTTGGCGTTTTTTTGGTGGTGGACTTTCTCTTTTCTGGAGAGGTGTTCTTCCACGTTGGCAAAACCATCGCGTAAGCTTTTTCATTAATCCTACTCTGTAGGACTCTTTCCGAGCAGATGGAAAACAGCATTTGTCCAGCCCGTCGCTAAAAAAGGAGAAGTTTCTTCGTTCTCTTCCTACCGTCGTATTGCACTTACATTCCTTCTTTCCAAGATCATGGAAACGCTGATAAACCTTCAGCTCATGAAATATGTCGAAACACGAAAACTTCTCTATGACCGGCAATATACGGTTTTCGTAGCAACAGGTCCACTACTGATTTGATGGCATGTCTCACCGAAATGTGAAACCAAAGCGTACATGAATGTGGCGAAAGCGAGATAGTCGCACTTGATATTTACGAGTATAAGGCTCTTTTGTCGAAAATGCGTGCATTTGGGATCGATGAATCTCTTCTTTAATGGATTAGAAACTACCTCTCGGAACGTTCAATTCAGGTTGTCTTGGATGGTTTCAAGTCTCATATTCACATAGTAAATGGTGGTGTGCCCCAGAGCTCCGTTCTGTCTCCGACACTCTTTTTAATTTTCATTAATGATCTCTTGTCTGCTACATCTAATCCAATATATTCCTTTTCTGACGATAGTACTCTCTGCTTTTCATATTTATTCCCGGACTCAGGTCCCTCTGCTCTTCGGCTGTTAAGCTCATTAACAGCACAACTTATTAGGGAACCACTAACAGAGTAAAACTTAATTATTCTAAAACACAATGCTGTTTGCTGTTAAAGCGAGATTTAAACGCCAATATCCATGAACGGCCCTTTCATCGTCGAAACCAAAAAACTCTCCATTCTCAGTATGGGTGTCAATGATAACCTGCATTGGAGCGACCAGATATTCGATGTCGTGAAGATTGCTGAGAAATATCTAGGTTTCCTCAAGCGATGCCAGAAATAATTCACCTACTCTGATCTGGCCTCATATATACTCGTATAAGTCATTTATCTCCCCAAAATTGGAGTACAGTACCAACATCTCTGCACCTGCTAGATATGATTCAAAACCGTGCGATAAAATTCATAGGTGATACTAATACTACTCAGATAATGGACACCCTCAAACACCGACGTAATGTCTCCTGCCTCACTCTGTTCTATCGCTATTTCCAGCACCAGTGTTCCATAGAAATCGGCGTTAGCATTCCGCCTTTTAAAACTTTTAACCGTAACACCCGTCTCGCTATGAATGCTCATCTGTGAACCCTCAAGCGCACTTGCGGACGTATTCTAAAATATCGTGATTAGTTCCCAAACCGTACAACCAGCTTATGGAATGCCATGCCCTAGCTCCTTATTTCCTAGTCACTATAACCTTCGAACATTTAAAACCAACGTTCGTCAGTACCTCTCCTTCTTTCCTCCCTAATTTTTCTTCGCCAGCACTGTGTGCAAGTATTTTAAGGGTACTTAATCCCTCAAGTGCGCGCAAATTATAAAAAAAACCAAACTGGAACCTTTACTGGGTTCTTCAGGAGTATTTTTCAGGTTGGATTCAACTGCAATAACTTACTGCCGTCAACCAGAACTATGAACTTTGCTGAAGCGGCAGCGTCATCCCAACATTGTGTACTTGCTTGGTTTTTGTAAATGGGTTTAACCGCTTGTTTAGTCGCTCTAGTCAGATTTTCGCTTTTTAGCAAAGTCTACCTTAACGAATGACTCGACGCTAATTTTTACAACGAACATTTTAAGAATTCTTTCACGCACAATACAGGAACATTATTTGCAAATGGCTTAGTGAAGTGTGTAGAATAGTTGAAAGAGTTAAACGTTCAAAAATTCGTTTGTGAAAATTTCGAGTTAATCTGGGATTCACCACGCCAAGTTGCAAGACGCCATTTTGTACACGTTCGAGACGGCCAAATTGGAGCACGACACCTTGGGTAACCAGTGAACAGCCATATTTGCGAAGTAATTTTCATCACTCACAAATCACCAGTGAAGACCCACAGAAAAACCCACACTTCACGCCGTCACTGTCAGGTAAGCAATGTCTCTAGATAATTTTAGTATATTCAACCGATCCGATAGGATCACGCATTCTCCTCCGCGACACACACCTCGTGGCATAAGCGCTCCCTCGACACACACACTTCGTGGCACAAGCTCTCCTCCGTCACACACACTGCTGAAGCAGTTCCTGTGCGCCTTAAGCTGAATATAGTTTAGCACAAAGCTGAGGTAGAGAATTTCGAATGCGGAAGGGTCAATCAACCGACAAGGCCAGTTCCAGAGCTGAGTGAGACTTGGGTTGGAGCAAAATCCCCTTCCATACCAATTTCGAGCAAATACACTACAAATACAAGAGACCACCCACCTCAAACACAGTCTCATAACAGCACACACAAACTCGTGGATAACGCTTGCGTGTTTCATCAAAGCAACTGTGACAACATCCTACCTGGTAACGCACCAAATCTGAGCAGTCATCTACAAGACATATAGTGTCTAAGGAATTGCCGAGTTGCTCTGGGTTACCTGAAGAGTGGTCGTTCTTCATAAGCTGTTTTGAAACCACGACTGAAGCATGTGGGCTCTCCGACTACGAGAATTTAATTCGTCTACAGAAAAGTCTCAAAGGCAGGGCCCTCGAAGCAGTACGAGCAAGATGGATACATCAAGATGGATACAAATGAGGTACAAGGTATCATATCGACAATCCGAATGCTGTTTGGGCGACCGGAGGCGATAATAAAATCTTTAGTAGCCAAGCTGAGAAGTGAACGACCTCCGAGAGCCGAACGACTGGATTCGCTGGTAACATTTGCTCTGTCAGTGCAAAACATTGTTGCGACGATGGAATCTTCAGCTTTACACGCACATCTTAATAATCCATGTCTTTTACAGGACAACAACTCTGCCTGAGATGGACAGCAAACAAACGCAGGCTGGAGAAACAATCAAGAAAAGTCAATCTACAAATCTCAGGTTCGAATTGCACGAAAAAGTACCTACTATCTAGTGTACGTACTGTTGAGTCCCTAGATCTTCCTTCCCAATCAATAAACTCCAAAACGATGAAATCCCAGTTTCCTTATTTCAAAGACATTCCAATTTCATCATTCTTTGTTCAGTCTTCAATGTCCAACCTAGACTCCTAATTGGCCTAGATCATGCAAATCTAATATTTTCATTTAAGCATCTTGAAGGAAAAAGTGATCAACCATCAGCGATCAAAACTAGACTGGAATGGGCGGTATTTGAGCCATTAGATGGAATTACGTCAGAACGCTCAGAGCATAGGGCTTACCACATTTGCGTATGTCAAGAAGGGTCGGATGAGAAGCTACACGAACTGGTTCGGGATTTTTTTGCCATAGAAAATATAACATCGAAAAATATAAAACGTCTGATGAATAATGATGATAGAAGGGCAAAAACAATGCTAGAGGAGCACACTGAACAAATAGGAAAAAGATACAGTGTGCCACTGTTATGGAAAAGTTAACTAGTAGAGCTATCCGATAGTAGGCCGGCAGCGGTGCGTAGGTTGGTGTGCCTCGAAAATAGGCTCAAAAAAGAACCAGAGTTGGCAGCGAATCTTCAAACACAAGTGCAGGAGTACCTAAGAAAGGGGTATGCACGTAAGCTCACTGACATCGAACGACGGGAGAGCGGAAAAGAAAGGGTTTGATACTTACCGATCTTCCCCGTTAATAATCTGAACAAGCCGTCCATGGTGCGCATTGTATGGGATGCAGCTGCTCAAGTAAACGAAGTTTCCCTCAACTCAGTGCTGATGTCTGGACCTGATGATCTGCCACCGCTGCCAGAAAACCTTTTTCGTTTTCGGGAAAAAAAATAGCCACCTGTGGAGACATTCGAGAAATGTTTTACCAAATAATGGTGCGAAAAACCGATCAGCATGCGCAAAGATTTCTTTGGAGGAATATAGATTCGAGGGAAATAGAAGATTATGTATTGCAGGTGCTAACATTCGGGTCCACATGTTCACCATGTTGCGCACGTTTTATAAAAAATCTGAACGCCTTAAAGTATGCATCGCGATTTCCCAGAGCAGTACAGGCTATCGTTCGAAACCACTACGTCGACGACGTTCTTGATAGTGTCGACACCGAGGAAGAAGCGATTCGTTTAGCAAATGAAGTCGTCATACATATACACCAATAGGGCGGATTCGAGATAACGAACTTCATGAGCAACTCGTCAAAGTTAGGAGAAGCACTAGGAGATAGAGCAGCTAAGGGTGATAAAAATATAAAGTGTACAGATTTTTACGATGCCGAGAAAGTTTTAGGCATGTGATGGTCACCTCGAACTGATGTATTTTCATTCTCTTTCCTGTATAAAACCAAACGATTTAGAGAGGGTCCATTTAGGGACAAGCTTCCTCCCACGAAAAGAGAAGTTCTCAAAATGTTAATGAGTGTTTTCGATCCACTTGGACTTATTGCAAACTTCCTCGTTATGCTTGAAATCCTTTTACAGGAAGTTTGGCGTCAGAAAAGTCTGTGGGATGAAGAGTTGCAAGATGGTCAACTTATAGCATGGCATCAGTGGACAGTTGTCAAGGAAATAAAGGAAACTTCGAAGATGTGGTATTCGGTGCTGACTGCTCAGCGGAGTTACATAATTTTGTTGACGCCAGCCTGACAGCTTATGCGGCAGTGGCTTATTTACGCATTCAGAGTGGATCCTACGTTGAATGTAGACTAGTCTGTTCAAGAACAAGGGTTGGTCCTCTCAAACCGTTGTCGGTACCTCGTATGGAGTTAGAAGCAACTGTATTGGGTGTCAGACTGGCGAACGTTGTCGCGAAAGGTCACTCAATCAAAATCAATAGGCGATACTTCTGGTCAGATTTGAAGGCTATATTATGCTGGATTAAGAACGAAAAAAGAAAAATTAAACAGTTTGTAATGTTCAGGATAGGAGAAATTTTGGAAGGCTCTGCTGAAGCTGAATGGCGATGGGTTCCCAGCAAGGACAATGTAGCTGACGATGCGACGAAATGGAATGTTAAAAAAGATTGGTCGTTCGAGAGCCGCTGGTATAGTGGACCAGAATTTTTACGACAGTCCAGTGATAGATGGCCGGCGGGAGAAGTGATCCATTTTTTTTTTTTTTTTTTTTTTTATAATTTACGCGCGCCTAAGGGGTTGATACCCTTTTACTGTTGGAGGTGCGGGCGGAAAGATAGAAGGAGGAGAAAGGAAAATTGTTTTTGTAGTGGTTTGAAACTCAGGTGTGTTTGGTTTCTATGTTTGCTCTCCAGGGGTGGGAGTCCGAATAGGACGGAGAGATTTTCTTCACTCAGAGTGATTCGAGATATAATTCCCAGTATTTTTTTCATTGCTTGAAACTCTTATAACAGCCAAATCTACGTGTCAGTGTTATGCCTTCACACGCAGAATTTTTTTGTCTGAGTTCCAATTATACAATGAAAAACTGATTTTGCCATGGGCAGGATTCGAACCTGGACCCTCCGAGTGAGAAGCGTTTGCTACTACCACTACACCACGGCCACCCCCCATTGTAATTCATCCACAGAAACAGAAGTAAGAATACACACTCACAGAGCGCTTGATTTTCGTCATGGAAGAGGTTCCGCGGAACCATATTATGGTGTTATCGTTGGAAAAGGAAGAAATTAATTTCAGTTAATGAAAGCCTGGATGCAGCTGCGAACTATTTTTACAGATTATGTCAGTCTGAAGCCTTTTCGAGTGAAGTACCAACTTCTACAAATTGCTACAAATTGCAAATACTGTACAGAGCGAGCCGCACCTGGAAAAGTCAAATGACCTGTCGAATTTAAGTCCCTATCTTGATCAAAATGGAGTCATGCCTATAAAGTGACGCATCGATGCCTCCGAGCATGTATGTTACCTTTCAATTGTAAACGCCCAATTATTCTTCCCAAGACTCATCAAATCACTTGGCTTATTGTTCAAGACTTTCATCAAAAATATAAACATATCAATTTCGAAACTACCGTGAATGAGATTCGTCAAAGCTAATATATCCCATCCCTGCGCACGGTGCTCAAGCAGGTTACGCTTGAGCAGTTCCTGTACCACCAATGATGGGAGAGTTGCCCCCGGCACGGCTTAAGGCCTTTACTCGACCGTTTACCTGGATTATTTTGGGCCAATGTTAGTTGCAGTAGAAAGACACTCGGAAAAACGCTGGGGGTGATATTTACTTGTTTAACGATCAGAGCGATACACATAGAGGTCGCACACAGTCTATCTAGTGACACGTGTATTATGGTCATGCAACGGTTCTGCGCACGAAGAGGAAAGCCGGTGCAAGTGTGGAGCGATAACGGCACAAATTTCAGGGGTGCTAGTCAGGAGCTGCGGGATCGTTTAGCTCATTTAGATGTAGAGAGATTTGCAGTACCCAATACCCTGTACTTGTACTTGTACTTAAAAATGTCAAGTACAATGTACTCCCTACTTGAAAATAAATAAGTACAAGTATTTGCCTAAGTACTCTGTTCCAAGTATATTTACTAGGTACTTGAATACACAGCAGTACATTTTCAAGTACACACAAATCCTTCATACCTATGCCTACTAGAAAAACAAAATTAATATACCGTATAGGTTGTATACAATTGGCAACATTAGTCTAACTTCCATACTAAGAAGATCTGTTTGGCTAATTGTTGTTTTTACCGCTACTCTCAATATTTAACATTAATGTTGCTCGTGAATACTCTCATTCTGCTTAAGCAATCAAAGTGGCAAGGAAACCACCCAAATATTTGGTTCTTTAATTAATTTACATAAAATACAAAAGAAGGAAGTGCTATTTAGTCTTAGATTAGAAAATTGATTAAATGAGTAAATAAAAACTAAGGAATCGGGTAAATATTTTTTTTTTTATAATGCTGTTATGTTCATGAAAGTGCATTTTCAATATTTTTAGTTGTTCTATTGTTTGCTATGATAGAAATTTTAAAATATGGATTTGGATTTTGTCTTTGATGATTCCGTTAATAAAACAATTTTTTCCGTTTCCACACCGCTGATAATTTCAACAAAGGAAAACATTTCACAAGCTGCGGATGATGTTTCGCCGACAATAAATAATATTCGAAATCCGGTAGAAAGAAAAAGTCTCATATTGAGCGGTAAATTTTTTGGTGACATACAAAAGGTATTTCTTTATTTCAAATCAGTTTTACACACATACATAGCGATAAGTTTAATGATTATATGCTACTATGTATGTACATACGTATTGTTGAAATTTGTTTTTGAGTATGTGTAAGTAAATTTGTATATATTTTATTTTTTACGTTTTATTTGCTATTGTATCCAGCTTAAAAAAAAATCAAATATCGTCGCAGTTTGTCAAATATGTAGAAGGCAAATTAGAGGGGCAAGTAATGTCACATCAAACTTCACGAAGCATCTTAAAAGGGTCCATCCCGAAGAATAATTTCGAAGAATACAAATTCTTGAAAAAACAAAAGCGCGACAGTCACATGACGGGAAATCGTCAAGGGCAATTTGACAAGCGGTTACTCGAATTTATTATTGATTCAATAATACCGCTTTCCATTGTGGAATAAGAATCCTTCGCTAAATTATTTGAAGGAACAAATCTTAAAACACGTAGCAGACCAAAAATAGTATCTTTGTTAGGCGAATATTATAACAATGTGAAAGAAACAATAAATTCAACAGTAAAAGCTGCAAATTATTTTTGCACTACTGCTGATATTTGGTCTGCTACCCGTCGTAATTTCCTTAGATACACCTGTCGTTGGCTGGATCAACATTTCAAAAGACATTCGATAGCGCTGGCTTATAGAAGATTCCCAGGAACTCATTCGGCAGAAAAAATTGCGGACCTCATTTCAGAAGTAAATGCTGAGTTTGGTCTCAACTGTTTAAATGTTGTTGCCACGATAACAGACAATGGGTCGAATTTTGTAAAAGCATTTAAAGAGTTTGGGATAAACTTTTTAAATTGCGAAGATGATGAGTTGCCCGAATTTTGCGAAGAAGACCTCTAATACGCTTTGCCTAAGCAAGTGCGGTGTGTAAGTCGTCACACAACGAATTTAATGGCGACTACATTTTTTAAAATATTTAAAAAATGACGCAGGTCTATACCATAGGCACTTAAAGGTAATATTGATGCAAACAATTTAATTAGATCACAACCAAGTTAGACTTTTTTTTTTGAGATTATTTAATCTTTTTCAATTACAAAGGCTTTTAAAATTTGTAAAAACCCTTTGGATAAAGGGTGCCAAAGTCGGCAGAACAAATTAATTTAATTTTAAATGGGTCACTTATAGAGCGACACGATGGAATTCTACATACGAGGCGTTAATTAGACACTTATCGCACAAGACGAAATTGGATGAATTGTGCACCTGTCTCTCTGTTGTTAAATTATCTGAAAATGATCTCCAATACATATTTGCAAGAATATTGCTCTATTATGAAACCTTTGGCAGAAGCCTTACACCATTTATAGGGAGACAAGAATATAATATTTGGGGATCTTCTTCCAACATTAGTAACACTAAACACAAAATTTAAGAAATTGAAATCATCCGATGATATCACAATATTGAAAGATGCTATTCCAAAGCTGGAAGAAAGTCTAAATAACCGATTTAAATCATACTTGTATATGGAGCCTGAAGTTGATGACGCTATAGTTGCTACTGTATTATATCCTACAATAAAATTAAAGTGGTTCAACTGCCTAAACGATATTCCTCATGGACGAACTTTAGACGACATTCACATAATAGTTCGCAATTATGCTGAACAGTTTGCTCAGAATATGGGTATAGAATTTGAATCCTATGACAATCAACTAAGATCTATGTAAATACGAAAGAGAATTACTATGACTACGATACTGATGAGCAATGTAAGTTGATCTATATCCATATAAAAACGTGCGTAGTTAACAATCTTTCTTACAGATCATACCTCTCCAAATGTATTCCTTAATAGTACAAATTCTAATTCTGCTTTTATTGAAAAAGAATATTTACTATACATAACTGATACTCATTTAGGAAGCGGAATGAAAATATTGGACAAATATCCGATATTTAAAAACCTTAAAATTAAACTTAATACTCCTTTGACGTCATCGGACCCTGTGGAAAGGCTGTTTTCCTTTGCTGGCCTGATTAACACTCCAAAACGAAGCGCGCTGTCTGACCAGCATTTCGAGGAATTAGTTTTATTGAAAGCTAACTCTAATTTTCTTAAGTCTTTCGAAAAATAAATAAAAAAGCAATAAACTAGTTTTTCTCGCGTAATCACACAATATCGTTAAAAACACAAAATAGCCGTAATTTCTTATCAAAGTTGATTCAAAAATTACAGATTGAGAATAAACTTGTAAAAGGTAAGTACTTGAAAGGTACTTGATAATGTACTGGGGTGTATTCAAGTACCTAGTAAATATACTTGGCACAGAGTACTTAGGCAAATACTTGTACTTGTTTATTTTCAAGTAGGGAGTACACAGTACTTGAAATTTTTAAGTAGAAGTACAATTACATGCTACTTAGTACTTTCACCGTACGTACAAATGTATTTCATTGCTTTACAGCTCTGCTCCAGCACTGCCTCATATGAGCGGGAGCTGGGAACGGTTAGTGCGGTGGGTGAAGCAGGTGCTGGCGCAAATGAATCAGCCTAGAAATCCTAAAGATGAGGTTTTACTGACGATGCTGGCGGAGGTTGAATATATTATTAATTCTAGTCCATTAACATATGTTCCTTTAGATCGAGACAGTGGCGAAGCGCTAACGCCGAACCATTTTTTAATGGGTTCATCGAATGGTGTGACATTGAATTGCCCGAATTTGGATGATAAAAAACTGAGGTGGGTCAAGGAGTACTTGCCGACACTTACCAGAAGGACCAAGTGGTTCCGTTCTGCCAAGCCTATGGTAGAGGGAGACGTGGTCATCATAGTAGATGCAAAAAGTCCTAGAAGCACCTGGCCCAAAGGACGAATCCTGCGCATACATCGGAGCCAAACGCGATCAGCTTTAGTTCAGACGGCAACAGGAGTATACACAAGACCCACGCCAAAATTAGCGGTTTTAGATATGGAAGGGTTTGGCGTTGATGGTAACCTGGACCAAGCTCCCAAATTACCAGGAGGGAGTGTTGCCAAACCTGGTAATGCGGCTGTGTTGTCTAACGATACGCAAACCTGATCAGTAAGGAGGCCATCTGCTGAATTAAGAAGCCATGTTTTTTTTTGGCGGGGGGAAAAAGGGGCAGAAGCAGAAGCCAAAAAAAGGAGAGCTGCATAAAATGAATTTTTTAACCTTGCACTTCAATATATTTTCGCAAGTAATAAAGAAAGTTAAAAATCGGATTACTCTTCTCTTTATTTTTAATTTCGGGAATCTCTTTAATAATTCTTCCCTTGCAGAATTCGGTATCTACATTCCTCAATCCGTAAAACTAGCATGATGTTAAAAGAACCAATGCGCCATTGATTTCCAGAATTTTGAAGCGCAGCAATATCTCATGGATTGGAAGCCACACGGCGCATTAAACACAATATATGTACATTCGTAAAGTAACTACGCGCCCGTGAAGATCAAATGAATGTCTGGCTTCTATGTCTGAACTTTTAAGCGCGTGAGTAGCCATTGTTATCAGTTTTGGCACCACAATTATTATACAATACTATCAATAGTCGAAAAGACCTTGACAGGGTCATGGAATTTTTTTTTGCAGATTTGGCAGCAGCTGATTTAAGTCATCTTGCCTCATAGCTCACAGGCACCGATGATAGATAATAGATAATAGACGACCGATAATAGATACCAGCTTCGGCGGTTTTTTTTTTACTTTTAGGAATGAAGTTTTTCTATTCTAACTTTTCATTTTCTCTTTTCCAGGTTTTTGGGCAAATACGAGTTGTGGGTGATGAAATGGCACACTTGTCATAGAAACTTTTCACTAAGTGCATTCTTATTAATGTTTCCTTCTTCTCTCGATTTCTTAGCCAAAAATAGTGCCCACGAGATATTTTTAATTTCAACCGAATAACTGCCAAAATAATCAAGTGTTGCAAATTTTTAAAAATGCGAGAGAAAAACAAATCCTCGACATGAAGCTGTCAAACAATTTCAACTAAAACAATTTTAATTTCACTTGTTTTCCCTCTATTTGAATGTTAAATTAGTGACCTGAAACAGAGGGATATTTTTAAATACATTAATTTATTTTAGAAAAACTAATGACATAAGCTTTTGTCATTTTTGACAATTCTATTACGAGTACTTACCTGGGAATTCATAATTAAGGCCACAATATGGGAAAACATCACTCTTAAGTTCCATAGAATGGCATTTATCTGTCCCGGCAATAATGGTTAACAATTTCAAATGAAAATATAATCAATATTAGTCTCTCGTAATTTAGCTAAATCATAGTCCTCGTAGGTTTGGTTGTTATTATTTTAAATAAAGCCCCGACAGGGTATTCTAATTTACGTGTTTCTGCAACATTTGTCATGAAGGACACAACATACTAATTGAGCTGAATCAGAGCTTTTAATGATGAGTGGTACTTAATTGATCGTTCATTTACGTTTCCGTATGCAGTAATTATTTAATGCGTAAAGTAATATAGATGCGATTAGTAGGTAGTGCATTAACGCTGAAGCGCATCCTGTTGCAAAGATGCGGCAATTATTGGGGTTAATTGATTTTAACTTAACCCTCAATTCGTTGATGGCCAACCTCTACGAGCGAGGTATACAATGGCCAGCTTGACCTCTTAAAGGCGTTTAATCATCACCGGATTTATAGTGGGCACGAGGTAAGCAATCTAAATGTCATAACCTAATAATAGAATCAATCTGATATGCTTGATTGAGTTTAAGAGACTCCTTCAAGAGATTTTTCCTTCAAACTGCTAAAGCTAAGGGTGCCAAAGCACTCTCGTGCTCTATTTCCTCCCGCGCATGGATTTTGGTGGCGAAGCTTTTCACTCTGGACCAGCGAGTGGATAGATAACATATGTACAGATATAGGTACTCGTATCGGTGAATAACCATATTTTCCAATTTCGTTAATTTTGCCTTTAATGCTCGATTAATTGTCCCTAAATATGTTATATAGGACATATGTTGGAACATACCATCATATGTAAACACGTTTCGTATCCACACGTCGCGAAAATATTGACAAAAGTCGAGTCGATATTGATTGTTGTGAAAGAATGAATGACATAATGAATGCGAACCTCATATCTGAATCAAAAGTAGAATTTCATATATGGTATAGCTTGGAGGTTACCCAACCGGATGCCTTAATTTTAAGCATTCTGTACCCAGTAAGGTGTAGGTAAGAAATTTTCGACCAACATTACACTTCGATACACATAACGAAAAACTCATTATTGTGTGTGTAAATTCCTGTGGCTGGTAGACGAATTGGAAAATAAGGAACTCCAATATCTTTCCTTTCATGAGCAAGTATTCACCAGAGAATCGCTCTAAGTCATTTAGACTAGACTATGTGTCCTTTGTACTGGCGAACAACAGCCTTCTCAATTAACCTTTACTACTACCCAATAACATCGTAGTTGCAGATGTCCTAAAAGTTTTTACTTTTCCATGATATTGGCCAACAAGAAATTGAATAGAGTCCTAACCAAACTATCTGTACGTGAATAGTGTTAGCTAGAGTTATAGATCTTCAAAACCAATTTGACTATTTTCGACTAATCATTTATTTACTGGCTACCCATTTACGTTGATGAAAATAATCACACACTGGTCTAGGTAAAACCTTTCTGATTTAAAAGCACTGACTCCATGCACTACAGTACGTAGTAAGAAAGTCAAAGTGAAATCGAATCTTCTTGCACCAATGGTAAAGCATTCGAAGTATACTTTCCCGAAGTATCGAAGCAAAGGATGTTGGTGTTATATGCAATGTTCGATTTATTGCAGGTACCGCTGTATAGGATACCCTGCCATCGCAAAGGGTGGTTGATGTGCCTTCTTTAGCGCACATCTTATGTGTATTCGTTATTTCAATTCTTGCATCTAAGCACATTCTCGCTGGCTGAACCACGGTATATTATTGTCGAAAGCAATCCGCTTAGTGTTAAGTTATTTTCAAGGTCGTATTTCGTCGATGAAGATTTTTGTTCTTGCACAATATGTACTTCCTGCCGGAAACCTTCAGCAAACAAAAAAAAAGAAAACATTTATAATGATTTAAACTTCAACTGGACGAAATCCGGGACAGGTTCCAAAGAGAAGAAGGAAACACATTGGGAAGAAATGAATCAATATCTACTTTGTGAATTTAAATGACCTTTTTCTGTGCATCTGTTGTTGTAGGACGAAATTTCATGGACCATTGAATAAAATTTAAAGTTTTTGATGAAAAGATCGATTGATATTCGTGCTCGTATTTCATTCTGCATTATTTTCGCTACACATATGGCTGCATATGGGCTTGTGGAGTTGAATGTAATATGAAAAGATAAAAGTTTTTAACAGTAAAAGTTCGTCGTCGTATGGCTTTTCTTAAAATTTGCGAAACAAGGCGCTCTTTTGAGAGTAATTTCTAAGCTACTGGATACTGGAGACTATAAGTATCTGATCATTTCCTTTAATTACGAGTATACTCGTATCTATACATAAGAGTAGCATATGCGTCCTGGATTGCTATGGCCAAGCGTTGAATTACATTACTAATCCCATCAAATTGCTTATGCAAAGTTTTTGTAATTAACTTTATGGCAAATAGAGTGCATCCAGTCGCGGAAACTTTTAGCGAAGGCAGAGATGTGCTTAGATAAGACAACAAAATGAACCACTGTAGAATAGCTCAGGATATGCTTGTGCAAACGGCGAGGGGCGAAAACTCGACCGTTATCGTGATCAGCGTGACCTATAAGTGTCCCGACCCAAACAATAACTGGATCTGTGTGACAAGCCGAAATAAACAGCGATTTGTACCTACATGTGGACGCTATACCTTACCAGAAGCATTCGAAATAACAGAAGGCTTCGTGCGGTCAAAATTAAATGGGATACATCTTTACAGCTGCTATGCAAGACCCAGCTTGACTGCCAGCGAATACCAATTGACGGTGGACAATCTGACTGCGGATGCGCTACATAGATCCCCTGTGGTTAAAGGAGGCGATTTTAATGCAAGGGCCACAGAGTGGGGCAGCAATAAGTGTCGTTAATGTGGGGTAAGGCTAACACTTATCGGAAAGAGGGAGTAGACTTGCGAGCAACTCTATTCTACATAGGTACCATCAAGTGGAGGATCAGTGAGGAGTACTCTCATTAGGCAATATCTACCAAAGCTTACACCGCCAACATGTAATTATAGATCTTTTGAAACAGCGGAAACTAGTGCGTCTCATGTTATAGTTATCATCAACACAGCGCGTGATATATCAATGCCTAGAAGAAGAAGAACAACAACAAGACTGGCCATACGCAACCTAACTAGAGCTTCAAAGGAAAGCAAAACCACCTGCTTCAAACGTCTCTGCAAAGAAGCCGACATAAAATGGTAATGGCGAAAATAAAATGCTATAGCACCCCCCGATAACATGCTCGAAAATGGTGAGATCAATAGTGGAGTACGTTTTCCCCTCAAACATCAGCCACTATGTTCAACATCATAAGAGAAGTCAGTCCAGAGAAATCACACTAATCATAATGGAGGAGTTTCTAAGTCCTTGCGGCAAGATAGGCGACAGCAAAGCCCCTGGACCTGGCGGCATCCCGAATAAAGCAATAAAGGCGATAGTCAAAAAGAGACCGCACCTCTCCACAGCAACAACGCAAAAGTGTCTAGTAGACGGAACATTTCCCGAAAGATGTAAAACACAGAATTTGGTTCTGCTACAAAAAGAAAAGAAGCCCTCTGGTAAAAATGGGTCAATATGCCTCTTGGACACCATAGGCAAGATTCTCGAGAGGACAATTTATAATATGTAAACGCTAGCAGTAGCAGAGCAGAGAGGAGCCCTCGCAGACAACGACTTTTTCTTCAGAAAAGAACGTTCAACTATTGATGCCATGCGAGCGGTAGGTGATATCACAAAGGGTGCGATTGAGGGAGAAAGATGACTGTACAGTAGTTACGCTGGACGATAAAAACTCTTTAAGGGGTTGCATATGTTTCTCCGCTCCAAAAAAATGATTTTTTTTTTGCATGAAAAAATTCTATATTCTTTTGCAATTCAAATGCCGCAAGAATTTTTCAAAAATTCCAATAATTAAGAAAGTTATGACTGCTAGACGTCAGATTGGGCGTAGCGCACATTAGGGACATGAGCAGCTGCTTGCAAATATTTATACCTGCTTAGCAATAGATTTAAACCTTGTATAAGAATATTCCAGAAGGCACTACTCGAGAACATTTTCAGTTTTCCTTTCGAAGCCACGCAGGCAAAACACACTGCAGATTTTGCATTTCGTTTGCGTTTTTCTCGAAACAGTGTTTTCCAAGTCGGTACCAGAAATATCTCTTGAACCACTCGACCGATTTGCATGCCATTTCGCACGGATATTCTTAATACCATTATCTAGTCCCCTACGTAGGATTTTTTTGATATCTTAATTTTTAGATTTGTTATAAATAAAAATGTGACTGGTTTTTTAGTCAAAAATAGCCTCGTACGTTCAAAAAGCTGCCATTTTGTTAAAAATTTAAATTTTTGAAAACGGCTATGATAGAGACTAGTTTTATCCATCTAATTTAACAAGTTTTTTTTTTTTTGTTTCGAATGAAACCTACCAGAGATATTCCTGGTACCGCCCAGCACCTTTTTGAAAAGAGGTTTCCGGAGATGGGCGAAATGTATACTTTATAATGGTTTTCTTCAATTGTCAATAAAGTCTTGTATTCGTCAAGGAATACTTTACACAATCTATATTTTACTTTTTTTATATTAATTTAATATCGTAGCGAAAAAAAATCTTGAAAAACGCTCCGTTTTTGAGCGGAGAAACATATGTAACCCCTTAACTCTACGATCTGATTATCCATTAGAAGGGCACTTCTAACCTGGACCCACCGTACTATTTGCTGAGGATAATGATGAACTATTTCAAAAACAGGAGCTGAGGAACAATTCGGATATAGACATAAAATCTACAAAGTCATTGTAGGGGTCCCACAGGGATCGGTCCTAGGGCCGCTGTTATAGAACACAATGTATGACGGAGTCTTACGACTAACGCTGCTCAGGAGAGTAATGATAATTAGATTACGACATTGCCGCTCTGACAGTAGGCAAACACATTCATGAAATCAAATAAGCAACAAATGAAGCAATCGCTGAGATAAAAGATGGGCTTATTTCCGCCGGATTGGAGCTGGTCGATCATAAAATCGAAGCAGTCTTCATAAGAGTTCGGGAAATCATTAAATTCACCAATTTTCAGATCACGTCCAAAGAAACAAAACCTGTAGTACAAGAAGCACTTGGATTATATATGTGAAAAAGCCTCTAAAGTACGGGCAGCTCTGTCGCGAATATTGACTAATATCTATGGATCTGGATACACCAGAAGAATGCAACTTTCCAGAATAACAACATCAATTCTTCTGTATGTCGCCGCAGTATGGGCAGAGGTACCAACAAAAGAGTCTAAAAGCGGTTTTCGCCTTTGTTATAGCTGGAATGGCTCCCATTGGCATCCTTGCAGACGAGACTCTCAGAATATACATGCCATCGGTATCAAGGCGATTAAAGCAGAAGAAAAGGCAGCGTCAATAACTACCACCTAACGCAGTTCCTATCTGGTCACTATCGGAGATCTCTACACTGCTTCGTGCGCAATAGCTCATTTTTTTGCTCAGACTGCCCAAATCAGGAGCAACGCATAGAGCATGTAATATCCTATTGCATACGCTTTCTGGGATGGAGAACTGACCTGCCAAACCGACAGTCAATAATTGACCAAATCTTGCGGTCAGAAGAAAATTTAATGGAGATTTGCACATTCATAAAAAACGTGCAAAACGAGCTGCGAAGAATCGAAAGAATAAGACGTGCAGACGCAGAAGATATGTTTAGCATACATTGCTTAGAAGCGCCTCTAGCCCCAACTGCCCTAACGACAGTCCCGTGGGGAGGGTGGTCGAAGTGTGTGAATTATGCGGTTTAGTACGTTAGAGTATTTCTGGAATCTTTTGGAGGAACCCAAAAAAACAGCCGATTGTCTGCATTTCTTCAACAAGTTAGTTTTTTGATTTCATTGGAAATAGATAAAATCCTCGTTGTTAATCTTTTCTTTCTTTGTAAAGAAATCGGTAACGAAGGCGCGGATAAGGACTGATTAAACAATGACACCTTTTGGCTATTGTACATGTCAACCAGCATTTCAATCTCTGACACATTATAGTGATAATTTCAGATACGGTTAACTGAAAAGTTAGTTAATTCGAATAGTACTAGACCATTTACAAATGCGTAAGTTGAAGTGATCGGGTGTTAAAGAATACGCACCTGTTGTTGAGAAAGACCTTCTGTAGGTTGTTTTCTAAGATAGGCTCCCTGTATCACGGCCTAATTCATCTTGCTCAGGACTAACTGGTAATGCAATACCGAATGGGAACATGGTCATCTTAATGAGAAATCGGAACACACTAAGAGGGTATGTCACTAAGTCCGTGAAAATTGAAATAAGGAACACACCTTTTATTTTTCAACATAATCTCCTTTTAGCTCTATACACTTTATCGAATGTTTTTTAAATTGCTGACGCCCTCCAAATAATACGATTTCTCGAGGCCCTCAAAATAGGTATTTCTTTTATCGATGACCTCTTAATTCGTCACAAATCTCTTACCGACGAGCCATTTCTTCATGTTTGGAAAGAGGAAATAGTTGCAGGTCGCTAAATCTGGAGAATATGCAGGATTAGGGAGCAATTCGTATCCGTATACGTTGTCGTGGTGGAAGAGAACTTTTTTCCTCGTCAAATGCGATCGTTTTTGCTTCAAATCGGCGTTGAATCGATTCAACAGCTCGTGAATAACACCGCAAACATCCCAAAAAACTGTCATCATGACTTTGTTGGCTGACAGATGTACTTTGGCCTTCTTCGGCTTCGATTCAAAAGGAGAAGTTCACTGTCTTGACCGTTCCTTGGTCTCTGGTGTGTTGTGATGTTGTGATCCATGTTTCGTCCATGGTCACGAAACAGCGCAAAAATTCGTTCGTATTCTAATTGAACATCGCCACTCGTTTGTAGTTGTTAAATATTGCGTTTGTTGTCAATTGTAAAGCAAAGGTGGCACCCATTTAGCGAATAGTTTTTCATATCCAAATATTTTTGCAAAACTGAAATCACGGTGTGGTGAAATAACGCCGATCGCAATAACGCCGAATTCCCAAATTCGGCTTTATGTAATGCTCCTTGCCGTTAGCAGCAAACTTGGAATGACCCAATTTTTTCTCTGGCATAACAGCCTTAGATGCAAACAATTTCAAATGGGATGCTACGGGCTTGCGGACTGACCAAAGTTCGTGAGGTGTAAAGCCGAGAATAATTACGTTGGAAGTTTGGAGCCTATCAGCATACAGTTAGCCATTTCCACTAATATACGGTAGGCTCTTTCTGCTACTCCATTTTGTTGAGGAGAACACTGTCTCTTGATTCCTTGATCATTAAAAGCCTCATTCGAACCGCCTTAAATTGTCTGAACATTTTAAAAACGTCCTTTTTTGCTTTTTATGAAGTAAAGAAATATATGTATTTCTAGATTTGTCATCTATGAATGTTAGAAAGCATCTGGCTCCCCCAGCCGAAGGTACTTGCATCGGACCACAAACGTCCGTATGTACCTTGTACTAACAAAGGTTTTAGTACACGAAATGAATACATTCATTCTTAAGAACCAATGAACGCATCCACTCTTAATTTGACGGCTATTTGACAAGTGACATTTATGCAAAGTTCACGCATAAAAAGTTTTGATGTCAATTGTTTGCAATTATTGTATGGTGCTCGATTGGAAATTGTGTTGTCGTGGCCTGTAAAAATGCGGCTACGAATAAAGAGAAATATTTCGGATGTTGTGGACACTGAAAATCACATGAAACTTTGTGTATAGTACCGTGAAGTTGTGGAATAGTCGACCGTCTAAATCCACTGCGCCAGCAGAAAATCATGTCTGGGGAGATGGATATCAGCTAGAACAGCATGTCGCGTACCTTAAAACGTGTTTTGGGACTCAGCGCATACAAGAAATACACTTGTTGCTTACTCACAGAAATACTGAAACAGAAACGTAAATCAAAAATCGAAAGCCTTACTTCGCCAGTACGCGAAGAACGGTTGCATACGAATTCTTTTTACTGACGAGAAAATATTCACCGTTGAAAAATCGTTCGATAGAGTATGCTCGGTTATCATGACATGCGTCTGAACCCGTTCCAAATTAGCCACCGCCAAGCTTCCGTGGTGGTTTGGTGGGGAGAGGCCTAGCTCCATTTCTGCAAGAAAGATGTCAAAACCTCGGCGAAAGTGTATCAAATGGACGTTTTAGCGAACGTTGTAGAGCCCCCGTTGCGTCATAGAGCCACTATTCGCAAATAAACCGTAGACTTTTCAACAAGACTCCGCACCAGTTCATAAAGCAAAAGCGACTCAAACATGGCTCAAAAACCACGCTCCGAACTTCATTTCTGCATGTAACATGGGCCACATGATAGCCCAGGCCTCAGTCCATGGTCCATTATAAACTTTAGCCCATTCTGGAGACTACGGCTCGCACTACTTCACATCCAAGTATTGAGTTCTGTTGTAGCGCGCCCTTGTCCGAGCAGTGCACAATTGCCTAATGCATGAGGTTTTTTTTTTTTTTTAAAGAACTTAACACTCTAGTGGGTATTAACACACTTAAAATGCCTGAGCACGTGTTAAATTTTTAGGAAAATGGGCTCAGTGGTTATTTCGCTCCATGGATGGAATCCAACATTTAATGGGGAGACTAAATTATTAGTGTAATTGGACTTGCTGTTGTATTAGAGGCAACCATTCGTCTTACGTGAATTATGTTGCCTGAAAAAAAGGAATGTCTTTCGGACGAGGCTGGGATTCGAACACCGAACCTTCCGATTTGGAAGCCAATACACTACCACTTGAGCCACGGCCACCCGCAGGTGCGTACTACAATCAATCAGTGGCCAGACCGACTACTTCGCCATTGTTATAAGTCAAATGGGGGCCATTTCAAATAAGTTGTTCTACAATTTGTAGCCATTGAGTGACCCAATAAGTAGAGGAAAAAAAGTTTTCAATAATATTCATTCGTTTTCATTTCATGTACCAAAACATTTGCTAGTACTAGGTACAATCTTTAGTAATTTTTCGCTTTTAGGCAATGGGCTGACAGTAATTTTTCCTTTAGCGACCGTATCATTCTGCTTAAGCTCTTGTACACTGTGACTATTACGATGTCCGAAGCGCTTATGTTATACCATCATACTTCTCTACCGGAACCATAATTCAAAAGTTCTGTTTCTAGTCTTACTATAAATAAATTATTTCGTAGAAATGCATTTAATAAAATTCACAGTACAATTAAGCTTGAATTTAATGAACAATTCTTACTCTTCCGACAATGACACATGCTTAACGTTTGCCATTAGTTCCAGAACTGTTATCCATCGGATTAGTGGCGCTCTGAGATATCATTTTATGACTCGATTTAACCGAAAATATCGTCTGATTGTCTATCCTGCTAGTCTCGTTCTCAAGTCCCCTATGTTCCCCCTCCAATAGCTTAATCTTTGGAGTAGCTAACGATATTAAACTATCTCTGCTCTCAATAGCAACAACAGAATTTTCATACGCTTCACGCAGACACATAATAAAATTATACTTACCAATTCTCCTTGTACGATTACTTGGATCTTATGCAGGTGAGCAGACATTGTCTGGCCGTCTGTCCTCTTGGCATTACTTAAAAAAAAAACTCACCATGCGAATTGGACTTTACCTTACTTATGCTTACAGTGTAAAACATGCATTAATTCGGGTGTTTTAACGATAACGATAAGTATCAACTAAGCATAGCGCGAACTGATAAAATGCGACTATGAACGATGTAAAACAAAAACATTTGACAGCAGTAGAGGCACTGTGTTGAATGTAAGAAGATATACCCATCCAACTTACACCTCGAGGCACAGACACAGGCAAGAGAGCTTTTCCTAAGATTGTGGCACAATGACGCGGTTCAGTCGCCGAAATACACGTACATACATAGATTAAAGACGCACGGGGACACCTACCAACGTGGAACAACGAAATTTTCAATAGAAGAAAAGAGTTCTTTAGAACTCTGGTACTATACGCACGGAAGCGAAACGACCGATTTTACGGAAGCTAAAGTCAAGAGAGCAGTAAAAAGAATAAATCGTTCTATAAAACGACGAGAGATGGATGAATAACAAGGGCAGTGAGAGCATTCTTGTTCCACCGTATGAAGGCAAAGGCGACATAAATAATTGCAACAACCACCACTCAGTAAAATTATTGTTTCATACTATGCAAATATGCAGGACAGTTCTAGACAGTGGGAAGTAGGCCCACAAAAAATGCGATTCAAAGTTGACGGATAATGATGGAGAAGCGACACTTCAATGACATTAGGACGAAAGTTGAATGCACAGCGGATATACCGGGCCTTTCGAGGTTAAAGATGGAGTATACGAAGGCAGTGTACAAAATTCGTTGCTTTCTAATGATGAGCAAGACTTTCTATTGAGGCAGCAAATTGACATTCAATGGCATTGCAGCCGTTCAGGCCTCTGTTATTAATTAGATCAAGGCGCTAGAAGATACAAGGTTTCGAATTGGTTTCACTAAGACCGAATATCTTATCTGAATTTCCTATCTAGAAGGGAAGGAGTGATCGTGCGCTAACCGGGAAGGAAATAACGATAACGCGAAAACTCAGAAAACTCTTAAAGGTTTGGTTCAAATGGCAGCTGTTCGTCTCACTTGAACATACGTATCGCAGTCTTAGAAAGGACTATACATATACATTTTTAATTTGGTAATAAATTTTAATAATTCGTAAACGTTGGTCGTTCGAGCACTGAAACATGACTAAATGGTAAGCTTGACAATCAAATTATTAATGACACTTCACAAAAAACCATTCACATTGCAAAAAAAAATGGTCTGCGGTGTACAAAACTTGATATACCACCTTGATATACAAAAGTTCCCGGAATTTATTCAGAAAATACAAATTTATTCATCGAAATCTATATTGTCCCCTTCAATGTAATCCCCATCGACTGCAACACACTTATGCCAGCGCTTGATCCAATCCTCGAAACATTTTTTATATTCGGTTTTCGGTATGTCCATCAGTGCTTCCTGCGATTTTTCCATTACTTCCTCTCGGCTGCTGAAACGCGTTCCCCGAAATAGTTTTTTAACTCGATTGAACAGAAAGAAGTCACAGGGAGCCAAATCAGGTGAATTCGGTGGATGTTGGATGGTATTTGTTGTATTTTTCGTCAAAAAAATATGAATAATGATGACATTGTGAGAGGGTCCGTTATCATGGTGCAAAATCCACGAGTTTTCTGCCCACAATTCTGATCTCTTTCAGCGAATTGCTTCACGCAAACGTCTCATAATGCCCAAATAATACTCTTTGTTTGCTGTCTGACCTTCTGGCAAAAATTCATGATGCACTACACCGTTGCAATCTATGAAAACCGTGAGCATTACCTTCTTTTTTGACTGAAAACGACGTGTTTTTTTTGGTCTCGGCTCATTTTGTGAACGCCATTCACTTGCCTGATGTCTGGATTGCGTGTCGTACTCATAAACCCACGTCTCGTTTCCAGTAATGATCCTTTTGATGAATGTGGGATCGGATTCAGTCTCGCAAATCATCTCTTTTGCGACGTTAACACGGTCTCTTTTTGCATGAAATTGAGGTCTTTTGGCACCAACTTTCCTGCTACACGACGGAAACCCAAATGTCTTGGACGGATTAATAGGCAATGTTCAAGTCCTCCGCTATCTCTCTGACGGTTATTGACCAACATTTCTTTTACTTCATCAATGTTTTCGTCGGTTTTCGATGTCGATGGTCTGCCGCTGCGTTCATCATCTTCGATTGACTCACGACCACTTTTGAAACGCTCGTGCCACTGGTAAGCGACCGTTTTCTTTAGAGAATCGTTGCCGAATCACTTTTCCAACATTTCCAACGTTCGCGCATCATTAAATCCGTTTTTTTACGCAAAATTTAATACAAGTTCATTGTTGCAAATTTAAATCCATTTCTAAAATTGTAAAAAATCGCCAACACACACAGAGATAGATGTACTCTTGGCTACGTAACTTTTGCAAATGTCAAGCTATGGCGCTAAGATTTAGAGGGAATGTCAACAACAGATTTACCAGCTAAACAAAAGCAAAACAGAACTCAAATCGGAACAATGGTAGCGCCACACAATGATTATTCCGGGAACTTTTTGTATAATAAGGTGGTATATGTGCGTGGTTTAGCGAAAGTCTTCACATCCAGAAATCGGTAGTGGAACAACTTTAGGCTAGAAAATTTAAAAAATTAGCTAGTTTTGCCGTATTCAACGAAAGTCGTCGGTACATCTGGTCCAAGAAGCGATAGGGGCTCTAGTTACAGCTTACAGACAGCCGAGCTTCGAAGAAGGGTCCGAAAACAAAAATTATTAGATCGCAGAAACATCAGCAATCTCTTAGTGTAAAATGGCACTGAGATCTGATAATGCATTCAACACCGCAAACTGCGCAATTACAATGTAGATACATGGAGAAAATAGGAGATAAATAGCATATGAAGGAGTAATGAAGCGAAGAAGAAGCAGACAACACACTGGTCAAGGGGATGGAAACTAAGCTAATTGCAGCTGATTTGCAGATGGCAACAATGTCAGTATTATGATCTTTGGGTTACATCGTCACATACTTCTCTCATTGGTTCTTTCTATTTTTCCATAACAATTTAATGATAAGCAATATGAATACAATAACGTATAATATACTCGTACATACATACTCATATTAAATTTTAATACAATTCATCGAAAACAATTCAATTATATTCTGTCTCTCCCAATAATAACGCTACTAACCATCATTATTATCATCGTGGATACCTTGATTTATAAGTGAAGACACGAGGCTCCGAGACCCTTAAAATTTATTCTAAAATTATCTTAAAACATCTTTGTCTGATAAATACAAATCAATTGTTTGAAGAACGATAAGCGAAGCAAGAAATTACCATCACTTTTAGAAAATATTATGAAAGCAACTTTAAGGTCATCCAAAGTTGAGATATTGTTGGCATGTTGTTCTATGTTAATTAATTTGTTCTCAAATTACCCAAACCAACCTAATTAACTTTCAAATTTGAGGCAATACAATTCATAATACGGATACGAGTACATGTGTACATTTATCGCTACACAAACAACAATATTTAGGTGAGCTTCAAGTGGTATTTGTGTACCATTTGCATTTTTACCAACATAATGAAACCATCGTAAGGAGCCCTTTAATTTTACTCGCAATTTGATTAGATTTTCTATCAATCTTTTGGTTAAACCTTCATTTATTCGACTTGAATTTGTTCAATCTGTAAAAGGTGGCAACGCGAATACGTTGAGTTGGTATGGCACACTTGCATAGTAATCTGAATAAATAAGAATTCGGAAGCAAATAGTCTGAAAGCGAAATAATTTTTAAAATAAACAAACAAAAATATCTGCATAAATTTCACCAGCACTTTAGATACATACAAACAGAAGCGGGAATACTAGCAACAGATATTCACGTATCTCGTAGCTTTACCACAGAGTAGAAACACTTGCGCAGTAGATGCTCGTAAAAGTGTGTCATAAAAGCTGTCACCTGGTTTTACCGGAAAATACTTTCTTTTTTTTTATTTCCCAGAATTTATGTAGAAGTAAGAAATAAATTTCATCATTAGTTTGATTGTTTCCCTTGTCTACAATTGATTTGTACCGGATTAAAATACTCCATAAATAGGTATGCCAATCTTCTCTTGAACTTGTTACAAGTCCTTGAAGATATTTCAACTTAGTAATATTTTATGATCTATAAATATTTGGGATGCTAAATATACAGTTACAAAACTGTAGGAGTGAATTTTGTTCCTCCATTTACATACAAGTATCTGCCATCCTCCGAGATTTATCTGAGTCCATCCATGTGAAGTGAAACACAGCGTTTTAAACGTTTGTAGTCGTATTTAACGATTTTTTTTTTACTATAGTAATTGGGACAGAAAGATAAAGGAAAGCCTATTCTTCTCCTTCCCATCGAAGTGAGGAAATTTGTAAATACTCGTCGGTATTCCAATCCAAGTATCCAGCTCCCAACTTTATATCCGAATAAATTCGCTTGGGTGAATTTTTGCTCGGATACGGAAGTTGTGAATATTTAATAATTTCTAATTTGAAGTTACACACTAATCCCTAGACATGTACCCAAGACAAGAGCAAGCAAAACGCACAAAATTTAAAATTAACTTGCTTACTATGTATGTAAGTTGTTAGCTTGTAAAATGAGAATGAAAAGTCCATCTAAAATACAAGACAGTTTTCACCACAGCTTGTGCTGCACACTTTCATATTTGAAATTTGAGACAACATTTGAATACATTTACAATTCCTTTATTATTTTTAAAACAGTTTATTTAGCATTAATCAGCTCTTTGGAAAACAATTGCAAGTTGAAAGTAATAGTTTGATTTCAGATTTTTTTTTTTTTTTTTGTAAATATACTCGTAAAAGTAGTGAAACCTATTTATTATACATTTTATCAATTTTAAAATAAATTTTTAATTTTAAAACAAAATAAATATAACTCGAACTCTGTTAAACAAATTTAAACAAAAAGCGATCCTGAAAATATTGGATTTAAATACGAATAACTTTAACAACTTACCATTTTTAAAATAAATTTTCATATACATAATAAGGAAATGTATGTAGCTTACCTGAAAATAAAAGAAAATACAATTAATGACATATATTTGCAAGAGATTAACAAATTAAGAGATGTAAGACTGTTTCTAAAAATAGAGAGATTTGGAATTGTTGAATATGTTTTTACATCAAGGCTAGAGCCATCAATATAAGCCTCATAATCGCTGACAGCAGAGAAGGACAACTTTACCAAAGATTGTTACAACGGGCTTCTCTGCGAAATCTAGTGGTAATGCCCTAAGTGTGACGTAATAACCGTCCTCGGCAATTTTAATGCCAAGTTAGGCAAGCAAGCCATCTTTGGTAATATTTGGTACAGTTGGAAAGTACAACGGCATCACATCAGGAAACTGACACTGGCTTATTGATTTGCGGCGGTACGTAATGTAACTATAGACAGTGCACGGTTTCCACATCGTGATATCTTTAATGGGACCTGGCTCATTTCTCATCAACAAACCGTCAACCAAGTTGATCATATTGCGCACTCCTCAAGTGTATTGGATGTGTGAACATTCCACGCAGCTGACATCGACTCGGACCATTATCTTTTTGTAGCCATCATACGGATGTTACGGGTATCCGTAACAGCGCAAACCATGGTGAGGACGTTCAAGGTCGAACGGCTACAATTGCAAGAGACTGCATTGGCCTTTACCGATCTAGTTTCCTTTAACCTCTGTCCGATGCCGCCAGTGTAAAAGTCAGTGACATCACTGCCTAAGATCAATCAGAGAGGCTGTCTATTATGTCCTAGATTTCCATCCACCAAAAATAAAAAAAAACCCTCGCCGATAACGAATGCAAACAGGTAAAACCCTGGAGAAAAGAACGAGAGGCGCTCGCGAGCCCTATGATCAGAAAATAAGGGATCAGAAAATAGAGGTGCTGTCAGAAGAAAGAAGTTCAGAAGTTTTAACAAAACATTAAACGAACATGTCAAAGCCCGAATAGTTACCTCCAAAGTTGGAGAAGGAAATCTCACAGTATAACCACAGACGGTGTTGGGAATTTGGAGAAATTAGATTAGGTTAGGTTAGGTTAAACAGGGGTATGATGGATATGCCATCACACAGACACCAGGCACCATCCCTATGGAACCAGTTGAATTTATCTTCAAATGGCAAAAATCTAAATAATCTCCAATAACACCCAATTGCCCTGCAAAAGCCAAGAAGGCATTTGAAGTTCGTGCCGTCTATTTCCTCTAGGTATTTCCCTAAAAATTTTCTTCGACTACGCATTCCCACAATACGTGTGTTATGTCCTCAACAGCTGGCAGATCACCGCAGAATATGCAAATATCCGTATCTTACTATTGAGTCTCTTTACGTGTTTCCACAGGAGACAGTGCCCTGTCAGGATTCCTATTATTGTTCTAAGCTTATCCCTGTTTAATTTTATTAAATGCGGCCAAAGAGCCTTGGATACACTGTGTCCTTCAAGACTTGACCACCTTAGGTTGGCAGTCTTTGTGATTTTTTCCTCAATAGTGCCCCTCACTATGCAAATTGGCAGTTTGATGTTGGCAACTATTCGTATTGTCGAGTAGCCCTCCTTGTTTTGCAAGCTCGTGCGCTTGTTCATTCCCTTTAACGCCGCAGTATCCTAGCACCCAGCATAGTCTTACCCGTTCTGATTGCATAGTGCCTTGAGCACTGTGCGACAGCCCCTGACTATATCAGAATTGATGTTGGTCGATTCCATTGCCTTAAGCGCGGCCTGGCTATCGATGTAGATAGTGGTAGCGATATCTCTTTCTGATACCGACCTCATCTCCATTAGCTCAGCCGCCACCAGAACCTGTTCCTTCCTCTGTTTTTGAGCCATCTGTCAAAATTGCAATTTCATTTGACCTAATTATTGCATTTTTTTCCCCAGTTTGGAGAGATTATTTCTGTAGACTGTTAGACAGTGATGATGAACAACATCTCACCATCTTATAGAATGGACCACCCAACCTGGAAAAAGACAGAGAACATTTCCGTTCACCCGACCAAGATGAAATCTGGACAGCCATTTCAAAGTTTAAGTCTGATCGACCCGATGCCTTAACTGCCGAGCTGCTTAAAACAGCAGGTGATGATTGGATACGAAGCATACATCAACTAATCTCCAAAATCTGTTTCAACGAAAGTATGCTCGAACTTCTGTATTGCTCTCCGACCCTAAAGATGGGAGATCTCCTGGACTGCGCCAACTACAGGGGAATCGCATATAAAATCCTGTCTACTTTATTATGTGAACACCGATGACCTTTCGTTAGCAGTCTGATCTGCATTTATCAGTGTGGTTTTAGGTCAGGAAATTTCAACATACATAGAAATAATTTTGACGTTACGGTAGATCTTGGAAAGAACCCAAGAGTTCCGAATCGATACTCACTACCATTTCAAAGCCGCATAGTCATATGCAGCATCTATATGTATAGAGATAATCTATCTGAGCTTGGTTTCCCTGCCAAAGTTCATTCGACTATGCAGGATGTCGGTGGAGAATGCATGCTGCTCTGTTAAGGTCGCTAATGGCAAAATCGAGACCTTCAAATTCAGAATAGAACTTAAAAAAGGCGATGGGTTATCAGCTCACTTCTTAAACATAGCTCACCAGAGGCACCACCTTTCAAAAAACTTACAAACCCTGATAGCATTGACATAACCGGAAGAATACAGCAACACATACGACTATTGGAGCAAAAACGGCAAAGATGGGTCGAGCGGTAGTTAGGTAGTACTTTATCCACCTCGGCTCCGCTAACAACTCTGTCAACGATACCAACGCAGAAATCATTTGAAGTATCAATCTTGCCAATTGCGGCTTCTTTTGACTTAGAAGGTAACTGAGTCACTCTACACAGGATCCTCGGCTGCATGGGGCTTACCCTAGCCTTCCTAGTCCTCTCTTGTCGCATTATTCATATCATTTGCTGCATTCTCAAAATTATCATCCGTTTAAAAAGAAGCAGTCTTTGGTACGATACGCATTCCCTCTATCCAGGATTGATTTTGGCCAGAATTTGAGTCGGGTAACGAATCTTTTGGAAGACGACACCCTCAAACTTTTCAAAATGAAAACTTGAGTATATCTTCTGAACGGAGATGTACGTACTCCTCATATCAATGATCTTTGCGTTTACAGCCTGTCTGAACCCTTTTATGGCATCGATAATGCAAGGTGTCTCTGAACGCAGTCAGAAGACTGAATTCACTGAGACTTGAGTTTGATGTGAACGCCTGTCAATAAAAACGTACACTCACTGGATGTTCACACATCCATGGGAGCAAGGATACGCCTTGTCATCGCTCTCCGTCATTCCTTTGATACCAATTCGGAACCTGTGTTGATCTTAGGGTCATGGCACTCAGTACTTATTGCAACTCTACATCGAGTCGAAACTAACTGGAAGACCCTTCCTGCGTTTTAGGGTTAAAGCCATAGCCACCAAGATGCTCCCATTAGGGGTCCTAGCTCTCCCAACTCAGGGCCCGACCGAATTACCTTCTTTTTCTTCTTCTAACTGGTTAAATTATAGCAACCTTCGGTAACATCAATCTGAAAGCCCTGCGATAAAACCAGTATTGCCCTAACTCATTTCATGCTATTGATGGACGTAGCCTTGATAATTGGGCGGGAGTCCCATCCCAGGTATCCTGTGATCAAGGGAAAAATCGAGCTTAGTAGGTAAGGCTCAGAGGGCTTTCTTTGATAGTTGGGTTTCTTGTGAGCATACATAAATAAAGTTAACATTACTCTCTAGGAATCTAAATCTAAAAGTATATCTAAAAGGTAATAGACTTTCCTGCTCTCTTCAGTAAGGAAGACTGGCGCCACAATGGGGCACTACGCTTTTGCTAATCACCTAAGTGTCACAATGTCCTCCAAAGCTTGCTATGAGAGTGATGAGTACACCACAGAGCAATCTCTCTGTGAGTGTCTGACTTACACTCGAATCAGGCTACAAGTACAAGATCGCTTACCCATCTATCAAAGAAAGACTGAAATATTTCAATGGACTAAACCTTTCAGAGTAACCTAACCTTACTTATATTTTTAATCTAATTCAAAGCTAAATTTAGCGCAACATATAAGACCTCTTGCGACATTCGAAAAAAGATTACTTCGTATCTGTCTGGCCTCATCTATCAGTACATCATCGAAGAATTAGGGCAATACGCACGGAGTCGTTTGCAAATGCCGCTTTATCAAACTAAAAGCGGAACAAAAAGCAGGCGGCAATTTATTGATTAGATATTCAATACAACGCAAAACTGTAAGTCAATTCTCAATTACCTAATTAAAGAAGCAATACCGAATCTCAGTTCAATTACTGAACACTAAATAACTCCGTCCTCTCAATGCACTTCATACGAGTATTTTTGAGATTTGTCAGATGATATCATAAAATCACATCAAACAAATTAAAATGATAAAATAGTTTTCAATACTGATATGTAGAACTATTTTTGGGTATTCATCTTAAAATTGATGACAAGTTTATAAATATAAGTGATTATTATCGCCTCAGTTATTTTCACTCAGCGTTTTATAACAGAAGTATTATATTTACTATTGTACTTACGAATTACAAAAGCTTTAGGATCATATTTTTTCTCGCCACTGTAAGACCTTTAGCTTAACATACAAGCTTTTGAAGTTTATCCGAGGCAAACTCCAGGCTAAACTTTTCCAAATACACCCTACAGACAAGAGCTTCAAGTTTTTGAAAAGTTCGTGCCTTGACTCTGAAAAGAATGCCGTTTTCACTCATCTCATATTTAGACCCAACAAGCTTTTAGTCGAGATTTAAACCTAAAGCTACATTTTCATAGGCCACAGTTTGAAAGACTTAGAAGACGCACAGGAAAAATTACAGACGATTTGAAAGGAGATTCGCCTTTTATCAGACCGGTGGTGGTCGGTAATAAAGGAAAATTAAGTGATTGATTGATTGCCTGTTGTGAAGCGAAATAGACTTCTACTGCCATAAGTCTAAACAAAATAAATTAAGAAAATTATTTTAAGTAAATGAGAATTTAATTGGCATGCGTTGCTTAAAAATGTACACAAATCCGCGTGAAATCAACAATTGCTACTAGACACAACTCAGCGGCCAATAAAATAAGAAATACTCGTACAATAAAAGAAATGAAATTTTATTTTTTGAAATCACGTCTCTCATCGAGAATGTTTGCTCTTGGTGTTTTGAACAGACGGCCAGATTGACTGACGGATTATAAATGTCAGTTTTGCCATTGACACAGGGTTTTTAATTAGCCAAATGATTTACATTTAAATAGAAAATTGTTTGTTGCATAGACTGATTCTGTAAGGACCCAAAATTACCTACATCCGTAGGTTGTTGTTTGTATACTGTTTGTAGGTACTCTAGGAGTCCTTTGTCAATTTTGTTCAAAAGTTGGCACCAGGAGGGGACCTATTTTAATTTGAACGTATGTATGAAAAGATGTAGCATAGTTCACCTAATTGGGGTTGGAGCGCGATGTTACTGATGTCGATATTTGTGTAGGAAAAAATTTGTGTGCACTGTGACGAGGCCAATTTGTATTATCATACGAGTAGTTCCCCAAAAAGAAAAACAATAAAATACGAAAGCTGAAAAACTCTTGTCAAGACAGAGTTGCCGCATTTGAATTGTAAGCAGTCCTTTTGCTAAATATTGTATATGGGTTTGCAGGAGCTTCCTAATAAAGTGAGGAAAGAATTACAATCCTTGGTCTCTACAAATACGCATTGGTGAGTGCTTGAATTGAATTGAATTGGCTTTTGTCAACGAACACATCTTTTTACATGTCATAGAGCTCACGGTTGGAGAGCGTGGTTGATAACTATCTACTAGTAATAGCAAACCAACGATAAGCACACGCTAAGCCTGACTGTATATGTGAAGCTAACCACTCGAAACGGCGCAAGCTCAGCTCGGTGAACTTCAACACGCATGTGCCATACGATGCATCTCTTGCTGACCTGATTGACAAGTGCCCTCATATGTCTAACAAGAGGTTCGCAGATGGAGAACGTGCAGCAGTGGAATACCCTTCGATAGGATAAATGCTGAGGCTTACAGCAAGATCATTTGATCTACTTCGACATATTCGGAGATCAGATCAATAAGGAACTTTCAATACTGGTGCTGGGGCTTGAAAAAGGAGTGGTGGCGGAGGAGCCCTTGATTGCCCAACGGCAGCGCTTGCATCTCCGAAATGGATTACTGAGATCGGAGCATCCGGTCCCTGTCCCATTGGTTAAAACCAAGGATATGGCACTCCATGTTGGGGGTTGTGGGTCGGGGAAACTTCCCTATCACGGGAAAACCGTGTTCCGAAATAACAGCAAATCTTGAGTATGGACGACTTTGCCTTTGTCGACACCAGCAAAGTAAATAAAGATAACAACGTGAAATATTCCGACGCTTAACGATCCACGCGCAGTCGAACAATTGCCTGACTGACTGCAGATATCACCGCTAATCCAGGGAGTGCAATGAGATTGGCCGAGCAAAAGGATGGTGAAAAACTGTGATGACTGTGAAATTGCCATACGCGACAGACTTAGGCAAGAAGTCTTCAGCTTCCAAAACATGAGTGAGCCAGCGCCACAACAAATAAGAACTGCTGTGAGAAGATGTATTGTAAAAACTTTATAATCGCAAGATACCGCCAGAATTTTTCCCGAACGCGTGTTCTGGAAGCAGTGTTCAGTATCAACTACCGAAAACCTGTGGCAACGCTGCAAACATGTCCTCTAGTTGCCGCAACTGATATGCTGGGTTTCATCCGACCACCACAAAGAAATCCCTGGATTAATGAAAAATGCCAGTAAGTAGTTTCAACTAAACAAGAAGCCCACAAAGCGGCACACGAAGGACCACAGCCGCTCGTAAGATCTACGAGAGAGCATAAGAAGTGTGCGACAGAAGATAGTGAGCGTTTGTACGCCAAGCAATGTACGAAAGTTTTACCAAAAAGTATCAAGGGAGCAAAACCCATATATACCCGCGCCACCGTCGGTGCTGAAACTGCAAACTGTATAACCGTGATGAAGACCAAAATCCAGCTGTGAGGCAGAATAGACTATTCAACTTAGAGGACGATAGGTAAAACTTCCGTCTACCTGACCAAAACCCGGTGAGCACAGCAATTTATTTATTTACCTAAAATTTACCTTAAGCTTAAATCCAACAAAGCTGCTGCACCTGACGGATTACCAGCCAATGTGTTCGTAGCTACTGAAAATAACCTTACGGAGAGCTGAAACCAACTCATTTCTCAGATCTGGTCAGAAGAGTGTATGCCTTATGAATGGAGTCTCAGCATCGGTTACCTGATCCACAAAAGAAGAGTCCCCCTCAACTGCGCCAACTATAGAGGTATAAGTCTCTTCAATATTGCATACAAGATCCGTATCTCATCTATTTGCCCCATTCAGTGTGATTTCAGGCCAACAAGATCCAGAATCGATCAGGCAAATCCTGTAAATAATTCATCAATTCAAATCGATTCCAATCATTAATTTTAAGGCCGCATATGACAGGATTTTTAGAGACGTGCTGTATAGAGTCATGTATAGTTTCGAAAACCCTACCAAACTCGTTCGTCAGAACTGCTCCAACAAGGTCCGTAACAGTGATGCGCCGACTTATTTAACATCATACTAGAAAAAATTGTGCGGAACTCACAAAGGAACACTGGAAGCAAAATCTTTCAAAAGCCTGTGCAACTACTAGCGTACTCTGATGCGTACATAACTTGCAGTGAGCGGTCACCGGTGCGTTCGCTATATAATGGACAGAACCTCACACCTCAGAAGAAATAAAACGAAAAATCACTCTTGCGAATCGTCAGAATGGAGCCACAGCACACACCCCAAGGGCGACAATGCCAATTCTTCCGACTTATTTCGAAAAATACAGATTTAGCTCTGCTATTCCCCAGGTTTGATTGCGCTTGATTTCCTTCTGTGGAACTACTAAACAGGACGAGTTTACATGAAAAACCCGAAATTAATTCAATATTCGTGCAGAAATAACAAATTTGGGGTTAGACACGTTGCGTGTTTTAATGCAAATTGTTTTAGAAATAACTATTATTTGTCAGGAAGAAAATGAAGGTCATTTAAATGGTGTTCTTTTTCGCACATAAATCAAAAGACATTTTAACGAATTACACTTTCATGTAAATACAAATAATAATTAGAAAAGTTACATGCATTTTACGTCCGTCAGTCCAAGTTGGCCCACCCTGAACATATATTGTATTTCAAAACAATTGGTAACAACTCTTCTGACCTGAATCTGATGGCACATTCGGCCATGGCTACAGTCAGTAAGTACTCGTAGATATGGTCTATCGCTGAATGCTATGATGTGCTATACTGGCATACTGATGAAACCAAGAAGTTAGCCAGGTTAAGTGTGACCATATACAAGGAGTAAATATTAGAACCGGGTACGACTTGCAATAAGATGCATGTGGACTGAATGGACTAACTGTGTATGTTAAGTTGAACACTGGGAACTGCTAAAGGTCATTCAACTAAATTTCAGGCTACGTATATGAAAATAGATGAGGCATTTCTTCTTGGCCCGATCTGATGGAAGATCTCCAAAAATCTAGAAAGAGTTTCATAGGCGAAGAATTTTCGAGGCATAAATGCCTTTGAAGCAATCGACTGTATAGTCACAACAGTTCAATGCTGTGGGCTAAATTTTGTACGGTCAGGGTACGAATCTTGAACAGGCTACGTGGAGACAAACAGATAGCGACGGCCCTAGACTGGCATAAAGCGGATCTCCCACTGCCATCCAGAAGAGTGATATATCCTACGGTGACTGTCACAGGGAGAAGAGCAGCGTTCATTACAATTGACGCAAGGTCACTTCATGATGATCGAAAATTCAGAGCGGCCTGTACAGGATACAACCATTACTTATTTACAGCGTACGTATCTACGGTATCGAAGGTATCGAAGAAGTACTATAAGGAGAATTAAAGTTGAGAAACTGCAGCACCAGCTAATGTACAGAAATTTTATCAATCGTGCATCCCCCAACCTCCTGTCAACGCCCTTAAAAGTTAAATAAAGCGGTAAAGATATATGGCCCCGATGCAAAGAAGAATACAACTAAGCGCAGGGTTTTATTCCACCACCCCACGAAATCCCTGGTTTGATGAAGACTCGAATCAAGCAAATCTTTTAAACCACTATTAAGTTATGAATCTACAAGCAAAAGTGGACGGACAGTAGTGGACAGTAGGAGATGACAAAAGCATAAATCAACTCATTCCCAGAGTTTGGTCAGTCATCCGCTTTCTAAATCCCTTTCACTTTTATGTGTCCAGGTATCCAGCAGATATCCACCGTCCGTGTAGAGGTAGAGTTTTCCATTGTTGGTGGCAATGTTAATTAACAAGTCATGTCTGCTGGGAAAGTACGAGTATGCGGATGTGATCAAAGTCCACGGTTGATACGATCTAGTCACTACACATCTTCAGTTTGGATGGTTCGTACTCCTGTATTATTCTAAATGTATTGTCCTAAATTGCGGTTGATTCGTCCATAGGCCTGATAAAACTTTTAGTCTAATCGAACTTCTGGAAATCGTGCATTTAAGTAATTCGTCTAAAGGAAGGAGCTTCAGCATTACTCTAGTGCAGCTTGAGGAGTAGACCTTTGAACAAGTCTTTAAACTTGTGTGAATATTTTGGGATAGCAGCATTTTCTGCGGCTGTAAATTCTATAAGTGACAACATTTATAGAGACAGGTTAACCAAAGCCATGTCCAGTTTTGGCATCTTTGTCAAACAAATTGCGCAGTATGACTAATAAAGACACTCGTTGCCTGTAAAAGTAGGAAGCAATCTCACTGAACCTTTGATGTCAAAAAAGTGTTAAGTTAAGGTTGCGATGCCATGAAGTTCTTTAATATTAACAATTGAGAAAATTGTGAGAGACTGGTAAGCCAACTACTTACATATGCTGTTGGCATGATACCATTGGTAGAACTTAGAAAGCTGTCACTGTTGCGCTTTGAAACCAAAGTGGCAAAAGTAAGTTGAGGGCAAGAGCATTGCCGGAATTTGTTTGGCCTAAGATAAGAAGGCAATTGATTATATTTATAAACCCCTGTCAAGAAACTTTAGCGAGAATCCACATAGAGCCCCTATCATCCCAGTCCTGCCCTATAGCGTAGAATCATGGTCGATAGCGAAACCAAATGAAAACGTTATTGGTCGTTTTGAACGCAAGATTCTTCAACTAATCAAGTTCGCTTTGACAGATTTTGAAGGAAGAAATATAACAGCGAATTCTACGAGGTGTTCAACGACGATGACCTGCTCAATAAAATACCTCATCATTCGCCTGAGTTAGCTATGACATATAGAGCGAGTGAATATTTACAATCGGACGTGCAACTGTCAACAATGGGTACTTCCTTGGACAACTTAGAGTAACGTTTTTGTATACATTGTTTCTTATGAAACCTGATCCCGCCCGCCCTAGTTTCTTTTTTTTTAAATTCTTCACTTACCAGGTCTCGCTAATGGACGACAACATTCCAGCTAACATGATTTACGAACCAGTGTCATCGGATTTGAGGCGCAATAAATAGGAAAATCTCTGGTTCTAACGATGGCGATTCCCAGAAGAGAACCCACTTAGTTAAAGAAGTTATGTCCCGATACATCTCTCAAAGGCCTTAGTTCACAATTCCAAAGATATGTGAAACTGGTGGACAGGACCTATCTCATTTGTCAATGCTTCTAAAGAATTGTGGAATTTGTGAAGATAAATAGTAAGTTCTGACCTCATCTAAGGACACTTACATACTAACGGAGAAAACCAAGAAGTAGTGTAGCTTTATTAATTCAAAAACGGATTCAGTTGTCACAAGATTTACAATGATAAGCGTTTTTGCCGTCAGCCGATTATAGGGAGTTTTTAAATTATTCAAAGTGGGGCAAAAGTAATGTCATAATGTAAATTGGCTGCCATTTTGTTAGAAATGAAAAAAATTGGGCTCTGTTTTTACAAAAAGTTTACCTGAAGGCGTAAAATTGATGACATTAAGTTGAAAAAGTGATATGGGTCAAATGACCACCTCCTTATGTTTGCATTTTGAATTGTTGCTCGCAAAACATCTGGCTCCAAATTGGTGATTTCTTCTTCAATGTTGGCTTTCAACACCTGCAAAGTTTGTGGTTTATTATGGTAAACGCGAGAATTCAAAAAGCCCAAAAGGAAGAAGTCTGGCGAACTGGCCGGCGAATGCAAATCGCAAAAACGAGAGATCACACGGCCTGGAAATTGGTGATTCAAAATCTCCATCGTTGCCCGAGCTGTACGATCGGTTGCTCCATCCTGCTGGAACCAACAATGCTCGAGATCTAATTCAGCAACTTGCGGCAAAAAAACTTGTTTAACATCGGTCTGAAGCGCTCACCAGTTAGGGTAAGTGTGGTCCCGTTGGCGTTCTCAAAAAAATAAGTGCCACTGCAAATGCCGCCCCAAAACAGTCACTTTGAGGGGACGCAATGGCTCTCCGTGCATTTCATGTGGATTATCCGTGCCCCAGAAACGCAAATTTTGTTTATTCACATAACAACTTAAGTGGAAATGGGCTTCGTCGCTTGCTTGGTTCATTTGGAACCTCGCCAGTACTGCAAATAAAATCAGTTTCTGTGAACTTCTGCAGAATCCCTTACTTGAGCAGCATCTATGCATAACTGTGATGACATCCTGGAAAATTAAAGGTCAATCTGAACAGTTTATTTCGATGTGACGTAGCGCACACTGCATATGGTTTTGATTTTGCGGTGGCATTAGCATCTTTTCGAAGTATTCGGCTAAAATGGGTGCTTCAACTTTGACGCCGTTCGCGAAGAGCGCACCGTAAAGCATTTTTGCCATCTTCCAAAAGGACCTACTGTCTTTTATGTTCGCAAGCGCAGACGAGAGGTTCTGAATTTTTTTTCTTTATAATTGGCACGCGCACAAGGGATTTTGTGTACTCTTAAGATGTTTGCATATAGCGTGGGCGAGGGATACCGATGTGCGTTGGTTTTAAATGTTTGCAATTTATAGTGACTAGGAAATAAAGGCACTCCATAAGCGAGTTGTACGGCTTAAGAACGAATAACGGTATTTCAGAGTACGTCCGAAAGTGCGGCTGAGGGTATACTGATGAGTGATACGGGTGTTCCGGTTAAAGGTTAGAAGGGGTGGAATGCTACTGGCAATTTCGGTAGAGCACTGGTGGTGAAAATAGCGATACAACAAGGGAGACAGGAGACATTACGTCTGTGTTCGAGGGTGTCGAATGACTGTGTAATATTTTAATGACCTATGGAAACATAGACATTTCGCGGAGTTTTTGGGGACATCGGATATGTAAGTTCTCATTGGCACACATACCCAGAATGGAAAGTTTTTCGGTTTCAATGATGCAAGTGCCATAATGGCTGGGTATTTAAATTTCGCTTTAACGACAGCAGACAGGATTGTGTTTTGGAAACATTAAATTCCACTCTGTTGATAGTTCCCCAACGAATATGAAAAGCTGAAAGTACTGTCGTCGGCTAAGGAATATATTGGATTAGAAGTAGCAAACAAGAGATCATTGATGAAAATTAAAGAGAGTGATGGAGACAGAACGTAGCCCTGGGGCACACCAGCATTTATTTTGTGAACATCAGACTTGAAACCATCCAAGACAACTTGAATTGAAAATTCCAAAAGGTAAATTCTAATCCATTGAAGAAGAGAATCATCGATCCAAAAGCACGCATTTTCGACAAAAGAGGCTTATGCCAAACTATGTCAAATGCCTTAGATATATCAAGTGCAACTATCTTACTTTTTGGTTTAGACTTGGTTTCACTTTTCGGTGAGACATGCCATCAAATCACCAGTGGACCTATTGCTACGAAAACCGTACTGCCGGTCATTGAGAAGTTTTTGTGTTTCGAAATATTTCATGAGCTCACGATTTATCAGCGTTTCCATGATCTTGGAAAGAAGGGACGTAAATACAATCGGTCTGTAGAAGGAGAGAGAAGATTCGCCTTTTATAGGGACGGGCTGGACAAATGCTCTTTTCCATCTTCTCGGAAAGAGTCCTAAAGAGTAGGATTAATGAGAAAGCTTACGCAGTGGTTTTGCTAGCGTGGAAGAAGACCTCTTCAGAAGAAGGGAAGAGATACCATCTGGACCAGCGGATTTGTGAATGTTAACATCTTTAAGTATGCTTGCTACTACACGAGTGCGAAAGTGGATTCGTTCCTTTGAAGATTCGACGCACTTATAATAAGTGTAGGCGGAGACAAAGCACAATCTGGAAGTGTTAACTAGCCGCAAAGTGTGTAGCAAGCAGATTGGCTTTGTCCAAAGAGCTGACAGCTGGAATGTCATTGTAGATGAGCGTTGGGATGGAGGATGAGGCAGAATTTTTAATATTTTTGACGAACGTCCAAAAATTGTTGTTACCTTTGGGACATTGTAGTATATTTTGCCTCAATTTTTTTTACAGCTCCAATCGTACCATGCCTTTTCTTTTGGTCTGATACTCTTAATCCGATAAGGGATAAAGGCTTTCATTCCAAGGAGAATAGTGTCAGTGAACATATCAACAGTGGCATCCACGTAGTTATCGAGGAAACATAAAGACCAGTTAGATTTCCTATAGAAGATAGTCCGCTCCAATTGGCTTTCTCGTATTGCCATACGGTTCTTTTAGGAATTTTTTCTCTAACTGTGTAGTCAGCATACGAGAAATTAGCTGATATGACACAAAGGTCCGACGAGCCTAGACGGGAGAGAATATCAACTGTGTACTTATCAGGGTGAGAGGTTAAAAACAAGTCCAGGTTGTTGGCGTGGGCTCATTTACAAGCTGCGTTAAGTTGTTTTCCGCAGCGAAGATCTCAACACACCGTCCTTCGGGTGTTGTCTGTCCAGAATGTCGAACCCACCCAGAATTGTGTATATTAAAATAACGATTTCAGTACGAGGATACAGGGATACAATTCTTTTAATGGAATCCGATCGCGCATCAAACTCGTGAAAAGTTGAATTGCTGTCCAGCTTGGGGCTTCTGTAAATAAAGCAGTAGTGGATAATTTGCTTACGGAGATGGAATTTTAACCACATGAAATTGAATTCCGGATTGAAACAGGGACTACATTGTGGTGGAGCTACATCACTACGCACGAAATGACAAGACCGCGAAGAGAAAAGAATAGTGGCACTAATTCGTAGCCAGGTAGCTTCAGATCAGAGTGATCTGAGAGGTGTGGGCGGGGATCTAACTGTGTTGGACTAAGTGCCAAAACAACTGGTCTCCATTTACAGACGTGGACGTACGCAAAACAGTGATTACATTTTAGCCCGCGTATATTTCCTATGTCCACTCTAAATTCTCGAGTCATTACAAATTTACACACACAAAAGACACAAACACTGGCGATGCTAAGCAAGGCTGCAACGTGAAAGTTCTAAAGTTGGTTTACCGGATCAAATTGTTGTAGGTGTCATGCCCTTACAACAAAATGAAACGAACAGAGTTCACACTCGCAACCCGCTATTCATCAATTGTTACATAAACTCAGTCACTGCCTCTGCTGGCAATGGCAGAGTGCAAACAACAGCACTCTGATCAGGGGCAGGGGCAGGAGATGTGGGAGTGCCCGCAGTATGATTTATTTTTTGTCTAGTCTTTGTTTCTATTCGCAAATGGTTTTGAATTTCTTATTTGCAATGTAATACATACATTCTGCGCTTTTGGTGTCCATGCTTTTCAAGAGTCTTAGAATGACAAATGATTTTTTCCTGGCTGACTCGTTCCCTCTCATTGCAAGGTCACTTTCCTTCGAACTGCGTTTGAGATACATGTCGTAAGCATTTCTATGCCTCTGATGGATATTGGAAGATGGTCTGAATGGGTTTCTGATTCCTCGACGGCGAAATCTTCTGCATGTTTTAGCCAGATTTTGAACCTCACTTCACTTCTCAGTTTCATAAATATGTCCAAGGAAAGAATATGATTGACTTCGGTGACCGTGTGTGCTGACGAATTACATATATACATAAGTATAGTTTTGGAGATAGCCTAAATCTGCCCATACGAACGGAAAAAGACAATTCATTTACGATAAAGGCCAACGGAGAATTTCGCTGCAGTAACTCTGACCAATTTGATCATTCCTTCTATGTAATATCAAAGTTACTTGGCAAGCGGTCTCAATAATACTTAGTAAAATCGTAATGCAGGTACGATTCCAGCAGAAACAGCAAGAATGTCGCTTACTATTTAAAACCACCGGAAAGCATTTAAAGTGTTTCATTTTTCCCACGAAAACGCTAGTACCATTTCCTTTATTAGTTTTGGAAACGGCCATAAAAATTCGACTATATTCCCTTCCCATCACATAATGAGACGTAAAGTAGTTCTTTGTTGAGGGATAGTAAACTTTGTATGTCCACAGTATTCGGCGTTCTGGTGTCATTCCATCAAGAAGCATTTCTATAAGACATGCATCCTAGGACAAGCTAATCGAAGGTCTAGTGTGAGCTGTACCAATTTCGCTTCTTTTTATCCGAAAGTATACCGCGGGTAAGAATCGAGAAGAGTACACAAGCTCTAATATTGTCAATTTGGTGAAAATTTTAAATAATATCTCTAATCCTCGAGGCATAGCTAGTCAAGCATCTTTATTGATAGGGTCATCAAGAGACTGATAAATTTTATGGTAGCTTTTTCTTTTCCAGGTGAAAGTTTTTATTGTTATTCGTTTACTGGACATTATTTCTAAGCAACTGCGCACAACGACGCTTGAAAACATCTAAATATCATATATGGAACCTTACCTTCATCTAACCACAACTTTCTAGTACTCGCATTGAAGATGTTGTTAACTTTTTAAATTTTCCTTTAAAGTTGTAGGGCTATGTTCTTTCTTTTGATGCAGGGTAGAAGTTGTTAATATCAGATACTTACGAGATACTTAAATTTATAAGATGACAGCTAATAAATGACAAGCAAAGTTCTTCTTAAGAACACTCGACCGGTACATAAGTAGGTAAACATCTTTAAACTACTCCCAACTTATACGAGTAAGTTCATTACGAAGCTACATGAAGACTACATCATTTAGATTGTATCTTCATTGAGAGAGAATGAAATAGATATTTAGTGTACCGGTAATGTGTCATGAATTAATAGTCAGTGTGTTTGAGAGTTAGTGTGAATTAAGAGATCTGTTGTGCTTGAAAATTCACTTATTTAAAGGTACTCATATATAAAAGGTATCTTCTTTGCGAAAAACAAAGCAGGTATTCGTTTTTCTATGCCCTCTATGAAGGTTTAATATTTTGTTGTAAGTTGAGGTTTAAGCGTTTCCAGAATTCTCTCTGAATTTCCAAGGCAGCTCTCTACAGACTTTTCATTGTCCAGGCTTTATCACAGACTCTATCATCGGTTTTGTTTTGGTATCCCTTTGTTTGAAAACGATTAGATGAACTTATATGGAATACTTCCAAGACTTAAGGCTAATTTTTCGCAGTGCTATCTTTTTACTAGAGATTATCGATGCAACTTCTTTATGCAACAAAATTGCTTTATACATCAGGTCTCTAAATAGATTATCCCTACATACGCCCTACACTGTGCCTACCCAAACTTGGGTTGCAACACCGACAAGTAATCCGTTTCACAATTTTCACAGTTGATTCCAACATTTATTGGTGGTACCACTCAGTCGTTACCTCAGTTTTTAATTCTACCTCAGCTGTGCTGGTATTCAGAATTCTCTCTGTTAACTGCCTTACGTTGCCACCAATTTAATTTGCTTTGAACCTGCCCTGCAATTCAACTGCCAGAATATGTACCACAAATCAGATTACATTATTGATATTCGCGTAAAATGTTTCATTTGCAAGCAGCAAGTAAGTCGATACAGTTACAATCAATTTTACAACGAACTACATGCATTTTGATGCTGTGGTGTCGTTTGGAACTTGCGTACAGTAGATACAATTAAATAATTGGTCAAACCGACTTTTTGTTTAAAAACTTAAGTTAAGAGTTGTTAAAGAGTTGTATTATAAATTGTTAACAATTCGGGCAGTCCTTTTGGGGTATATACTGGCTTCGAACGAAATTGGTTAACGACTTAATGTACTAGAGGAGTAAACCAACCATAAAGGTGGAGCCATTATGAAATTAACAATGGTGTCCCAGTGGTTTTGGGCTTCTTTTAGGGATAACAAACAAACCAGATTCCAAGGTAGATATAATACAATACTACAAACGAAAGGAACCATCTCTGCATTGAACTTATTTGTTGTGGTCGTCGGGACTACCTTAAGGATACTTAAGTTGACTAAAGTAAGGAGATGGCCCTCACCAATAAAATTATCTACAAACAACTAGAAGCGAGCACATACATTATGACAAATCTACGAATATAAAGGGCAGATCTCTATACTCGTATATCCGCAATAGGCAGTCCCATGCCCAGGTTGAGAAAAGAGGAGGGAAGTAACCGATGATAACCACCACTAACATTCTGCAGTATACTGGGTCTGACTTCGCAAATGTAACAGTGCAAGCACAACTGGGTAAGCTTCAATGCATAAGCATGTTCCAGGCAAAGCACGATCGTTATGTTTTGGCAGAGGATTTTCCAAGATTTTTAATGACGACATTAGAAGCACATCTAGTGGCGACCTGATTTGAACTACTTCGACGAATTCGAATCTCAGGTCATATGAGGATTTTTCGGTATATAGCTAGATTGTCAAAATAGGGATAGGTACAGAGCAGTTCAAAGCAAGTCAACGGCAGCACTCAAGCCCTAAACGATTGGCACTATCCTTTGAACGATGTGACCCCCCAGGTAGGAGTTTGTTAGTTTGTTATGTTGTGGAGCAACAAACATGAACAAAAATGAACAGAGATTTTCGGCTTTGCATATGGAATTTTGGAAGACTTAACAGGCCACATGCAACAGAACAAAGAGGATATCACTACCATCCAAAAAGTGCGATGCGATAGTATGGCAAACTATGAAGACGCCTATTTGGATGTGGATGTGTCATCAGGAAAAGACTTAAGCAATAAGTTCTAAGCTTCAGATATTTGACCGAACGCCAAATTACAATTTGCATCAAGGCTAACTTCGCCAGCATAAGCCTGATATGGACAAATTTGGACAATCCACGACCAGACATGAGCAATTATCTAAGAACGGCGTTAAGATTGCAATTTGTGATTCTAATGTCAAGACCAACTTTGACGGCACTCAGGCTGATCGACTTCGCTGCGGGACGAAATGTAATCATAACTAGAACAAATGTCTGACACCCCAATATCCACATAGGGAGATGGCAGTCACCTGATTGGAACACCATTAAGCAGATTGGTCAAGTTGCATACATATGTAGTTCTAGTAGTAGAGCAGTCCACGACAGAAAACCGAAGAATTGTTTTATGGAACGGCTGCAATCACACGAGACTTCTGGATTCGCCCAAAAACCTTACGAGAAGTCCTATGTTGTTAGCATCAGAAGACCAGCGGTGAAACCTGCGGTTGCCGAAGTGTGTCGAAAAGCGCAAGGAGCAAGATAGAAGTCTACAAGGCGACCCTACGAGCTCAATTAGCAAAGAAGACGAGAGAAAAAAAAAACGGAGCGCGCGATCGATGCCATTGAAAACTACTTCTGCAGAAATTCTACCGAAATGTGAAAAGCATTTGCCAAGGACACAAATACTGAACTGAATATAAGGATGGGAGCGCAATAGTAGAGTCATGCTCGATGCTGAAAACTAGTTAACGGCGAAGATAACCAACATTCCACTCTCATTCAGAATAAGTCATTTATTTTATAATTATCGATAACAACTCGTTTCGCTCGTCCAAGAAAAGGTCTGGATAGTCGTATCTACACTTAGGACAACTAAAGTTCTGTCAAATTAGCATCGGTAACTAATTTGGAAAGGAGCCAACATCATATCCTTTTCCATATTTGGTCAAAAGAATGGAAACCTTCTAAACTGCGCCAACTAAAGAAGCATTCGTTTCCTTATCAACGCGTACATGGTCTTATTTGCGGTGTTATTTAAACATCTAATACCATTTTCTAACAATCTAATTGACATTGGTACAATTTAAAGCCTGTTCGAAATACGTACAAACCCTGGCATAGGCTGACAATATTGACAAAATTCAGCGGGCTGTAAATATTGCGCTTGAAGCCATTGAAACAGAAGAGGCAAGGTCAGGTTAAGTGGAAAACTAGGGTAACAAACATAATGCATCATAAATTTTATGATTAGGAAAGAAGGCGACAACAGAAAGCTATAGATTTGAGGTAGTAACGAATTTCGTCCAAATTACCAATTACTATTTATTGGAATATGGCGCGGACGCATAGACTTTGTCAAAACTGGATGAAACTGCCTTATATACGTTTCGCATGGATAAGGTGTGGGCTTAGATGGAATAAGGTGCAAATGGCAGTCGACGAATCCTTCGTTGCCCTCTTGACATTAGAGTCGTCTAGCACTGTTTGCTCTCGAGGTAGGACTATCGTTCGTACATTCGTCATCCGTCTAAGCATGACTAAAAATTACCCGGATAGTCGTTTATATATTGAAGTAAGTTGGTAAATCAATAGTCCAAGGTCTATTCCTCCATTTCCACGTTGCAGGTGTTGTACATATAGCAGGGGGCCTTTTGAATCAGCTCTTTCCATCCATTTGATGTTCTGCGGTGACGTAGATTTCTTGCTTATATCAAAAGGACGCCGAAACCTCTTGGGTGTTTTCATTTAATCGCATTTGTATGTGAAAAACTCCAGGTCCAACGCAGAACTTCATCCCTCTTTATAACGCATACTGATTAATTGTCGAAGTGGCTTTGCAATAACTCATCCCTTTTCAATTATCGGAGTGCTGTAATATTAACTTTATAACAGTCTTGCATTTCAACCCGTCTATTTGAGTGTACGTTTTAATTGTTCCACGTTATTAATTGTAGTAAGTTGAACCAGTATATACTATATAATAGAGAATAACCTCAACAACAGTGTCTGTGTCAGAAAAAGAAGTCATTTGAAGCCTTTGAAAGAAACTTCCTTAATTTCGCCTCCTTTATTCCAAAACAAATATGGAAACTTTGTTAAAAAGTTTGTCGCAGTAAATAAAGTGAAGTTTTTAACTTCGTTTTGGACTGCGTGGTATTGTCATGTAAATATCCACATTGTCAAGCGTTTAAAAAAAAAAAAAAAAAAAACTGAAAAACTAAAAATAAAATAGTGCACATACGCCACCGAATACGAACACAAAATCGACAGTATGGGCTTACACGTAGTAAATTTGCGAGATAAATATACATACAAATATGTGGAAACATTTATACATATGAACACACAAGTTTGAAGAGATGTGTGTGCCTCTGTCAGTTCAGTAACTTCATTAACCCGATCGCTGTACTTAAAATGTTGCTAATTTCTTTTGAAGTTGGTTAAAGCTGAAAATTTTCTCAGATTCTGGAAAATCAAAAGAAAGGGAATCCAGAGTATGTTAAGTGAATCTCTAATTTGGAATCGAATTAAAGTATAGTACAGTTCGAACAGATTTCTTTCACACGAAGACTTAGTGTTTTTGAAAGTTTGTAACCCTTTTTGATTCTAACACCCACGACAACAATAGAGTTAAGAGATTGTTGGCTCCTTAAAGTTATGAACTTGTTGCTAAACAATTTTTTCAAGCGTATAGATATAGGTATACATACAAGCATGGTGTTTTTTTTTTAAGAAATTCCCTTTTTTTTTTGTTTAAATAAAACACTAAGAAATTAACTTGGTAAGGATTTATTAAATTTATTCGAAAGGTTATTTCATGTCATTTAATATTTGAGAATAGCTTCGAGCATATATCCAGCTTGGCCGCTTCGTATGAAACTTTTCGAGCAATTGGGGTCGTATATCGCGTACTACTCCAACAATAATTTTCTCCAAAGTATCAATCATTGCTGGTTTATCGGCATATAAACTAGTGACTTGACGTAACCTCACACGATCTTGGTGGCCCACTGACGGGTTCATTTCTTGCCAAATTGTGTTTTCAACAAAAGCGAGGTTTTTGTTGGTAGCATGGCTGGGAGCACCATCCTGTTGCAAACGCAGTTTTTCCACACTTGTGTCACGCAAAATTTGGGGACAAATAATCGATGATCAGTGCATTTTACCAGTGTCTATTAACAATAACTTGTCCTTCGACCTCATTTTTGAAGAAATAAAGTCCGATGATTCAAATGGCGTACAATCTGCACCATACGGTGCATTTTTCTGCATGCAATGACATCTGTTGAGTCTGAGGATTGTCCTCACTCCGTATATGGTAATTCTGTCGTTTAATCAGAAATGAGCCTGAGTAAAAATCTAGGCCAACTCCCAGTTAATTTAAGCCCAATCACTGAACCACCCAGCGCAATAAATGGTCATGAGGCTTTAGATCTTATATCAATTGGATCTTCCAAGATCTTCACGTAGAATTTCCCAAATATTAGATGGATGAAACAACGACAAATCGACAAATAAGGGTCTTCCTCAACACTAGCTAGCTTACACAATCGCGATACTTTCTTCCGAAGGCACTGTTCTCCTTCTTGTTGGTGTGTGAGTATTCAATAGCGTGATTTGGGGGTGAAATTTTTCAATAATTCGATAAATACCACGTCCAGATGGCCGACAATGTCTACTGCGAATTCCACGAAGGGTTCTATAAGTTTGGTGAACCGAGCTTCGATTTTGGAAAAAGATTTCAGCATTTTGGAATCATTATTGCGGGGTGAATCTTTCCATTATTCTGTAAAAGTATGCTTGTTCATGCTTCGTCCTTAACAGCGTCCAATTCAAGTTTGTAGAACTGACTACACTCTGTTCTAGAATTGAAGCTGCTTCGAGCTCTTCAAATCCTCGCTATCTTAGAAATCTGGTGCTCAAATGGACGCAAATGGGACTTTCACTTAACATAAATTTCAAGTTTTAATGTCAAAAAGCAAGTCTGTGACAGTTTAGGACAGTTCGGAATAGGATTTCATTAAACCTATTACTAAACCTAAAAAAAGCGATTGATAGGTTATTTCAGTAGATTGCCAAAGAAGCGTCGCTTTAAGAAGGAATAGCGCTAAAACGTTTGATCTCATTGCATTTTCCTGGTAATAAGTCATTAAGTCGAATAGTAGGAAGCAATATACCACCTTGATCAAAAAGTTCTCAAATAACCACCGTATGGCGTTGTTCCGATTTGAGTTCTGTTTTTTTTTTTTGTCAAAATCTTAGCCTCATAGCTTGACATTTGCAAAAGTTACGTAGCCAAAAGTACATCTACCTCTGTGTGTGTTGGCGATTTTTTAGAATTTTAGAAATGGATTTAAATTTGCAACAACGAACTTGTATTCAATTTTGAGTAAAAAAAACGGATTTAATGGTGCGCGAATGTTGGAAATGTTGGAAAAATGTTTCGGCAACGATTCTCTAAAGAAAACGGTCGTTTACCAGTGGCATGAGGGGTTCAAAAGTGGTCGTGACTCCATCGAAGATGATGAACGCAGTGGCAGACCATCGACATCGAAAACCGACGAAAACATTGATGAAGTAAAAGAAATGTTGGTCAATAACCGCAAATTAACCATCAGAGAGAAAGCGGAGGACTTGAACATTGCCTATGGATATGTCCACGACATTTTGGTTAATGATTTGGATTTCCGTCGTGTAGCAGCAATGCTGGTGCCAAAAGACCTCAATTTCATGCAAAAAGGAGAACGTGTTGACGTCGCAAAAGAGATGATTTGCGAGGCTGAATCCGATCCCATATTCATCAAAAGGATCATTACTGGAGACGTGGGTTTATGAGTACAACACGCAATCCAGATATCAGGCAAGTGAATGGCGTTCACCAAATGAGCCGAGACCAAAAAAACCACGTCATTTTCAGCCAAAAAAAAAAGGCAATGCTCACGGTTTTCATGGATTACAACGGTGTAGTGCATCATGAATTTTTGTCAGAAGGCGAGACAGTAAACAAAGAGTATTATTTGGGCGTTATGAGACGTTTGCGTGAAGCCATTCGCCGAAATAGACCAGAATTGTGGGTAGAAAACTCGTGGATTTTGCACCATGATAACGCACCGTCGCACAGTGCCATCATTATTCGTAATTTTTTGACGTAAAATCCAACAAATACCATCCAACAGCCACCGAATTCACCTGATTTACCACCCTGCGACTGCTTTCTGTTCAATCCTGTTAAAAAACTACTAAGGGGAACGCGTTTCAGCAGCCGAGAGGAAGTAATGGAAAATCGCAGGAAGCACTGATGGACATACCGAAAACCGAATATAAAAAATGTTTCAAGGATTACTTTGAAGGGGACAATATAGATTTAGATGAATGAACTTGTATTTTTAATTTTCTGAATAAATTTTTTTTTTCTTTTCTTTTGGATCAAGGTGGTACATAGAAAGAATAATGTTCGTTTCCTTCTTTCTTCAGGTGACGCTACAGTACGGTGTTGGCCTCAACAAATGGCTCCCCCGCCACAGTTTTTCACTAATCGCCTCGAGTTGCGCATACCAAGCTGGCGAGGAGTCTGGTCTCTTAAGAGCTACCTAAAGCGAGGTCTTTCTTAACATTGTTGCCCCTGTGGTATAGATTCTATTCATTCACTCAATATTGACTTAATATGTATATCCTAGCCTAGCCATCTAAGCCGATGAATTCAAGCCCTTCAGGCGAAGTCAGCACCACTATATAAATATGTAGATATAGTGCGTTGTTTCACAAATTGGTTTTATGCAGTCGGTACCGAAGAACCATTTTTCCTGAAGCAAGTTTCTTTCGTCTTTCAATCGCAGTGACGACCAGATAGACGAGGCTTTTTACCACATAAGTTATAATTTGCCGTTGTGGTTTTCTGTTCGAGTCATTTTTGTTAGGTGGCCTACCCTCATTTACCAATAAAACTATCTTCGCCTCTTCTGCTCCAATGTCCGCAAACATTCAGCCCACATTTGCACGGAAGTTTGAAATAATGAACCTCTGGTATCGGTATTTAAGTTTCTTGTAAGTAAGATGTTGAAGAAATCACATGACAGCACTTCACCGAAAAATTTGACACGACTCTAGATCGATCGTAAAACCGTAAACATGTGTTATTATATTGTAGGTTTGAATTTCCTCTGACTTTTTTGAGATCTGTCATAAAGCAAATATCAGGCGTTATACCACCCTGATAAGTATCTATTGGACTGATGCCTCTTTACTTAGCGGAGCTTAGAGGATCGGTCAAACGATGCTGAGGTTCCATTCGTTCTATGCTTTTCTCTGACCAAATCTTGGAAATCACTTCTTTTTCCTGTCAAAAAAAGAGCACTCTGACAAAGAATGTTCCATTGAACTTCTTGTAAGTTAGTTTTAAAGGAGAATAAGCGCTTCAGTGATAAAGTGCTTATAGTACTAGCATTTACCCCACGCCGGGTACTTGCACCCTAACGCGAACGTAGGCAGGACATTCACAGAGGTAGTGCTCGTCATCACTCGAACAGAATGTTGAAGTATGACACACGCACCAATAGGTGCTTAGCAAAAGCATAGTATCTCGTCATGATGCCAGTAAGCACTATACAGTCTTTTTTACTGATGGACAGTAGGAAAGTCGCTGACCTCTTAGAGATGTCGTCAAGCATTCGATTAATATGCCAGCATCCTGGAGGTACATGTCATCTAAAACTCTGTTCATATGAAACCCAATTGTCAATGGAATCCCTAATCGAGGACGTAGACAGTTCTTACGTAAGTTTGGGCCTTGACAAGCATTTTTCTCAATGATTTCATTTCCCGAGATGCCATTGCAATCTGGGACCCACACAAGACTCAATTAATTCAGTCTTCCGACTGTGTTCAGAGAAGTCTTGCGTTCTCGAACTAGCTTGGAAGTCGTGAGAATATTCAGTAGGGCTGTCACTATAGGTGCTTCGTAGCCTCTATCTATTGTGCAAACGCAAGTTTTCTTAACGTGGAATGAAATCTTACGTCGTCGCCCTACAGGAAAATATCAGCGCAGCATCCTTAATAGATTTCGAAGTCATCAGTGAAGAGCCGACTACACTTCTGTCAGATCTTGGGCGAAACATTTCCTGAGCAAAGCGAAAGCCAATTTCGTATTTTCGCAGCAACATCAGTTCTAGTGTCATTGCCTCTGTTGGCACGTATTGCACATAAAACTAAAGTCAAAAAGACAGTCTGCGCGCGTGGTCATCAAAACTCCAGTGAATTTTGTACCAAAGATCACTTCTGCTGGAGGAGGATGACTTTGAGATCGCAGCCCATTATATGAATATTAATTGATGGGAGATTCATCAGTGCATTAAGAGCAGAGCCAGTCGAGCTATTGGTAAAAGCAGCTGTGACGTATTTTTGTGAAAACCTCCTCAACCATACAACCAACGCATAGGATACATATAATGGGCTTGGAAATGACTTAGTGTATGCTCCTTGCTTAACCCATCGTCGCTGCTTTGAATAATTCTGCAAGTATTCCGTCTGCTTTTGGAGTCGGGCGGAAGAAGTTGTTATCGATAGCCCCAACAATAATGGTTCATTCTGCCTGACCGCTGAGTCTTAGTCGTGTTCGCTGTTGAAAAGTTTGCAAATTTCAACACCGCCTGAAACTTCCTAATATAATTTTTTAGAAGCACCTTTACATGGCTTAGATTGAACGTTTTTCTATTTCGAAGCTGATGCTTTTTCCATCTTTCCAATTGTCGTCCTTGTTTGGTGCACGTTTTGTTTCCTTGTGTGCGCTTCCTTGCACTTTTCGCCAACCCAGGATATTCGTCATTGTGCAATATTAATGGCCTGCTGACGCCACTTGTTTGCACTTGTTACTGGCAGCTAATACTTTACCGTTAGAGCTCAAATTTCTGCACAGTGCTTCTTCGGAGGTCTGTCACCCTGGATATTCGCATTCGCTACTTGGTAGTACTCAGAAACAAACAACGAATTTTCGAAAAAGGCTGTAAACTTGATTGATAATTTTATTTGATTTTTTCCGATTGTCCAACTTGCTATTGTAGATCTCATTTTAACTGGTCGCAGACTATCCCATGTTTTAATTAACGAATCCGGCTTTTCCTTCACATGTTTGAGTGTATGTATATTCATATGTATTTAGATATGATTTGTATTTGTGACTGCATACTTCTCACATTGGCACAATTAGTGAATAATCAACCTCATTTCGTGGGACAGATCATTGATGACTGACCACTTGTCATGTACTTGTTCCGATGACATGTGCGCCAAAATGTCGAAAATTAAAACGACTCCAATACGTTTGATTAGTGTCGAAATGCTTATTTCACCCCCATTCAATTAAAACACTCAAGTGTGTCGGAATTTCAATTGCTCTCATACTTGGTGCTCCGCGTCACGATCATTTTATTTTAATTGATGTTCGGCTCTCTCCTCGGTATTTTGTATAGTTTTGATTTTATCTTAGTTTAATTGGAACTTCTTAAAATTTCTGACCAAGATAATATTTACCGAAATCACAATTGTAAACGGCTAAACCTCGCTGCGTTCATTATGTTGTACATAAATAGAATTAGTGAAGTCCCTTCTGCTTAGTGTTGACAATTTAGAGAAAGGCGATTTTCTTTGATTTCCGTTTGGAATAAGCTATTTGAATGGATTAAATTGAGATACACGACACTGTATTTGCTGTGAGACTTCATGTTTAAAGCTCAAGGGACTAAAGACTGATATGCTTCTTTGAGATTCAAGAATCAAAAAATCAAACAGAAAATACCAACCATACAAAGTATCTCTTTAGTCAGATGATATATTTGGAGATCTTAAGGAAAAGTAACGCAAGGCACTCTTCAAAAATTGAAAGCCTGATTTGTGTGGAGGGAATAAATAGAGATACGTATGCCTGCCTTAAAAGTATATAGACTGAAGAAATTGCGTGCGTCAAGAGAATGTTCCATGCATACATTATCATAAAGATTCAATGACATATACCTATAAAATAGCAGGTTATCAGACAGCCTCTTGTGGAACAGTAAGGGCTTATTTAAGAGTACATACCGTGGGAGCTCTTTCAGTAGAAGAGTCAAGAAGATGCTTAATTGGCATTTATTGTAGACCAACTGCTGCTATTGGTACTGCCTACCTGCCACTGTAAATACGATAAAGTTGCGAATTTCTTTATGTATCTTATGTAGGTGGTAAGAAAGAGTTTTACGCTTCCTCTTATATCTTCCCAATGGAAGATTTTACGGAAATCAATTTTCTTGTATTTTATAACAATTTGTTTCAAGGCATAATTGAAATTGAAATTGACATGTTACATTTAAAATACTATAAAACTTGCCAAAAACCTTATCATCAGATAAAATATATTCGTACATATTGTTTTACGATGAATTTCATTAATTAAATAAAGTGCGTCTACTACTTCACCAGAGGGATAAGGTGTGAATCACATGCCAACGCCATAAAACAGGAAAAGTTATTTTTTAGATATCAGCAGTCTTATACCTTTTTCACACAAAAGTTTTACCATATATTATAGTAGAAACTTTAGTAGTAGTAGTAGCAGAACCTCTTAGTAAAACCTTTTGGTTTTTGATTAAACCTCCTCCAAACCTACTCGAAACTATGAGGTTGTTGAAGCAAACCCATCTTTTAAAACATTCAGTGTGTCAGCAAGACAGCTGACAGAGTGCTCGTAGTTGTCAAAAAAAATTGCAAAACTTCAAATGAAAAAAAAATATTGATTGTCATTCTTGGTAAATTTTCTATACTGTTATAAATAAATAATTCAATATTAAATAAAATAATATTTTCTTGCAACAAATTCTTGCGTACACAAAAATTGCACAGCTGATACAACTGTCCAACAAAACCTAGTCGGTGTTCAGTGTGAACGCTTCAATGAGGTTTTGTAAACTTTTTGTCGGAAAACTCGGTGTTCGATGCGGCTCGCAACTGAAGACCTCTGAAAATGAAAGCTTCTGCTTGTGACAAAGTCTAAGTCTCGTAGAGGTGTTTTGAATTTAAATTGTGCTATGTACAGAGGTAAAACCATCACGAAAAACTGTGACATCTTCCGAATGGTGAAACAAATGTCGCATACTTTGAAAATTTACCGGTGAGTTTCAAACTTCATGGCAGTCAAAGTATGTTCGTCCACTTAGTACAAGATCTACACAACATCCCATATGATCTGCCGGAAACGCTAGACGGAATTCTAAGAAATCTTCTCTTCTTCCAAGATCTTAACAAGTTTTCAAGCCATAGATACGAGTATGTACATATGTGTATATAAGAATCTTAAGCTAGGTATAAGAATGATGACATAAAAACGAAGGTGAAATGCAACATTGGGTGCGACCGATGGGTCACGCCAAAAACTTCCTGGCAAAAAGATCTTGTACAATAGTATTCTCCAATGGGTTTTGATATTTCACATCCCATTAGAATTTAGGAAACCTACCACCCCTTATTAACGAAATCGTAGTTAGTACTGCATTGACGGTTCTAAAATTGTTGCAATTTCTTGAATAACTCATATAATTTTGGCACGATTTTTTTCAAACTTCCGTCAAATGTGTGCTTTGTTAATTGATTTCTACTAGCACTGCAAACATTTTAAAAGATTCCTCTATTTTTAAGAAGAAATTAATTGTATTAATAGGAGAGCCATTACCAGCAAACAACCATGAAGATGATACAGATTAACCTTAGCCACTGTATAACAGCCCAGGGCATCCTGGCACAAACGGCTAGAGACTAGGGGGGACACTATTTGACAAGGGCATGTTCGACGAAATTATGAATATCAGCGAGCTAGTAGACAGCGAGAACTTGTCGCATCACCCCACTCGCACTATAACAACAGCATATTACGCAGCAATGCCCAGAGGAATACCCAATAAAAGAGGTAGACCGTGCTACTGGTGGAGTCTCGCCAAATTGCTTACAAGCCTAGCAGAGAGAGCAGCGTGATAAAAGGAGAGCCAATTTTCAAGAACGGCAAGGCATATTCCGACCGCCAAGAAGGGACCTAAACAATCCGATAAAAGACAGTAGAACCAGCTGCTTCAAGCGCCTGTGCGAACATAAATCCTTGCGGCACGGCGTACAGATTGATAATGTCAAAGCTGAAGGGCTGTAGATCCTCACAATTATCAGGTCCACCAATCCTAAGGGCTATTGTAGAGCAACTATTCCCACAGAGACCATCGACACTGTGGAATATAATCTGGGAATCCAGCACAGAAGCAGTTCCCATAATAATACCAGCCGCATTTTTCAACGCATGCAAGTAGATGGGCATCAACAAAGCGTGTAGACCCGATGGCATCCCAAATAAGGCAGTGAAAGCCATCCTTCAAAAGAGAACCAGCATCATATTGAACGGATCATATATGATAGATTGCTCACTGCCACTTATCTATCCATCGACGCCTTAATAGCGGTGGTAGAAATAGTAGCCGAAGCAACAAAATAAAAAGAAGAGAAAGATGGCGATGAGGAACAAAGGAATATTGTACAGTAGTGACGCTGGACATCAAAGATGCCGTTTTCTTAGCAAATTGGTCATTTAAAAGAAGGTCAATAGCCAGAATTTATACACCATAGTACTTGCGAAAGATCGTATCCGGCTACTTCAGCAATAGAAGGTTGAGATATGAAATCGAGGAAAGGGAAAAGTACTATAAAGTTTCCGTACCAAGTCCCACAAAGATCGGTACTGGTGCTCCTATTCTGGAATATCATGTACCATGGAGTTCTGCAATTAACATTGCCACGAGGAGTAAAATTAATGGGATTCGCTGACGACATCGCCACTGTAACTGTTGCAAAGAATATTTGCGAGATAGAGTCAGATACGAACAATACAATCAACCTTATGAAAGGCCGGCTTCTATCCAATGGCCTAGAGGTAACAGATCACAAAACGGAAGCAGGACATAAGGGTAGGAAGTCAAATCATTAGATCAAAAGATTATATAAAATACTTAGATGTAATACTTGACGATCGACTAAATTTTATGCCTCGACATCGACTATTCGGGAAAAACGGCTCCAAAGCTCCAGGCTGCACTTTCTGGAATACTGCTAAACATCGGAGGACCAGGATATGCCAGAAGAATATTAATATCAGAGGTAGTAAACTCAGTCCTGTTTTTTGCTGCCCAATTTGGGTGTGGGACCTAGCGAAAAAGGAAGCTATCATCAACGCGCATTAAGAGTAATCAGTGGTTTTGGAATGATTTTGGACGAAGCACCTTTTGTTTTAGCCGGGATGATTCCCATCAATATCCGATCTCCTTACAGAGAATCTATTCTAGTAACCAAGAGGCCGTAGTCATCAAAAGGGTCAAGGAAGAAGAAAGAGCGACTTCAATGACCAGGTAGCAAGATCGGTGGAATACCATTACGAAGGACAGATGGGCCTACAGATTGATCCCTTCCATAGACGGTTGGACAAACCGAAGGCGTGAAAACTGTAACTACCATCTTACAGTTTCCAAGTAGTTCCTATCTGGTCACAGCGGGTATCGAAAGTATCTACACCGCTTCGGGCATGTTAGCTTACCTTTTTGCTAAGACTGCTCAAATCAGGAGGAAGACACCGAGCAGGCAATATTCCATTGCATACGCTTTCTGGTATGGAGAACTGACACAACAAACCCGCAGGCAATAATTGACCAGATTTGCACAAAATAGCTGCGAAGGATAGAGAGCACAATACGTGCAGGTGCAGCAAATATAGAAGATATAGCATAGACTGCTTACCAGCCACGCGAAGCAATACCTATCGACAGTCCCGCGGGGAGAGTGATCGAAGTGTGTAGGATGTGGTTTAACTACATAAGCGTACTCCTGGCATCTAACATGCTGGTAGCCTGGGCTACAAAAAAAAAACACACACACACACTCGCACAGACATTTTGTTAAAAACTGTCTAAAAACACTATAAACACCCTAAAACATAAAGATATCACAAACTTTCCGTTTTCGATTTTCAAGATGAATGCAAGAACTTGCCCATTAGATAAAAAGAGTTTTAAGTTAAAGCTTGAGCCTCACAGTGAATCAGAACATCGATGAGTCCAGAAAGACATTCGTTGAAGGGAGTGCAATCATAAGAAATGACGACAACATTTAAAACAAAAATGACAAACGAAAATGTTACGGATGTCAGAGAGTGTGGTAAGTAAGACAAGAAGGTAACAGAAACCAATTTAAACTGAGCAGTACGGTAGTTTTACGTACAAGTAGGGTAGCTGAAAAATGGATTCCGAGAAGAATTTGTAGCACAAGCTCCAGTCGTATGGAAGAGCAGGAGAGACAAAACGAAAGCAACACTTAAACGGGGCAAAATAAGCAATTCCTCGGCCTCACTGACGATGTGAACCAGAACAAAGCAGCCTGTAGAATGATATTGAGACCTCGAACTTAACTAATTGTTGAGATAATTAATTATGGATTAAGTAAACTTTTATTCATGTAGCTTACCGCTTTAAAAAAAAGTCTAGATCTATTCGAAATTTACTCAGTCCTAAAAGACTTGTCACCCCTCTACACTGAAATCATCTTGTGCGAAGACTTTAATTATGACTTGCTTGAAAATACTTCGCTGTCATTTACAAACAAAATCATTACTCTTGGTCTAGAGTCTATCAATACTGCTAATCCAACGCTCCTCATCAAACTTGTTGGATCTTTTTTTTACAAGCTACTACGAAAACACCCTTCTATGTGCTCAATTGTCAGCGTTCTCAAAACAAAAGTATGGGGATTTTAGGGGAATAAACCTAATTCAGTTGGAAGATGATATTCTGCTGATTAATTGACAAGATGTTTATTTTATGACTTCTACCGATAATAATCAAATCAATTTCTTTCCCTATAGTTCACACCTTTCGATAAAAGCTAAAAATCATATATACGCCAAAGAACACTGTAACATGGTTTACACCTGAAATACAAGAAGCTATAAAACAACGTAACCTGGCTTGCAAACGGTCTTCCGGGCTTTAAAAACCAGTTGTTGTGAACGCGCCCCGCTTAAAGTAAAGTTTAAGTTGTAGCTGCATGCCTGAACGCGGGTCAATCCTGCACGCCTGAACTGCTGGCGTTTTGTTATGAACTGTCATTTACCTTTTTTTTTCTTTTTGGCGGCAGATCTCCGGCGTGCAGGTTTCAATAAGCGCTACAAATAAAATATAGATAAAGAGAAAATATATTCTACGAGAGACTTTGTAAGTTCACACATTATTATATTCTTGAATATGTTAAATAAATAGTATAATAAAATTCAGGATTAAATTCATCGCACCAAAAAAACAGCCTTTTGAATACTTGTTCCCTTGTGGGTAATTGGATCAGCTCAACGTGTTGTCCCAACTCGGCCAACAAATTTTAATCAAATTTCGTGTGCGAATACCGTGAAGATGCCACCCAAGAAACCATCTGTACCATCGGCTTTCATCGCATCCAGCAGGACACAAAGATCCCCAACTCCGCAAGACCACCAGCACATGGAGGACTACAACTGTCGACCAACCGGACTCCGTAGGAGACATTGTGCAATGCGACGAATGCCTTGGTTGGCACGACTGCTCATGCGCAAACGTTGACAGCTATATCAGAGAGGAAGATTGGGTATGCCAATTGTGCTCTTACCTTTGCATTTCCTTTACATAATCGTTCTCCTATAGCTACTATAGCTACGTCCGCATCTGAAAATACTGCTAAAAAATCCCAATTCGTTACCCAACCCACGAGTGTAGAATTTAATGCCCCTGTCAACGACAACAGCGGTACACCTAAACCCCCTGCACCAAATACGCGCTATACTACGACATCCAAGTTTGCCGTTAGTGCCGTAACGGAGAGGCTGCATCATGGCGGCCCTCGAATGTAAAAGCCACTCATGCTACAGCCGAGAGTGGGTATATTTCGGCCATTCCCGTCGTCTCCCGCACCGTTGGAAGAACGTTAGGTATAACACCTTCAATCGCTGCAAGTGAAAACGAAGAAAAAGTGAACGATGACGTAACTGTTCATGCCGAACCGAAGAAGATGGCTACTGACGCTGTACCATAGGCTGTTCCAGTTCTTACGACGACTTCGTCCATAGGCGACCAACATAAATGAAGAACCACCATCGCCTCTAGTTGTGCCCGATCGTCGAAATCACCTGCAAGAGCCGTACAGCTGGAGTTGCAGAGACTTGTGGAAGAGAGGGCTTTAGTCGAAAGAAGAGAAAAAGAAGAGCTGGAAAGAAAAAAAAGAAGGGATCAGGAATATTTGGAAAAAAATATGAAATCCTGAATCGACTCCAAGACGTGGAGACAGATTCTGAGGAGGCACCAGAGGATGCAGCCGTTTCTAAACTGATGGTCAACGGGTGGCTCAGGAGATCGCCCATATGGAACTATCTGCAGTCGACAGAGATTTGATGTCGTACAACCAAAGCAGCAACCCACGCTCATCGATCAAATTAATCTAAAGGAAAAGCAATTAACGGGCCACAAATATGGATCTGCTTTTCCACCTGTAACACGTTTTTCACCCACGTCAACTGCACCTCAGCATCCGCAGTCTTCAACTGTACCTGGGTCGTTGCCCTTTCACGCAAACCTATGTGCACCAGCTGTCCGCGGCTTCGACGAGCCTAGAAACATCGTTTTAGTGGAATGTGCGCCTGGCCCTTACACTTCCACGCCACCAAGAGTCCCGATGACAGTCACATCTAATATTGTGCCCCCAGCTGTTCCTTTGGAGGATCGACAACAGCTAGGCCATGCTTCCACCTCACCTGCCCCGACCAGCTTGCTTCACACTCCTGCCTTTTCACATGTACCCTCTCATTGTTTAAGTAGGAATCAAATAGCTGCGCGCCATCTAATGTCTCGTGACATACACCCATTTGGAAGAAACCCCGACGAATGGCCGCTCTTTATTTCCGATTTTAATAGAAGCACCGAACTCTGCGCCTTTAACAATGAGGAGAACTTGATTAGGCTAAATAAAGCGCTCAAAGGAGACGCACTTAATGCGGTTAGAAGCTTGCTGATACAGCCAAACTGCGTACAACAGGTAATCGCTACCCTTAAAATGCTCTACCGAAGGCCGGAAATTATAATTCATACGCAGCTTCGGAAGATTCGGACCATTCCCAACCCAAAGGCGGAGAAGCTCGAATCAATTGTGGATTTTGCGGTTGCAGTACAAAACCTTTGCGCCACAGTGGAAGCGTCCGGATTAGTGGAATACCTCAATAACCCAACAATGATGCAGGAACTCGAGGACAAACTTCCTCCGGCTATCCGTCTTAATTGGGCTATATACAAAAAAACGTTGCCTAACGCAGCATGCTCATTAAGGGGATTTAGTACATGGATCTATCAAATCGCCGAAGCTGCTAGCGGAGTCATCTTACCGCCCGCATCACCTCAAGAAACAAAGAAGCCGGGCCGGTGTGTCAATGTGAGGGGGTTTGTTAATGCTCACTACAAAGAGACGGAGAACGCGACTAAAGTCTCGTCAGCTAAACTCAAGTGCTGTATATGCGACGGCGGTTGTGCTTCTGTGGCGGAATGTCAGCTGTTCGTAAAGTTGAGCCGTACTGAGTGGTGGGCACAAGTCAGAAAAAATAGACTATGCCGACGGTGTCTCGTAAGGCATGCAGATTTTAAATGTAATTCGACACAATGCTGCGGAAAAAACAACTGTGTGCTAAAACATAACCGACTCTTACATAATAACCGAAAGGACTCGGCCCGCCATGACATATCTACGGCGGCTAGAACCTCCCAAGTAAGTAAGATGAAGAATACCGAGCTGTCGCAAGACACAGGAGTTGTCGGATTGCAGTCGCAAAGGACATTAAGCTCACAACCTTCCAGCAACAAGTCTACACTATTTCGCGTGGTACCAGTAATTCTCTATGACAAAGGGACACGGCTGCAAACATTGGCCTTTTTGGATGATGGATCGTTCCTAACACTAATGGACGAAGAGTTGGCTAGGAAATTAAACGTAAAGTGTAGTGAGCAACCGCTTTGCTTAAGGTGGACGGGAAACACGCACAGGTACGAAAACAAATCCCAGATCCTGAACTTGCAAATATCAGGTCTAGTTCCAGACTCACGGAGGTACGAGTTAACACAATTAACCATTGCAAACTGTTGATGCTTCTGACCTTCAAAGAAAATACAAACACCTAAAAGGGCATCCCATCCAAGCATATAGTAGAGACATTCCCAGGCTACTAATCGGACTTAACAATACCAAACTTGGACTATCGCTAAAGTCAAAAGAGGGAAGTTTACAAGATCCCATAGCGACAAAAACTCGACTTAGATGGGTTGTTCACGGATCATGTCTTGACAATTCAAATAAAAGAGAGCTTTCGGACGAGTTTAGCCTCCACATTTGTAAATGCAAAGACTCTGGAAGTTTGACAACTTTCAATTACCAAATAGCCTCCACATGGCGAAAAAACGGCTGGAGTGCCACAGGCGTATGGGAAGAGAGCCAGACTTAGCCAAAGCAATGAACAGCAAAATAAAGGAGTATGTTTTTTTTTTTTTTTTATAATTTACGCGCGCCTAAGGGGTTAGATACCCTTTTACTGTTGCCAGGGCGCGGGCGGAAAGATAGAAGGAGGAGAAAGGAAAATTGTTTTTTGTAGTGGTTTGAAACTCAGGTGTGTTTGGTTTCTATGTTTGCTCTCCAGGGGTGGGAGTCCGAATAGGACGGAGAGTTTTTCTTCACTCAGAGTGATTCGAGGTATATCACAGTATTTTTCTTTTTCTGTGCTTGAAACTTTACAACAGCCAAATCTACGTGTCAGTGTTATGCCTTCACACGAAGAATATTTCTGTCTGAGTTCGAATTACACAATGAAAAACTGACTTGCCATGGGCAGGATTCGAACCTGGACCCTCCGAGTGAGAAGCGTTTGCTACTACCACTACACCACGGCCACCCCGAGTATGTAGAAAAGGGTTATGCTCGGAAACTTTCGCCAGATATCAGCCGTGTTACCTCCCAATATTTCCGGTTCGAAACCCCAACAAGCCGGAAAAGCTAAGGATAGTCTGGGACGCCGCAGCCGCAGTACAGGGAGTTTCCCTAAACTCAGTCCTTTTAAAGGGACCCGACCAACTTACAACGTTAACTTCAGTCATCTTCAAGTTTCGCAAAAATAAGATAGCAATATGTGACGATATTAAGGAGATGTTCCATCAAGTTTCCATAAGAGAAGAAGGCCAACAGTTTCAAAGATTTTTGTGGAGCCCAAATCGGGATAACGATCCAGACAAGTATATAATGAAAGTCATGACTTTCGGGGCCACATGCTCCCCTTGCGCCGCTCAGTTCGTCAAAAACAAAAATGCAGACGACTTCGCAAAGGAAGAAAACCACTACGTCGACGACTTGATGGACAGCGTGCCCACAGAAGAAGAGGCGATTAGACTCGCGAAAGACATTCGATATGTACATCATCAAGGCGGTTTCTTTATTAGAAATTGGATCTAGAACTCGCTCGCAGTACTCAAAGCTCTCAACACAGTCCCAACCTACCAAATGGATTTAAACACTGATATTGAGCAGGAAACCGAAAAGATCCTCGGAATGTGGTGGTGCACCTCTGCTGACTATTTAACGTACAAACTCAGCGCCAATAAAAATTGTCAGGCCTATCTTTTTGGCACTCGCCGCCCTACAAAAAGAGAATTTTTACGAACATTGATGACAATTTTCGACCCCCTGGGGCTGCTGGCGAACTTTCTTATGTACGTCAAAATACTTCTACAGGAGATATGGCGACCCAAAATCGAATGGGAAGCAGAGATTGAAGACCCTGAACATGATAAATGGCGGAAATGGACCTAATACTTACCTGAACTGGAAAGTCTAAAGATCCCAAGATGTTACATAGAAGGCGCCTGGGGGCCAGAAATTCAGCTACATGTTTTCGTTGACGCCAGTGAGAACGGGTTTGCCGCTGTGGCGTACATAAGAAACATCGCCAGGGAGTCCGCAGACTGCACTCTGATCTCCCGAGTAAAATGAACGTCGCTGACGAGACCACCAAATGGCAGAAGACTCCAGATTTTAAAACGTCGAGCCGATGGTTCACAGGCCCCGATTTCTTGAAGACATCTCCGGAAAACTGGCCTGAAGAAACCGCCGCTGAAGTCCATATGGCAGAAGAGCTCATCATTCATGCGGCCAGCCAGAAAAGCGTCCTTCGGTTCAACGAAATCTCAAGCTGGAACCTGCTGCTTAGAAGCACTGCCTACGCCCTGGCATGGAAATCGAGACACGTAAGGAGGAAGCAAAATGTGCAGTACAAAGCAGGGGAACCATTGACGTGAGAAGAACTCCAAAGCGCTGAAAATTCTTTGTTTCGAGCAGCACAGAATAGCGTCTACCAGGAAGAAATAGCGGACCTAGAATCAAACCGTGGGTTACAAAAGACCCATCCTGGAAAATAAAATTATTAGAGTCAACGGAAGTATTTACCTTGCCAAAAAGGTTGGAAAGGACGCAAAGCAGCCCATTATTCTTCCTAGATTACATCCGATTACAAGGCTAATTATAATGGACTTCCATTGCCGCTTTAAACATCGCAACCACGAGACAGTGATCAACGAGCTTCGGCAAAGTTTCTACATTAGACGCTTGAGGGCCGCTCTACTTTTTCAATGTTTTGAGGTTACTGAATGTAGTTGTTTGAAAACATGACATACTCATATTTTCATTTAATTAAGTGTTTCGCATGAGGTACTTCCCTACTCTTCCCTACTTCCCTACCTCTCGCTATATGTAAACTTATTATAACAAGGATCTTAGATTGATGTTGAACCGAATAGAATCGAAAGAACCGAATATTTTCTATTACACATGACACCCGTATTACGTATTGTAATAATTATTTTCAAAACAAACAAAAAAATGCAAAATTCTCAAGGTTTTTGAAGTTTACAAGAAAAATATATATTATGTGGTCATATTGACGCAAAGAGGATGTATGCATATGCATGATAATGCAAGTTTTCAACCGTCTTTACATACCTACAACCAGTCAGATGTACTCGTACTCACTAGACTTACCAGAATGTACCCCCATTCTATCTGTCTTACTTTGCAGTAAATTTAAAAATAACTTCAGTAAAACCTTTTATCCAATTGCATTAGACTGTGTGTCTGTCAGCTGTCACTGTTGAGCTCAAGTTACGCTCTTCTACCGCCAAAGTGAGTGTCCAAAAAGTGCAAAATAATTCGATTAGAATCAAGGAGCGTATGCTTCTGAAGCTAACCACTTGTGGCTTTCCTCACTTGCTTTCTGTACAGAAAAGTCGAGTTACACAGGATTTTCCACCTCGAATGGGGGGCAAGTACAAGTTATTAAATATTGCTCATGGTAGAAGTAGGTTTGAGTGTCGGTTCTACATAATTTAGACTGACAGGTTACATTAAATTCCACTATGTGCTTTTTTAACTATTCTGAATAAAGTTTATGTGCTGTACAGCAATTGCACGGGTTGAATTGGATAACATTGTGAAATGAGAAGGGCAAAAGGATTCCACTGCAGTTAAGGAAACAAACAAACTGTTCTTGTGTTTAAGTTCTTAATTATAAGTGATGCATTTAAGTCTTTGTTCTATTAGTTACCTTTGGACGGTGAGCCTTTGAAAACGCAATTTTAAACGAATTCAAATTATTGTGCTATGGTCCATGTTGCTCGAGTATCTGATTTACTTTTTCAATGGTTGGAATGTCAACTCTCAGGGAAATACAGATGATTCATATGCGCTGCCTTTGGGTCTTAAGGGCAAGCAACAACGGTTGAAGTTGATGCACTGTAAGCCACTTTCTAAAAAAAAGAAGAGGTAATCCTCTGTACAAAAACGAAGAAGATGGCTGTTCTAACTCCACCATCCAGTTCTCGTATAAAGCAATATGTTACATCGTGACATCGTTTCTATTTCTTTGGACCTAACATGCAGAGTAGAAAATTTCCAATAAATTGTACGACATATTCCAGATACAGATACATTCTATCACATGCTTTTGGTTTTTTTCGATGGAATAAACTTTTATGTACGTACTTTGTTTATTTCAGGCTCAAAGGAACTCTCCTTAGCACGACATTCTTCGTTGTATATTAACAGTAGTCACATCAAGGACTGCACTCTCTGGTGAAAATGTGCAGACCACTATAATGACCAACATTCCATTTTCAAGCATTGGAGAACCATTCAACCTGGAAGGTCATAAACCACAATTCTACGTACACAATTTTCCTAAAGTACACACATGCTTAAGTCAATAGATATGTAGATGACTGTAAAACATGGGCGGGTTTAAGTATACCCGAACATTTAAGGCATATCATTAATTGTATGTTCCCGAAAAGTAAGGATACCCTCTGGGGATACGGTTATTTATTAAAAAAAAAAATCTGATGTTTGGCTCTGTCTGGATTGTTAGCTAGTAAAAGTAAAAATTCAATAATAACCGTACACAGGCTCGATTACAATGGCTTCTTAGTAGATGACAACAACGTTCGGCACATCTGAACGATCGAGCTCAGGGTATATTTGTAAATCAAACTCTGAAAGAAAATCAAGCTGGGACAGACGTCGTCTAGGGTGTCAAACACAAAATAAAAGGAGCCGTGGTAAGCTTAATAAAGAATATTAGTAATCAAAAGATCGGAGAGACCACTGGTTGAGATTTAAGTTCACAACCAGGGTTGTAGATCTGCCTAAGCAAATAGGCGATAAATTCTATAAATATACCCGCTGCTATGAAAATATGAAGCCGACTTTTCCTTCCTTTTCTGTTTCTTCATGGAAAACTTCAAAATTATAGTTAGGCGTTTTTGAAAATGGCGACAAACTTAGATTGAATAGCTCCTCGATTCGTGCATCTGACTTCCCAGTAGAGATATATCCAATCTTATTGCCATAAACTGTATTGCGAAAGGCAAATTACCTTAAAAAAGAAAGGTTGCCGCCGAAAACCTGGTAATGTCGGTGTTCGGGAATGCAATCTACAGCTTTCAACTATCATCAATCTTAACTTAGTTATGGAATTAAAATTGTATACTAACTAGAACTAAATCTTAATTTGTTTAAAACATTCTATATTATTCATTGTAATTTGCTATATTCTATATTTTGCCTAAAAACATGTCATATAATACCCTATGTATAGTTTCCTTATCAATTAAATTTTTTGCACTTGCTTAATCATATGGACAACGGAATCATATCGGAGAATTAAGCTTCGTGTGCCGGTGCATTGCATTATCGTTCTCTTTTACCTAGCAACCACCAACCGCGATACATCAGCTACCAGTCCACGCCATTTAAATAAATTTTGTCTTGATCACTGGCAATTAGAATTAAATAAAATTATAACGTTGTTTGAAATTTGCGCCTTATTTTTTTCTTTTGCTTTTTTGTCATTGCTGATCAGTCGGTTTACTCACTCTTTTTTCGTAATTTTTTCAGCAAATGAGTATTACGAGTACCTGTAGTTTCTTACCAGCGATATAAGAAAAGACTTTTTCATGAACAAAACTTTTCACTTGCGGAGGTTAATCGATGTCTGTCTAATGACAGTGTGCTTAAAATTTTTTTTCTGTATTTTTATGTATAACCTGGGAAACGAACCCAGATATCTGGCACTGTAATCGACGAACTTCACCACTGCGCCATGCCAAACATCGAGAAGGGTCGGTGTGGTGGCAATAGCTTAAGTAAAGATGCGAATACGGTCTTACTCAAAACTTTAACCTCTTCCAAACTAGTTGTTTTTATTAACACAGTCGAGGGACTAGATTTATCGTGTCCTCTTTTGATTCATAAGTCACAATGAGATTCTGTGAAATAAGAACCTAAGGACCTATTTGCATTATGATAGCTTTCGTACCTATTCAGCTTTCATTGGTTTCTAAATTATAAGCCATACTATGATAGCGATATTTTTGCTGATTTAGGAGATAGTTAACAGACCATTACAGTTTCACTCAGTAAATTTATTTTTAAGACCAATCTCTCTTTCAGTCCAACTTATGATCGCATGAGGGCATATACTAGGCATTGTTATGGATACTTGCACTGTTGGTACTTTATGGATTATAGATCTCATAAAACTATGATCGGATGCGACAAAACGAAGAAAATTTTGTGTTTATCAAAAATTCTACAATAGAATAAGAAAGCGCATAACTGATTACTTAACTGTGGTCCACATTAAAACCATTTTATATATGGAGCCTACTCAGCTACTCAGCTGAAGCCTCTGACAGATAGGAAACTGATTGAGGATGAAAAGTGAAAGCTCAATTAAAATATATATTTACGAGTATATCATACACAGCATGTCATTGAAGTAGCACACCTTCGTTTCTTTAGCTGCCTTGACGTGGCAGAAAGGCTTAAGAGTAAAAGATCCTAAATGAACCTAAATGAACCTCGAGCTAAAAGCCAAAGACGCCCATACCAGAAGAAAAATGTTTGAACGGAATGGCTAGTGTTCTGGAGGCCTCAACAGCATATACCATATAACTCCTTCCGATCTAAGCACTGACGAAGAACATGACAGATCTTTCGACTTCGAGGACTCCATTGTGTGCTGCTACGACGCGTTCGATAGATTGCTCTAGAATAATGGAGATGGTACCTTTAGGGCTCAGCCTGTTACGGATAAACTCCACCAGAACACACAGATCGTTTGTCAGAATGAAGTAGCATGTATACATGGAATCGGAAAGGATGCCAATCACTCAGTCGGAGTTGTTTGTTTAAACGTCATGTAAGCAAACTTGTTCTACGAATGCATCCTTTCTTCAAGATGCAATATACATTCCAATGTGGAATACACTTCAAAATCTTGTTGATAGAGTTGAAGTTTTAACGGTATAACTTTCTAAGGTTGTTCTATTTACGAGCAGAAGAAAGCTGATCGACCTACCTACTACTATTTCCAACTTAGCTAAGTATTTAGGCGTCATCGTGGATAACAAACTTCCTTGGACCAAATATGTCACGTAGGACAACTTCCAAGGTGCTGTTGGCTTTCTGGCAGAGTAAAGAAGCTTTCGTCACCAAGGGGGATTCCCCCGATCAATAATACACAGTTCGGAGAAGATAAATTCTATTCTATCCATCGTTGGTTTAGTGAGGCTTTTACGTACATTTTTCAGGTAAATATGCTTTTAGGAAGGACGGTCTATTGCGGCTACATAGGAGCTTCTCATAGTACGCCTGCTCTGGATGCTCTAGATGGTGACCTACATCCCCTTGATATTTGTATCATAGGCTGCATGCTCAAAGCCATTTTTTATTTTAAAAAAATCGTCTTTGGTACAACATTCACTAGAATTTGATATCTTACTGCGCTGACTGTCTTTTAACTCTGGTCTTATGGACATGTCACCTGATGCAATGACACTAGAACTCCCGTTGCTGCGAAAATATGAAACCAAACTTTCCTATTCTTAGCATTGTTTATGGCCAGAATCTGAACCAGGAAAGAAAGTAAAGTCGGGTCGTCACCGATGGCTCCCAAACCGATTTGGGATACAGCGCTGTCGATATGCTGATAAACAGAAGATTGACAGCAATGAATTCGTTTGAATTCGTTTATATCCCATGTGTTAGTTGTCTGGTGGTACAAGCACTCATGAAAACACTTTATAGTGACTTTTACCAGACTCCAGAGAGTCTCGGCAGCATAGGAACTATACAACCATAGCTATACATGTCATGGGGTGCACTCTCAAGCCATATTCCGGTTAAAAAGAAGTGGTATTTGATACAACACGCACGGGGGCTTTATTGTCTTTGCACGCCGGCTGTCTTCTGGCTCTGGTCTTACGGATGTGCCGTCCGATGTACTAGAACTCCTATTGCAAAAAAAAAAACACGAAATCGACTTTCTCTATGCCCAGGACTGGTTTTGGACAGATTCTGAGCCGGTAGTCGGGTCTTCACACATGGTAGGCCCGTAGGACTGTAGGACTATAACGAAAGACATCTGTCTTCCAAGCGGAGATATACGAACTATCATAAATTGTGAGCGACCCCAAGCTGCGCTTAGAGCCTTGCAGAATCCCCTTACAACGTCCAAGCTAGTTCGAGAATGTGAGACTTTACTGAAATCAGTTGGAAGGATAAATTCACTGAGTCTTGCCTGGGTCCCAGGCCACAATGGGATCACGGGAAATGAGATTGCCGATGAACTTGCTAGGCAAAAGGCTAAGAGATGAGTTTTTCAGGACCCGCACCACACTTCTACGAAAGAGTGAGGAATTTCAGTAAAAAGGAATATACAAAGAGTACAATGAACCAGTGTTGTATCTGTTTTATCAAAAAGATAAAACAGTTATGCATACGCACATATTATGTTGCAAAATAAAGAAAAGCTAGTTTCTACTTTTTTTTTTACTAAATAACATATATCTTCCTAGAGATTGAACGAATTTGTAAAATTGTCACTGTCACCTGCCCCTTATTAGATGAGAAATAATAAATTAATTCAATCAATTAAGTAATGCCTCTTTAATCCTTCTGAATACCAAAATAAATAACCAGAAAATGACCGTAGTGGTTAAATGATTAACAATAGTTATCCCCCTTTCGTCAGACAGGGAATACTTCAGAGGATCCCAAGTAGATACATATATAGTCAACAAAATTGAATGGCAGAGGTGTTTCGGCCAAACCAGATAACAACAGGTATTCACGCCAAAGAGTGTGCTCTACTTCACGATTAGTGTTAATGACAACAGGCTAAACATCTCAATCGTTTCTTTTTTATTCCTTTTTTTATTTGAACAGGATATGAAGTGTAGGAATTTCATCATAGAAAAGAAATAAAGGGAATACAGTATACCAAGTATACTTATATTGGAAGATCATGAGGAAATTGAACAGGAAGCAATTTTCATGCTGTCAACAAAACTACCCAGATGACGAGATTTTGCATTCGGAGAAATCTCGGAAAAGGAAGAAAACGTACTTCTGACATCCTCGTATTGAAAATGAAGATTTAGTTAAATAGCTTTGAAGAAAATCGATTTCCAGTCCTCTTGGATAATTTTCGTCTTTTTTTTTTAATTAGAAAATCTCAACATTGAGTTGCCTGAAATGTGTTATACCACAATAAAGGGTGTTTTTCATTCAATGATGGATCTTCCAATGGAGATAAATTTCGAGCCATACTGTCATTTTTGATAGTTCTTCGATGTTTATGTTCAGTATTGCTGGACAAATTGTCATGAATATACTTATACCAGAAGAACGCTTTCGTATTATTCAACCTTTTTGGAAATCGGTCATCGTTTCGTAAAACGTATGTGGAAAATAATCAGAATCATCGGCCTGACTCACAAGAGAGGAAACCATTCTTACTGCGCCAATATGGAGGAATAAGATTCCAAATATTTGAACGACCGAAGCCATTCATGAAGATTACAATTGATGTCCATGATGCGGTGGACTTCACAGATCAAATATTCTGGAATATTTGCTGATCATGGAAAACAGCCGGAAATTTCATAATCATATCTATTTTCTGCCATAGCTAATCTGCTAATCTGTTTCCAATTGCTGTTTAACGTTAATTAATTTGATTCAAATACAAAAATTTAGTAGCCAATGTAATCTCCTTCATTAGACAACGAAGGAAGAACCACAACTTCTGAATGTCGCCACTAAAAGAGTTGTTTGTCATTGACGAAAAAAATACCTCAAGAGCCTATTGGACATCATCCCGAAATCTAAAATTTTCTCCATCAAGGAAGTTTTGCAGACTTCGGAACATTTTTTCGTTCCTAATGTGCTACCATTGCCAGTATTCCAACCATCCACTCCTACGATCTCTCGAAATAACGTAAGAGGACTGAGATCTAAAACACGTGCTGTCTTGCGAATATCTCACGCTCTCCCATTTGAGGTCTACGCTCTGACCGAAACTAATCTAATTACCGATATAAAGAATCAGAAATTATTCCCCCATAGTTTCAACGTTTTTCGAGATGACGAGGTGTCCCACTGGCCGTCCACAATGACCTAACCTCTTCTCCGATCGCTGTCTCTACTTCTTCTAAGCGTGTCTACGTTTAAATAAAGATAACACACCTCTGCAGGTCCTTGTGCGTTATGTGTTTTTACATCCTAACGGCGCAATCTATGGAATGCTACCAACTCGCTATCGATGCAATTGATCAAATAATTAATTTATCTGATCCAAACGATGATATCATCGTTTTCGGCGATTTCAATCTTCCTCAACTGCACTGGACTCAATCAGAGGATGAATCTTTTTTTATCCTAACCTTTATCCAAACCCTAACTCGGGTAAAGAATGCCTCTTCTTGGATAAGCTTATGCCAAGTTAGTGGGGTCTCCAACTCATTTTCACCACTGACCCCATAAATTCCTCTGTCTCGCTCTGTCCCCTTTCACTTTCGACCATTGATAACTTTAACCCGCCATTTCTTCTTTCTCTTTTCCACCACTCTCCTATCCAGCATTCCCCATCTGCAGCTGCCTCTTCTTACGACTAACATAAAGCGAATTTCCGCAAAATTAACGAATAACTTAGTAAGAGTTCTTTTAATTTCGCTAATATGTCCATCAGTGATGCCCTCTCTATCTTCTACAGAGAATTATTAAATTCTTTTTCACTCTATGTCCCCTTTTCGCGCAAAAACAAAACCCTTCTACCCTTCCCCCGTGGTATAATCGTAAACTTCGCTCTTTACGTAACAAGAGAAACAAATTATGGGCAGTTTTCCTTCGATCCAATTCCTCTGCTGACTATTCCAACTATCTTGGGTTATACCTTCAATTCGCCCAGCTTTATAACTTTCTCTACCAGCGATACCTTGATAGGCTTATAAACGATCCTAAGTCTTTCTACCCATTCGTTAACTACAAAAAATAATCCGACGGTTTTCCTCCATCCCTCTCATACGAAAATATATATTCAATCGATCCGTATACCACAGCCAACTTTTCCGACAATTCCTTCGTACCGGATCCCTCTTATTTCAAATACCTTCTTAACTTCCTCATTGGCCCCACATACAATGAGAGAAGATAAATTACAACAACTCATAGATGAATACTTACCCGCCACATATTTCTTAAAAAGTGTTCCTCAACACTTTCCCACCCCCTTTCAAATCTCATCAAGTTATCGCTCTCTCAAGGTGAATTTCCACAGATATAGAATTCTTCTTTCATAACACCGATACACAAAAAAGGATTAAAGAGCGAAGTCACTAATTACCGCCCCATAGCTAAACTTTCACATATACCCAAGCTCCTCGAAAGCATTTTGTACGAAGTCTTAAGCTTCCGGTGCAAATCGCTTATTTCCCCTAATCAACACGGCTTTCTGAAAGGTAGATCACCTACCACTAACCTCATTGAATTCATGTCCTCTGTTCTCTCAGCCTTAGAAAGTGGTAAAGAAGGTGACGTTATAACAACAGACTTTTGGCTTTTGACAAGATATCTCACAAACTAATCCTGTTCAAATTGTCCGTCCTGGGCGTTGAACCCATTTTACTAAAATGGATATCTTCTTACCTGGATAATCGTTTTAATAGTGTTCGATTCAGGTCTGCCCAATTGGCCCCTTTCATGGCCAATTCAGGTGTTCCTCAAGGTAGTCACCTAGGTCCACTCCTCTTCATTCTAACTATTAGCGATCTTCAGAGGGTCATTCAACACTCAGCACTTTCTCTATATGCTGACGATAACAAATTTTGTAAACCCATTTCCTCACAACATGACTCCAGCCTTCTTCAAATAGATCTAAACAGATAGATCCATCTACTCAATGTCTCCAAATGTCAATCGATTACTTTCTCACGTAAGTGCAAGAAGTCTCCTCAACGAATTTACCATCTCCACGGCCAACCTACGAGTATGTATAGCCCTTTTGAGTCTTTTGAGTCTATTGGCATATTATGCGACAGGGAGCTTAATTTCCGCTCGCATATTGGTGAGATAATTTCTAATCATTCGGCTTCGTTAAAAGATGGTCGAAAGAATTCTGCAACCCGTACGTGACCAAATTACTATACATCACTTACGTTCGCCCCCTTCTCGAGTACGCTAGCCAAGCGTGGTGTCCCTTTCAACGAGTTCATGTATCCCGTATTGAGAGCATCCACCGTCATTTTCTTCGATTTGCACTTCGAGGTCTACCTGGGAACGATCCTCTAATCTTACCTCCCTATCGCGATCGTCTCAAGCTCATTAACCTGAATACCCTTGAGGAACGAAGGGACGCAGCTGACATTATTTTCATTCACTGACTCCTCTCAGGCTCCGTCGATTGCACGTCTCTTCACAACTCCATTTTCTTTTACACTAACCCTCGTAATCTACGTGGCCACCGTCTCCTTTATCCACCGCACCACACATGGCTCTAATGAACCAATCTCCCGTATACCGCGTAAGGTAAACTCCAACCTTTCCGTTTTCGATTTTAATCGCAGCACTCTCTCCCTCAAATCCCATTACCTTCATCAACCCTAGCTTTAAGCCCTAGTGATAAGTGATAGATATCGCTAAACCCTAATTTTTCTTTTAGTTTTTAAGTCCTAGTTTATAAGCTTGTATTAAGCCAAATAAAGCCCCCACCAATATTAAGTGTAAATCTGAATGAGCTAAATTTGGGTGCTATGGTGTATACGCCACCATTTTTTCCCAATCAAACTCCTGTAACTGTGTGGAAGTGGTTCTAGCTGTATGAGAGCGAGCGTTATCCTGATGGAATAAGAAACCCCTTCGATTAACCAGAGTGAGCCGTTTCTACTCTAGTGCCGACGTTAATGTGCCCAGCGGCTGATTGTAGGTTACGAGACAACAGCTCCAAATAGATTATTCCCTCAGCATCTCACCATACAGACAGCAACACCATGAGCGGATGAAGTCCATTTCTGGGATGTTGTCCTGGTCTGTCTTCTGGACTAAGCCATTGGTATCGAAATTTAATGTTATTGTAAAGAACTCATGTTTCATCTCCGGTAACGATCCGGTTCAAAAACGGCTCTTGATTGCAATGCTACAGAAGCGCAGTGCAAGCGTCAATTATTTGCTGAAGATTATTTTGCCATAGGCGGTATGGTCCACATTTTCCCAACCTACGATTTTTCCCATTTTTGTGAGGTGTCGATGGATGGTATGGATGAGTTCCCTTGCGAGGCCCATTACCGTAATATAACCCTCTCCATACGCATTTTACATTTATCTAAAGGCTTCACTTCCATTCTGGTTTTTCCGGAACAAAAACAATAAAATATACATCCATCCCTTAATACATCCATTTCAAAATTCAGTTAAAAATGCTTGCAATGATGTTAATACAACGAAATTTTCAGACTAAATGACTAAATTTTTTCCAAATGCTAATTTCAATAACGGTTTCAGAATTAAATTGGTTTTGTGCATTTTATGGCATTTGGAAAATAACTCCCGACAAAAACCCGCAATACTTATACTGCAACCTGATAGTTTTGACATGCCAGCCAAACTCGCTGCTCCATCAAGGTTGGTATTGAATTAACCGATACCTTCAAGATCAATAATGATTTTAAAATCAATTCCTCGGGAGGCAATTGAGTAACAGAGCCCTTTTTCGTAAGACCAAACTGGCTCTATACAAGACCCTTAACATCCCGGTTTATTCTACGGCACAAAAGGTTAGACTTTCTAGAAAGCGGATTAAGAAGAACTTGGCCGTTTCGAGGGAAGTGACCTCGTTTGTATTACAGGAACATCGGTCTAGTCAGGCGTTTACAGATCTAACGTATGAGGTGGCTACACCAGGTTCAGCGAATGGACGACGCAGCTCAGTATCCAATCATCGAGTCTAACCCCAAGAGATGGGCTCCGTCCTTTACGTGGAGAATTTTGCGACAAGATTACAGTATACACCTGCATATAGTCCAGCTGTTGCCGAAACCAAAGCTACAGTACCATAGCTTGTAAGCAGGGTCATGAATTGGACTTTTAAGCAGCTTGAAGCTTACCCTTACTTTAATCGGAAAATCGTGCGCCATATCGACAACGAATTACATCTTCGTTAAAAACGACATTGATCTGGATGATGGTTCAAGAAGGATTGTGCTTCGTGTCATACTGCCCATATTACGAAATGGATCAGTGAATTGACCTCCGAGATCGCGCTATTTGGCGACACTCGACTACTTATTGTGGGGATATGTAAAATTTTTGCTAATAAGCCACAAACTATTCATATGTACTTGTAGTCTTCATCAAGAACAACCGAGGAAGCCAGATGCCTGAAGTAGTGTTCGAAACATAATGTCATGAACAATTCTTTATACTGAATAAATATTATTGCTTTCAAACACTATCTCAAAAAAGGTCTTCCCTCGAAGAACTTCACGTGTAGACCATGTCAAAAATTAAGGAAGAATTTTGAAAGCAAGGTTTTCCTTGAAGGTGATGATCCAAAGATGATTTGTATGAACAAAGCAGTTGCGAGTACTTAGAAAATTCTCATCCACAACATTGAATGGCTAAGATACGTATTTGTAAACACAGACGCACCATACCAGAAAATAATCGAATCTACCTAGCAGGGAAAACGCAACAGTGAAACTTCCGTTTAGGTTACCCACATATTGGAAAAAGAACCAAATATGGTTCCAATACTGGTGCGCGATTTTGTTATTGAAAGCTCTTGTTCACTCCGGAGGTGCAAAGTGAGGTAAATGCTTTGTACCGTGCAGTAATTATCGTCCTTATAGTCAGAGAGAAAGTATTTTAAGAATTTCATTCGAAGGACTCAATCGTAGAACTACGGGTAATTCCATTACATTTCAGATCGGGTCCAGCAACTGACCCCCTGAAACGACAATACCATTCTGTGGATTTATTCAGTAATCAGCTTTTTGCTCCAACCAACTGTTATACTCGTAGGAAGACTGGCCTACACTACCGGAGGAAGTTAAATCACTTTTCTTATCGAGAATTGTGTAAAGAGCTCAGTTCCAGCTTCCTGTGCAGAATTTTTGCTTCTGCATCTTCTCGTAGTACCATAATATCATAGCATTTGTTCTGACCAAAGAAACAAGCAAGAATATACAATAAGATCTGTCACTGATTTATTCCCGCTATTTGTATTTTTTCCCCGCCTTTGATACTGCTTCCAATCTGTCTGTCAAATATATCTATTCGCCGAACCAGCAAAAGTTGAAGTCTTGCTTTTTCATTCTTTTCTTTGATTCGTACGCAACCGCATCTGATTATTGTACCTCGAGATGCTCTTGTCGATAATGAATTATATTGTTGCAAAATTATAAAATAATGAACCTTTTGTTAACCCCAATCCAATTAACGCCAATTATCTAGAACTCTTACTCTTATAAAGACTTTCGAAACACTCTGTGGAATCAAAAAACTGATCTTGTCCTCTTTTCGAGGAAATATAAAATTCCAATATTAAACCTCCTTCAATTAACGATACCAGATTAGTCTTCTCCGATACAACGAATTATATGAGTCTCATTTAAGACAGGAAACTAAACACCTAACCTAATGTTCAAGAAAGAGCCAAGAAAGCTACAATAGCTTTATTCACTTGCAAAAAGCCATTGGGAACGAATGGGGCCTTCAACCTCGCATAATTCACCGGCTATACGTCTTGGTTATAAGACCGATACTCACCTACGGGTTGGTTGTCTGGTGGACGATCTTAGGCAATGCAGTCAACTGCGGCAAACTAAGCTGAGTCAAAAAAAATTCTGTTTAACTTGACACTCCACGATATTTTAAACAGGCAAGCCAGCAGCTATTCGCTTTAAAGGGAAACTATTTGGCCACGCTAATATTCTTAATACACTAGCAATCCTTACAGAGAATATCAGTTACACTATGCCCTCTGGATCCTTCTGAGATGACGTTTTCATGGATGACAAGTGAATCCACTTCTAAACAGATGGATCTAAGACTGATAGCGAGGTTGGTGGCGGTGTTCTCTCAGGTAAGCTTAATCTAAACCTCTTTTTCCGTCTTTCAAATCACTGTAGCCTGTTCCAGGCGGAGATTTTGGCGATTAAACAAGTCTTGTCCTGGCTGAAGAAAAACGTGAAATGTGCAAGGATTATCCGCTTGCTTTCAAATAGCCAGGCCGCTATCAAGTTCCTGAACTCAGTCTTACTAAATTCTAGAACCGATCTTGACTGTCGATCATCACTTAGAGAAATGGTAGTTTATTTCACCTATGTTGGATGCCCGGACACAGAGACATTGCAGGGAATTGTAGGATCGACGAACTCCCCAAAATTGGAACCACTCTATCTATTCTACCGGAAAACGGTTGCATAGGTGTCATCACTGGGCACTGCCTTATAGGCAAGCATGCAATAAGGCTTGGCGTCTTTATAAATGATTTCTGCAGAAGCTGCATCCACGAGGAGGAGGAGAAGACAATCCTCCATCTACTCTGTACGTGACCAGCTCTCTCCCAAACTCCACTTAGGAGCTTTCTTCTACAATGATTTAAGCGATCTAGATAATATAGACGTTAACAGTCTCCTGCTCTTCATCATAAGATCAAATTGGTTCCATTAGTAAGAGGATCATATATCCACGTGGCATCAAAATGAGCCAATACGCCTCAGAGGAAGTGGGTTTATCTTTCCAACAGCCACTCTTACCTAACCTAATCTCATGTCGAAGATCATAGGGGAATGATCGAATTTCATACGAGCAGAACTGCTTAGAAATGCATCTGTCCAAGAATCAACATGCAAATTTTCGCTTGACAATTTTCATCGACATTGAGGGTGCTTTCGACATCACAGCATGTGTGACACGAATTTTGTGGGTAAGAGCAACACTTGAAGCTCTCAATAGTTTTAACTTCTACGCGCAGACATACGAGTATGTAGATAATGTAGCTGCTTTAAAATACAGCCAACTATAGACGTGATCGATGGTTGGTGTACTCATGTACAATGGGTATTTAGTTAATCCTCTCAAGACTGAGGTTGTTCTCTTTACGAGAAAGAGGAAGCCGAGAGGTCTGTCCAATCTAGTGCTTAAAGACATCACCATTCCTATTTTCCAACAAAGCTAAGTATTTCGGTGTCATCATGGATAACAATTTTCTTTGGGTTAAACAGGTCACGTCAAAAGACCTCCAAAGCGCTATCGGCCAAAACAAAGGAGTTGCTACCTAGGCACATCCTCTGGATCTACACGGCTATGGTGGAACAAATTTTCACGGAAATACGTTACTGCTGTTCTTATAAGTTTCGAAAGAACGGACTACCTCGGTTGCATAGATGCTTAGCCAAGCACGTCAAGCTCTGGTTTAAGCAAATTAGCTCTAGATCAAAGGAAAAGACCTTTGGTACGAGTATTAATATGATTAGCTGCACTTTTAAGGCCATCAACCATTTAATTTTGATGACCTTGTCCGTCGACAGTTTCTGCACTGATCTTATGGACATAACATCATCTGATGTTATGACACCAAAACTCCTGTTGATGCGAAAATATGAAATCGATTTTCCTTGTGCCCATGATAGGTGTTGGCCAGAGTCTAGACCAGAAAAGTAATATATTCGAATCTTTACGGATGGCTCGAAAACCGATTTAAGATGCGGCGTTGATGTCTTTCTGGAAGAGGACAACGTAATATTTCACTGCCCATTCGAAAACCGGCATCTGTCTTTCAAGCCGGGATGACTACACAGATTCCTATTCGCCCAGGTGGGGGAGCGAAATATTTGGGTGGAGTGACATTTACGCTCCATGTAAAGCCTGGTTGAGAACTCTCATGAGAACTTTCCTCAGTAGGAAAGACTGAAGACTGCTTTCAGGTGTTGTATAAGAGTGTCAAATACAGAGCGGAACACTATTTCTGTTACTGTCCGGCCGACGCTCGCATTAAGATGCAATTACACGTTGTTGATGTAGGTACTAGTACGAGTACTATAGGCACTTTAGCACTGTAGCGTTTACTCATTTTTCTGCGAAAGAGTGGACAATTCCAGTAAAAGAACATAACATACAAGGACTACAATGGACTGGTTCTTTGTCTGAGTTCTCTGTTCGCACAGAAAAAAATGTATCATAGAACAAGGGAAAAGAAAAGTCGACAATAGTCTTATAGTTAACGATAATTTAGTCCTCATGGTACTGGACTAGATATTGTGTGCCCTGTTTTCAACAGACAAATGATACCCTCTATCTAGCCGATTTTTTCGAGAGAGAGAGTATGTCGAGTAAAAAGATTCCATACATAGCATGAGTCCTGGCCAAAACATGATGGCTTGAACCTATCAAAAAACACAGGCTCTATCTGTCACGTATTCATGATGGGTCGATAAATCAGCACTTGGTACTACTTGTGAAGTAAGGTGTTGATTGAAATAAGGTTGGCTGCAACTCGGAATTCTGGTCGACATTTATACACAAATACCTGAGCCCCACATCAATGTATTGTACTATACTTCGCAATCAAATTACCTTCGAATGAAGAAGAATGTCTGACAAATTACGAAAATACCTAGAGGCAGAAACGTCACATAAAAAGAAAATTCAAAGAGACTCAAGCACTCTTGATATTCAAACAAGTACACAGATACTTATAGAGCGACTCATTTCACTAGATTCACAGATATGGAAAAAATTCTACTCCTTAGTCAAAAAGACTACGGGCGAAGGATTCTACGAACTTATGATCGAAAATATGCCTCCCCTTAGAAGCCCCTGAATAGAATAATTCAGAAGAATTCAACAATGAGGCAGATATCTGCAAATCAAAATCTAAGTTTGGCATGGAGGAAAGGATAACATTCTTCAAAGTTGCACGAATCCCTATCTATGCCTGTCCTGCGAAGAATTCCGTTCAAATTTTTCAAATCCGATTAAAATCAAATACTCCTGCTTCAGCAACAACTTCACGATTAAGTGGATTCAATTTCCTATCTACGAGTATTTCCCATGATTGGTTCAAATTCGTATATTATTTTCCCTTAAATGAGTACAAAGCCATAATTCGTCTTTTCAGGACGATACTTAAAAAATCCGACATGCAAACGTTCTCCTACATGTATACTCCTATATACGAGTACTTGTAGAAGGAAACAATTTGAATTGGAAAACCCGACAGGTGAAACCGAATACGGTTGCCTTCGGAAATGAAGTTCATCCAATTTATCTGTACGATAATGAACGTCATTCGCTTGACTCACGGAATATCAAATGTTCACTCAGGTGAATCTTTAAGTTTGAGTTGCTTTGAATGCGATTGAAATTACGTTGATAGGGGGGAGTTACGATTACGAGTATGTAAAGACGGAAAATTGGAAAAATCTCATCCAACTCATCGAACAGTTCGGATTTGATTGATTTCTTTTTCTTATCACTAAATACTCGTAGATGGAATGCGTATAAGCATAGCCTTCAAATTGAAATTTTAACAATGCCTGGGAACTAGAACTTCGAAGGTAGAGCCAGCATGTAGCATGAGATCAGAACCAGAAGAAAGAGTAAGAGAGTAACTTGTCATACAAAAATAGAAGTGCGTTTGCGGTTATGTTTCCAGCCTAACCACAGGCAGGATTCAGGAAATATTATACAAAAAACCCCACCACAAGCTCTTCAAAATTATAATCAACAATTGCATAGTGGGTATAACCAACGTACATAACGTATGAATGAGTTAAAACTGCACTTTATAAAGTATTCCTGCAATTTATGATACCCATAGTGTAGATTAACGTAGCTAACCACTCAGACGAGTTGAAAGACAGAGCTTTTATAAATAGTGGCATTTAAATTATTTATCTTATTCGTTTTTGGGGTCATATCTCCACACGCCTATAAACGCCTATATGTTCAGAGAAGGAGATTTAACGTCGAACAACAAACCGCCAGAATTTCAATGCCTTTACAATCTACATTAATTGCTGCAGAAGAGTGGCATCAATACCCAGACGCCGCCAGCAATGGCACAACTGATGTACTGGGTTCGGCCCGACTAGCTGCACGAAACCCTGGGTTTTTCAGTTTTTCAGTTTTCAATACATTTTATTTTCTTAATCACTAATTCTTACATACTAACAAAAAATGCTTAAATGCTAGCTTACAATTACTTAACAATCTTATACTAAACCGAAACCCTGGGACCTACATGAGGATGGATCGGGAAGCTGCTGACTGTCCTTTAACTTGAATTGGGCCAGCAGCGCAACAATCATTATTTCCCAGTAATGGTCCTCGGTAACTGCATGAGTAAGCCCTTACTGATACAGAAGAGATTAAAATATATGATGGACCAACTAATGGCCTCGGATAGAAATGGACTCACGACAACGATCTTCGGATCTGCACGTGGACTGTTCGGAGTTTTAACAGGCCACGTCCAGCCGAGCAATTAGCAGATGCCCTTGATTGCTATCACCCAAATATTACCGCCATCTACGATATATACGAGTACTACGGTGATTGCTATGGGGAAAAGAAAGAGCGCTTATTGGGATGCGGATTTGTCATATGCGGCAGACTTAGGCGAGAAGTCTTTAGCTTCTGACACTTTAGCAAGCGTCTTATAACAATCCGCATCAAGGCTAAATTCGTTAGCCCAATATACCCCCATGACCCCTACGGAAGCCAAGGATGACTCCACTTAAGAATGTTTCTACGAGCTACTCGACAAGCCATATGAGCAATGTCCGAAGAATAACATTATACGAGGTGATATTTTAACGCCAGGATGGGAAAGGAGGGCATCTTTGGTAGGACAGTTGGTAAGCATAGTCTACACGACACCACATCTGGTAACGGACTTAGACTTACTGACTTTGGGGCGGGACGAAGTATCAGCATCCTGATGACTGATCCACAAAAAGAAAGGAGTACCCTTCAACTGTACCAACTATCGAGGTATAAGTCTCCTCAACATTATTTATTAATACAAGATCTTATCTGGGAAACCCTTCATTAACGCCTTCACGCGTTTCAGCGTGATTTCTGACCAGGAAAGTCCGGAATCGAATAGAATTTGGCAGATTCTGGAAAAGACTCAACAAGTCCAAGTACTCAATTTTATGACAGCATTTTTATAGACATGCTGTACGAGTATAGAGCCATATCTAGTTTCGACATCCCTGCCAAACTCGTCCATCTTTGCAGAATGACAATGGAGAACTGCTCCAACAAGGTCGGTAACGGTAATGCGCTGACTTCCTTAACATCATACTAGAAAGAATTGTACGGAACTCACAAAGGAACACTGGGAGGAACATGCTTTCAAAAGCCTGTACAACTGCTGGCGTACGCTGATGATATGGACACAACTGGCAGTGAGCAGTCACCAGTGCGTTCGCTAGTATTGAAACGGAAGCTGAAAAAATGGGTTAGGCGGTAAAGGAGGGAAAAAACCAAATATATGCTGTCTACAAGAAGGGACACACAACATCGATGAAATGGACAGAACCTCACAATCGACATCTATAATTTGGAGGTAGTAAAGGACTGTGTCTACCTCGGCTCTGCTAAAAATTCTTCAGCAGAAATAAAACGAAGAATCACTCCAGCGAATCGCTGTTTCTTTTGGCTAAAAAGGCAATTGAGTAGTAAGGCCTTACCCCGGAAAAGTAAGGGACTCTCTATAAGACCTTGATCATCCCATTCCTACTTTATAGCGCAGAAGCATGGATGAAGCTGATGAAGATATTCTCAGCCGTTTCCCGTTTGCCGTTTGCATTGACGGGCATTGGAGGAGAAGATTAAAGGACGAACTATACGAGATGTACAGTGATATCGACCTAGTTAGAAAAGTGCGCACTAGTCGCCTGAGATGGTTAGGACAGGTAGAGGAAGTGGACACCAATGCTATGTCCCGCAGGATCTACGAATGTAACTCGGAGGGGTAACGCAGTAAAGGAAGACCTCATCTTAAGCGGCGCGCACAAGTAGACGAAGACCTCAACCGACTTGGAACGCGCAACTGGAAGCAGTTAGCTACAGACCAGGCTAACTGGACAAGCTTGTTTGTTGAAGCCCAGGTTCACCCCGAACCACTAGTTTAATGCTCGCCTATGAGCAGCTCAAAGGGGGAAGAATATAACTCACTAAATTTTAAGCTCGCATATGCCGGAATATCCATTCCTAGTTTATCTTGTCTGGCAAACTCATCAGATTGTACAGAATAACTATGAAGAACACCCGCTGCTCTGTAGACGTCAAAAGCAACCTCACCTAAACCTATGATGTCGAAAAATGATTTTGACCATATGATGCACTTCATGTGACTTTTTAAACATCATATAGTACTCTCAGGTCATTACTAGGAACACTCATTCTAAAGTCTAAGAGACTATTTGCATACACTAATGACATTGATTGCAATGGCAGAACATAGCGGGCTTTCACCGGTACTCATGCTAGAATTAAGGCTGCTTAAGTCTGCTTGTCCATCTTGCGCCTCGGACGCTAATTGAATGTGCCGAAAACGGGATAACTTTCACACCACAACATTTTGTTCAGAGACGAAGTTCATTTATGGTTGAATAGCTAGATAAATTACATACGAGTATGTATATCGACAAGCAAATTTCCGCTTTTGGAGTGAAGGAAATCAACAAGCCATTATTGGTGGATTGTTGATACAACCACAAAAAATCGCTGTCGGTGTGATTTATGGGCTGGTGGACTCCAAAAATAATGTTACAGTCGATGGGGAGCTGTATAAATCCACGATTACAGACATTCTCGCTTCGTAAGTGAATGGCCTTAATGTGGAAGAGCTGTGGTTTCAACAAGACTGATCAGCATGCCACACAGCGAACGCCACAATCAATTTATTGAAGGAAACCCCGGAGCGTTTTACGGCAAGATGGTAGAAAATTTGACTTCCAGATTGCACCTTATATGAGCCAGCCCCAGCGCTTATACTCCCTCGCTAATGGCTTACAATTATCTCTCAAATAAAGCCAATACTATGACCGTTGCCACGATTTTTGTATGTTTTATTTAATTTTAAAGTTCTAAAGAAAAGCTTGTGTCAACAAAAAGGGATGCACAACATCGCCGAATTGGACAGAACGTCACAATAACATTGAGATAGTTAAGGATTTTGTCCACTTCTAATCGATTTTTTAACTCTGAAAATGACACCTCACTAGAAACCAAGCTAAAAGTTACACTTGCCTCTTATTTGGCCTTGATAGACTTTATATAAGACGCAAATCAGCCCAGTTATTATCTATGGCACTGAATAAGATAAGATTCTTTCTGTGTTAGCGAGCTTTGGAGCAGAACACAAAACAGCGAACTAGGACACTGCACCAGTTGACAATAAAAACTCTTTCATTAAATTTGAAACTTTACATGACAAAAACCTCACTTGAAAGGTTCGTGGTGGGAAGGCTTTAAAACAGTACATATACTAGTCGCTTCCGTGAAAACCGTGAAGCATTAGCGGGTCATCTGGCCCAGGAAGGCCGAAAACATCAGCTGATGAGCGAAGTGTGCATCTTGTGGCGGATTTTCATAATGAAAATCGTAGAGCAAAGGGTGGGAAAATACCTGACTTGATCACTTTTAAGCCACTGACTTTTCACGCCCTCATATCGGTAACATTTTACTTGAGCCCATCAGCCAATGACGTTTTGCCAAAATTACGTGAGCTACGTTCACCCTCATCATCAGTGAAATAGAAATAGTGGTGGTTTCCACATTCCGTCAGGTTACTCTTATCGGGCAGCTAAACAATCATTCTACTCTTCCAGTCTTAGAAGAAGGCTTCAATTTTCCAGCAGCCGGAGTTCTCCGGGCTTCAATCCAAGCGAACTGTGTTTTTATTAAGGGGCTCCTCATCGCCGACGGTATTCCACCTATACATGCGAGGAAATACGAATGCGGGTATTAGATTGAGAAGGCTCAGCTGATCGTCGGTCTAAATCGATGTTGCCTAAGTGGTTAAGCATTGCTGCAAAATGTTCCCGCCACCTCATCCAAAGCCAGCTGATTTCGGTACAATTCTTTTACTCGATGTAGTTTAGAACTTGGACCATCAGCAAATTCCTTTGTAACGCTATTCGCAGTTCAACCTTGATGGCAAGTGTTTTGATGAAGTTATCTCGTCTTATACACTATGTGGCACTTCTTTTCTCTTCATAAAGTAATAGACAAGCTTTGGGGCGCTCTGCTGCTGAGGCCCGCTATAATCCATACATCGATGTGTCTCCAGGTGTCTGCTAATAGCCATATAGATATTTCGGCTTTTTCACCTTCTACCGACTATGGTGTCTGGCTGCGGCGTAAAAATCTTTTCCACAGCATACTAGAGGAGTCGATATCTCAGGAGCAGAGCTGCTGATTGTTTCTTAACTCCTAGTGCATTTGGGGATCCCGGAGCCGGTCGGAAATATACCAGAGCACTCTGTACGAAACCGTGTAGTAGCTACCACTATATTGTGGTCGTTATCTATTGCTATGTAAGCACCATGTTGGTTACGGATATGTGGAGTGCAGTTGCTAAAGCATCAGTTTTGGCAAAATGATCGATCTAGGCCGATGTACGTTGTCAATTAATCGAGACTAATGTTGTGGAAGCATGTTATCACCATTTCTTGTACAATATTAAGGCCAAAACGACGTCAGCATAAAAAAAAACTACCCAAACTAACTATGCAGGACTATTTTTTTTTCTGAAACACGACCAAACCGGGAGTATTTGTGTTCAGCAAAATTCTTGTACATGTTTCATGTTACAAGACCAAGGCGTTCCTGCCTTATAATTACGAGTACTTTCTGGATATGTATCAGTCAATAAGGCAAAAGGGAACTGCTTCATCCACTTTTGTCCAAGTCTGAAGTTTGTCTGCATATGCTTGCCCTATTCCCTATTCCTAGGTGCTCTTGTGTGCTTTCGTTTCTATGTTTATGCTTCTCATAAAAACTTTTCAAAATTCACATGCCCGGTACATCGATTTAAAACATCCTTCCAAACTATGGGAAATATGCTCCATAAAGAAAACTAAGAGTTTAACTTCTTTCCGATTAAAGGCGAATTACATCGCAAAGTCATTTGCTCCGTCGCATCATTGGTCAATTTAAAAGAAAAATAAAAATTCAGAACTTCAGAATCTATTGTACTTTCTGATAATCCTTCACAATTCACACCAACAAATAAAAAAGGACCCAAGTGGGTGTGAATAAACCTAACCAAAGCTACCATTAAAACAATGCAAACAACTCTTTCCATGGGGAGACCTTTCACTTCTGTAACCCTGGCTACATTAGCATAAGCCAGTTGGAGAATCATTTCGGAATTCTCACCATTTACCTTTTCTTAATTTATGAAATGATTACGTTCGCAAAGAAAATTACATTCGCAAAAATTAATTGGTATTCGCAGTCTGCGGAAATAATTCCACAGAGTCCTGGTGTGAGATTTTACTCCTTCTGGACCTACCCAGCAATTGCCAATAGACGTTGCCTTCCTAGTGCCCGCCATGAATTCATTTCCTCTAAGTCATGTTTATGTATTCAGAGAATTTGTGGGTTTGTTCATGGTGATAAAAATAAATTAAGTCCCTGAAAAGGTAAACACCTACCCACGGATACAATGGCATTTGCCAAACTATTAAACGGAAGATTCAAGTTCTATTATATTACTATCTTCTCCGTTTCCAACAAATGGTTGATGGTTCAAAATTTAATTAGGCGACCGAACTTTGCCCCTAGTAAGATTGTAAACAGCATAAATTAAACATTGTATCCAGTTTTGAATTGTAAATATAATAAACACCATCGCCGTCACAGGCACAAGTGCGAAACACGCCAATTACTACAAGAAGAATAGAAACATTAACGGAAACACTTGTCATGCACTCGTACTTTGTACATTTTTGAGTACCCTCTCACGTGGTTGGAATGTCAGCGGCGCAAATAATTATTGTCATTCAATCAAATTCCTGATGACACAATAAATCTGTCAATATTCATTAGTCGATAGCCATGTGGAGGAGCAGATACTCGTACTTATGAGAATTGTTTAAATCTATTGTCGCATGCTACTTAATGGGCGAGCAAGTCACAAGCCCAACGATAATGACAACGAAACGGTTGAGAGTGACAGTATTTGTCAGAGGAAATCTTTGTCGTACGACCGACAACCAACGACAGTCATGTCATAAGTACCGAATCATGAGTTGTAGCCTTGTAATCGTATAGTCAGTACACCAGTGCAGCTTATAAGGAGTTAAATTGAGCACATTTGCGACAACAACCGGCAATAGCCTGTCGTTGTAATATTCAGTGTATCTAATTGGGGGAGGCATGTGCTGATCTATTGAGTAGATAAGATATACTCGTATACAAGTACATTTTTGTTGATGTTATCGTTGTGGCTGCTGGCAGATGGCCTTGCAGATGAGAACATGATTGTAGTAGTACGATAGTAATTAGTCATATCACAGGAAAAATTAACGATGAATGACGTCAAAAGATTCGCATGCACTTTGCATGCAATAGACTCGGAATGGCCATGCGGCTATGGAATGCCTCATTTAAATCTTATTGAATGCGTTATGATTTTTGAGACATGCTCTAAGGAAAATTAGTTAAAAGTGGGGAAGATCTACTCTCATGGTGATTGCACGTGATCGAATAGGTGCTGCGCGTTCAATGCAAGTGATGCGACAATCGTTTTTGTGATGAAGTGATGAAACATAAACCACGCCTTGAACTAATTTAATTTTGACAACTTATGCCCATTGCTTTCGAATTTCGACCCTTTTTACATACTAGAGGGCAGCCGCAAAATAAGCTGGATCATCATTATCATACTCGAATCATACACCTGATGTGCCTTAGCCAATTATCGAAAAAGTTGAGCTATCTCCTAATGGCATACAGACCATAAGCAAACTGGAGAGTTAAAGAAAAGACATTGAAAAGGCCCAGAAGACCTACTCCAGGCTTTACATCACCAATCATTACCATAGTAAATCGACGAAGTCTACACCCGAAAAGCTCCTCAAAAAGTACAAGTACTAATTGCGTAAGTAGTGTGGATACAATGAGAACCTATCATCTGCAGCATGCTGCACGTAATAAGCTCACACTAATACGTTTCATTTGACACTCGTTATCCGTCGATTCAAAACTCCATGAATGATGTTCTTCGAATGTTATGTCCTTTAACGAACCCCATGTAGGTGAACAACTTAGACAGCCTTAAGGCAGATCTAACCACCATCCACGAAATGCGACAGAATGTACTGGGTGTAAGAAAGATTAAAAAGAGACATATGCTAAATGTCCTGAGCATTTTTTGTTTATAATTAGCGCGTGCTCAAGGGGTTATTTATACACTAAAAATGTTTGCACACAGCGCGGTTGAACATGATGCTAAAATCGTCTTAAGCGACTTTAATGAAAAGTTAGGAAAAGAAGACCCCCTTGGGTTCATGTATAGACATATTGCCCGTATGACATCCCCTCCGAGAGCGGATTTAAGCTTATCGACTTCGCTTCGGGTTGAAATGTCATCAGAGCAAGCACGCATCTCGATATTTTTTCATAAGGGGACCTAGCGATCTAATGATCAATGATCACATTGCGATAGACGCAAGGCCCGCCACCAATAATCTGAGTTTCCGAACTTCCTGAAGTGCCAACATTACCTCGAACCAGTCAACTAAGGCTTTTGTCTATTCATTGTAGCTTTAACTCGTTCAATGTGTTGTTCTGACAGTATCTTGTCCCGAAACCCAGTGGCAAAGCTTCCAATAGCCATCAGAGATGGAGCCTCTCATTTGTTAGCCTTGGCCCTACCACCATGGCAAAAGAAGGAAAGACGAGGACCGACTCTCAGAACGAAAAAAAAGAGCACGAAAGGAGAGCTGGAACAACATTCGGAAACTTTACCAGAAGGTATGAAGAATATGTAAGAAACAAAGTACAAATGGCCTGCACAGACGGATAAAGTAATCTAGCAGCAGATTGCTGAAGATATGAGAGAACCATTTCAGCAGACGAGTGATGTGTGGAGATATTCATACGCAAACTTAAGTGACAGCCTAGCTTCCCAGATATTCATGGTGTCAGGAGATGACTTATTGAGGAACATGCACCAAGGTATCTCTGCAATACGGACAAAACCATGCCGGCTGAATAGAACCTCAGTATTTTATGCCCGATACTGAATAAAGGAAACTGCATATTCTAGCGCCACATAAGTAAATAAGCAAGTAGGTCACACGTCTGGCTTCAACAAAAGCAACGCAATGATGCGGCCTGTAGAATGATACTATGATCCGCAAATTTAACCAAACTCTCAAGCGGTGCAGTATGATTATCAAAATTTTAAAACAGACCGAGAGTGGACTGGACGTGAAACAGGCTACAACATATTTACCAGCTGAAAAAAGGGTCACGTTAATTAAAAAAAATATTGCTAGAGTCAGAAGTTTTGAAGCTTCTATGCAAGATAATATAGAGTTATGTAAAAAAATATCTACGTTCAATAAAGAGTTACGAGTATAAAGAATATTGGTGGCAGTCTTTCAAATGCTATAATATTGCAAATCCTCATAGCATAGCCAACCGTATAGGTAATTACGTAAATGACAATAAACCTAAGCCGGGCTTTGAACTGCGTGGATACAACCAATTGAGTTCGAAGCCGAACATTTTTTTCCTAATTATCGTTAAGCAATTTTATCTAATATTTAAAAAAAAAATAAAACAAAAAATACTTTTGCTTAGTTTTGTGTACTATCTTGTGAAGCAAAAAGTATCGGAACATGTCTTTATATTTGCAAACACAAAGGTGAGTGACGTCGTCATTGAGAAGCCTTTAATCAAATCCCCATAGATATACAGCGCGGATACCCTTTGAAAGATTACCTTAATTATTTTCCACAAATTACCATATTTACAAAAACAAGTAAAAAACTGATTTCACCAAAACTTTCGAATCAACTTCACACTCAGACTCATTACTGACTTTGTCAGGGGCTAATACGATTAATAACTAGACGCCGACAAAGTGAATTGGGATCAAAGCACTTACAATGGTTTTTAAGTTTAAGTTTAAGTTAAAATTTAGCTTTAAGAGATAGAAATACGATAAATATTTCACGGCAGACATATCAACTAGAGAAAGCGGCGGTGATATCTGGGCGGTGACTCTCTTCACAGAAGTCCTATTTCCACGAAGCTGTGGTAATTAACGAACCATTACTACCAGCAATGACAGACGTGTGGATATTTGAGCTCAATAATAAGTTAAACAGAGGTTTGAACAATAAGAAATGGGCAATATTTATCGCCAAGTAGAAGAATACAGATGGGCATCTTAAAAGAGTAGCAGGTCTTGAAATCGGTAACGAACTGATGTAAGTTACAAAATTCGGTGCGCAACCTGTAAGAACTTTCGATCTTCATGTTAGAGGAGGACGCTGCTGTTATTTTAATGGCTCGTTTGACTCAAAATCCATGTTTTCGGGTCTAAAAAGCACTCACTCTCTCATTCCAATTACGAATACTATATAAAAGAAATCCTGGAAAAAATCCATTTATCTTCTTTCCCCCTATCAATGCATTAACAGCAAGCTCTTCGTGGCAGTTTGTGACAGCAACAATCCGTAACACCTCACTCTTGCATCCGCATCAATGGCATAAAAAAAAATCCACTGGCGCCACTATCTATTAAAGGAGTCGTCAGAGCATGCCAGCAACACCAGAAAACGCAATAAAATCGTGAGTCCATAAACAAAGGGATGAGTCTATTTTTAATTTGATTGTCCCTTCCGACCTAGTTATTTGTAAAAAGGGCAGTCAATCAGCCTACTTCCTAACACTATGCTGGAGAAGGAGAAAGCATGAGGCAGAGGGGGTTCTCCTCCTTCGTAGTAACCAGACAAATTTGGCAAGGACATCTAAACTAGAAATTACTTTGTAGACTGTTTATTACTTTGTCAATATATGCTGTTTATTATTCCTGGGTGTTTCCCAATATACTCGTATATATCACCTTGACAATTTTTGGTCTAAGTCAGCAAGGAAAGGACCACAAAATGCCACAAACCCAGGGCCAGTTAAAAGAAACACCCTTTTTTACGATAAGGTAAACAAAACTAAAATTTGATGGGTGGTTTGATATTAAGTTGGGCAAGCATTAATATACGTCAACCTATCGATGCCGCTGTAACTATGACTAGGCATCTCTGGTGCTTTTCTGCGACCTGAATCACGTTCCATCCAATCGGAGTTAACTTCCTACTTTGCTTGGCGAAAATGTTTGGCAAGAACAATTTAGCAGCACTATAATTCCCTGTAGGGAATGACTGAGCCTGAAAGGAGGATGTTAGGCGGATGAATTGTACTAGTAGCTTTTCGCCCAATGGGCTCCGTGGGGTTAACTAAGATTGAGAGGCAGTCAAAGGTCCCAGATGAGGACGGAGTTAGAGTTGTTGAATCTGTAAAACGGAAATGTTTTACAAGTTGTGACTTTGAACAAGTCAGCTGCACAACTAGCTGAGGCCCTGACTGGTATAAAGCAGGTATTATCGATGTACAAGAACTATGGCCCAGACACTTCCGTGATGAATTATCTATTTGAGAAAGATTAATTGTAAGCCGCAGATTGGGGTAAGATGCTTTGAGTTTCCATCACGTGAGCGAATATCATGTAACCATCTGCATTACAACTAGATTCCTCAACATCAGCCCGACATGCGCTTGAACCTCCACAAGGGAAAAAGACGTTGCTCCCAAAGAACGCTTCTACAAGCTAGGACCTAAGCTAAACCACTAAACCCGGTAGAATGCAACTATTGTTAGTACAAGATTTCACCACATCAATATTCACAAAGAGACATGGCAGTCACCTGATCATCAAACCGAATTGAGGTGAAGAATCATTGCGACGAAGACCCTCCTCTAATAATATACAGATACAGCCGAGATAAGTTTACGGATATCTCAAGTGCCGCAACAATGAAGAAATACTTGGAGAAAATTTAACGTTGGACAGCTGCAATCAAGGCAAATGGCTAGAAATGTATACTTATACATCTCGATAAGCTAATATAACCAGCATCAAGTTCAGTATACTAGTACCATTGATAACTCGAAACCGTCGGAAACACTGTGACTGACGTGCCAGGTTTCACCCGAAAAAATCCCACAAAACCCGTCATTTTATTAAGAGTACAGGCAAGCACACAAGCTAAACAATTCACCTTCGAAGCGGCGGCGCTGCATGGAAGTATGAGAGCAATGTGTGGAAGTTTTACCAAAATATGACAGGATCGTGTAGAATCAAACAGGCCTGAACCGAGATCAGTTAAGTTAAGCAAGAAGACTAAAGAATAGAGTCACTATCAGCGCCGAGAATATGGAAAAACCATTTTTCTAGGCTGATAATGACTTGGTAGAGAGCATACACCGACACGAGCTGACACATAGATGGCGACTCTAATAACATATCCATACGATTTTCAATTAGTACCAACCTCAAACGATACGTGTCATGATGACATTTCGACCATTAGTCATCGAGACATTGAAGTTATAGTGACGCACCTTTTGAAATTTTCCGAAACATTGGAAAAAAAACGGGTTTCGTACGTTGATAAAACACTGTGTTATTTATTTTATGGGAAAAAGTACCGCTAAAACTCAGGAATGGCTTGAAAAGTGTTATAAGGAATCTGCTCCGTTGAAAGCAACTATTTGTCGCTTGTTTCCTGAATTCAAGCAAATGATGATGAACGTTCGGAACGCCCAAATGAGGCTATTACGCCGAAAAACATAAAAAAAAGTCCACAAAATCCTTTTGGAAAACCGTAAAGCGCAAGTGGGTGACGTAGCTGACATCGCAAATATATCCGTAGACCATGTACATCTGTTTGGGTATGCTAAAGCGGGTAGGGTGTTTGCTCACAATTTACCAAAAGCAACAACATGTTAATGATTCAAAGCGCTGTTGGGAGCTGTTTAAACGAAATAAAAATAATATTTTCATGCGATATGGGACAATGAATGAAACTAGGATCATATCCTATTTATCTGTTCGCAAACCTCAAAAATATGTTCCACGGAAAGAGATATGGCACCACGGAAGAGCTGATCTCCGAAACCGAAACGTATTTTGAAGGGTTGGACAAATCGTTCTATAAGACAGGCAAGCAAATGCTAGAACAGCGCTGGAATTAGTATATCGTATAGGAGACTACCTATATGGTATGTTGATGAGTAAAGACGAATTTTGCCAAAAATTGTTGTTTTTACAATATATGTTAGCCTCGGGACTTTTCGAACCCCCTATAAAGCCACCGGTCTCCTTAAAATTGTGTACAGTCTAAACAGCCATTATCGATGCATATGCGATAATTTACAGGTCGATGTAAAAATCGGTAGAAATCTCACCGAGGCTTTAATATCAAAAACGGGTTTAAACAAGGTGATTTGTGATTTGAGAACAAGAGATAGCCTGTTCGTCGTTTAAGATATGTATAGCAAATCGACACCAATGACATGAACACATCGGTCCAAAGTCTTTCTATTAAGAAAAAGTGACAACGCAACAGAGGAAGGCCTCATCTAAGGCGTCTCACGGAAAGGTAGAAGAGGACCTTAACAAACTCGATATGTGACACTGGAGGTAGTTACTCAAGGACTAACTGAAAAGGCTTATTAGTAATGAGCCAAGTGCATCCGGAACAGCAGCATCATCTACAGAAATATCTTCTCCAATTTGAAAAAGTTTGGTTCTGGGTTAGATTTACGAGTACAATACTCGTACACATCGATGCGGCTATCTGCACTTCTTTCACAGATTCAAGAAAGTTTGCCTATCTGCCGTAACCGACGTCCTGTAGCTCATTGCTGTTCATCATGATTTCTAACAGATTAATGTTCTAACAAGTTAAAGTTCTGTTTATGACAATGCTTACCTTCGGTATGAAGTATCTTAAGGCCTTGCTCGTGAGTAACGAAAGAAGAATAACTGACCTGATAGTGTGGGTCAAGTTGAATCAATTCTTAGCTAATTTAGCTGAACTCTGATTATGGATATTGAACTTAGCATCAGCTTTCAAATTATCTCTATTTAATTCAGTAATAACACTGATGGCACGAGTAAAAACTACCAAAGTGTATAACGTACTTAATTGACAGCTAATTATCCTGATGTAATCATTTATTCGTCGATGATTCTTTCCATGATCCATGGCACGCAGGACATTAATCTGACTTCCACGAGCCATCTCCTCTGTAGGCAAAGGCTGAAATTTCTGAATCAAGTCCAACATCACAATGGAACTCGTCTGAGTTTTTTTTTTTTTTTTTTGAAAATATTAACAAAAATGATGCCTGCTCGCAGAAAGAGCTCTTTTTAGCTCGAATATCTGCATCGATTTCAAATTTTCAGTTTCTTTAAGTTTCTTTCTTTCAGTTTCCAAAGGCCAACATCTATAACACCAGAGACGGAACATCTAACGTGTTCTAGGCAGCACTATAACTAATCTTTTGAAATTAATGCTCCCGCAAACAATAGACTACTAAGGCGGTTTAGATGAAAGCAAACAACTAGTATCTTTTAAATCCTACGCCATTAAGTCAAATTGTTCGAGTTAACAGTATCTGAATCTTAGGACAACACATTGAGGTACCTGTTTGTTTCTTGATTCGAAAAGATCGATGTCGGTGTCTTCCGTTGGCGAACTACCGTCGATATTGCTCTTTTAAAAGCCTCGTACTGGATGCATCTATCAGTCGAAGAATTTTTTGTCATAGTTATAAGCATATCGCTATGATTAAAAAAAACTTTCTCACTCTCACCCTTAGAAGATCCCATAAATGTACTTTCTATATCCACTGGACCTGCAAAGGACCATCGTATTACTCACCGTATGAACGTTTTGCCCACATAGCTACTGCAAGGATTGAGCACAGGCTGGCACTATAAAACATTTATATGATGATGATATGAAGTAAGTGCCTAAGTAAGTTCTCACTGCCTTCTAGATATATACTATAATATAGGGTGACTAGATAAGAACGATAGGAAATAAAAATTGATTCTGGATTTATTTTGAAGTTACGTGCATGCCATTTTGTGTGGAATAACACAACATTCAAATGGCCGCCGCGGCTTCCCTGTAGCCCTAGAAAAAATAATCGAGTAGTGTCAAATCGCATGATCGCCTCAGCCAGTTGAAGTATGTTCGCCGTGACCCAGTCGCCAAATTTCTTCATCACAACTTCGAGCGTTGCGTCGCTTGTATATCATGTAGCGCCGTCTTGTTGGAACCATAGCTCGGATATATCGATGTTGTCGAGGTCTGACAACAAAAAGTTGGTTAACATCACTATATACCTGAGACCATTGACGGTAACGGTGTTTCCTTCCTCATTTCGAAGGAAATAAGGTCTGATGATGTCGCCATACCATAAATCGCACTAAACAGTCAATCTGTGTGGATGCATTGATGCTTAACCGAACACTTTTGGATTGTATTCGTTCCAATAATGGAAATTTTGCTTGTTGACATAGCCACTGAGCCAAAAATGGGCCTCGTCCGCGAAGATGATTTCTTGGTCAGAATCCGGATCTCCGGCCAACATTTCCAGCATCCAATTAGCGAACTCACGACGTTGTCTATGGTCGTATTCGGCTTCAATTCTTGCGTCAGCACAATCTTATATGGATGTAGGTCCAAATAAGCCGAGTTGACTCTCTAGCGATGCCCAATTCAGCTGATCAGCGCCGTATCGACATTTCTGGGTCTTCTTCGACACTACGGCGGCTATGTTTCTTCATGTCGCACCAATCTCTGTCTGGTTGGTGGCTTAAGTTCCAAAAAAGTAAATTCATACTAAAACTTTTCCACAGAGCGACGAATTGCCTGCACACTGAAGCTATGATGACGACCAACCTCAAGACGAAATTCACGTTACGTATTTACAACTGAGCCGGAATTTCGACAACACTTTTTAATAATTCCCGTTCGGCAAGCGTAAAACGATGCATCATGAAATGGCAAACCCTACAGGATATTTTGACAGCTGGATGTCATTGGTAGCTTTAACAGCTGCTGGAACATAACATTTTGGAAAAACTATTGCTATCTGGCCACCCTTTACATATAAAAAATACAAGCTAGTTTTGAATGGCGGTTACTATTACACTATCAAAGTTCGTTTGTAAATGCTGTAAGTCCCTAAGGGAAATCGCTAGCAGATCCGCTGAACTCATAAATCTTTCAGGCAGCAATAATGTGAATAAACTGCCCATACAAAGCTTTAAAGCTTCCTAGTTGTTTCATTAAATGGATGAAATGAAAATCCAGGGGGGACGTATTCACTTTAGTGGCCGAATCCTAAACAAGTGTGAAAACTTTTAGAAAAATAATCTAAAAAGGCATTGTGTCTTGTATTCACTTCGAGGATGCCTCTAGAAGATCCTCTTGTATGCCTTGGATTTTCTTGATTCGAGACCGACCTATCGTGCATACAAAATAATTGATAAATTCTTATTTGTTTGTCCCGTTTACAGTGAATTCTTTAAGACACCTCTGGACTGAAACTCAATCCTAATTTCCTTACTTTTTTTTAAATTCATTTTAATAACAAATCAAAATGAGATTGTTAATTTTGGAGGCATTATATGAAGCAACATTTGAATGTATCCTTCCATAGTTCAATGCTATTGTAATCTAACAAAAAAGGCTCTTCTTTTATCTGTAAGGAATAAGTTAGACGTTACGAGTATCCTTATCATCCTTAACATTCAATCGACATAATAAACTTCAGAGCTTAAGCCATCCAGAATGTCACATCACAATCAAAATACACAAGATATATTTTTTTTCTTTATATTAAGGCACCAACTAAAGCACTGTAGAATTGTTGCATCTCAATTCAGAAGGGAGAATTGTATACCCTTTTGTTTATTAAAAGAATGAAAATACAAATAAAAGTGAACGAGAAATAAAGGAATGAATACAAGTACAACTAGATACATTGGGTTGTGTTGGAGAAATGAAAATCCAAAATGGTTATCCCTGTAAATAGAAAAAAGGAAGCAAACAAACGATACGCATCACAGTAAATATCTGCCGGACTTGTAGCTCAGGTAATTGTCTAGCTATGAGAAGAGTATCTGCATTTGGAACTATACCAGATTTAATTTAATAGATTGGTTCAGGAAAGCTTTTCGCTATTAGTATCCGTTTAGGACAATGATGTCGGATGCAGATATCCCGCTTTTTAGAAAGAATAAAAAGCGGAAACAATCTCCACACTGGCTTAGTTCATTTCTCTTTATGCACTGGAACAATGTACCCAAGACGAAGAAAAATAAATGCTGGTTTAAAAAAAAAGTTTGAATGTCATTATACAATAAAATAGGAAAGCTCTAACAAGCCGCAAAAGTAAAATAGGACATAGAACTCTTTGGATTCTACAATATGTAGATCGTCAAACTCCTTATTATAGGTTCCCACAACTAAAGCGAAAATTCATGCGCCACAAACTGGACATCCTAGATAGCGAGATTGGATGAAACGCAGCATACAACCTTGCGTAACTGTCTACTATGGGAAGCCAATGAGCACCATTCGCGAATATGGTGTAGGTCTTACTTAACCCTAAAGTAAGAGGCAGCCTAATGCCCATTTTATCATATGGGGACAGGATATTGATGACGGGGTTTATGGCTAAGGTCAGCAAGATACCCATTGTCCAATGCTACGCTGCTCAAAACTAGGCAGAGATATCGTGATTGTGATGGAAGATTGCGACGCGAAGGTAGACAACGGCAACACCACATACAAACATAGAATGGGAACACATAGCCTCAAAGAGGCAAAAAATAAAAACCGCGAAAGGTTTGTTGACTTATGTAACGTCAACCGGACACTGTTTGATCAGACAAAGACTGTCATACAATCTGTTTGCCTTCTGGTTCTGCATTTGCTGCAGACATCAATCTCGGCAGAAGGCAAAAGAGTCAAAATACATGTCTGACAGCAGAAACTTGGAGACGGACATTGATCTAAGTCTCGGTAGTAAAGCGTCCCAAACTAGAAGTCCAACACCAAGACAAAACAAGCGTAACCACATCTAATAAGAGGGCAGGACTAAAATTTGGCGACTTCGGTTAAGATAGTTTGCCAGATGGTTGGGACATGTTTCAGCAGCGCTCAACCACGTAGGCAACAGCGTCGAAAAATGAACTGCAGATACCATAAACGAAGTCCCGATGAAACCACTTCAAGCAATGTTGAGCACACTTTGGTGTACAGCTACTACTTAGAAGAGCATGGGAAGGCGATGATTTCCCCGAATATAAGAAGAACGAGCTGATTGTTAAGCTGCCCAAGAAGGGATACTTGATGGAACGTATTAACTGAAGGGGTATATGGATTCTTCAGACGGTAACTAAATAGGCTGAATAATCCAAAATCGAGTAAAAAAAAATCTTGATCCAACGCTTGGCATTAAACAGCCAGGTTTTCGTGTTGGTGCATCCTGAATCGACCGCACCAACAGATTACTAATCATCATTAAACAATGGGTCGAATTATACATCTCCGATACATATGGTGATGAAAGCTGATTTCGAAAAGGTATTCGACAGATTGTATGGAGGATCTTGCGCAGGAGAGGTATACCAGAATTCAAAGTACGGAGCGAAATGCAACTTCCACTACGCCCATGACCTGCTCTCACATATGGTATTGCGCCTGGATCAAATAGTCCATAAATTGGAATTTCAGTATAACATCAGTGTCCCTCAACTTAATATTGCCGAACCAGATGGGAAAGTAAACAAATTTCCGTATCTAAGAACTAAAGCAGATGATGGCACCGAACTGGATACAGAATTCGCAAAACGGAAGCTATATTTTCAGCTAAAACTGTTCCGATCCAGCTTGGGAAGAGAGTTATTTTATGGATGTTGTATCTATAGTGTCGTTTCGCCGACCATAAAAAAGGAAACCCCATCAACTGGGCTAACTATTGAGGTACAAGTCTCTTAAACATCGCACAGAAAATCGTATCTGTCATCTTGTGTGAACATCTGAAGCTCTTCTTCAACAACCTGATTGGCCCTTATCAGTGCGGTTTCAGACCGGGAAAGTCCGTAATCGACCAAATAGTCACACTCGGCCAGATCTTCGAAAAAACTCAAAAAATTCAAATCGATATCCACCATCTTTTCGGTGACGACTTAGACCTCTGATGTAAAAAAAGGTTTTTGTCTACCTTGGCTCCGCTGTAAATTCTGCCAATAACACCTCAGCAGAAATAAAACGAAAAATCACTCTTGCCAATCGTTGTTTCTTTGAGCTAAGAAGGCAATTGAGTAGTAAGCCCCTATCCCGTAAAACTAAGGGTCTATATATAAGACACTGATTCCTTTATTGCGCTGGAGCTTGGACTCTCTCGAAAGCGAATGAAGATATCCTCAGTCGTTTCGAAAGAAAAATCCTTCCAAAACTATTCGGTGCCGTTGGCGCTGTACAGCGATAGCGACCTAGTCAAAAAACTGCGCATCAGTCGCCTGAGATGGCTAGGACATGTAGAGCGAACGGACACGCAGGAAACGCAAAGTCTTCGAATTTAACTTGCAGGGTCAACACAGTAGACGAAGACCTGGCACGCACAAGTAGAACGCGACTTCAATCGACATGGAATGCGCAACTGGAGGCTTTTAGCTAAAGACCGGACTGACTGGAGAGGCTTGTTAGTTGAAGCTCAGATTCACTACGAACTGTAGTAAGGAAATAAGTATCTAGAATGTGACCAACATCGCGACAAGAATGATAGGAAACCTTAAACTATGATGACTTTGCAACATCTTCTGACCAAACTATATATATAACGACCAAGTACAATCGATAACAGACCAGATGTTGCCACGAATCGCATTATCTTTACCAAAACCATCTAACAAGCTAGACATGTATTGTAGTTGACATCAGAACACTCTTTAGGCGAGTCATCATAGAGGTTTTAATGTCAATTTAAATATAATAGGTATTCGCATTTCACTTAAATGTCCTTATAACCCATCATCAAATATATCAAAGCAATCGCCATATTTTTTAAGGGTTTTTAAGTGCACGTTAAAAATCTGTATACGCTCTGTTCAAACAATTCTCTTTCAGAGAACACACTCTGATTCTTTGTTTAAAATTGATAACTCGAAACACCCATATGCCTACTGGATAGTACCCATTCTCGTAGAATAGTTCGGGATTAGCACGTCGAGTGGTTTGGTCTGACGTCTAAGCCGCACATGTCGTTGTATTTGACAGTCCAATCTATCAGTTTTCATTTCGTCCAAATACCAACTGGATTAAATTGCAGTCAGTTTATCCTCAAAAACTACTCATTCAAAATCGCTGACGAATGGTAAAGATAGGGGATCCCTGTCTATCCTTTTATTGAATTGCTATATACTCGTACTATATCTATACTGGATGGAAGACTACCAAAAAATACTGAAGGCATCACACATTATGTACGATGTGAAAGAGTTACGAAATCACGAAAAACGCAGAAAAAACGAAAATCAAAAAAGCGGTTAACGAGTCGCTTGTAGTTTCCATCTAAAGCTTATACGATATAAGTACAACTGTACTACGATAGCCAACGACTGTTTACTCTAGGACAGCCCGTCAATTTAAGGATCAGACTTGAAATACTCTACCCAGCGATAGACAATTCGCCAGCTGATGGTTTTTCAAGAGAACATAGAAGTCATCTCAAAACTTGTCGTGCGGCAACATTTTAAAGAATATTTCCGCAGTTTGCTCCCCTACTTTCTGTAAAAACTGACTAAATAGAAAAAAATCATAGTTAGGCATTTTAACGCCCAAAATGGTCTGAGAAGAGAAAAAAGTGGTGGGGTACAAAAAGTCTGATGTACGAGTCGATTTAATCGCACATAGTAGCGCCAAACGGATGGGAAGAGAAAAGTACGATAGCATGACATCATGAAAGTGAACGTATATGAGTACACTATCCCGCCGGGCAACTCCTCTGCACAGCTATGGTGTCATATAAATATTCGTGTCAGAGTTCACAGTTTCTGGGGGCAAGCAAGATGATTCTTCAAATGAAAACTAATATATTGAAAGTTACGTTGGGACAATGACCTGCAAAGGTTCTGCGTTACTTAGGAAACAATTCCCGCTCAGTACTATTCCCTCGGTTGTCACGGAAAAAAAAAAGGGCAAATGTTATGGAAATCGAAGGTAGCAAAGCAATAAAAAATATAAAGCAAGAACGTGCAGACGGACTGAATTACATACCGTCTGAAGAATGGGCAACAATCGGAAGTCATAGATTTCTATGACAATCGGAAGGCGATCGGATGCCTAGCAAACGGTAAGCTGTCATGCTCCAGCATATGTATAAAGGAAACGGCGACAAGATAAATTAAATAAAATGCCCACCTAAGCACAGCAACCAGGCAGCAAGCTCAAATTTTGAAAGGACTTAAGAGTCCGGTTACTGCGTCATGAAATCGCATCTGAAACAGGTCAGAATAATATTATAATACACAAAGTGATGCCTCGATGTCATTTTTAAGAGTATTCTTAATATGATACATCAATCTGGACCACTGCAAACGTCGCCATCCGTTGCATAGGCGGTTACAATACTTTGGGGCATAATTTTCCGGTAAAGGTGAGGACAAAGGAATATTACCCAAAAAACTTTAACACATTTATGTGCATCTGAATTCAGAGCAGTCGTGTCTCAGATCTACGGTTTCGACAAAAAAATGGAAGCAAATTAGACGTGCAGAAACATCAACTGTCGAAGTCTGTATCTACATTCGCTAGAGGTTTAGAGACAAAAATCTATTCACGTAGACTCAATAGCCTTATGCAACCAATTCTACACTATCATCGAACTAAAATTTTATTAAGGAAGGAACTAACTTGCTAAGCTTACTTAAGGGATGTCTATTTCAGAAAATACAAGGAAGATCATGTCGGAGCATGCCTAAGACAATTACATGGAGACATTCTTTTCCTACGGTTGTATTCTTCATGAGCACTTCTAGTTTCGCTATGTACCGATTGCCATCACAATTCGACAAACAAGAGCTTTCTTGTGATCGCAAAGTAAAACCCGCTAGCCTTAAACGCTTCCTGTATTGATGCTTACCATAAATTATTTGAAATGCGATCGGCACCAATTCCGGATGCTTCTTGTAAGTATAACCTACCTACCCTACCATAGTCAACGCTTGTCGCAGTATCCGTACGGATAGATTCTGTCCGGAAGATTGTTGAAACACCAATCATCTTACATCCTCTTTCACCTGTTCATTGGCATATAAATGTATCAATCTGGTGCTCTGAAGTTCAGGCTTTATACATATTATAAACAGGCGTTCACTCGCTTGTCTCATGTTCGCCCTCATTTATGTCAGACTCAAACAGCTGATTTTCTTTCTTGAAGCATTCGCCATTGTAGATGTTGAAGATTGTCATATATGTGACTCTTGATCCATCTACAGTGTGTTCTAGAAAAAGACGCGTTAAATTACTTATTCTCCTTTACTCACACACACATGTTTGTAGCCAAATTATTTTCTGCATTTAAGTAATTGCTGATTGCGCATTGTATTCATTTCCACAGTATACTTCCGGCAGCAAAATATCTAGAAACCGCAGAGGCATTTGTGAAAAACTGGATAAAGTGGTATAAGCAATGCGATGGATCAGCTCGAGGGCGCAAAAGCAAGCACATCCAGTGAGGACAATAAAGTAATTTGTGAATTGTTTCGGAAAAATTCCACAATTAGTCTGAGGTACGCAAAAGAAAAATTGTCCAGAAAATAAATTTAGCAGAATCTGGCATCAAAAACAGGATTATGAAACCTAAACCGCTACTGATCCGAAAACATATTGAAAAGAGATTAAGCTGACCAACGTAGAATTTAGACCGAGATTGGAGCAACATCATATTTATATAAGAGACATTTTTTTTGTATATATTGAAAATGGTGTAAAGATGATAGATTGACCGTCTCAAAGTCCTGATGCGAATCCAATAGAAAAGAAAATGTGTGGTCTTTAATGAGAGACTGTGAGAATACAGATATATAGGATAGGTTATGTAAGCGTGGCTGTTGGAAGTACCAACCCACTTAGGCCTATTGGCCCATTGTGATGCCACGTGGATCTATGATCCTCTTACTAGTGGAACCAGTTTGAGCTTATAATAACGCGTAGGAGACTGTTAACGTCTATCTTTTGTAGATCGTTTAGGTCGTTGTAGAAGAAAGCTCTCTGGGAGAGCTAGGTGGAGGATTGTCTCCTCCTCTTCCTCGTCCATGCAGCTTATACAGAAGTCGTTTGTAAAAGCGCCAAGCCTTCTTGCGTGCTTGCCTATGAGGCAGTGTCCAGTGATGACACCTATTATGGCGCTGAGATGTTTTCTACTTAAAAGGATCAGACACTTAGAACGATTCAGATCCTGCTTTGGCCAGATCTCTCTGGTCGCTAGACATGTTTGCCCAGCAGTCCACTTAAGGTCTGTTCTTTTATTGGCATCCAGCTTTAATGCTAGTTTGCACGTAGCGATTGGTATTCAGTTTACTGTATATTCTAAGGCCGTCCACCAGACGACTACCCCATAAGTAAGTATCGGTATTTGCAAGAGAATAAAGCTGTTGTAGCTTTATTGACTCTTTCTTGAATATTAAGTTTCCAGTTTAGTTTCCTGTCAAAAATGAGACCCAGATATTTTGCTGTAGTGGAAAATACTAAACTGGTACCGTTTATTGAACGAGGGTCTATAGGTGGAATTTTGTATTTCCTGGAAAAGAGGACAAGATCAGTTTTATGGGGGTTTATTCCCAATCCAAAGCGATTTGCCCAGCGGGTTAATCTATTGAGATTTACTTGAAGGAGTTCTTTAATGGTATTGAAATGCTTACCTAAGACGGCTATAGCAACGTCATCCGCTTCCAGGTATATCAGTAGTTCCAGAGTAGGGGAGAGAGGACATCGCCTTGCGGAGTACCTCTGCTGACACATCTTTAGCAGAAGTCTCACCCAGTTTGAAGCAGAATAATGTTTTTTTTGCATGAGAGTGATCAACTCCCCAAGTGAGTCGTCTATCTGCAGGGTTGACAGCGCAGTCATGATTGCGGATGTGTCGACCTTGTTAAAGACGCCCTCTATGTCCAGGAAAGCAACCATTGTGTACTCTTTATATTGTAGGGATCTTTCGATGTGGCTAGTCAAAGAGTGCAGAGCCGTTTACACCGACTTTTATTTACAGTAGACATGTTGAGCCGTTGACAGAAGTCTTGGATCAAAGATGATAGACTTAAAGGTCTGAGGTCCTTTGGGATAACATGAAAGCATTCTCCGGCTTTGGGAATGAATACTACATTGACTTCTCTCCATGACAGTGGAATGTGGATAAGTTCTACGCAGCTCCTCATAATATTTTTTAGCACAGGCAGAATAACATCTGAGGACCTCTGTAGCTCGGCAGGTATTATACCGTCCTGACCAGCAGACTTGTATGGTTTGAAGCTATGCAGCGTCCAGAGCAGTTTGTCTCTCGTAATCAGACCATGAATTTTGGTCGCGGTTGCAGTAGGCTTGTTCGGGCTGCTACTGGTCGCGACTTGGGAGCTACCTGGAAAGTGAAATTGAGTGATTCATCACTTCATCACTGTTTTTTTCAAACAGCTAGGGATCATAGGATTTGTAGAGAGGATTTTTCTTAGCCGCGATGCCTGAGAGGTGTGATTTTTCCACAGAATGACCTACACGATTGTCGCTTTGCCTTCCTCAGTTCTTTTTTGTATAATTTGAGGGATTCATTGTATGAGTCCCAGTCAGTCACTTTTCTTGTGTTTTTGCTACTTTAAAAAGTTTTCTACAAGAGTTTGCTGATGTCCACCAATGTGGCTTTGTCTTGCCTCTAGGTTGAATAAGAAGACAGGAAGCGGCCATAGCCTGATTGAGAGCCAGAGTAAATTCCCTGACTTTCATTTCAAGCTTATTGGTGTCACGCGGGGAACTGATAGTTCAGAGGATAGCGTTTCTGACAGTATTCCTCTGTATTGTGGCCAATCAGTTTTCCGGTAATTCCGGTAATTCCGGAAAGCTGGTTGGCTGGTGGTGCATCACTCAGGCTGAATTGGATGTATCTGTGGTCTGAAAAGGACTGTTCAGACGATACCATCCAGTCTGTTATCCTTTGAGTGATGCTTTCGGAAACAAGAGTAATATCTAGAACTTCCTGTCAGTTTCTATTTATAAAAGTGGGATTATTGTCAATGTAGCAAATTTAGAGGTTAGTACTTAAATTATAGTCAAAAAGTGGCTCACCTCTATCATTGATGTCGGTACTGCCCCATACCTTGTGATGTGCGTTAGCGTCGCATCCGATGATGAGACCAGTTTTTTGCCTTCCAACTTCCAGTACCACCCTTTCTAGGTTATCATCAGGGAGAGGGTCCACATGGTCGTGGCCAAGGTAAGCCGATGCCAGACAGTAGGAGTCTTTGGCAGTCTCTAGTCTGGCAATGGGTAAGTCGGGGTCGCTTAGGTTGGGAAGTAGAAATACATCAAGGCTACGTTTCACTAATATACAAGTTATGATCTTACATTTGTTTCTTGTATAGAGCAGAGCATATGCGGGTGTCCCAAGTCCACGAACCACGCCTTCTACAATCCACAGTTCCTGGATTAGGATAATATCTTCTGCGTTTTTAGAAAGACGCAGAATGAGTGCGGCCGAAGCCTTTTTTGAGTGATGGAGATTAATCTGGAGTAACCCTATCATTGCTACAATCCTCCAGAGTAGCCTCCACCACGGTGCTGTTGAGGTCCTCCGATTATGAAGATGTGCCCAAGAGCTCATCTTCTTCCTCTGATCGTCGGTTTCTATTTCCGATAGGGTGTCAGAAGAAGAGACCGACGGCTTAATTGTCATCTCGGATCGATTGAAGTCGTCGCTATCCATTTCTGGAAAGGATATCGACGCTCCAAGATCCAAGGTTGTGTTTTCTGGTGTGTCTCTCTCTTTTTTTTGAACACAATTTAAGCATGTATTTTGTTTTAAAATTCCACAGTCACCATCATTACCATTATACGATTCAGTGCCTTGTCTTCAATTCATCAGCTAAGCTCGTCACTTTCGTATGAAGTCCATAAACAACATACCATGCTTGTATATCATACAAAGGCGTGCCTTTTTATTTGTCCACATCAGCCCCTGGTATCTGTGGCTTTTATTGTATAAGCCTAGGACTGGATGTGATTTTAGTTATACAAAATACACTCAGGTGTTAAGTAAAAGCATAATGACCCGGATAAGACGCTAACACCCAGTCAACAGCCAGTTTTTTTTTATAATGGGCGCGCACAGGGGTTTTTGTGTACCTTTCCGTAATACCAGAATCATAGGAGAATCTGGACATCGCAGATGTGACACCGAATTAAAAGTCCTGACTAAACAACTAATCAGTTGAACAACACCATCAATTGCCTTGTTACTTGCGGCTGAAGCAAGGATTCAAGAGGCTCTAACGAACATGATCTTGTGACCATGGGTGTTACCGATATTAGGGTGTTAACACAAAATTTGAAATGAATAGGTTGAACAGCTGCCGCCTAACATTCAATTGAGAAGGAGAATAATTTACGCAGGAGACGTATGGCACAGAGAAAAAGCAAGTGCCAGGAAGGACCGGAAAACTGAAGCCGTTTAATACCTCGGAGAGGCAGTTAAGTTAATCTCTATTATCTCGAGCAATGCTAAAAGGAATACAATTTTTTACTCTCTTTTTGCTGATGGGTTTTCTCAGGAATATAATCTTGTGTTACAATCAGCAAAGCATGCAGTTTCCGTGGATGGAAGACAGATGTCCATGAACAGTGTCTGTCTAGGCAGTACAAAGTGCAAACACTGAAGAGATCAACTGTGATAATTAGTCAAAATTTGAAATGTTAGATGAGATAACGAAATCTTTAGAATAAGCTGCTCAGCGTAGCAACCAGGGAACCGCAGACATTTAAGACGCGTTGTATATAATAAAAAAAATCATCATGGACCCAAATTTAGTAGAATCAAACAACGATTCACAGTATTTGTAAGAGTTTGAAGGGTAAAATACAACCGAAATGTTCTGGCTCTACGACGGCAACCTTTGTACCGAAAGTGAAAGCAGCAAACTACAGATAAAGCTTAGCTTCTGATTTAAATGTCGAGTTATAAGAAGTTTGTCTGAAATATAAAGGCGAACTCCGGCACCTGGATATCTTACAATGGGAAGCAGATTGCGCCACATATGTATACAATAAATAATTGTATGGTCCTGGTCAAAGTCCATGCATTATCAGCAATGTTTCAATAGTTTAACCACCCAAAACAGAGATACACGAAAATCTGTCCATTTTATCTGATTGTTATGATAGGGCTGTTTCACGCATTACCTAAATTAGTCTATAAAACTGTCGATAGGACCTTTCTTTCAGGAAACTCAAACCACTTTGACCTTTTCGACCCTTCTTCACAGTCAGGTTGTTAATATTGGGTCACTTAGGCTTCTCATGAATAAAACTGCTATACATGCATGCACTATTAAAGACAAATCAAGATTGACTGCCAGGCCTATTCGAAAAGAATAAATAAAAACAAAACCGAAAAGGAAATACAATTTTACGTTTTGTCGATTGAAATTCATTAATCTTACTTCATTCGATCGCACGCTAGATGATCAGAGTTTTACTTACTTCTTTGACATGAAACCCTCTCAGGCTCAAGTTTTCTTGGTTTTTTTTTTTCATTACAGAATGCTTTTGCCTTTCCCTGCACGGAGCATGATTAATTTTCCCCATCGAATTCCACATACTCGTATACGAGTTTGTCTCTCATACTCGATTAAATAAAAGATTCCTTTCTTTAAAAAAAAAACCTAAATCCGATGACAAGGGGACGCTCCTGAGTTTGGTCTCTGTTATTTTATATAACTCCTACAATATACGAGTGTATGTACCAACAAGTAATCTAATCTAATCTGATTTTAATCTGACCTACATATGTACATAAACCTAAAACCTAAAAGGAAAAATCGAAACGACTTCATTGTGGCCGGCCATCACACTGAATGACTAAATCGATATTGATGAAATATTCGAGATACGGCCTACGAGTATAAGAGGGATGTCGCCACCATAAAAAAAAAAAACATCAGAAAATGTCGTATTTTCCACGTACCTAGTTCAGACATGGCACAGTATCCGTATCCGTATACTGCTTGTACAGTGTATCCGTATCATGCAACACGACTATCATCTCTCCCTTCGAATGTGATCAAATACCTTTGTGGACAAAAGCAGGATACTATCCTACTCCCATCTTATACTCGTATTCATATACAATCCATACATGCCTGTGACTCTCCTGCGTATATACATATATTACATACACCTACAAATCATCGGTCGGTTGCTTATGATCCCTGCAGAGAGACAACAATGGCATACACAAACAGTTGTCCTATTCCATAAATAAAAAGTGAAGAATGCTTTCGCGTTGGCTTTAGAAAACTTGCTTACTGCTGGCGGAAACCTATCAATTGTTTGGTGATTATAGGCGACAAGAAAAGTATCTAAATGAGGAAAAAAAAAAGTTTAATAAAGAATTTCAATTCAGGAGTTTGGACAAAAAAAAAAACTCCTGAGATGAAGGCAATCATTTCTATTCAATCGCTGTAAATCCTGGAAAAGCGGCTCTTCAGTAAAAGCAGCTTAAGGAGCCTCTTATTCGATTGATAAATGTATAAATTTGAATCACCAAGTACGAGTATAGGTAGGTACATTTATATACGTACCTATTAATATCTGAAAATTGAGAAGTTTCGCCCTAGGCTTGGCTCCCGATAGCATCGGTTTCTTATTATTTTAAAAATGACATCATCCGTTTGTGGTGCGTAAATTTAGTTAATAAGCATACATATGCCTCTTAAAAGTTGTAACAGTTAATAAAACGCACCTAAACAAGGTTAAGTAGTCCATAAAATCGAATACAGAATACATATACCCGTATCTAAAGTTTAGCGTGGATTTTATTTTTGAATTGCCGTCATAAGACGAACGAAATAAACCGTGTGAGGTTAGTTTTTTTAAAAAAAATATATAAAAACCCCACAGCCTGAGGGTATGTCTTTTAAACTTCGTCATATGGATCATAAATGCGAGACTGAGCCTTTTGAGATTCACCTTTAAGATAAATTGAACGTATTTTTAGAAAGAGGTGGGTAATGCGCTATATATTGTAACCGATTGCTAATTCGAAAATTGTGGATTCAATTACTATTTGTACTTAGCATAAATAAAATGAGTTTTGTTAATTGTAAATTGGCACTTAGTGCAGACAAATATAAAATAGAAGACCAAACAAGATTCAGGAATCTGAAAAGGCCGAACATCCCAAAACATGCAGATCCACGTAAATTCACTTCGAGGACGAGCACCACAAAAGCACAGATTACCGGCACGTTTTTCGGTTTTTCTGAAGGAGTGAAATGCAAGAATCTTCTCAGGATATTTTTAAGAGCTAAACGTAAAATAAGAATATTCTAAGGCACCACATGATAGTATTCCTATCAGACTCTAATTAGAGGATTGAGCATGCTAGAAAGCAAACTTCTCTTTTCAAAGATGCGCTGTCACCAGTTCTTGGCTAAGTAGTATTGAACTTGGCCAATGTGACAAGGTTATAAACAGAAAATGATATCTGCAGAGCTACCATGATGCCCTATGGCAGAGCGAGGAAGGGTTAGCTCTGTTTCTACGAGAAAGTCGACTGTGCTACCAAGTTCTTTATACGAGTACTGAATAAAGTCTAGTCACCATAATTCCAAAGAGGCAGAATACATCAGAATAGAACTTGGCAGAGGATTCAGAAAAGCAAAATCTGTGATCTCAACAAAGACATTTTCAAAACTCCGTCAAGAAAGAGTTTCATAACTTCTTGATGGGCCCTACGCAGCCCTTTCACAATCATTAAAGAAAATATCTGTAGAAGCTCAGTTGCCAAGCAGATCCTTCCAAACAGGAAAATAGACAACGGCTTTCACTTAAATAATTTTGTAGCAGCTTCTTAGTAATATTATGACAAGTAGCACTACGATCCCGAAAGTAGGGATGATCCTAGCATTCTGAATGAAGCGTACATTCAGGGCAAAAAACATCTACCTCGACCATATGCTCATTGTAGACAAATTAAGATCCAAATCTCCGACAAAAAGAAGCCATGAGTGATCCAAAACTTGACGACTTAACGTTTGATAGTGATGTCATTGGAAAATAAAATAAACTTTCTAGAGCAGAAAGAGAAACTTTGTGCTGTGGATATCGTTGGCCTTCCTTATGTCGACTCTTCTAATGTTGCAGAGAGATGTAATGAGCTGTTTGAAATTGTTGATGCACAGCCTATCTCTCAAACAATTGTCTCATGCTTTGTGAAAAGAGCTGTAGTTGGACACAATGAAAACAGCATTGTGTGTATTAAGTTTTCTTCACTGGAGCAGAAAAACGATGTAATGAAGGAAATGCGATTGCATGGAAAGAAAATCTCAAATATGTACGTTCTACAGCGACAGTAGAGACGGCAAAAAATCGGACGCTAGCAATAAGATTTTCATGAATGATTCTCTCACAAGATATAATCGATCTCCTTTAAATAAAGCAATGGAACTCAAACGTTTGAACAAATGCAATTTTGTTTGGGTAAGGAATTCGACCGTTCTGGTTCGTGTAAAAGAAGGTGATCACGTCATAAAAATATATTCATTTGAGGATTTGCAAAAAGTTGAGGAAATAAGAAAGTAATTTTCAGTTTTGTTAATTATGTTAAATTCAAATATTTGCTTAGATAATTCTTTTTGTAATTCTTCTCCTAGCTTTAATAATATTGATGTTAACTTTTCTTTTCATTCCAATCATCTCAATTGCTATTGTATAGGTCATTCAATTTTCTGGTTTCTGGTTTCTCAGTAATCCACCAGAACATTCGCAGTATTCGTAAGAATTTTGACACATTTTTCACTCATCTCTCCTCTTTAGATCATTTACCAGACTTAATTTTCGTTTCGGAAATTTGGATTTTTGAAAATGAAGTTTGTGATTTTTGTATTCCAAATTGTTCGTTTAATGCAACATGTAATGATTCATATGCGGCTGGCGGTGTCGGAGTGTTCTTTAAAAACGGTATATATGACATACAAATTAAAAAATATAATTTAATAAGTTCTGACATAATCACTTTAAGCTGCGTCATTTCTAGTTCTTACTATTGCTTTATTTGTGTTTACAGACTTCATGGGTGCTCAGTTAAATATTTTCTGGAAGAGTTTCACGAGTTTCTGGAGCTTCAAACTTGTAAAAATATTATTCTAATTGGTGATTTTAACATTAATATATTGTCTCACTCAATTGATGCTGATAATTTCTTAACGATGCTATCTGCGTTCGGTTTCGATTCTTTGCTAACTCAACCTACGCGTTTTAATTCGTGCTTAGACCACATATTTGTTAGGGTTCATCGCAATAATAAAACCGTGTTTAAAACTACATCATTTGATCTCCAAATAAGAGACCATTGTTTAACAAGTATTCAATTCATAAATACTAATGTTCCTCGAGCTGAATCAACTGTGCCCAAAATTGTTGACAAAATAAATTACAATATTCTAAGAACTAGTTTGAATTTTGAATTTTGGGATGATGTTTTTTCCACGTCTGATCCGTTGTCTGTCTTTGACATTTTCTTAAATAAGTTAAAGTATCATATTTCGAATAGCAAACAAATCATAAGATACAGAAATAGCAAAAATAGCTGTATTAAGCCTTGGATGACGTCCACACTTCTGAAAAAAATTAGGAAGAAACATAAGCTTGGTATTCTAGTTAAAAAACATCCGTATAATTCCAGACTCAAACAAAATTATAAAAAACTAAATAATGAACTTAAGATTGATATCCCTTTTCACAGAGATACTTGTTATCGTAGAAAGATAACATCAAGTCTTGGCGATCCCAAAAAAGAATGGCGTGTTGTTAATGAAATACTTAATAGGAAAACTCCGGAAACGGAAATAGTTTTGAACGTGAACAACTTAACTATCTCTAATCCTCTGCATATTGCAAATTCTTTTAATGAATTCTTTTGTAATATCAGTTCTTCTCAGAACTTAAGCAATATTAATTTTCATCCTAGGAGTTATTCTATTGATCTGGAAAATCAATCTGAGTTTTTTTTGCGATCCATTCAGTCCCTTTGAGATATATAAATTAATTTGCTCTCTTAAAACATCTAAGGTTTCGTCTTATGACACGATCACAAGTTGTTTGCTAAAGAATATTTCATTTCATATTTCTGAAGTCTTATGTCATATCTTTAATAGAAGTGTATATATAGGAATCTTCCCTCATGCATTAAAAACGGCAATAGTATTACCTCTTCATAAAAAGAACGATAAGACATTGTTGAATAATTATCGACCTATATCTCTGCTATCTATATTTTCAAAAATTTTTAAGTCAAGAATGATATCATTTTTAGAAAGAAGGCACTTTTTTAGAGATTGCCAATTTGGATTCAGAAGTGGAATGTCTACTGAAGCTGCTTTATTAAAATTAACTGGAGAGTTATACCAAAGTTTTAATTCTTCTGAGATTCCGGCGTCTCTGTTTATAGATATCACTAAAGCTTTTGACATGGTGGATCACTTAATATTATTATAAAAACTTTTTCATTCTGGTTTTAGAGGTACTCGTAATATGCATAGCTGGTTTTCTTCATATTTGGATAATCGACAGCAAATGGTGAGATTAAACAATACTTACAGCTCTCTAAAAAATATTACGACCGGTGTTCCACAAGGATCAGTTCTAGGTCCCATTTTGTTCCTGATTTATGTAAATTCTTTGTTTCCTCTATCATTCAAAGGTAAAATAACTGCATTTGCTGATGATACTGCTTATTCATACTCATGCAAAAGTCTATTAAATGTAATTCTGGAGGTAAATCATGATCTTGATTTACTGAGAAAATGGTTTGCAGTTCATAAGCTCATTATCAGTGATAAAACAAAACTCATGATATTTAATACTGATAATATATATTTTGACGATTTGCCATTATGCTATCACTCTCAGGCTTGTAACCGCTTTCTGTTATCGAATATTGATGACGATTATCCTTCATTTGACTATAAAGGCTCCTGTTGTAGTAACTGCTTCAAGATAGAATGTGTTAAAAGCTTTAAATACCTGGGCATAATCTTGGATAATGAGCTCAATTCGGACAAACATACACATAATCTAAGACAGTATTTAACAGAGTAGTAAAACAACTGTATCATCTTGGTCTTTATTGCCCCCATTCAACTCTAAAACTGGTGTACAATGGTTTACTAAAATCAAAATTGGAATATGGTATCACCTGTTGGGGCGGTGCTTACTTTACAAAAACCGAGCCTTTGTTAACTAAGCAAAAACATGCAATCAGAATTTTATATAAGGTAAACCGCAGAACTCCAAGTCTTAATCTGTTCAGCAACCTTAAAACTCTTCCGTTAAGGCATCTGTATTGTTATAAAGTACTAAAAATATTTTTTCAAAATTCGGGTTTTTACACAGTTCGAAACACTGATAATTATAATTTACGAGTTAACTCCAAGAATTTTGTTTTAGTACCACTAGTTCATAAAGTCAACTTTGGACGCTTTTATCTTGTTTCAGCACACCAATGTGTGTCAATCTACTTCCAGATTCCCTAAGATGTGAGAGAGCGAAAAATGTATTTATGAATGGTATTATGAAATGGCTCTTGTCTTTTGACTATTCTTATATTAATAAATTGTTCATTAATGAATTTTGTTCTTTTAATGCTTAATAATAGATTAATATTACTTGCACACTGAATTCTCCCCTCAACAACAATAATTTCATTTGTTATGAATTTTTATCCTTGTTGTTATAAACAGTACATTCACCACTTACCACTTAGGAAACAGAATGTACTTAACTATTTCTTTTTTCTCAATTACTGAATTATTGTAATTTATATAACTCAATATTTTGTATTGTAAACGAAATTGGAAAATTGAAATAAAGTTTATTAAAAAAAAAAAAAAAATAGTCAGAGACAGAGTCTCCGTTGTAGACTCATCTTCCACTGATGGCAAAACCTAGTAGATTCAGTGGCACAATATCATCAAGGAGGTCCCCAAATCTACCTTAGGTTACCAACTACACGACGATATTTACCAAATCACTATCAGAGTATGGAAAGATGGAAATATGATTAATGACTAGTTCTCGTAAGAACTAGATCGTTACCATGCAATTCCTTTAAGTGCTGCAAGATATACTGCACATGGCAGGTGATGATGTAGGAGTTAATTGTCAACAAATCAATCTAGCTCCAACGACAGAAATCAACATCATCAATTTTCAATTCAATTTCAATTCAAATTTCTTTATTCATATGTATATACAAAAGTATATACAAATTTAAAATAAGATTTTACATACATTTGATACATACGATACATTCGTATAGAAAAAGGTTAGTGACACCTTTATTTATGAAAAATGGAAACGATGCCACATCAGTCACTCTCTGCGTGCTGTGCCGATCAGCCGAGACGAATTGGTTAAAAGACAATTTTACGTATTTATAATACATGTCAACCAATAAGCAAGCATATGTTCCCCATGTTGGACAATACATAATGGTTACCACTATTAGCTTTAAAGGGAATAAACCAAGAATTCTATAAACTATATCAGGATGCACATGCAGACCAAAAAGCCAAAATATGTCGACTACATTCGGACGGCCAGATCTAGCGAATAGAAAATAATGCGCCAACCTGAAAGGATATTCGAATCCCAACCTCCAGGTAGGAGGCAACAAGATTCAAGGGGGTCAAGCCATCACGAATACTAGAGAACAGGAGTCGATCCAGATAGGCTGTCCTTTTTATTATATCAAATGAAGGTGTTAGGAGACTATTAGACTGAGAGAACAGACGTAAACGATTTCTATAATATTCTTAGAGAATGTTTTAATATAATTGTAAAATCAGTAATGTACTTTAGAAAAAACAAAAAAGATCTAATGCGCATAACTGAATAACCACAGAGAAATGCATGGCACAGTTTACGCATACGCAGACGACACGGCAAAGTTAACCACAGCTGAAAAAATCATGCAGAAGGAGTTTGATGTAGTCACAACATGGTGTCACGACAATGGCCTGATCATAAATGCAAAAACAACTAAATTAATGCACATACGAGGGCCGTTCAACATATTCTCGGTATCGGTGTGAAGCTGTGGTTGTATATATAAATTGACTTATTTATCAAGTAATACTATTATTTTAGTGCATTCATGTAAAATTTCATATAAATGTGATTATTAACTCGCGTTTTATCTCTAGTTAAACAGAATCATAATGGCAACTGAGACGATGATGGTGAAAATTGAGCATCGCGCTGTAATTAAATTTCTCACTAAGCAAGGAAAAAGTCAAAAAACTATTCATGAAGAGATGGTGGCTGTTTACGAGGGTTCCGCACCTTCATTATCAACTGTGCAAAAGTGGTCAAGTGAGTTCAAGAGAGGCAGAGAGAGCATTGAAGACGACCCCCGCTCCGGCGCCCCGGCTACTGCTTGTACGGGAGAAAGCATCAAAGAAGTCGAAAAACTTGTTCTTGAGGATGCCCGAATAAAGGTGAAAATGATGGCAGAGATCACCAAGCTTTCAATTGGTACTATTCACACCATTCTTCATGACCATCTTAACCTTTCAAAGGTCAGTGCAAGGTGGGTGCCACGAATGCTCACAGCGCCTCAGAAAAAAGTGAGAATCGCATGCTGTAGAAAGCTTCTGGAGATGTGTAGTGAGAACGCGGACGGTGTTATGGATCGAATTGTTACTGGGACGAAACATGGGTCCACCACTATGACCCTGAAAGCAAACAAGAGTCCATGCAGTTGCATAAAAAAGGAACAGACCCCCCGAAGAAGTTCAAAGTCACTCCGTCTGCCGGGAAGCTCATGGCCACAGTTTTTTGGGACTCAAAGGGAATCTTGCTCATTGAGTACAAAAAAAAGGTGAAACCATCAACGCCACATCCTACGCTTCCACTTTGCATAATTTGCGGGAGGAAATTAAAAAGAAAAGTTTACCCCGTCGCAGCGGGTGTGTTGCTTCTTCATGACAACGCTCCTCTTCACACGGCGCGAGTTTCCAAGGCTGCTGCGCGAGATTGTGGTTTCGAAGAAATCCAACACCCACCCTATAGTCCAGACCTTGCCCCTAGCGATTATCTCCTGTTTCCGGATTTGAAAAAATGTCTTCGTGGAAAAAGATTTTCGGATGATGAAGAACTCAAGTCGGCAATAAATGGGTATTTTGCAGAGAAAGAGGAAATTTATTTTTTTGAGGGTTTAAAAAAGCTTATCTCAAGATGTAACAAATGTATTGATGTTAGGGGAGATTATATTGAAAAATAAAAACAATTTAAATTAAATTCGCATTTTCCTTCATATCGATACCGAGAATATATTGAACGCCCCTCGTAAACTGCATAGCGCATCAAAGTTTCAATTTCATTATGATCGAAGTCAAGAAGCCAAAGTTTAACTTTTTGCAAAAATAAGGATAGAGTTACTATGGTTCGTATGTCAATAGGGAGTTTGTTAAACAATTTGCATGAGACAATGGAATAAGAGTTTCTAAAACTTGTGGTGCGAAATTGAGGAACTGGGACATAATACTGGGGATTGCTACGTAAAGAATAACCGTTAGATATTGGACTTTGCAAGTACCCTCCTCCCATAAAAAAATGCTAAGTACCTTAAAATAAAATAGATGTCTCAGTGGGAGAACTCACGTGAGCCTAAATAGTTTCATAGAATGAGCTAGCCGGGGAGAATTACAAACTTCCCTTATTGCACGTTTTTGCAGGACAGATAGTTCCTGAAGTTTGTTCTGGTATGCGTTTACTAACTAATAGTTTATGTGCAGCAAACCAAATTCTCAGCAAGTGAACGTCATGATTTATATCAGATACCAGGTCCAGGGGGCTAACTGATCTATAGGCGATATCCAAATCATCTGGAAAGGCCTGAACTTTTCCAGTAAACGGCAATTCAAAAATTGAATTAATATAAATTAAAAATAGAATAGGCCCAAGAACAGATCATTGGGGAACGCCAATATTAATGGTTTTGGAGTTACTAAGACTGATTCCTATTTTGACGTTTTGTTTTCTGTCTTTCAGATAGGAAGCAAGCCAATCATATGTAGATACAGGCACGGAAGCCTGGATTACACAATTTGTTTAAAAGAATTCTGTGATCAACCAATCTTTTGTCATCTAATCCTTTATGTATAAAGGTACAAAATTCCAAAAGAGCATCCTCAGTGGAAATGCCTGATCTAAATCCAAATTGGCTCGAAATAAAAAACTTTTTTTATTAAAGATCCTACATTTGACTATTTACTTTTTCAAATACTTTTGAAATAGAAGGTAACAACGAGATCGGTCTGTAATTACTTTTTTCCTTTCTACTTGCCTTTTTAAAAAGAGTTATGACATAGGCACATTTCAGTTCATCAGGAAAAATTCCAGTTATAACACTCAAATTAAAAAGATGTATTAAAATACCAGTATTATGTTATGAGCAATTTTTTTCTATACAAGATTAGAAGTACGAGTATCATCACTACCACGTGAATTCGAATTCTTTAGGGAAGTTATAGTTTTCAATAATTCGAAACACGAAATAGGCTCAAAATAGAAGCTATTTCCGTATAGAACACTATCTGTAATACCATTTCTAGTCTCAGTATAATAATAGTTTGGTGAATCCCTCGAAAATAACGTTTGCCTTACTAAAGCAAAGAACTCATTGAATTCGTTTGCTACTTCTGTAGCATCTGAGATATTTACAATACCGTTGATTAGTGTTATAGAAGTATCATTTTTCCTAATATTTCGGATTAATGATACTAACGATAACGATCCTTACATATACGGATTTCTTTGACATCAACCTGAGACATCAAAAAGTTCGTCATACTCAGTCATTCCAGAAACTCACTTAAAAGCAATGAGAAATAAAATATATGAGTTTTCGTTTGGAGCAAAGCCGCCAAAAGAAATGAACTTTAACCAGCCAAATCTCATTGCATAATGGAAATTCTGGGTGCAAAAACTCGACATTTTTCTAGACCTCGTTGGTACGAAAGAAAGATCACCGCAATTTTGTCATACATTGGTGACGACGGTCTTCGCATTTATAATACCTTTCCCAAAAATCTCAAATTTGATGAGATCAAAAGAAATTTGAAGAATATTGCGCACCCAGAACCAACATAGTATTTGAACGTTTCAAATTCTTAGGTGCAAAGCAGAAAACAGCTGAATCAATGGATCAATTTTTAACATATTGGTTCAAGCATACCAATATGGCACGCTTCAAGACTCAATGGTAAGAGATGTATTTATGAGTATGATGAGTGGTCATGGAATCGGAAAACCAAATCAACTACATCCAGAAGTCGAGCAAGAGCAGAACACAAATCGCCAAACAGCATAATAAGCAGCAGTCAAAAGCAGAATACCAAACAAAACTCCTCACCGAGCACCGCCAACCAAAATGTAAAAATGAGAGATTCCAACAAACAATGTGAACGATGCGAAAACTGGAACCACCGAGTCAAATGTCCAGCGCTAGGTCAAAGATGTCACATTTGTAAAGGCATGAACCATTTTGCAAAATATTGTAAGTCAAACAAAGATATAAAATCATTTACTTTAAGTAATTACTTAAGTAGTAATTAAGTAATAGCCGAATGTTTTAAATAAGAACATTGAACCTGAATTCAGTAACTTATTCAAAAGATTAGGTTGTTTAAATGGAGTATTTAAACTTAAAGTTGATCCTCAAGTGAAACCAGTCATTGATGCACCTTGACGTATTCCGTTTAAACTACATCAGAAATTATAACAAGAATTAAAGCGAATGGAAAAAATGAAGTCATAGAAAAAGTCAACGGCCCAACTCAATTGTTTTGGTTGAAAAGACTGTTTGGATCGAAGAAATCTCAACAAATCTAGAATTTATTAAATCTAAACTGTCAGGCTCAAAATATTATTCTAAACTCAGTGCTAGTAAAGGTTATTGGATGTTAAAATTAGAGGGAGCAAATTCTGATTTGTACACTTTCAATACACCTGTTGGAAGGTATAAATTTCTAAAAATGGGGTGAAAGTAGAACAGGAAATTTTTTATCGCTTCATGACTGAAATTTTTATTGATTTAGATGTGATCATCTATATACGAGATATTAGTTTATGGTAATAGCACTCAAGACCATAACAGAAAATTAGTTCAATTTCTTTATTCAATGAATAAAGTTGGATCGAGGTTATTCAGAAAAATGTGGGTTCGGGTTAACTGAAATCAAATTCTTTGGTCACATATTTAATGAACTTGGTGTAAGTACCGACCCTCAAAAAGTCGACGCGATGTTGGATATGAAGTCTCCAACTTCCGTGCCGGAACTTCAAAGGTTTTTGGGTACAGTGACCTATTTCGGCTCATTTATTCCTAACTTATCCAACGAAACAGAACCATTCCGTCAATTGATTAAGAAAAATGTTAAATTTCAATGGAATAAGTCATTGGAAAGTGTTTTCACAAAATTAAAATTACTTGTCTCAACGCCACCGGCTCTTGGGTATTTTGATTTCACTTGTTTATCTGTCGATGCTTGAGAGTTTGCGGTATGGGGGGTTGTTTTTTACAAGGTGGTCGTCCTCGTCAAAGAAATTACGCTCAAATAGAGAAAGAACTCAATGCAATTCTTTTCGGCTGTGAAAAATGGCATCAATTTATTTATGGTCAAACCATATTGGTGGAAACAGACCATAAGCCACTAATACCTTTATTTAAGAAAGCGTTGGTACATGTTCCGGCAAGGCTACAAAGGATGATGCTTCGTCTTCAAACCTATGATTTAGAAATCATATACAAGCCTGGTAAAAAGATGTTAGTCGCAGATATGCTATCAAGGGCACCTCTATGTCATAAAGAGTATGATAGATAAAGAAATAAAAATTCATGTTGGTCTTATAAAGTCAAGTCTCGCCATTACAAAACCAATGCTTCAAGAAATTCTTGTAGCAATCAATGAAGATGAAACCTTACAGCAACTGCGTATCTTTATTCAGGGTCATAATTGGCCCGAAAACAAAACGAAATTACGAGTAGTTATGAAATACAGAAAATTTGGAATTATAGACAGGAGCTAACAGAAATTGACAATCTTATTTTCAAAGGCCATGCGTTAGTCATTCCTCATGAAATGAGGAGAAAGATTCTTGGGCATATTCATGATGGTCACCCAGGCATAGAAAAAAGTAAACGGAGAGCTAGAGCTACGGTATGAGGTTTGGCTTCATATGAATTTAGATATTCAAGAATATGTAGAAAACTGTGTCACGTGCAAAAAATACCAAAATTCAATGATTAAAGAGCCTTTATTGCCACATGAATTGCCAATTCTTCCATTTCAAAAGGTAATATTGGTAGATTATTACTCCAAATTTATGGAAGTCATTCAACCCAAGTCAGCAAAAGCAACTCAAAGCAACTAACTCACTTAAAGTCAATTTTTGCGCGGCATAGCATACCATCAGTAGTGATGTCCGACAATGGTGCACCATTCAATTCGTCAAAATTCAAAGAGTTTGCTAGTGAATGGATTTTTGACATCACTAGTAGCCCGTACTATCCAAAATCCAATGGCTTGGTGGAAAGAACTATACAAACTGTAAAAAAGAAAATGCTGACCAAATGTTGTGAAACCCATGAAGATCCATATTTAGGACTTCTCAATCTTCGAGCCACTACACAGTTGAATTACTCTCCATGACAGCTGTTGATGTCCAGAAAGCTTAATATACAACTTCCAACGCATAATATATAACTTTAGATATTAAGTTTTTATAAAAAATAAAAAAAAAAGTCCATATGTAGAGGGAAAATTCGTCCTCTCGATGAAACTTGTGAAAATTGGTTTTGATTTATGTGAAAAGACCAAAACTTGGTCGAAGACACACGAATAAACTTAAACCTCCAATCACTTACGAAAGGCCAAGTCTTGGTCGAAACGTATGAGTGATTCCTTTTAATCGGAGCGTAAACTTGTAAAAGCTGTTCTCTAAATAAAACACTAACAACGGTTTACGTGGATTTTTCACAATATAATAAAATTTTATTCTTCTATTAGAGTAATTTGGTACTTGAAGTGAGTGTGAATTATATGATGCGACACAAATAAAAGTTGAGAGTTGTCACATCATTATATTTTGTTTGGTACATAAATTTAAATGTTGTCACATCATTATTTTTTTATTTGGTACATAAATTTAAATGTTAATTAAAACTGAAATAATGTTAAATAATTCACAAAACAATTAATAATTTATTTATAACAAAATAATAAAATAATAGCTGTGCTACAATCTCCCCCTCTGGACATGAAGTCGTCTCGACGATTGTACAGGTCAGCGTCGGTTGGAAGGTCGTCCCCTCCTTCTTATGGGTCGTATTGGCTTATTTATTGTGGATGCGTCCTTCGCTCGGAATGGAGTTAGCGCAGACACATGATAGGTTCCAAGAGGTACATCTAACTTATCCGCTTCAGCAATTTGGAAAAGTGTTTCGCTGAATCGCCGTATAATGATATATGGACCATCTCGCCTAGGTGCAAATTTGGATGTTATTGTTTTGCCTGCGTTACTAAGAACGTGTGTTGTAATTAGGACTTCATCCCCGAGTTTATATTCTGGAGCCTTTTGGCGCCTTCGATTAGCGTACTGCACATGTTTGTTTTTGTTGTCATCTTCTAACTTGGATACTGTTTCCAAGATGTTGGGTAGTTCTCTTAGGACAGGAAGTATTGTAGAGTCGAAATTCGGATCATCAATGCTGCTACTGAGATCATGGGAGATATGTATTGGTGCTTGCAGCTCGCGTCCAAAAGTAATATAAGCTGCTGTTTGTCCAGTTGTAGAACAGACTGCAGAATTCATCGCGAAACGAATGGATGATAGGTGTTGTGACCATGTGTCATGTTGATTTTCAACGAGGATCGCCAACTGTGTTTTTAGGTCACGGTTCTTGCGTTCCACCATGTTGGGCTGTGGATGATATACCGGTGTAAGCATCTGATCTATTCCGAGACGTGTAGTTAAATACTGCATTATTGCAGCGATAAATTGTGGACCATTGTCGCTAATTACTCTTCTTGGGATTCCGTATCGTAGGAAGATTTCGTGTAACAAAACATTTGAACAGTTTTCCGCTGTTGCTTCAGTAAGAGAGAAAAGTTCTACCCATCTGCTAGTTGTGTCTTCTACTACAAATATCCATTTGTTGCCATTGCTGACAGGTAATGGTCCAAAAAGGTCTATAGAGAGTGCCTCGAATCTTTGATTGCTTGCTGTGGTTTTGTAAAGTCCCATTGGTCGTAGATTACTTGGCTTATATCGCTGACACTTGTCACACTCTTTGACATATTTCTGAACCGTAGAGTACATCTTATCCCAATAGAATTTTGAACTTATCCTTGATAAGGTTTTGTCAACTCCGTAGTGTCCAGCAGTAGGGGAATCATGAAGGGCTTTCATGATTGTTTCTATTTCTTGGTCTGGAACTACTAGCGCTGCTTCTTCAGTATCTGTATACTTGTATAATACACCATGAGTCACAATGTATCCCTCATTGGCATATTTTTCACCTTCAGTACCATCGGTGCTCTCAAGTGCTTCTAAAATAATTTTAATTTTATCATCTTTTAGTTGTTCTTGACGAATTTCTTGGCTTCCACGGGTTGGAATCGCGACTTCTGTGTAGCATATGTCACAGGATTCAATCGGCGGGCGTGATAATGTATCGGCTACACTATTCGTTCTCCCTGAAATATACTTTATTTGAATATTGTATGGCTGAAGTTGTAACGCCCATCGTGCCAAGCGCCCAGTAGGTGACTTGATCATCATTAGCCACCTTAATGGCTGGTGGTCCGTTAAAAGGGTTAAGTCTGCGCCTTCAATATAGCCGCGAAATTTATTGGTCGCCCAGACGATCGCTAGTGCTTCTCTCTCTGTCGTCGAATAGTTCTGTTCTGCTGATGTCAATAAGCGACTAGTATATTCTATTGGGTGCTCGTCAGGGCCCTCCCCCTGGACTAAAACTGCTCCCAATGCATAACTGCTGGCGTCTGTCTTCAAAAGGTATGGCTTTGTTGAGTCGGCTTGACTTAGAATAGGTGCAGTCACCAAGAGATTCTTGAGTTTTTGAAATGACTCGTCTTCCAATGCACTCCACCTGAATACAGCTGATTTTTTTGTAAGACTGCTTATTGGTTTCGAAACTTTAGCGAAATCAGGTATAAAGCGTCTATACCATGAGCAGGTTTGTAGAAACGTGAGAACTTGCTTCACGTTTTTTGGCTGTTGCATATTAAGTATGGCTGACACTTTTTCAGGATCCGTTTTTATCCCATCTATCGTAATAATGTGTCCCAGAAACTTAACTTCTTCGCAACAGAAATTACATTTTCCTAGATTTACCCGCAAGCCGAACTGCTTAAGCCGGTTGAAAACTTTATCTAAATCATTAATATGCTCTATTAACGTTGATGAGCAAACAATTAGATCAACTAGGTAAGCCTGGACCACTGTGTCATCTAAACCAGATCGGACTTGGTCCATCAGGCGTTGAAATGTAGCGGGTGCGTTCCGTAATCCGAATGGCATCCTATTAAAACGAAAGGTACCAAACGGCGACGTGAAGGCTGTCTTATCCTTATCCGATGGGTTTACTCCGATTTGCCAATATCCAGCTTGAAGGTCAATCGTAGACATGTATGGCGTGGATTTGGCTGCATGGAGCAAGTCATCTATCCGAGGCAGAGGATACCTATCTGGTGTGGTGATGGCATTGATTTGTCTGTAATCAACACACACCCTGATGTCACCATTCTTTTTGGGAACCAACACTACAGGTGAGGCCCATGGTGAATCGCACGGTTCAATGATTTTCTGCAAAAGCATTTTCTGTAACTCAGCTTTAAGCTGTTCCTTCCTCACAGGTGATAGACGATATGGAGGGGAAGCTACTGGTTGATGAGATCCGGTTTCAATGGAATGAACTACACCACGAACAGTTATCTCGTCCTCCCATTTAAAAATATTGTCGTGCTTCTGTAATAAATCATCTAATTGTCCCTCATCCTTCTTTATAATACTGGTCAAGTTTATGCCCAACTTATAGGGTGGCCCAAACAGTCTGTCATTTAGCCGGTCTTCCTCTTCATTAGAGAAATCGAGGAATACGTTTCGTATCCGATTGTTACCTGGTTGTCCTTGGTCGTAGACATGTAGTGGTAAGGAATCCTCAAATACTTCGTATATTTCTTCTGCAGAATATTTCTTCATAGGTGGCAATGGCATGGGTTTTTTATACCTTGGTGCGTTATCAATCAGCTTATTTATTTTTTGTACTATCGCCGGATCGTAAATTGGAGAGACTGGGCTGATTTCACCGTATGCAAAATTCGGTGTTGTTGCAATTTCTGTATATTTAAAGAAAGGAACACTAAATTCGGGTTGATCGGCAAAATACTATATGTTCTTGGCTGGGTTGATTATAATACCAGAGCTTTCTAAATAATCGATTCCCAATAACGTGATATTGTCATTGGCTTCTGACAACACACTAATGCTTATTTTGGTTTGTCGGCGGCCTATTTTCATATAAGTGGTTGTCGTCAAGATATCTTGGGTTCTGAGAATACCATCTGCCAGTCTAATTTCCGCTTTCATTTTCCGAAAGTCGTGATTTTCCTTTCTTAGCTGGGCACTCAGCCTGTTGCTGGCAATACTCGTTTTGGCTGCCGTATCTAAGTAAGCAACATGTTTAATACCGCCAAATTCTACTACCACTGCTGGTATGTTACCTCCCTCGCTAATTCTCAAGTCTAAGGCATTAATGCTGGCTCCACTTCCAGAGCTGATGCCTTTAGAGCATTTTGGACAATTTCTTTTTATATAGCCTATGGTTCCACATCCAAAGCAAACTAGCGGATTTTCCGGACCTCTATTATTAGGCCCTAGTGGTCGTTGCTGCTTGGACTGCTCGCTGCTATTAAATTTACGGCAATTTTCTTTCATATGTCCTACAAAATGACAGAAGCTACATCTTATAACTTCCTTCTTCGCTACTGGGTGGAGTCTTTCGTATTCTCTTGCGAGGGCTATGAGTTGGGTAAATGTTTTAAACTCGCCCCTCCTAACACCCTTCTTGATATTATCATGTAGCAGGCTGTATATAATGTCTATACAGTGTACCTCTGGTATGGGTGGCTGGGGAATTTCGGCCAATAATGCTCTTTTTGCACTGATAAATTGGTCCGTTGATTCACCCAGTTTTTGTTTTTTTTCAAACAATAGCTCAAATATAATGTACACTGGTCGTCGTGGAGCGTATTGGTCTCTCATCATTTCGATGGCATTTGACCAAGTAGTCATTTCCGTATGGATGCCTTTCCACCATGTCGCTGCTTCATTCTTTAGAAGCAAGGGAAGCTCTATCAATGCATCTTCATCGGTGATGCGGCGAACCCTTTTAAAAATTTCAACGTTCGTTATAAAATTTTCGAAACGTTGGGCGTCAAATTCGCCATTAAACCGCTCCGTGCAATCGCACAACGTCTCTTTAAACCGCTGGGTTCCTTCGGGAATACGGTGTTCCATGTCCGTTGTATTTGCTTGTTCGTTGGTCGTCATCCTGCTGGTAGTACCTGTTCTTGTATTTGCCGCTGGACCGTCAAACATTCCCTCCAGTCTTCTTGATCTACCCCCCGAGCCTTGCCTGTCAGAGGTCTTACTGCTGCTTAGTAGGTCTTCTTGCTCTTCCACGTACGTTCCAACAGAGCCTTGCCTATCAGAGGTCTTACTGCTGCTGCTGGTGCTATCTCCTGTGCTGAGCCTTGCCTAAACGCCAAAACGGAATATCCGTTTACCCGCGACCGCGACTCACGTTATCGGTTTCACTGACTCGCGTTATCGGTTTCACTGACTTGCGTGAATTGCCGATAAATCCGTGGGGAACTCGAGCCTCACGTTGGGCGTCAATTGTAGAGGGAAAATTCGTCCTCTCGATGAAACTTGTGAAAATTGGTTTTGATTTATGTGAAAAGACCAAAACTTGGTCGAAGACACACGAATAAACTTAAACCTCCAATCACTTACGAAAGGCCAAGTCTTGGTCGAAACGTATGAGTGATTCCTTTTAATCGGAGCGTAAACTTGTAAAAGCTGTTCTCTAAATAAAACACTAACAACGGTTTACGTGGATTTTTCACAATATAATAAAATTTTATTCTTCTATTAGAGTAATTTGGTACTTGAAGTGAGTGTGAATTATATGATGCGACACAAATAAAAGTTGAGAGTTGCCACATCATTATATTTTGTTTGGTACATAAATTTAAATGTTGTCACATCATTATTTTTTTATTTGGTACATAAATTTAAATGTTAATTAAAACTGAAATAATGTTAAATAATTCACAAAACAATTAATAATTTATTTATAACAAAATAATAAAATAATAGCTGTGCTACACATATGCTAAGTTTTTGTAAACAAATTTTTTTTTCTTAGCTTTAAGTATATAAAATAAATATTTCTAAGTAAAATGTAAATAAAGTCGAAAGACATAGATATATAAGAATTTAGAGTAGCTTAGAGTGCCTGTGTGGGGGCAGTAAGTTAGTATAAGATTGTTAAGTAATTTTAAGCTAGCATTTAAGCATTTTTTGTTAGTGTGTAGGAGTTATTGATTAAGAAAACAAAATGCATCTAAAACTGAAAACTGAAATAGGTTCTGAATAAGGTACTCAAAAACATTCTACTATACGAAAGTGGATCAATAAGTAACTGTTTTTAAAACGATTGCATACAAAATTTCGGACTGATTCATCGCTTTGGTGTTTTTGATGCAACGGAGAAAGAGCAATATCAATAATTCGTAATTCGATAAATAAAAGCGAAGCTGTTTGCTGTCTTTTGGGACCCCTTCACCATTTATGACTACCATAAGATATTGTTTCAATGAATTTAAGCATCTGCCTTTTGATGAGAAACATCCAGACCGTTCGGCAGATGTGATTTCGGAGAAAATCGTTGCAGAGTTCCGTGACAGAAAGGCTGACTGAAAGCTGTCAGCCTAATGGGTGCTGCGAATGCTCGCAGTGGATAAGGCTATCAACTTTGAAGCATTAAAGATGATGCTCGTTAAACGGAATTTGCAAAAATTCTTGCATCGAGTCGTCACTGTTGATGAAATCTGCATTCGTTAATACATATACGCCAGAGACCAAGCGAATAGGTAATTCTGGTCCGAAGAAGGTAAATACCTTCCCATCGGCTGGAAAGGACATGACTACGATTTTTTGGGATTCGAAAGGAATTATACTCACGGGCGAAGAAAGAAAGCACGATCACAGGGCGGTACTACAATGAATTATTGGTCTGATATGCTAAGAAATTGACAGAGATACGACTCCAGAAAAAAGCGTTATTCCACCACGCGAACGAACCAGCTCACTCATCAGGAACCAAATTGCATGAATTGCGGTACGAATTGCTGGTGTATATCCCGCAATCACTCGATCCGGCTTCCTGAGACTTTTTCTTATTCCCCAACATGAAAGCATGACTCGCAGGAAAAAATTCAGCTCGAATGAGGAGCTCATCGGTGGGCCAAAAGCCTATTTGGAAGAGTTGGACAAATCATATTTTTTTGATGACGGATGAGGTGTATCGTCGTGAAATGAGATTACGAGTACGTTGAAAAAAAAGGAAAATCTGCGTTTTCATTCGTAACAAGGGTACATATTAATCGACCCTTGTATATCGTCCCGTGCTGTAGCTTCAATCACATCAATGCAGGACATGATCATTATTTATGACACAGAACTGAATTTATGATTCTATAATTAGCATAGCTTACTCTGCGCTCGACTTTGTTGAATGTTGTTCTAAAGAATTCTCTGACATTTACGTCATAAAATACCTGTAAGACGAGACATGGTCTCCAACTTTGAACCCGTCCTTTGAAAAAAGTCGCAAAACCGTCAATATCCTCTTTATCCAGGAGCTCTTTGCCGACAGCATCGACTATCCCACACTGCTGCTATAGATTTATACTGACCGCTACTGACCCACGAAATTAAGGGTCTGCCCCCGTTTATGGTTTTAACGAATCATTGTGTCGAATGCTGCGTAAAACTAATAGAATACAGGTACATCTAGTGTTCGATTTCCATTACCTCTCAGGACCCCAAGCCTCTACGTCATTTAGTTTTAGTTTAAATTCAGTTTGTAAATAAATATATTGTATGTTAAAGCTTAATAAAGTCACCGGGGATTGACCTTGGCCTGTTTAGAATAAAAATTAACACTTCAGGGCAACCTGTTCTTTCGACAATCCTTTCGAATCGTTTTGTACATTTTTGTAAAAATAAATTCTATTATACAATATTAATTATTTTAAGCAAATGTTTATATACATAATTAAATCACATTAGTATTGTTAAAAGCTAAATAATTATAAATGAAAAGTGTTGACTTACCGAACATTGGCCAATGTGTGGCGCCGATTCTTCAGGTAGCGAGAGTGATACTTTTGCAGATCACCGATGGATCCTTGTTCGGCCTGCATTTTTGGCAGTATATTTCCACTCGGTGGATTCGAATTAACTAAATTGCTTGTATGATTAAAATTACTGGCTACACTGCCACTTCCACTGCCGCAGCCACCGCCGATGCTAACCGCACCACTAATGGCACTGCCACTAGACGTAAGTGTCTCACTTGAATTGGTAGCTAACGCAACCACAGTTCTATTCCAACCCGATTTCAATTGTTTTCGGATTTTCAGTTTAATTCGTGGCGATGGTGAACTGGAAAATTCTTCAGATCCTCCACGCTGCGAATGTCGATCACTGCTGCTTAGAGTTCCGGCAGTCGTTTGCGATAACTGCTGTGGCGGATGGTGGTTTTGATCAGACTCTTCCTCTTCCTTAATATGAGGTAATGGCGACGTTTGTGGTTGGCAAACCCGACTGGGCGGTGTTGACGAAGCTGATGAATTACTGTTGGCTTGATTTGATATCGACGACGCAATAGATGCGACAATATCATCTGGGCTGTCCGATGTATCGGACCGCTTAGAAACTGGCGACGTTGGTTCGGGGTCTTCTGGTGTTGATCTTGATGCAGCGTTTAAAACGTGTCCTTCGATTAAAATGTTACTGAGTTCATCCGATGGAATCGGCGAATTCGGAGGACTTGTAGCGGGGGCTGCTGAGCCCCCGCGACAAGGAATACAACAGCGAAACACTGTGCCTCCGAAGCACTTTGCCTTTGATATGCGTTTTGAGTGTTCGGCGGAACGCTGTGATTTTCAAAAATATTTTTTTTAATTTTATTACTTTGATATAGAGATATGGTAAATCCAACAAATTAAATGAACAATGAATCGTGGATTTTTGAATTAATTTTTTTGACTAAAAATTATAAATTACAGAAAATGAGAGAAATTAAACTAATGATGCAATTGTGTCCTTTTAATTATTTTTTTTTTATTCAAAAAATTTTTGTTTTCTACTCTGACTTTTATGAGCCTTTTCTTTGGAATCTAAATCAACGGTTCAATTTGAATTGATTGCGCGTGCCTGTCAGAGAATAAAGAAACTCTTGACATGATACGAGTAACAAACCTTGCTTGAATGCGCATGCTTTCCAGAATCGTTATCCACTTTTTGACCACCATTATTTAGTTTTATATGATGAGCAAATTTTGCCAACCGCATTTTTGGATGATACTCTTCCCAAAAAATTCGGTTTCTTTGGAAGTTTTAACAATTTGTACCATTATTGAGTCGTTTCTTGCAGTTAATTATTTTTTGGTTTTATGTGCTGTATATAACGTTCCGCAATTGCTGTGGCATCTTTTAAAGGCAGTACTTGGAATCACCTAAAAAGAGATAAAAAATACAAGTTATTACATGTATAATTGAGTGCATTATAATTATATGTGAATATATATGGAATCTGCGCGCGATTGATCGGGGGGTAACTGCTGACCGTTGTGTAACTTGGATTGGGTCAGTATCGCAACCAGGAAGTTCATACTTTAGTGCTTTCCTTACCTCCCAGTGGCCATCCCGAGTAACAGCATGAGTAAATTCTCAATCATATAGCCTAATATGGTAAGTGCGTGCTTGACCACTTATATAATACTGGCCTACGCCGTCATAGAAGTCACAATCTTATACGGAACAGATACAAACGAAGTGACAAACCAGCTAATAGCCTCGGATTCACTGTTGGTGTCCCTGACAATCGATTAAAGGACAACGATATTCGAATCTGCATGTGAAAAATTCGAATTCTTAACAAATCGCAAAAGAAAAAAAGAGCACGAGAAGCACACGATCGAAGTCTTATTGAGGGCTCCGAGAAGAACGAAGTTCGAAAATTTTACCAAAATTAAAAGAAAATGGAAAGATTTTCTTTCTGCTAAACGGTGATGACGAATGATATCCCACCATCAAGCAGACTGAACCATTCAACTTGGAAGAAGGCAGATAATATTTCCGTCTACCTGACCAAGATGAAGTCGGAAGAGCAATTTCCAAGTTTTCAACTCATCAACTCATCTACTAAATCTGGGTCGACGATAGTATGGCCGACAAATAGAACCTCATCAACGTTTGTCCGATCCTTAAGATGGGATATCCCCTAAACTGCGATAATTACAGCGGAATAAGCCTCCTCAACATCGCATATAAAATCCAGAATGCCGTATGATGTGAATGCCTAAGACCTCTCGTTTACAGTCCGATCGGCCCTTATCAGTGTCGTTCTAGACCAGAAAAGCCCTCATTGATCAAATCTCCACATTACAGCAGATCCTGGAAACAATTCAAGAGTTCCAAAATCGATGCACATCACCTCTTCATTGATTTAAAGGCCGAATGATATCGTCAATAGGGACGTACTATACAGAGCCATGTCTAGTTTTGGCGCCCCTGCCAAGCTCATTCGAATATGCAAAATGGCGATGAAGAATGCCCGCTGCTCCACCGAATTCGGTAATGACAAAACCGACGACTGCAATGTCAGAAGAGAACTTAAAAAGGCGATGCGTTGCATGTGATTGTCTCAGCATCATTTTTGAAAGAATTGTGCGACTCTTACAAGCCAACTCCAGAGGCACCATGTTTCAAAAGTCTGTGTAGTTACTCGCATTCGCAGACGACATTGACATAATCGAAAGAACGCAGTAAGTTGTCAATGGAGCGTTTGCTATTATTGAAGCAGAAGCATCAAAGACGGGTCTAGCGCTGAACGAAATAAAAACAAAGTATACCACCGTGATCAAAAATATTCAGAAAATTAAAAATACAAATCTATATTGTCCCCTTCAAAGTAATCTCCCTCCATCGATTGAAACACACTTATGCCAGCGGTATGTCCATCAGTGCTTCCTGCGATTCTTCCATTACTTCCTCTCGGCTGCCGAAACGCATTCACGTAGTGGTTTTTTAGCTCGATTGAACAGAAAGAAGTCACAGTGAGCCAAATCAGGTGAATTCGGTGGCTGTTAGATGGTATTTGTTGCATTTTTCGTCAAAAAATTACGAATAATGATGTCACTGTGAAACGGTGCGTTATCATGGTGCAAAATCCACGGGTTTTCTGCCCACAATTCTGGTCTCTTTCGGCGATTTGCTTCACGCAAACGTCTCATAACGCCCAAATAATACTCTTTGTTTACTGTCTGACAAAAATTCATGCTGCACTACATGGTTGTAATCCATGAAAACCGTTAGCATTGCCTTCTTTTTTGACTGAAAACGATGTGGTTTTTTTGGTCTCGGCTCATTTGGTGAACGCCATTCACTTGTCTGATGTCTGGATTGCGTGTTGTACTCATAAACCCACGTCTCGTCTCCAGTAATGATCCTTTTGATGATTGTGGGATCGGATTCAGCCTCGCATATCATCTCTTTTGCGACGTCAACACGGTCTGTTTTTTGCATGAAATTGTGGTATTTTGGCACCAACTTTGCTGCTGCACGATGAAAACCCAAATCATTAACCAAAATGTCTTGGACGGATCCATAGATAATGTTCAAGTTATCCGCTATCTCTCTGATGGATAATTGGCGGTTATTGACAAACATTTCTTTTACTTCGTCAATGTTTTCGTCGGTTTTCGATGTCGATTGTCTGCCACTGCGTTCACCATCTTCGATTGACTCACGACCACTTTTGAACCGCTCGTGTCACTGGTACGCGACCGTTTTCTTTAGAGAATCGTTCCCGAAACACTTTTCCAACATTTCCAAAGTTCTCGCACCATTAAATCCGCAAAAATTTAATACAAGTTCGTTGTTGCAAATTTAAATCCATTTCTAAAATTGTAAAAAAATCGCCAACACACAGAGAGACAGATGTACTCTTGGCTCCGTAACTTTTGCAAATGTCAAGCTATGACGCTAAGACTTAGGGGAAAAGTCAATAAGAGATTTACTAACTTAACAAAAAAACAGAACTCAAATTGGAACAATGGGAGCGCCACACGGTGGTTATTCCTTTGATCAAGGTGGTATGCTGTCAACAAAGAGGAATACACAACATCGAGGCCTAGAACAAAACATCACGAAGTAGCCTAGGCAACTGCAGCTTTGATGTAGGAAGGGAATTTATCATCCTCAACTTCGCTATCAACTCCGACTACGACGCCAGCGGGGAAATCATGCGAAGAATCACTCTTACTCATTGCTGCTTTGAATACTACGCCCTCTCTCGAACAACCAAAAACACATAACACAAGATGCTAATCATCCCAGTCTTGTTTTACGCCCCAGAAGATTGGACACTGACTAAAGTAGATTGAAATGCTCTCGTGCGCTTGGAAAAAATAGTTTTGGTCCCGTTTATATCAATGCAGAATGGAGGATATATTTGAACGGCAAATTATACGGACTGTAAGGAGAAAAGCTCGAACAACCCGGCTTGGATAGCTAACGCACCTTGAGTGCATGAAAACTGTTCAACGCCAATTCGGATGGACAACGCGGTAGAAGCACTAATAGAAGGCGACCTGAGCCAACGTCATGTACGCAACTGGAGGCAAACTGGCAAAAGGCCGCCCTAGCTGGAGACGCATGATAGCTGAGACCTTGGTCCACCCCAAACTGTAGCACTATCTAAGTAAATAAGTTAATTTTAATTCATTTCTATATAGCAAAGCAGTTCTTGTTTGACAGCGGAACAACTTGGGCGTGGCTTACATTACAATTATTATATTATATATCTGCGTTGAATTTATTCTTTTGAATATGTTAAATCTGGAATAGATCTTTACCTACTATATGTGGCCTATGACAAAGCAATATGCAAAGGGGTGAAATAAATATGACACAAATCACCTGTAGATACATGAGCACATTTAACTATAAACGAAGTATTATTTTCTTACAGCAAAATGAGGAGAAAACTTCCCCAAACCAGGGAATAATAAAGAATCCTCACCAAGGTGCTTGAGCAATGTCGATAATTCGCCCCACGAGACAAGACATAAATCTCTTTTATCCCTCTTTTGCTAAGTATTTCTTATGTGTACGCGTATCATCTGTGTATTAGTACACACATATTGTACTAATGGTTATTCAGTAAAATGTTTTATTTCCATATGGATACATTGCATTCAGAAAGTTAGAACGGAAACTGTATCAAGGTGTAGCTTTTTGTTAGTGATTTTTCTCCGAGAGGGGCATGTTACCCCCATTCTTGAGTAGTGCTTTGAGCACCTTCCAACTATGTTGCCCTTGTTTCCTTTCATAACTGTGCATAATGGTGATAAATGGTAGTGGAGCTAATCTCTAAAGAAGGTCTATAGGGCAATCTGCACCTAATATGCATGCAAGGGAATGCATGGCATCGTTTACAGTTCCATTCGGGGTAAAAGGTGGTCCATTATAATCAATAAGATTAGGGTATGTACTGGCCGGGTTCGATTGGTGATCGCCTATAACTAAACGTCCATGAAGTAGCCACCTTATGCTGGTCTCAACAAACAAAAATTAACTGGGTAAACTTATAAGTTTTGAGCAACAAAAATTAGGGTTCTATAATACTCGTACTTCGTCCGAAACGACTAGCCCTCAGAGGAAGACCTACAATAAATGGATTTCATGTTAGAATCAGCAGTGTTCTGATATGGTCAAGGTTTCTCTCACACTAGATGTACAAACATTTGTTTTCATGTGTTTCTTCTATAGACTTCATGATGAAAGTAAGGTGAGGGCTAACGCCCCCGTTTATTTGGCTTCATACAAGCTTAAAAACTAGGACTTAAAAACTAAAAGAAAAATTAAGGTTTAGCGATATCTAGGACTTATCAGTAGGAATGGTGAATGAGATCGGATTTGAGGGAGAGAGAGCTGCGATTAAAATCGAAAACGGAAAGGTTGGAAATTACCTTACGCAGCATGCGGAAGATTGGTTCATTAGAGTCATATGTGGTGCGGTGCATTGGTAGATAAAAGAGACGGTGGCAACGTAGATTACGAGAGTTAGTGTAAGAGAAAATGGAGTTGTAAAGAGACGTGCAATCGACGGAGCCTAAGAGAAGTCGGTGAATGAAAAGAATGCCAGCTGCGTCCCTTCGTTCCTCAAGGGTATTCAGGTTAATGAGCTTGAGACGATCTCGATAGGGAGGTGAGATTAGAGGATCGTTTCAAGGTAGACCTCGAAGAACAAATCGAAGAAAACGACGCTGGATGCTCTCAATACGGGATACATGAACTCGTTGAAAGGGACACCACGCTTGGCTAGCGTACTCGAGAAGGGTGCGAAGCCGAGTATTGAGTTTGCTTTGGAAATTATCTCATCAATATGCGAGCGGAAATATACCAATAGACTCAAAAGACTCAAAAGGGCTATAGGTTGGCCGTGGAGATGGTAAATTCGTTGAGGAGACTTGTTGCACTTACGTGAGAAGGTAATCGATTGACATTTGGAGATACGAGTATTGAGTTCTAAGCAGTCCTCGATGCACCAGGTGGAAAAACTATTTAGATCTATTTGACGGAGGCTGGAGTCATGTTGTGAGGAAATGGGTTTAAAAAATTTGGTATCGTCAGCATATAGAGAAAGTGCTGAGTTAGTTAGGATGAAGAGGAGTGGACCTAGGTGACTACCTTGAGGAACACATGAAGTGGCCATGAAAGGGACCAATTGGGCAGACCTGAATCGAACACTATTAAAACGATTATCCAGGTAAGAAAATATCCATTTTAGCAAAATGGGTTCAACGCCCAGGACGGACAATTTGAACAGGATTAGTTTGTGAGATATCTTGTCAAAAGCCTTACTGAAATCAGTTGTTATCACGTCAACTTCTTTACCACTTTCTAAGGCTGAGAGAACAGAGGACTCGAATTCAATGAGGTTAGTGGTAGTTGATTTACCTTTCAGAAATAGGGGAAATAGGGGAAATAAGAGATTTGCATCGGAAGCTTTAGGCTTCGTACAAAATGCTTTCGTGGAGCTTGGGTATATGTGAAAGTTTAGCTATGGGTCGGTAATTAGTGACTTCGCTCTTTAATCCTTTTTTGTGTATCGGTGTTATGAAAGAAGACTTCCATATCTGTGGAAATTCACCTTGAGAGAGCGATAACTTGAAGAGGTTTGAAAGGGGGTGGGAAAGTGTTGAGGAACACTTTTTAAGAAATATGTGACGGGTAAGTATTCATCTCTGAGTTGTTGTAATTTATCTTTTATCACTGTATGATCAAAGCTTTGAGAAATAGAGGGGCCAATGAGGAAGTTAAGAAGGTATTTGAAATAAGAGGGATCCGGTACGAAGGAATTGTCGGAAAAGTTGGCTGTGGTATACGGATCGATTGAATATATATTTTCGTATGAGAGGGATGGAGGAAAACCGTCGGATTATTTTTTGTAGTTAACGAATTGGTAGAAAGTCTTAGGATCGTTTATAAGCCTTGATTGCTTACTTGATTGCGCACTATCGTTGGTAGAGAACGTTATAAAGTTATAGTAGCTGCGACTGCAGCTATTCGCCTTAAAGCGACTAAACAGTGGACAAATAATTCATTTGGCCACGCCAACATTATTAACATCTTAGGAATCCTCACAGACAACATCGATTACACCATACCTGAACTTTGGTTTGACCAGAACGTCCATGTAAGCTTCCGCTCTAGATCATTCAGGGAGGAAGATGCTTTCATGGAGGATAAGTCAATCCGTCTCTACACAGATGGATCTAAAACCGATAGCGGAGTTGGTGGCGGTGTTTTATCAGATAAGCTAAATCTAAACCTCTCTTTCCGTCTTCCAAATCACTGTAGCGTGCTCCAGGTGGAGATTTTGGCGATTAAAGAAGCTCTGTCCTGGCTGAAGAAAAACGTGATATCTGCAAAGGATATCCGCATCTTTTCGGATGCCGGCCGCCATCAAGTCCCTGGACTCGGTCTCATTATATTATAAAATCGAACTTGAATGCCGATCATCTCTCATGCAGATGTCAGAGCAGTTCAACATTCACCTTTGTTGGGTGTCGGGCCACAGAGACATTCCAGGTAACTGCAGAGCCGATGAACTAGCCAAAATTGGAACCACTCTACCTTTTCTACCGGAAAAGGGTAGCATAGGTATACCAATCGCTACGTGCAAACTACTCGTAGCATTAAAGCTGGATGCCAATAAAAGAACAGACCTTAAGTGGACTGCTGGGCAAACATGTCCAGCGACCAAAGAGATATGGCCAAAGCTGGATCTGAATCGCTCTAAGTGTTTGATCCTCTTAAATAGAAAACATCTCAGCGCCATAATAGGTGTCATCACTGGACACTGCCTCATAGGCAAGCACGCAAGAAGGCTTGGCGCTTTTACAAACGACTTCTGTAGAAGCTGCATGGACGAGGAAGAAGATGAGACAATGCTCCACCTACTCTGCACATGTCCAGCTCTCTCCCAGAGAGCTTTGTTCTACAACGACCTAAACGATCTAGAAAAGATAGACGTTAACAGTCGCCTACGTTTTATTATAAGCTCAAACTGGTTCCATTAGTAAGAAGATCATAGATCCACATGGCATCGCAATGGGCCAATAGGCCTAAGTGGATCGGTATTTCCAACAGCCACTCTTACCTAACCTAACCTGTTGTAAAGAGCGAAGTTTACGATTATACCACGAGGGGCTCGTAGAAAAGGGGACGTAGAGAGAAATAGAATTGAATAATTCTTTGTAGAAGATAGAAAGAGCATCACTGAAGGACATATTGGCGAAATTAAAAGAACTCTTACTATGTTATTCGTTAATTTTGCGAAATTCGCTTTATGAAAGTCGTAAGGAGTGGCAGCTGCAGATGAGAAACACTGGAGAGGAGAGTGGTGGAAAAGAGAAAGAAGAAGTGGCGGGTGGAAGTTATCAATGGTCGACAGTGAAAGGGGACAGAGCGAGACAGAGTGAAAATGAGTTGGAGACCCCACTAACTTGGCATAAGCTTATCCAAGAAGAGGCATTCTTTACCCGAGTTTAGGTTTTTTAGGGTTTGCGATAAAAAAAGATTCATCCTCTGATTGAGTCCAATGCAGTTGAGGAATCAATTGCATCGATAGCGAGTTGGTAGCATTCGATAGATTGCGCCGTTGGATGTACTCGTAAAAACGCATAACGTACAGGGACCTGCAGGGGAGTGTTATCTTTATTGAAACGTAGTCAAGCTTAGAAGAAGTAGAAACAGCGATCGGAGAAGAAGTTAGGTCATTGTGGACGGCCAGTTGGACACCTCGACAAGGAGAATGATCTTTTGGACGGGTAAGATCGTCGTCTCGAAAAACGTTGAAACTGGGGGAATAATTTCTGATTCTTTATATAGGTAATTAGATTAGTTTCGGTCAGAGCGTAGATTTTCGCAAGACAGCACGTGTTTTAGATCGCAGTCCTCTTACGTTTTGATAGTAGAAGGTAAGAGGATGGTTGGAAGACTGGCAATGGTAGCACATTAGGGACAAAAAAATTTATCGTTGTCAGCTCTGTTCCCTTGAAGGTGTGAGATCCTTTTTGACTGCACATAGTTACCGAAAGCATCAAGGTCGTCTGAGACTTTTTGGGCAGACATATTGAAAATCTCGTGGAACGTGATATATAAGTTCCTCAGATTAGTAAGGTCAGTAGGGAGACCTTCCAGCTGTATGGAGACTATGACGCTTGTTTTAGTTTTTCCCTCATAGCAAACTGTGTCGGATTTGTCATGCAGATACGCTAGAAGTAGACGTATATTATCGTACGTCTTTTTTTCTCTAAGTTCTTAACGACATTCTGTTGTGTCAAAAGTTTGTTGAGTTATTTTAACTGCGGGAGGCAGAAGGAGGTCAAAAATGGGGCTAGTGGACGAAGATGTTGGGGGCGAAGTAGCAGTAATTGAAGGTACTTTAGACACATTTTCAGATGAGGGATTTATATTATGGGAACTAATGAAATTGGGATATTTAGCTCCGGTTTTGAGATCGAAATTTGGGAAATTATTAGGGAAAGGCGTGTGTGTTAGGGGTTGAATGCTGGGAGTTTGAGTTGTAGTGGTTAAGTCGAAAGAGACAGGTTGACGTCGGGGCTGGGTTTGGGGTGGAATAGAGAGAGTTGGAGAATGGATGAGAGGCTTCAAATTAGGAAACATTTTAGTGTTAAAGCTCCAATTGGAGCTGGGTATGTTTTGGGAAGAGGATGTGGGTCTTGGTAAATTGGATTTACTTGCTAACTTAATAGATGGTTTAGGTAAGACGGACTGCTTGCTTCTTGGTCGTATTTTCCAACCATTTGCAGACACGCATCTTTCCAAGATTGAAATTGTTGCTGGCTGGATTATGGAATAACCATTCGTATTTGGCGGGAATATTGAGCTTGTAGCAGCGCTTACTTCTGTGGTGAAATGTTGGAAGTAAATTGCAGTGGCTAATGGTGATGACATATTTCTTTACGAATAAATTCGAGATCCAATCAGCATCAGCGTTTGATGGGGCGGCTTTGATAAGAAGCGTAGTGACCAATTGATTCTTCGAAGCAAGCTTATCAAGTCTACGCTGCCATTCGGAAGGTGTCCAAGTTAAGTTGAAGTGATTGATTGACATAGATGTGTTCTCTATTGTCAAGTTGGAAGAAACTTCGTAGGAATCAGTGGGTTGAACCGTCGGCAGATGACTTGTATGTGGGCGAGTGCGTGAATCCACTTCAGGTTCCATTAATTCAGCCATTAGCAATATATTATAAGGAACATTCTGGTAAGGCTGCTTGAAGTTTGGTGGGTCAACGATTTTGCTGTTTATTGTTGCGATGTGATGTTCAATATAGCATACGAGGGATTGAGCCGCAGTAAGTTCATCACTGAGTTCGTTCACTTTGTCGAAGGTAACTTCGAGCATAGGATCAGATTGTTTAGGAGATGGTTGTTTGTGTGACGAGGACTGGAAATGAATGTCAATGTCGTCCCGCAGGGAGCTTATCAACTCGCAAGTTTTTTTGTTTGGTTTTCTAAAGGTTCACGTAAGTCACTTACTATTTCACAGCAATGAATTCAATTTAACCATTAATATTGCTGCTAAGTTTTGTTCAGGCAAATTGTAATGTAAGTCGCTGAGAACGAGCTTAAGTGCAGAAAGCGCGTGTTCTGGAGTCAATAAACAGGGCAGAATACATGGTATCATTTTCCATTAATGTTGATTGCCTTAATGCAGTCGATAAGAGTTTTACTTAAATCGCTCTCTATAGACTCTAGCTCAAATATCATTTCCAGCCGTGCTTTGTAAAAATCTCTTAAGAGCAATTGACTGCTTTGTAAAAACATGTATAGGAGCAAGAGAAGATATAGTGGATTCTCAGCTCAGCTCAGGCTCCAATTGCCTAGATAAAGTATCGTTATCTAGGCAGAACTCTTTCAATTCTAGAAGACCTTTCAGCATTATAAATGTCGAGCTCCAGCGTGTTGGAACATCTAGTTGAGGTTTAGGTACTCCTAGGTTTTCAATTGTATAGCTATAAGATTAAAAGCATACTAAGACAAATGGAGTCAAATATTTTCATCATTGCATTTGTACTCGTACTACTCGTATTTATTGTAATGAAACAGATCTTAGCGGCTTTGCTAATTCACGAGCTTTTAGAATTAAACCTGTATTATTGTTACCTAAAAAGTCATTTACAGCCAACTGAAGTGTATGGGCAGCGCATTTTACTGATACAACATTCTCATATACCATTCCCTCCGTAATGCTTTGTGCATAATTACATGCTCTTTCATCGTGTTGGCTCTCATCACGTTCACTTTGCGACAATAATTTATGTATATTTCGAAAAGTTTTAGAATGTTTTCAATTTCCGTCTACAAATTTTGAGCTGTATGTTTCTTTTTTATTTCAACCATGGCCAGGGTATATATCACGATTTCTTTATCTATTATCAATTGAACGATCATTTCGTGTAGCCGTGTCTATTTCAAACTCATAATTCTTCCTTTCAATTTATTTGAAATGAACTGTCATACTTTATCATATTTTTCGTTAATGAAATTCATTATGTTCCTTGAGTTTATTGGGTGCATTTGCAGTCCATTAAAAATCGGACTCGATAACGTCTTGAACCCCTTGGAGTCAAAAAATGTCAGAGGCCGAGATTCACTGGTGATCATTTCAATGCAAGCATCGATAGCTTCATTTCGCGACATTTCCACTGTAAATTTTTTTCGCTTGTCGTCATTACATATAACGGACTTTGAAACTTTTCACTCTTTCTCGTACTCCGTAAACATGACCGCGTGGGAATTCTTTATATGTCTTTTTAAATTCGTTACGCTGCCCAAATTAACAACTTTATTGCAGATTTTACATTTATTATCACCCTCGGTTTCAACGTAATATTCGCGAATATAAATATTTCTTTTGCGACCCTTTTTTGATAAATTTTAATAATTACAATAAATGTTTAAAATTGTGCACTTTATCACTTCTTGTCACGTGGTATAAAACTCAACGAGAAAAGGCAGAGAAAAGGTGAATAAATAGAAGCAGTAATTCTTTCTTTTTTTTTGTTATTACTCTTATTCATAGCATTTTTGCACAGAGAAAGAGACTAGATAGAAATTAAAGAGGATGTTTTTGTTAAATTATTACTGTTTGTTGTAATCATTAATCGTTATTAATTTGATAGATCATATTTAAGCAGAAAAGCATTAAATAAAACAAGACTGTACATTAGGGTGGTCTTTATTTGTATGTATGTATATTTCGTATATTTTGTTCCACTATATTCAAAACTTGTACAAAAAAAAAAAAATCAAGAAAATCGGCTTGTATTAACACGTGCCATAATGAGCCTGAAATCCTAAGAATTCTCTTCTTTTAAGAATTTATTTTTAAAGTGATATTTTCATAAATAATAATAAGCAGATGAAGATTTTGTAATAAATAGATTTATAGATGATATTTGTACAAATAATTTATCGTAACGAGTTTTGAGACTTTCTCGTCTACAGCCTGGATAGCTTTGGCGATAATTTCCCACAGTCTGAAAATTTTAAATTTGAATAGAAGTTATTTAAAATTTAAAGCATATCATTAAGCAAATGAACACGGTACTCACTTGAAGTAGGAATTGCTTTTGATCTTCGTTTCTAGTGAGTTTGCTATTGAATTCTTCCATTGACTCTACGTTCAGCTGTGTCATTGACTACTTTTAATGATCCGATTATTTCCTTTGCTAGCCTATAATCTGGTTGGTCATTCCAAACTGTTGGATCAATGTGCAAAAAGTCTGCAGATAAGCCAAATCTTTCGAAAATTTTCATAGATTTAGCTGACATTAGATCTGATGGAAGACTTTTGGTAACGAAGTATGAAACATCAGCTAGTTTCAGATGTAATTTCTTCTTTACTTCGTCTTCCTTTTGGTCATCTCCTTCCAAAAGGTTTAAAACCATTTTTCGCTTTTGTTCAACATTCGGTCTGTCATCGACAAACGAAAACGCTGCACAGGTACCATAAATGTTTAAGGCACTTATTTATTGCAATTTCAGCTATAGCTTTATCATCTTCTCTATAGGAATTGATTCTTTTCAGAAAATTAATGTCATTTAGTGGTGCTTGTAAGATCTGACGCAGAAAACCATGTATGGTTACATACATTTTTTTGATCAAGGTTGTATAAGAACAATTATTGAGTACAAGTGGTCTTAACCTTCTGGCCGGCAGTGTATGTAACAGTCAATGTGATGATTTTATTTGAAGTTAGAAATCTATGTACTTCTTTTTGAAGAAAAAATAAAAGTCGAATTTTAACCGTATTTTTTATCTTTAAAATTTAAGTCAAAAAATAACGATTACCTATTTGTTGACTTCTTTGAAAAAAAATCGCAAAACTAAAAATCATTCTTCCTAAACTAAAAAGCATCACACTGACTTATTCAAATATTAAATCAACAAGTTCTTTCCGTCTGACTTTTTGAATTAAAATTTTGAAAATAACTGTTATATTCGATCCCTGAATAAATGTACTTATAAAATGTAAGAAAGAGCCTAATAATGCTCAAATCCGCAAAGCATATGAAAAAATAACTAAAAAAGTTTCCACTGAGGTTCCTATTTTTAAAGAGAGTTTCTACATAGATAATTTTCACAGAGCTAGAGGGAAGCTAAAAACGGAATGGCGTGTCGTAAATGAGTTGTTCAGCAAAAATGTTTTAGCTAATCCACCAACGTGCATTAATTATAATAATGAGGTGATTAATACTTCTAAAGACTGGGCAAATGTCCTTAATGAATTTTTTACTAATGCTGCCTCAAATATCCACCAAATATTTGTGTTGTTTTGCCACATATCTTTAACAAAAGTATCTTCAGTGGAACATTTACAAATAGTATGAAGGAAATTGCTGAGGAAAATATTAAACAATTATAGGCCAATATCACTCCTTTCAGTAATTTCTAAAATCTTTGAAAAGGTGGATGAAAGCAGAATTATTATTGACTCTCTTGAGAAAAGTTTGTTTTTCTCTTCCAATCAATATGGTTTTAGAGCTGGTATGTCGACGGAAGATGCGCTATTGCATTTCTGTAGTCATATACACGACAGTATAGGCACATAGGCTTTCGATACCGTTGACAATGAGCTCCTATTAATCAAACTAGAAAAGTTTGGCTTTAGAGGCTTTATGCTTGATTGATTTGCTTCATATCTTAAGGACAGGAAAAAATTGGTCAAGATCGATAAGAGCTTCAGTGAGTGCCTCTATATTAGAATCGGTGTTCCACAGGGCTCAGCATTGGGTCCTATTTTATTTCTAATATTTATAAATTCAATATTTAGCCTGGATTGAAAAAGTAAGAAAACTGGATTTGTTGATGGATGTTCTTTTTCCTGTAATACGGTTCTGGACCTATTTACTGAAATTTTGTGTGCACAAACTGGTCATTAATAAGAAAACAAAAATTGTGTTTTTTTTTAATTATCCACAGCGGATCTTTATGAGCTTATTTAGCTTATTTAGAACTGATGTCAATAAGGACTGACTCAACTCAATATAGAAACAGCGGAGGAGTTTCCCAAATGGCATCAACGGCGTTGCCTCTTAATCTGGTAATCCTCCTTCAGAGACACTTTGATAAAAATACAAGCCCGTGTCTGACACGGTTTTCAGAACCAACTCTCAGGGTTTCTGAAGTAGAAATGGTGGCGAAAGAACTCATACTAGGTCAATGACAGCACTGTACAGTGCTAATGAGGCTTATCCAAAAGGAGTTATTCGTCGGATCAACTCACCAATAACGTAAAAAAAAGAGTATATATATCATATGTGGTTATGAAACAACTGAAAGCCTCTGATAAGAATGATGCCACGAAAAAGGCAATTGATAAGGGATCATACATTCCATGTGAAGCCAAACAACTCGCTGTGGTCCTAGAAAAATAAAGCAGAAGTGATGGAACGGATTGGAGTCAGATGGTCAGATTCAAGCATGTGAGAGAGTGCCATGTAACAATCTGCAACTAGGCTTCATACACCAACATCAACTTAATCTCTGTGCAACAGAGAAGAATGATGATGGTACCATGAACTGCTTTCAGGAGCTTCTCAAAACAATACATTTTCAACAACCTAAGAATGATGTTCAAATCGTCATTTTTGGTACCACAGATGGTAAACAATACCTGAACGACACCACCTTTGACAACGAATCTAGGCTTAACGAATCCCATTGGATCGAAATGTCGTCATTGTAATAAGATTGTACACATTACGATCGGCGCAGGATGCAACTTCAATATTGTTAATGTTGACTTCGATCACTAACTTACTGCGTTCAAGGTGCTAATGCCGGAATCCCAAATATCGCTAAGAAGAGAAAATTGTAATCGCAAGAGTCCTGCACCGAAAGCCAGTGGCAGATGCCGTCTCTGATGTCGATTATCATTGCAAAACTCATGATTTGACAATAAATGCATAGGATAACTAGAGCGTCTTGTGAGCTTTATGATCAATAAAAGGAGGACAGCCACGGCCGCACTAGAAGCGTGAAATAAAGAAAGTTGAGACATATTATAGCAAGAAAAACGTTCGAAAATCTTACGAATAAAGGAACCTAGTGATAAATTCGTAGTGAACACTCAGCATATACATATTTAGATTAACATTTCGATATCAGACAAAACGAACCATTCAACTTGGACAATAATGGGCAACAATTGCATCCACCCGGCTTCGACGAAATGAGGAGAACCTTACACAAACTTAAGTCTAACAACCCTGCCGATGCAGCTACCGAGATATTTACGGCGACGAGACGAATAGAACATCAGCACTATGTATGTATATACGAGTATATAAAAATTATTTAACTGTAGAGGAACATACAAGAAAAACCTCAAATATGATAAAGTAATGAAAACAAAAAGTCTTGACTAGAACTAGAAATAAATCTATTCATAGAACAGTAAATAAACCCTCAAGCGGTAGTGTTTGGTTTCCAAATCGGACGGTTTGCGGTTCAATACCAGGTGCGCTGAAAAGACATTCTTTTGTTCAGGCAACTAAGATCACATAAGGTGAGTGGTTGCCTTGAATACAACATTAAGTCCAATCGCACTAATAATTTAGTCTCCCCATTAAATGTTGGATGCCACCCATAGAGCGAAATAACCACTGAGTCCAAAAATCTTTCTTTCTCTCTCTGACTGATTTTTTAAAAACTTAACAAGTGCTCAAGCACTCTAAGTATAGTCATACGCACTTGAGTTCTGCACCAGGATAAAAACTGAAGAACAAAAAGTTGCTAATTCTTCGTCCAAAGTTTTCAGACAGTCGATGACAATAATCTGCTGAATTTTTTGACCACTGTTCTTGTGCTCTCTCCCAAATAACGGCTAAAGGCGATGGTGGTGAGTAATAAACATTGGCAAGAGCAGTTTTAAGGTAGGCCCAAAGATTCTTGATCAGGTTAAGATCTGGGCTCTGGGCTGGCCAGTCTAAAACAACAAATGGGTCTCTATCATGTTGAAAAACAATTTCACGCGGAGATTAGGGCATATTTCTTATTGATATCATGAGATACGACTTCAAAATATTTAACTACACGTGTTGGTCCATTATGCCCTCTATTAGGTGTAATGTTCCAAAACCGGAAGCACTCATGCAACCCCACAGTATAATTGAGCCACCTCCGTGTTTAACCGATACAGCTTTAAAGGCTCACCTTGACTTTTCCAAGCCCACGATCTTCCATCCGTACTGTAATAATTGATCTTAGTCTCGAGTCTCGTCGGATCATACAACTTTATTCCAATCATCATCCAACCCGTATGCTACTTTCTCGCAAATCTTAGTTTTGCTTTGACATATTTTTTCGAGAGTGCTGTTTTTTTTTCGATGGACAGTTAATCGGACGCTGCGTAAGCACGCCAAATTGCTCCCAAGTAGTTTCCTGAAGCCCTTTCGCTGTTTCAAAACTTGAAGCCGTCCTTCCAGAAAGCATTAACCTCACCAAAGCACGTTCATCTTGATCGGAAAGGTTCTTGGGCCTTCCTCCTGGAGAACTGTCCAGTTTACACTTTTTTCTTAGCCGGGCAACAGCTGATTGAGAGACAGCGCATTCTTTCGCTATAAAGCGCGTTGATTGGACGTCTTGTAGTAATTTTATAACCTTTTGTACGTTCTTTCCGAGAACTGCACTATGTTCCAAATTAGAAAACAATGGTGTTATTTTTGTTTACCTTCTAATTGTTCCAATTAATCGCAAAAGTAACGGCACTTCCCAAATAACCAAGGTAGTATATCAAATTATATGTCGCGTTAATCACTACTTTACTTCTTAAACTTTACTTTACTTCTTACTACTTAAACATCCAAACAAATACAAATATGGTAACAAATTGAAGATAAAAAAAAACTGACTTTGCACCCCACTGTAAATAGATAATTAAATATACATACATATATACTATTCTGTGTAAAAAGTATCCGTAATTTATCAATCAAAATACGCGCGTAAAAGATATCGCCATCATGTTTATTCTGTAAGTTGGTAGCACTGTACTTATGTAGTTGCTGCACGAAATTTGAACGGGATCTGCTACGCAGTTTGTTTAAAACTGCAGTTGTTGTGGACCATACTAATTAATGAGTCTGCTTCGATTTTTACAATGGAAAAATAGTTGAGCAAAATGTTTACCTTAAATTTTGTGTTTCAAACGAAATTTCTTGTGTTGAATATTTAAAAATCTTGCGGAAGACCTATGGCGAATCGGGTATGTCAAAAACACAGGCATACATATAAATGGTGTAAAGCATTGAAAGAAGACCGGGAAGTGGTAGAACGATGAAAACATCTACAGAATCAAGAAGCTGTGATATTTTGAACATGAAAAACTTCGACGCACGACTGGATCCAAAAGAACTTAATTTTGTTCAAAAAGAGCATAGAAAGCAGGTCGCTGAAGACACGATTTACCGACTTTCTACGGACCCCACGCTTATGAAACGCATACTAACTGGCGATGATACATGGGTTTACGAATATGACATGCAAACTAGCCAACAATCTTCGGAATGGTATTTCGAAAATGAGCCGAAACTAAAGAAATCGTTATTTTGACCGTGGTGTAGTTCACTCCGAATTCCTTCCAGAGGAACAAACAATGAATAAAGAATATTTTTTGGGCAACATGAAGCGTTTTCGTGAGAGTATCAGCCAAAAACGCTCAGAAATGGATTTTGCACCATGACAATGCACTTTCTCACAAAGAAATTATTATTTTGTAACAGTTTTTAGCGAAAGATTCGACAAACGTCACCTCCACCTGACAGCCGTCCACAGACCACCGTAAGGAATAGATGTGTTTCGGCTTTCTTATCGTTGAAATTATAGTGTTCTTGAGACAATTTGCATATAGGGCTCCAGTTAGCCCAGTACAAGTGTGCCTGAATAACAAACGAGCGATTGCGGGTTTGAATCCGCACAACAGATTTCCTTTTTTTTTCGGTTTCTAATGATAAATAAAAAAAAAAAACACCAAAGTGTAGTGTTTGCACAAATCACGCGATGGAGGCAGGAGAGCGGTCCATTATTACCCGAGCATCAGCTGATAAAACGGCTTTAACATCAGAAGATCCCCAAAAAGTCCCAAATGAAGGATCATCAAAAAGAAGGAGAAAGCAAAAACAAGCTTCTAACATTGTTAAGCGCCCCTCCCTATCAGCTTCATCAGAACCAGGTGGAGTGGGAGACGAGGCGTCATCAACATCTGCAGCAGAAAAAGCCCTGCATCATGACTACGAACACGATGAGTACCCATACATTTCCGATGGGGGGAGAGACATTATATAGGAGACAGCAATAGCTTCGCCTCTTTGGCGGCCTCCAAATCCGACTAGGAAGACGAAGAAGTAGAGTCCATCACCTACAATATTAAACAGCTGCAGCAAAGAGTCCTATTGATAAAAGCCAAACAAATGGCGAGAAGAGAAAGGGAGCAGCAAGATCTGTATCGCTCTCCAGACCAACAAAAACAGCAGCATCAGCCACAACAACAACAGCAGCAATCGAAGCAAAAGCAGCAGGAAAAACAACAACAGCTATCGCATTTACAGCAACAGCAAATACAAACAAAGCAGAAACTGCAGCTAGTACAACCGCAGTACAAACCGAAGCAACAACAACATCTGCAGAAAAAAACAAGGCAGAAACAGCAACAACAACAACCACAACATCAGAAACAGCAAAATCAACAGCAACAACAAACGAAAAACGTCAAGCAAAGGGTGCCACCTATTAACACCTATAAAATGGAACTGAAAGAGACTACTGAATTATGTAAGTCGGCCATAGACAATAACTTTTTTACTAAGCGATTAAGTATTGACAGGCATGCGATCCACTGCAATACAGAGGAGCGCTATAAGAAAGTCAAAGATTTATTGAAGGATACGACGACGGAGTTCTTCTCCTTCTACGCGAAGGGGGAAAAGTTGCAAACAAGGCTGCTGAGGGGGATTGAACCGTCTACGGATCCGGAGGAGCTTCTTGCACTGCTTAAAGAGAAGGAGTGCGATGAACTCAAATTCGTAGGAGTTAAGCCATTCACCACGGCTCGAGCAAGAAGGGAAAAGCGGAAATTACCGTTTTTTCTAGTTAAGCTTAGTTCCAACAGCAAACTGGATGGTGTAAGGAGTATCAAAGTCCTAGATTACCAGATTGTTCACTGGGAAAAATTAAAAAGGAGCGACAACATTTTACAATGTGTTCGTTGCCAAAGATTCGGATTCGTGTGGAAAGAATCACAAGTCCGAGGAATGCGCTCTGGGAAGGGATGGAGCGTCTGACAAAAGCCAACTCTCGTGCGACTTGTGCAAGTACGCGGGACACACCGCAATTTATCGGGGTTGTCCTAAGTTCCAGTACATGAGGAAAATAAATCTGGCTCGGCAGCAAAAGGAAGAGGTTAAACGACCACCAGTGCTCACTCAAACACCAGCCGTAACTCCCCAAATTACCTACGCCCAAATGGCGGCAGGTAGGGGAAGCACGGTACAGAAAGCGAAGGCTGCTTATCAGGCCCCAGGGCCTCGAGCACCGGAAGCTGTGCCTGATATGCTGGCTATTTTGCTCTTTATGCAGGGGCAAATGGCTCAGTTACAACGTCAGATACAAGAGCAGGCCACGCGCGTGGATCAGATCTATGCGTTGTTGCCGAGCCTAACGCACCTCCAGTCGTAATGGGTACGAACATGGCGGAGCGAACCCTAAAGGTCCTTGCGTTGAATGTGAATTCACTGATAAGGATCGAGCGAAGAGCCGTACTTTTTAAGTTGCTCAAACACCAAGCCCCTGACGTGATTTTGGTTAGCGAAACAAAGCTAAACAAAAAACACAAACTGAGGCACAGAAAATATAAAATTGTAAGAAGAAACCGACCCAACTCCGTACAAGGCGTTGGCGTTGCGATCTTCATTAGAAAAGGCTTGCGATTTAAAAGAGTGTACAGCCGTGTAGTACGTAGGTTTCAGGTGCTGGAAGCATGTATCGTGTACCTCCCTCTCTGTAGTGGAAAGCGGTTGTACATGGTATCTGTCTATTCGCCAAAAGTTGTTCAATCCACTTTATTTACGAGTATCTCAGAACTCGAGACACTTTTTCGATTCCTAAGGCTGGAATCGGAGGAGAATTATTTTATAATCGGCGGAGATTTCAACGCTAAACACAGAAATTGGAGAAATAATATTCCAAACACTAGAGGGAACCTACTATTCAATTGGTGGGGTCAGCACAATGTTATGTACCGACTCAGTCTTAAAGAGACGGATAGTCCGTCATTTCCTAGACACGGCTCCTATCTGGATCTCCTGTTGTTCGACGCACGGATACAACTGACAGGTACGAACCAACAAACTATAAACTGTCTACGCACCTTCGTGTATGACAGTGACCATTGCGGTCTCAGTACCGAAATAACGGTTCCCAACGAAATTGCGGAATTGGATGAGTTCGTTCAAAGGTATTCCTACAATTACAGTAAGGTACATTGGACACACTTCTCCAGAACATTGACGAGAGCACTCTCCTCAAACTCGCTCTACCCACCGTCCAATAGAAATCTGTCCAATGGAGAGATTGACAGGCACCTCAAACAAATGGACGAGACCATCAAACGAACAATGGACAACACAATACCTCGGTACCGATATACTGACAATGAAGACTCATTCCGTAACCCAACTATTGACGCACTTCACCGACACAAGAGTAGATTGCTTTCGAGACTAAAAACCTTGTCCAGACAGTTTACTGACAAACATAAACCGGAGATCATGACACTGAAGTCGTCGATTAAAAACCTCCAAACATTAACAAAGGAAAATTACAGAAATTCTGTAAGTTTGTATTGGAACAATAAAATTCGGGCTGTAAACACCAGCAACCCGAATATGTTTCCGCAAATAAATAAAATATTTAGAAAGAAAGATCAAAACGACCTTCCGTGTCTTAAAATCGCCCGAACGACGAACAACGAACAAATACTGGTAGCAGCAGGCATAAATCCAGAAGAAGCTGTCGATTATGACAATTTCTTTGTGATTGAAGAAGAAGTAGAGGCCATGGGAGCGTTTTTCCAAGAAGTGTACAAGGCGAATGATGTCATTGGCCCGAGTCGCGACCTGGAAAACCAGGTCCTTTTGCACGATTCCTACCTACGATATGAAATGGAGAATTGGCGATTCGAGAATTCAGGCTTCACTGTGTTCAATGACGAAAATATGGCAAATAATGTCATCGCCATCGAGAGGGACCTACCCCCTTTCATTTCGAGGGAAGAGCTCCATACGATCTTCGAATCACTGAGAAGTAAGAAATCAGTGGGAACTGACAGAATTCCAAGCATTCCACCTCCCAATAGAAGCGGTATTCGAAAAGTATTCGAAAAGGTGATCAATAGAGTCCTGACTAAGTGGGTCGAGGACAAAAATATAGTTCCGGATAATCAATTCGGTTTTAAGGCGGGACATGATATCTCACATGCTGCGTCTAAACTAGTATCTGATATCCCGTGGAACAAAAGCAAGAAACAATGCGCGGGTGCCTGCCTGATTGACTTGGAGAAGGCGTTCGACACCGTATGGTTAGAGGGACTATTCTTCAAGTTGAATAGGCTGGGCATAAGTAAATCACTGCTGTACATTCTTTCTGATATGCTCACCAGTAGACAGTTCATCGTGAAGAATGGCGATGTGACTTCTGCTGGAGTATTTAACATTAAAAACGGTCTGCAACAAGGCGCGGTTAATTCGCCGACCCAGGTTACCCTTGGTTTGATGAATAGTTCACACAAACACATGAAGTAAAATAAATCATATACGAAGCAATGCTACACAGAAAGGCGCCACGGTCTTGTGTTCCCCGAAACCAAAAAAGGGGCAAAAAAATAGGATTCATTGAAAGCACAAATAAAGAGTATGAGAAGCGAATGATCTAGGAATGTATCAAACCAGTAACTTGTGGAGATGAGCAACGAAAATTAGTAGTAAAGCAGCCGCAGTTAATAACGAAGATATAAAAAAAAAAACAGCTTGCAGACTGTTTTAGGATAGGGACGACTCAGTCTGCGCTGTTATACAACACAAACAATTCAACCAGGGGAATGAAAGCCAAAACCGTAGTCCACCCGACCAAATAAAGTGTACACCAGTCATATGAGATGGCTAGGTAATATACAATGAAGTAGGGAAAAGTCTCGCCTTAGTTGGGACGCACGCTAAAGGAAGTTGGCAAGAGAGAGCGCCAACCAGAGATGCTTAGGCCTTTGGGTTTGCGGTGGACTATAGTACCATCATGATAAGTTAGTCAAGTCAGCTACACCATCTCGATTTAACCTATCGAAGTCAAACTTCAAACTTTGAAATCGTCACCCTATTTATGTGGCTTGTGCAGTACTATATCTCTCCAGTTCTTTCTACATCCATTCCCCATAAATCCGTGATAAAACCAAAACTGATATTCCTCGATATAATCGATTAAAAAAAGTTCAATTACTGCCAGATGCAGCTACTGCCAACTTAGTTAAACTCCATTCGATACCCACGTCGTTTGGAACTTCTACTACATACTTTCTTTATTTCATCCTTGATGTTGTAGATGATTTATTTGCATCGTCAGCTGTTACTGCTAGACTCCAATGTGCGAAGATATGTTACAATTTCTCTACAAACCATCCAAGAATCAATTTTCTCCCAAACTTAAGTAAGCAATTAACATGCAAATAATAATACATGCGCAGCATCTAAAGTACCTTTTACAAGAATGTTCAATTGTAAAAATTACTCCGCTATACAATGTGCACAATAAACGTACTACGAGTAAAACCGTTTTGCTAACATTTGTAATAAAAATTAAAATCCATTTTCAGGAAAACAATTCCCGACGTCAGGCTACAAACACACGGTCTATAATGAACCACCATGAGGACTGGTATCTCTATATTCCCCGTAGTGATTGCCTCGGCAGGCAGCTTTAATTCAACATCCCAAACAAAAACTATTTTAGAGCTCTGTACCGAGAGAGAGTAATTTTCTCTTTCGCGTACGATTGTAATCAGAAAACCTAAGCGAACGCCTAACCGAGTTGGGTGTTAAAATCACAAGCAACCACTGTACACAAGCCGTAGCCCACATCATGGCAGGGTAGGGGGTAGGTACTTGGAGCAATTTGCATTCGAAAATCCGATGGAGCACACAATACCAATTCTGCTGTTGGCATTATTACAAACTACAAACGCTGCATATCAAGTGTTGTGCTATTGTAGCGATGCATTCAGAGCAATAGTTTCGAGATGAATAATTCCCAGAATAGGAGGAAGTTGTTTTTCTTTTATTACATCTGCAATAAAATAAAAACAATACTAACTCTGATATACTCTTGACGTAATCCCGTAAATTAAGGCGCTGTTTTCAAGGATGCATTGCATAAATCCAGACACTGTGCATACACTGGTATTCGTATGCTCATGACTACTATACTTGACGAGTTTTAAGATGTCATTGCATTTAAACTGCTTCACCACTAAAAATCGCGCAATATAGGAGTACTCGAATATATAGTCAGTTTACGTAATTTTTCGGAACTTAGGAACGAATTTCCTATGACCTTGTGCATTTGCTGGCAAATATTTGTCCTACTGGAGATGATAGCATGCAGATGATACTCCTCCACTGACTACAAAATGTACAGTAAACGAGTACAGTTCTGTTGTTATACCACCTGTCACCTTTTCAATATTGACTTCAAAACCTAATAACTAAAATAAACCCTCAAGGTGACTTTCGATCAAATGCTCTCACTTTGCCAGCGTACGAATATTCTCAACAAAATATTTTAGCTCAAAATCCTTAAGGCATTTACAACCTAAGATTCCTGGCCTACATCATCACGAAAATTCGTGTGAACATGGCATAAAACTAAAATGACCCATGCGAACGTTCTGGACAGTAATGGACATAAACTCATTTATGTAATTTGACGACATACCCTGACTGAATATGTACATACTCGTATGTGGAGCCGAAGACTTAGAACAGCACAAGATTGGCCGAGGAGTCGAGAGAGACGAGGAGTCCCTTGCAGACAGGATGGATTTAAGCTACTCTGGCATATTCGGAGCTTAGGTCAATAAGGAACTTTCAAGACTGAGGTGACGAATGAGCCCTTGATGGGCCAGCGGCAGCGTTCGCATATCCGAAGTGGATTACTGGCAACGTCATTATATCAGGCCACTTGTCCCAGGGGTTAAAAGCAAGGGCCTAGCCCTTATAATATAAATTTTACAAACGACCACAGCAAACTAAACAAGGACAACGATCTTCGGATCTGCACGTGGAATGTTATGATGCTCAATGGGCTCAAATAGGTGAGACTCTTGACTACTTCAAGCAAATACCACCGCCACCCAGGAAGTGCGATGGAATGGGCCGAGTAAAAAAAGGTTAAGAAATTGTGCTATCTACAATGGTGATTGCTATAGCGAACAGAAACAGCGCTTCTTCGGGTGCGAATTTGTCATACGCAGTAGACTTAGGCAAAGATTCTTGAGCTTTCTATACGTGAGTGAACGACTTATGACAATCTGCATCAAGGCTAAATTCGCCAAGATTCGGAAAACAAGGTCGAGGGTTTCCTCATCTCAATAAGATATACACAAAGGGACATGGCGGTTTTCGGGTCATGAAACGCTAAGCCAAATTGATACTTCAGCGATTGACTTTAGGCAGTACTTTGGAGGTCCGACCCTTCCGGACAGCCAACATTGAATCATCGTCGCGTATCCCGAAATCCGTCAACGATCCATATGACCACGGTATCTTGCACCGAAGACCAGTGATAACACTGACAACGTACCATCAGAGACGTCGCAACGGATGTGCTGGTTTTCACCAGACCATCGCCAAGGAATACCAGATTTGATGAAGAATACCGGCACATTCTAATTAGGGCTAAGGAATGCCCTACGTGCAATGAGAAGAATATTGACTTCTCGAGAAGCACTCGATCGGAGGTGTTAAGCGTTTGTATTCCAGGAACAACGTGCGGAAGTTTTACCAACAGGTAAAAAGAACATGTTTAGGACAAAACCCGTAGAGAATTCTGTTGAGATGATGAAGGAAACCTTCTAGTAGAGTCTCAATCGGTGCTGGGAATATGGAATTTCAACTTAGACGTTGATAGCTGAAACATCCGTCCACCTGAGCAAACCGAAGTATAGCAATATCTAAACTTAAAACCAGCAGAGCTGCTGGGCGATATGTTTTCGTTGCACCGAGTCCTTAGTGAGTCAATGGGGTCATGGCTAATATGATACATAACGCTATCCTGCTGAAACCACATATCGCCCACACCAATGTCGTCCATATTTTCGAGGAAACAATCTGTGATCTTTGACCGATGATGCCACCAGTGTGAAGAACATATCAGTCAGTGAATTTTGGTAGTTGTAAGGAAATACCATGAGTCTCTTCTGAATTTCACATACATATTGATTCACATACCCATTGATCCGGTAAAAATAAGAGTCGACTTCAAGCTGTTCAAGACCGTATTCCATGACTTCCTGTCGCAAGCCATGTTCTCGGTGGAATTGATTACTGCACCAGCTGTATCTTATATGGGTGTAGGCCGACATGTTTTCGTAGAATTTTTCACAAACTGAACGGACAAGGCCACAATTCTACTCACGGCGGCAGCCATTCGAGTGTATGTAATACGACATGTATCCACAACACGACGAATAACAAGCCCCAGTTGGTTTAACAAAGTGACATAATTTTTTTTTTACGTTTCGCGAATTGAAGACCGATTTTCAAAATAAATTCAAATGATTCGGAATCGTTTTTTCAGTCAATTTCTATTCATAATGCCTTGTCAAACAATACGCAACATAAACGCCAAAGAACTGTCAAAAATGACAGCACGGTTTGAAAGTTAGTCCTGTCCTTTTCTTCTTTTTAATTTAAATTTCAAAACCATTCACCATGTTCGTTTTCAACAATTCAGCTACGGGATTTCAAAAAATTTTGAATGAAAATTGTTGATGGTCAAAAACAAATGCGTGGTTAGTTAAAGTTAGCTACCTGCCAAGAGTTGAATATTTTTCATTACTTGTTGACACTTTTCACTGCGGTTTATTTTATTTTATTCACAAATACGTAGATTTTTTAAAAAATATGTGTACATACGAGTATAAAATATCCGCCGGAGAAACGTGAGAAATTTATAGAAAAAAAAAGATATAAAAATAAATTGTCAAGTTTTGTGGCAATAACTTCGAGCTTTTATAAAAAAAAAACAAGACATTCTGACAATGAAATCACCTAAATAGAATTTACTGCGGCGTAAATCAAGTGCATTTTTGAACACTAGTGTTGGAGACGCATGTCATAGTCATTGTCTGGCGTAGAATGACGACGGCTAAATCAATGTGGTTTTTGTCAAAAGCGAATTTTTGGCACCCTAAGTGAATGGCCAGAAAGAATTTCCAGCAACACGATGACTCTTGCTGTATAGGTTCAGGTCGCTGCAAGAATAACTGTAGATAGCCAAATTGATATTTAAACTGAGATTATTTACATGACATGCTGCACGGTCAGTTCACCGGTCGCAGTCGTTCTGTGTTGTTGCCTCCTAGACGCCAATTTGTCAGCCGTTTTATGATATAAAAAAAGTTTTCCATATATTTTGAGCACGCTTCCTTGTCAGACTGTAGGTACTTCGAAATCAAAAACAGGTGTGTGATCACGGCCTTGTTAAAGAGTCCGCAGAAGAATCCTAGCAAAATCAACTGCACACTTTAGGAAGGAGCTGGCGTTCCGTCTAAACTCATAACGAAGCAAAAGGTTCAGAAAACTGTTCAGAGTCTGCATGTGGCCCTCATTAAATATTTTGATCCAACTAGGAAAAATTCCTATAGATCGGCCATTCCCTGGTGAAATGCAGACCTGCAGTGATTACCTAAGGACATCCGAATATGTACTTCTAAACAGTTACTTAAGACTGAAGAAAGACTGGAATCTTTACAGATCGGAGCAAAAAGAAAATTAAAAGGTAGTTCAGATCTCGGAGAGTGACCGTTGTAAAGGCTTTCCTTAGAGATGAAACACTCAGAAGAATCACCAGAGTCCTCAAAAGGGACAAACAGCCAGACTGAAAACACCCAGAAGATTTTAGGCACATAAACTCCAAGTGGACTGAGTGTCACAACCTGTCGTTGCTAATATCTGTCATCAGTTTTGGTGACGGATGAGGCAATAAAATACGCTGTTGCTTCCTTAAATAAGTTCAAATCTCTGGACAACGACACCTTATATCCAGTAAAGCTACAAAAACTAAAAAAAAAGATTGTTTGGCTTACATACCGACCCTTTGGCGTACAGTTAAAGTAGCCTTTCTATCGAAAAAAACTAAAATATGTCTACACGCTCGCTAAAAGCTGCAATTAGTCTGACCTATTTCATGTCGCAAATTGATTAAGATTTATGTGCGAAAAACTTAGTTGCGAATGTACCCTCTCTCCAAGATGCTACACGCGTACCAACGCGGCGGAGTTTGCTAAGCTGCGCTTAGAAATCAGGTGGGCAGAATTGAAGACGCAATAAGCAAAAACTACTACACAGTAGGCTTTCGAGCAGCTAACATCAACTCGGCTCATTATTTTGTGTAGCCAAAATGCTAACATCCGTAACAGCCCAAGGCCAGCAAACCATTGTGACTAAGTTCAACATCAAACGGCTACAATCGCAAGAGACCGCCAGGGCCTTTTTCGATCGAGTTTCTCACAACCTCTTGAGGAGTCCAATGCCGCCAGCATCGAACGTGGAAAACCAATGGCATCTGTGTCAGAGAGTAATCAGACAGCCGGCCGCTGATGTGTTGGTTTTCAATCCACCCAACAAAGAAACCCTTGGTTCGATGACGAATCCAGAAAAAAGCGAATATACAGAAATGCCATGCAGAAATGAAAAGGAGCTCGCGAGCTCTACGTGCAGTTAAGAAAGCAAGAATATAGGCTCCGCAGAAGAAAAAAGAAAAAAGACGACAAGCTCTCGATCGGGGCCTAGAGAGGTATTACTAGAAGTATGAAGTTCGGAAACTTGAAATTAACTACTTTGCTAAGAACCTTCAGGAGAAGGTTTATATTAACATCGTCGTCATTGGGCACGTCGATTCTGGCAAATCAACCCCACTAGTCACGCTCACAGCGCGGGCGGAGAAAAATCAGGGAGGATGGAAAGAGAGGTACCGGTGAACTCTGGTTTTAAATGTTTGAAGGTTATAATGACTAGGGAATAAAGAGCTAGGCAGGGCATTCCATAAGAAGTTGTACGGCTTAGGAGCAAATCACGATATTCTAAAATACGTCCGAACGTGGGTTTGAGGGTATACAAATGAGCATTCACAGTCCCGCTGTGCTACGGTTAAAAGTTTGAAGAGGCGGAATGCTACTGGTGGTGGAAATAGCGATAGAACAGAGTGAGACACAAGTCATTACGTCGGTGTTCGAGGGTGTGCATTGTTTGAGTGATATAAGTATCACATATGAGTTCTATCGCTCGACTTTGAATCGTATCTAGCATTTGCAGAGATGTTTTAGGCGCACCTGACCAGATGTGGGCATTGTACTCCAATTTGAGGCAGATCAGAGGCATTGAAGTATTTCTTACATCGCTTGAGGAAACCTAAACATTTCGCAGCATTTTTGACGACATCGAATATGTGGTTATTCCAATGTAACCTATCACTAACACACATATCGAGAATGGAAAGTTTATCGGTTTCGACGATGCAAGTGCCATTCATGGATAATGGCTGGGTGTTTAAATTTCGCTTTAACGATAACAGACAGCATTGTGTTTTAGAAGCATTAAATTCTACTCCGTTAGTGGTTGCCCAATTAGTTATGCTGTTAGTATCAGAATTTAATGAGCTTAACATACGCTGGCGTTCCCGTTCTACAGCCGAAGAGCAGGGACGTGAGTCAGGAAACGAATAAGAAAAGCAGAGAGTACTGTCGTCAGCAAAGGAATATATTGGATTAGAAGTAGCAGACAAGAGATCGTTGATGAAAATTAAAAAGAGTGTCGGAGACAGAACGGAGCCCTAGGGCACACTACCATTTACTTTGTGTACATGAGACTTAAAACCATCCAAGACAATCTGAATTGAACGTCCCGAGAGGTAGTTTCTAGTCCATTAAAGAAGAGATTCATCGATCCCAAATGCACGCATTTTCGACAAAACAGCCTTGGAAATATCAAGTGCAACTATCTTGCTTTCACCAGATTCATGTACGCTTTGGTTTCACATTTCGGTGAGACATGCCATCAAATCACTAGTGGACCTGTTGCTACGAAAACCGTATATTGCCGGTCATTGAGACGTTTTCGTTTTTCGACATATTTCATGAGCTGAAGGCTTATCAGCGTTTCCTTAACCTTGGAAAGAAGGGATGTAAGATGTAAGAAAGAAGAAGATTCTTCTTTTTTAGCAACGGGCTGAACAAATGCTGTTTTCCATCTGCTCGGAAAGAGTCCTAAAGAGTAGGATTGATGTATGTTGAGATCTTTAAGTACTCTTGCTACTACACGAGTGCGAAAGTAGATTCGTCCCATTGAAGATTCAACGCACTCAAGTGTAGGCGGAGACAAAGCACAATCTGGGAGTGTTAAACTGGCCGCAAAGTATGCAGCAAGCAGATTGGCCTTGTCTAAAGAGCTGACAGCTGGAATGTCATTGTGAATGAGCGTTGGGATGGAGGATGAGGCAGAGTTTTTAACAAACGACTAAAACCTTTTACTACCTTTGGGACATTGTAGTATTTTTTGCCTGAATTTTTGGTCGTACTGAAATTTCACACGCTTAAGAAAGAAGTTGCAGTCATTCCTGGCTCGTTTAAACTTTTTTCAGTTTTCCTCTGTTGGGTTGGTCTTGAAGGACCGATAAAACATTTCTCTAACCCTGATAACCTCTTTACAGCTTGAGTCGTACCATGCCTTTTCTTTTGGTTTGATACTCTTCATCCGATGAGGGATAAAGGAACTCATTCCAAAGGGAATGGTGTCTGTGATCATATCAGCAGCGGCAGCCACGTCGTTATCGAGGAAACATAACGACCAGTTAAAATTCCTAAAGAAGCTGTTAAGACCGCTCCGGCGAACCTAGAGGGGAGAGTACATCAACGGTGTACTTATCAAGGTGAGAAGTTAAGAACAAGTCCAGCGTGTTGGCGGTATGACTATCAACGTCTGGTATTCGCGTGGGCTCATTTACAAGCTGCTTTAAGTTGTTTTCCGCAGTGAAGATCTCAACACACCGTCCTTCGGGTGTTGTCTGTCCAGAATGTCGAAGGCACCCAGAATTGTGTATATTGGAATCGCCCGTAATAACGATTTCAATATGAGGATACAGGGATACAATTCTTTATATCGAGCCGGACAGTGCATCAAACTCGTTCAAGGTTGAGTTGCTGTCCAGTTTGGGGCTCCTATAAATAGAGCAATACTTACGGAGATGGAATTTTTACCAGATGAGGTTAAATTCCGGATTGGAGTAAGGATCACTTTGTTGTGGAGTTTGGTAAGCTACAGCACTACGCACGTAAATGGCCAGACTGCGATGAGAAAATAAGAGTGGCACTAGTTCGTAGCCAGGTAGCTTCAGATTAGAATGATCTGAGAGGTGTGGGCGGGGATCTACCTGTGTTTCACTAAGTGCCAAAACAACTGGTCTCCATTTACAGACGTGGACGTACGCAGAAAAGTGATTACATTTTAACACGCGTATACTTGCAATGTCCACTCTAAACTCCCGAGTCATTATAAGGAAATCCAAACACAAAAAACACAAACACCGACGTTACTAAGCACAGCTGTGAAGTAAAAATTCAGAGTTGGCTTACCGAATCAAATTGTTGTAGGTGTTATGCCCTTACAACAATAGGAAACAGCACACCAACAAAATTCATACTAACAGCCCGCTATCCATCGGTTCTTACATACATTCAGCCACTGCACGCGCTGTATAACAATGTAATACAGCAACGGCAGTGATAGAGTGCAAGCAATAGTATGACCAGGGCAGGAAGGTTGAGATGCTCGCACTGTGGATTTCACTACACTCGCGCTTTGATGTTGTAATTATTATTATTTTTTTTTTTTTGATTTTTTATTTATTTTTTTTTCCGCCCGCACAAGTTGATTTTTATTTTTTGATTATTCTGTTTTTTTTTTTTTTTTTGACTCGCGCCCGGTTTTTTTTATTTTCTCTACGCGAGGGGTGAGTTTCACAAGTGCACTTGTGCGTGTGTACTTGTCGATGGTGAGCTCGGCACTCGGTATCACAACTAAGGACTATGGGACCATTATTGATGTTCATGGATATCGCGATTTCATCAAGAACATGAACACTGGTACATCGCAAGCAAATTGTGTTATATTGATTGTTATCGCTTGAAGCCGTTTCATACAGTGAGCCACGTTCCGAGGAGATCAAAAAGGAAGTGTCCTGTTACATTAAGAAGATTGGTTACAATCTAGCTGCTGTTGCATTTGTACCTATTTCTGGCTGACATGGTTCAAGAGATGAGAGATCGAACGCAAGAAAGCCAAAGGTGAAGGCAAAACTTTGATTGAAGCTTTTGATGCCATCCTCCCACCATCCCGCCTAATGGGCAAACCCCTCCGTCTGACACTCCGGAATGTATACAAAATCGGCGGTATTCGAGCAGTACCACTTGGTCGTGTGGAAACTGGTGTCTTGAAGTCAGGTTGCCACTTCAACTGAAATTGAGTCCATTGAAATGCATCACAGAGCCTTGACCGAAGCCCTATACGGAGACAATGTTGGTTTCAACGTTAAGAGCGTTCCCGTTAAGGAATTGCGTCGTGGCTATATTGCCGGTGACTCAAAGAACAACCCACCCAAGGAAGCTGCCGAATTCGCTCATGTCATCATATTGAATCACCCTGGTCAGATCTCGAACAGTTATACACCAGCATTCGATTGGCACACTGCTCACATTGCTTGCAAATTCGCTGAAATGCTGCCGGTGTCATCGAGAGTGTTATCTTCAAGGATACCTCCGGTGGCAAGGACACCAAAGCCCCCGAAAAAACTACCAAGGGCAAGAAATAACTGCAACCAATGAATATCTATTCAATAAGCAACCTCACCGTCGAGTCGAGCGAATTTTAGTACTTTTGAATTTGATCGAGAGCTACTCTCACTATTAGAGTTTTCGCACTATGAACACACCCGAAAAATTGACAATGACACTCGAATTCGCAAATGCTAATAAATCTTGAGTCGTCTTAAGAAATACCATTTTTGTTGTGTCACATAAATTCTCAGTCGAGACAGATTCACAAATAGGCCCCCAGCATCAGTGCAGCACCAGCAATGCCAACTTCGTGTGCGCAACAGGAGGCAGCTGACAAAAGACTTCTGAGCTATTTAGTCAGGTTAGGCGCCAATCGTAGTCCAGGCCCCCTCAAACGCATTGTAGTCATCCTTGAAAGACATTTTACTTTCCAAAGCTGTTAGCCCTTAGCAATATAAGGACGTGGTGTCGCTGCTGATATGATCACAGACACCATTCTCTTTGGAATGAGAACCTTTATCCCTCACCGTAAAGAGGCTGTCAGAGTTAGAGAAATGTTTATTTGGTCCGACAAGACCAACCCAACAGAGGAAAACCGTAAAAAGTTGAAACAAGACAGGAATAAATGCAACAATGAGGCAAAAATGTAGCAGTATGTCCCAAAGTAAAAATTGTTGGTCGTTCGTCAAAAATATTAGCAATTCTACCTCATCCTCCATCCCAACGTTCATTTTCAATAACATTCCAGCTGTCAGCTATTTGGACAAGGACAATCTGCCTGCTGCACGCTTTGCGGACAGCTCAACACTCCCATATTGCGCTTTGTCTCCACCTACACTTGAGTACGTAGAATCTTCAATGGGACAAATCCAAATCGCGCTCCTTCAAGAGTTATTAATGATCTTAATGACAAATCCACTGGTTCAGATATGTCTCCCCTCCTTCTGTAGAGGTGTTCTTCCACCCTGGCAAAACCACTGCTTAAGCTTTTTCATTAATCCTACTTTTAAGGACTCTTTCCGAGCAGCTCGTCCAGCTCGTCCCTATAAAAGGCGAATCTTCCTCTCTCTCCTCCTACAGATCCATTGCACTTACGTCCCTTGTTTCTGACGTCACGGAAACGCTGATAAATCGTTAGCTCATGAAATGACCGGCAGTACGGTTTTCATAGCAACAGGTCCACTGGTGATCTGATGACATGTTTCACCGAAAAGTGGAACCAAAGCGTACATCAATCTAGCAAAAGCAAGACAGTTACACTTGATATTTTTAAAGCAGTTGACAGACTGTTTTGTCGAAAATGCTTGCATTTGGGATCGACGACACTCTCTCTTCAATGGATTAGAAATTAAGTTTCGGAACGTTCAATTCAAGTTGTCTTGCATGGTTTAAAGATATTCAGAAAATAAATGATGGTGTGCCCCAGGGCTCCGTTCTGTCTCCGACACACTTTTTAATTTTCATCAACGATCTCTTGTCTGCTACTTCTAATCCAATATATTCCTTTTCTGACGACAGTACTCTCTGCTTTAATATTCGTTCCCGGATTCATGTCCCTGCTTTTCGGCCGTTGAACAGGAACGGCAGCGCATGTTAAGCTCATTAGATGAACAGCATCACTAATTGTGCAACCACCAACAGAGTGAAATTTAATGCTTCCACAACACAATGTTGTCCGCTGTTGTTAAAGCGAAATTAAAAAAAAACACCCAGCCTTAATCCATGAATGGCACTTGCATCGTAGAAACCAAAAAAAATTCCCATTCTCGGTATGGGTTTCAATGATAACCTGCATAAGAGCGACCATATATTCGATGTCGTCAAGAACGCTGCGAAATATCTGGGTTTCCTCAAACGATGTCAGAAATACTTCACCCACTCTGATCTGGCCTCAATATATAAGGCATTTATCCGCCCAAAATTGGAGTACAGTGACTAAATAAGGTCAGGTGCGCCTAGAACATCTCTGCAACTACTAGATATGATTCAAAGTCGAGCGATAAAGCTCATAGGTGATACTAATATTACTCAGGCAATGGATACCCTTAAACACCGAAGTAATATCTCATGTCTCACTCTGTTCTATCGCTATTTCCACCACCAGTAGCATTCCGCCTCTTCAAACTTTTAACCGTAGCACAGCGGGACTGTGAATGCTCATTTGTACACCCTCAAACCCACTTTCGGACGTATTTTAGAATATCGTGATTTGCTCCTAAGCCGTACAACTTCTTATGGAATGCCTTGTCGAACTCGTTATTTCCTAGTCATTATAACCTTCAAACATTTAAACACAGCATTCATCGGTACCTCCCTTTCTTTCTTCCTTGATTTTCCTTCGCCCGCGCTGTGTGCAAGCATTTCAAGGTACAGAAGTGCCTGGTCTTCTCTGGCGTAAATCGGGGGATGGCATAGTAGAATTTCTTTTCTGTTATTGTCCTGCTTATTATCGATCAGACTGGAACTTTAAATTGCTAATCATTAAGTCTTCCAGTACACTACCGAAAAAAAATTCGAAAGAACTCTTTATAGAGTAAGGTTCCCTCTAATTAATAAATTCCCCCATGAAAATAGTCAATGAGCTAAACTCAAAGTCAATGAAATTTAATTGAAATAAAATGAATACGCATGGAATGCAACACTCGTATACGAGTACTGCCATACTGCTATTTTTTTTCTGGTGAGAACTAACAACTGCTAATTGAAATTTTGAATTCGCTTTGTTGAAAATTTATTCATAATAAAGAAATTTTTTTCACTCGTACACTCTGCAATATTTCGCTAACCCGCAAAAATTAATTCGCACCAGTAATTGCAGCAAGTTAAACGAACCACCGCTCATCTGTCAACATTCCAAATGTGAATATTTTGGCAAAATCTCCCTGTGGCATGCCTGATTTGTAAATCGGGGGTAAAAAAGAACCAAAAAAAAACAGCAGACTTCTCAAATCCAAGTCTATGGCGCAAGCCTTTTGAATGAATTTAAATAAAATGCAAAATTATGAGGTCGATATGATACAAAAATACCCTCACACACATGCCTACCCGTTCGGTAATCTGCGTGGCAATTTTCAATTCTGCGGATACTCGTAAACAATTTTTTTTTTTAAATGAAACCAAAAACTGTTTTTCTTTTTTGTTTTCTCTCTACAAATTTACAAAAATGCCCGTGATTAGATGAGAACCCATCATCAGCTTTTCACAAACAAACAAAAAAAATTAAATAAAAAACCACACACTCTAAATTAATGTCGCCCATTTATAATAATTTAATAAAATTTTGAATTCCAAAATTACCTCACGGTTCGGATCGAACTGACAGAGCCAGTAGATACATACGTACATATTTTAAATACACCTATTACTGGGTTAAGGCCTCAGATATCCACATAGATTAACGAGTAGTCGTAGTCGCTCGTTTTCTATCTAAGTACACACTTGAGTGAATATCATCCGAAGGAGCTAACATATTTGAGCATGAGCTAGTCATAGTGATTTTGGCGTACCCCAAAATAGATGGCTGTTTTTATTTTAAAAAATATATTCAAATAGTCTCCAAAAATAAAAGTGAAAAATATGGTCGGTGTGGAAGCTAATTACGTCGAATTTTTCAAATAAATTGAGCGCAAACAAAAATTAATACGCTGCCCAAATGACCGTAAATACGAGTATGATACGAGTACAAGTAGTGTTGGTAGATGCTATGCCTTTGATTTTATTGTTGGTTACAGGATTGAAATTTTATCGGATACATATCCGTACCGCATCTGTACACCTGCTCGAACGCAGTATGGGATAGAATTTTGCTCTTTGGTTATTTTTATTGCCTCATTTTATAAATACGAGTAATTAGATTGTGCACTTGTCATCTTTGGTTGGCTGAATGGCTCACTTAAAGATGATAGACGATAATTGGAATGACTCATGTTGGTCTTTATTCGAAAACGAGGATATCATGTGCTCTTTGAAGAGTGAATTAAAATTAGTAGAAAATTGGCACGCACGTGTGCTTGTGCGATTAACAATTTAACTCGTATCTCTAATAATAATCACTAAGACGACTACTCGTCGAGTAGTATTGTATGTTTATCCAAATGAAAGTACATATTGACAACATGTCTCAAAAATAGAGTGAACAGTTTTTAATTTTTTAATTCAACAGAAGAGCCAAATGAGGTATAATAGACAAGTCTATTATGGAGCAATTTTTATTAATTTTTTTGAAAACTATTCTTTATGCATCGTTGATTTCAAAAGTGCCATTGAACTGGTATCTGTCGTAGTATGCGTATGCTTCAAATGGTTATATCAAAAATCTTGGGGAAAACCGCAGATTTTAAGCGGTCTACGATATAAATACACGAGCTAGATATCTTCTAGTATAGGAGTATAGGAGTATATCGTATCTGGATAGCAGAATGATAATGGGTTTGATGTGGAACTTGGCACTACTATTGAATTTGGAAAAAAACTTCTCGAATTTATAATTTGAAAATCACAATATTGGGCAAATTTTGCGACTGTAACATTTGACACTTGGAAGTTAGTTCACTAGATTTGAAGATCTTATGTTTGTTAGCTCAACAACTACTGTGTTTTTGCACCCTTGATTCTGTGAGTTATTCTGACTAACAGATGGGAAAAATCAGCAAGTACTTGTAGCTACGCGAGTCCTTGCTCTAGCATCGGTAGAGTACTCGTATGGTTATGGTCATAATGACGTACGTATACTTAGTATAGAGACCCACACGAATACGATATCCGCAGAAACGGGTACCCAAACAAAATCAGTCCAATCGTGTTGCATTGACTGTACCCGAACATAGTTAAATTACTTTTATTTTCATGTCACCACACAGGCTTACTTAAAACGCATCCGAGTTGGCAATGACGGCAGTAAATATAGGGCTTTCCAATAAGGACTTGACAACTTTTTTTTTAAATAAAACGCAAACCATTTGAGATATTTCAAAAACATTATTATCGGCTTAAAGTACAATCAAAACATTTATGAATGGAACTCGACTTCGTTCATATGGCCACCGCGGGCACGTTTGCAGCAGTCGATTCGTTGGATCCAATTTTCAACGACTCGGCCACACATTTCGGCCGAAAAGGCCGTTATTTCACGCTCAATGTTGGCTCTGAGCTCTTCCAACGTCGTCGGCGTGTTGGCATAAACCAATGACTGAACGTAGCCCCACAGAAAATAGTCAAGCGGCGTTAAATCGCACGAACGAGGCGGCCAATCGACTGGCCCATTTCTTGAGATAACACGCTTACCATACTTACTCTTCAATAAATCGATTGTAGCGTGTGCTGTGTGGCTTGTGGCATCATTCTGTTGAAACCACATGTCATCTAAGTCCATATCTTCCAATTTGGGCCAAAAATAATCGATGATCATGGCGCTATAACGCTGACCATTCACAGTAACGTGACGATCGTTATTGTCGACGAAAAAATATGGCCCAATAACGCCGCCGGCATGCAACCCGCATCAAACAGTTATTTTTTGTGGATGAAGTAAGCTTCGTCACTGAAGATGATTTTGCGATGAAATTCATCATCTTGGCGCATCTTCTCCAGAACCCAATCGGAGAACGTACGTCGCTTCAAATGGTCCATCGGCTTCAATTCTTGAGTCAGCTTGTTCTTGTATGGGTGTAAACCAACATCCTTACGCAAAATACGCCATAATGTGGTCTGAGTGATGCCCAATTCTTGGGAACGCCGTGGAATTAACTGATTTGGATCGTTTGCTACGGACGCCTGAACGGTAGCGATAGTTTCGACACTTCGACCAACCCGTTGTCTCACGGCAACATCACACAACGAATATGTGGACACAAATTTTCGCACTAAACTTGTGCAAGAATTACGAGAATTACGACCGAAAATTGGAGTTAACGCTCTTAAAGTTGCAGTCACCCACTTCGAATTCCGGTAGAAAATTTTTACAATTTGCAGACGTTGCTCGTTCGTGTACTTTACCATGATGAATATGTTGAGTTTACTAAATAAATTGACAGTGACAGTTTGATGATTAGTGAAAGAGTGCGTTCACAAATTAAATTCAAAGTTGTCAAGTCCCTATTGGAAAACCCTTTATATGGAGTCTAGAATTGAAAGTGCGAGCCAATACTCAATGTCGGATAAGGGAACAGCAGAAGTAGAAGTGTTGTCTTCATTCAGGCTCCTGACTTGGCGTACACTGGCACAGATATTTTGACGTAGAGATGGTGCCAGAAGAACTCAAATTCAGCACTCATAATCTCGTACGTGGCTAATGGTAGCAAATTGAACCACCCCGTTATGTTTAAAGGGCCTGAACCTAAAGGCTCGGCATCGCTCGTCGATGTAAAAAAAAACATATATTACGAAACAACCGAAAGCCTCGAATACGAATGGTAGGTTGTTGACGAAAAAGACAAGGGAATTTCGGTATTGTACGTGCATTGTTCCTATTTGGATGAGAATTTGCCATTCAGGCATGTTCCAATAAACCAATCTCCCGTATGCTCCGTACGGTCAACTCAAACCATCCCCTTTTTGATTTTAACCTGATCGCTTCTCGTCTCAAACTTGATCTTCTCTCCATGCCCTTATTTTCAAAGCCATAATTTTTGTTAGTTTTTAAAATAGATTAAAATCTTAATTAAGACTAAGTCAAATAAATAGAAGCGTCAGCCGCCGCCGAAATTAAAATTAAAAAAAATGAACAACCGCTCCCTGACAAACAGCGTCAAGACTTAATTCGTCAGGCGAGAGAAGCGATGGCAGCAACAACGATAATGTACTCAATATCCAAAAAATGAGGTTGAAGTCTTAAGAGGAGATTTTAACGCAAGCTAGGAAAAGAGGACATCTTGGTAAGTACGATCAGTCCTATAGGGCCAACCCGACAGATCAATGGGTCTTTGTACCACAATGTAATTTTTGGTCGTTCGTCGAAAGCATTAGAAATTCTGCCTCAGCCTCCATCCCAACGGCCATTTATAATGACTTTCCAGCTGTAGTTCTTTGAATAAGGCCAATCTGTTTGTTGCACTCTTTGTGGCCAGCTCAACACTTGCAGATTGTGTTATGTCTCCGCGTCGAATCTTCAACGGGATGAACCGACGTTCGCACTTGTGCAGTAGCAAGAATACTTAAAGATCTTAAAATTGTCCAGATGGTAAACATATTTCCCTTCTTCTGAAGGGATGTTCTCTTCCACGCCAGCAAAATCAGTGTGTAAGCTTTCTCATCAATCCTACCCTTCAGGGCTCTTACCGAGCAGATGGAGAACAGCATTTGTCCAGCTCGTGCCTTCTTCTCTCTCTTACCACAGACCGATTTCAGTTACGTACCTTCTTTTCAAAGTCATCACAAAAAATGAACACTTCTCAACGATCAGTACGGTTTTCGTGGAACCAAAGTGTACATCGATTTGGCAAAAGCAAGATAGTTGCACTTGATATTCCTAAGTTATTTGACAAAGTCTGGCATCAGGCTCTTTTGCCCAAAATGCGTGCATTTCGGATCTACGACTTTCTTCTTTAATGCATTAGAAAAGTTGTTTTGGATGGTTTCAAGTCTAATAAATGCTGATACACTCCAGGGCTCCGTTCTGTCTATGCCACTTTTTTACTTTTTATCAATGATCTCTTGTCTGCTACTTCTAATCCAACATATTCCTTTGCTGACGACAGCACTCTCTGCTTGACATATTCATTCCCGGATTCATGTCCCTGCTCTTCGGCTTTAGAACAGGAACGGCAGCATATGTTAAGCTCATTAGATTCCTTTATGAACAGCATCACTAACTGGGGAACCACCAACAAAGTGAAATTTAATGCTTCCACAACACAATGCTGTCCGCTGTTGTTAAAGCGAAATTTAAACAATCTGCCATTATCAGTGAATGGTAATTGCATTGTCAAGACCGAAAAGCTTTACATTCTCGGTATGTGTGTCAATTACAACTTAGATTGGAATAACCACATACTCGTATGTCGCCAAAAATTCTGCGAAATGTCTAGGTTTTCTCAAGCGATGTAGGAAATACCTTACCCTCTCTGATCTGGCCTCAATGTATAAGGCATTCTTCCGCCCAGAATTGGAGTAAATTGCCCACATCAGGTCAGGTGCCCCATAAGACCCCCTGACACTGGCTAGATAGGATCCAAAACCATGCGATAAAGCTAATATATGACGCCAATATCGTACAGGCAACACCGACGTAACACCTCTTGCAGTACTCCACCGAAATTGCCAGTGGCATTCCGCCCCTTTGAACGCGCTATAAATCAGTATACACTCAAACCCAACTTCACACGTAGTCTCAAATATCGTGATTCTTTCCTAAGACGAACAACTCTCTTATGGAATGCCCCATCGAACTCTTTATTCCCTAGTCATTATAACTTTCAAACATTTAAAACCAACGTAAATCTGTACCTCTCTTTTTTTCCTCCCTCATTTTCCTACACCTACGCTGTATGCAAGCATTTTAATGATTTATTTACAATTTATGATTAATAATCAATTTGCGACATCGACTCCTACAGCGGATACAGGCTTATCAACTTTTGAGAAACAGAAAACATATGCCTAATCAAGCTTCTGATATCGAAAAAAGCGGTTCGCTGTCATACAGTCTCTTTAACATGGAATTTAAGAGTAGTTACTGTTCGAAAATCTGTTCGACTACTTGCCTATGCGGGTGAAATGTATATTTTTGGCAGAACACGTCGGTAAACGAGGAAAATATGAAGTCCGAGAATGTAACATGCTGTCATCAAGCAAGGACACACAATATCGACGACTCCACAAATCATCATAATAAACAAATAAAACTTACTTAGAGGTACCCACAGATGTTGTCTACCTAAGCTCCACGATTAATATAAATAAGGGCAATTTTTGCCAACCGGGCTTAGAAGACAGTCGGCTGACCGCGAATTGATGTAGATAGCAGAACGGAGAAGGAAATCCTTGTTTGATTTAACATCTAAACTCTGAAACTTCATACCAGCATTGCGTCAGTACTTCTATAGGTTAGCAATACTTGGCTACTTGGCACTACATACATATGTATTTCGTCCCGTCCAACTTTCTTACTATATAATTTAAAAACTTAATTTCGGATTCGTCGAAAAAAAATTTTATTCTTTATTTCACCAATTTACTCTAACACTTCTAACTTACTGACTACTGGTGCCCACTTGGCACTCCCTTAAATTACTTTTACTTTGCTATCTCAGCTTTATTTTTTTATGTTGCGCGTGTGACTTTTCCGATACTTGACACTTCCTTTGCAACTTTGTTGCAACCATTGACTTGCCGTTATCGTGAAAAGTGTGGGAAAATATTGTATTTAACTCTAAAAGGGAAATGAAAACATGGATCGGGTATCGGAATTTGTGGGGTACATAACCTCTCCCCCGTTAGTCTGAAAATTCTCCTGAATTTTTATATTTTTGGGAATTTGGTTCTTAATTACAAGTTTCAGTTTTTTATTGCTTCTAGTAATGGTTATTATTAAAATGCTGATTATGATCATGATTATTAATAAAGTTGAGATAGCGATGTAATTAACATTTTTATGAAATCTTAATATTTTAATATTTTCTAAGTTTACAAACGTTTTTAACATAATTTCCTTAAAATCTAGCTTCCTAGTAAAATTGATTTTTTCTTCTTCATTGTAGAAGAATCTGTCCACAAATTGTATATTTTTATTGCCAAACGTTTGATTAAGTATTTCTATTGAGCAATTATTGATTACAATTAAATAGTTTCCACTTAATTTTATGTTTCGATCATCGCAATGGTTTATAATTGTTTCGTTATTCATGTTTTTACACAGTATAGTATATTCATCTAGTGATACAATTTCCATTAATTTATTTTCTTTCATTTCACAGTTTTGTTTTGTAATACAATTGTTTATTGGTATTAAATCTTTTTCATATAAAATTTTATTGTCGTATTGATATTTAGTTCGATTAATTTCTACAACATATTGGTCTTCAATTATTATTTCCTGATTTCTTTCTGTGGGTACTGCTGTGATAAGCTTAAAATCTACTAGTTTATAAGTATGTGGTATTTTAATTGCAATGATTAATTTCCCTGTGCTATATTTTAACAAACCTATTCTTATATTCTTTAACTTATATAAATCTAGTTCTGTCTCGGTTATTTCTGTCGCCGTCATCAGACTTGGGTGGACAAGTCCTTGTTTAACTAGAGCAATACTATCTATTATTTGATTTAATTTATCTTCTAAAATTCGTAGTTTCAAGGTTTGGTCGATTTTGAGCTGTTGTCGAATAATCCGCTTTTCGTTATCTGTAAGTTCTTTATATGTCTGGATTAATTGGTTCCTATCTATTTCTATGATGCTCTTAAGGTCATTGATTGTGTCATGAAAATGGGAATTGATTTCGATTTGTTTATTTAGGTTAAAAACTGCATTGCTGTCATTTTCTTCTATATTTCTAATATGTTCTGTTATGTCCTGTCTGTCATTATCGTCCATAGTTCCAAATAGCCACTTTTGTGCTGTACCTATTAGGTTTATAAGTCCTCTTTTTTGTCTTGACTTTCCGGGTTCTATTGCTTTTAGTTTTGCTTCAATGTTGGTTACTAATTTTCTAATTGTCACGTCGTCTGCTATTTGTAGTGTTGTTAAACTTTCTGTTATCATATTCAGGGTTCGTTGAAATTCGTTAGTAACAATTATGTGAAGTATTGTTTTTGTATCTTTTATTATTTCTGTTTGTCCCATGTTGATTAAAGCGTATCCGTTGTCAGTTGTTAGTGGGGTTATTTGTAGTGTAGCTATTGCTGGTTGTGTCACCTAAGATTACTGATTCTTCTTGAGATTTCCTTGTAACTAACGGTTGGTCTGAAATGCTGTTTCAATAGTGACTTTGCTTCTTCCCATCCTTCTGGTTGGTTGTTGATCAATAATTCCTTGGCTGGTCCTTGAATTTTCGTATTGAAGATAGCCTGCCATAGCTCTTGTCTGGTGTTATTGTCTACACTGTCTAGATGAATTTGCACTACGGTAAGAAACTGGGTTAACCCTTCCTGGTCACCACTGTATTCCTTGATGTAAGCAATCTCTTTCATAATCCCCACAGCTCGGCTTTGGGCTGGATTCCTGCTAGCTAAAGCTTCTAAAGCTATCGTAAGTCTTTCTACTAACGCTGCCTCCATTTCTCTTTTAATGACGTCTTTGAAAAACTGGGGGATTCTATCTTTACGATGAATGGTGAATGTTTGATGTTTCTTTTTCTTTTGTTAAGTTTGAGTCAGCACCTGGTCTAGCTTATTTTTAGCTAACCTTTTAAATAATGTTAGATCACTGGGTCAATAAAGTTTCACTTAATATATCCGGTTTGAGGTTTATCTTTTCTGATTTTTAGAAACACTTCTTCCTCCGGTATACTATTTTATCTAATGTACTTTTAGAGGTTTTTATTTAACGGGTCCAATAGTAGAATATATTCTCACACTTGGTACACAGTTGCACGTATGCTCCTCCAAAAGTTTTTTTTTTTTTTTCAGAGTCGAACTTTTGCCTTGATCTTGAGAGACACTTCTCACACTTTACGCGTTTTCGTTTCGCTCGTTCTCATATGGATTCAAACTGTTTATTTGAATCCTACCGACTGCGCCATTTAAAAACTTAATTTCGGATTCGTCGAAAAAAAATTTTATTCTTTATTTCACCAATTTACTCTAACACTTCTAACTTACTGACTACTGGTGCCCACTTGGCACTCCCTTAAATTACTTTTACTTTGCTATCTCAGCTTTATTTTTTTATGTTGCGCGTGTGACTTTTCCGATACTTGACACTTCCTTTGCAACTTTGTTGCAACCATTGACTTGCCGTTATCGTGAAAAGTGTGGGAAAATATTGTATTTAACTCTAAAAGGGAAATGAAAACATGGATCGGGTATCGGAATTTGTGGGGTACATAACCTATATAGGGTCCGCCATCTAATATTTTTTTTTTCAACTAGTGCTTATTTCGTGAATGGTAACACATAGCTCACGCCTGATTTGACAGATAATTAGTTTTATCTTTCCGCTGAACGAATATGGTTGTGTATATGCTTGAAAAATGCTGGGAACGTGGGCCTGCGATCGACTTAGAGAAGATGCCGATTTTGCCAAAAAAATCATTTTTCCAGATGAAGCTCATTTTGATCTTGGCGGATATGTAAACAAGCAAAATTGTCGTATTTGGGGCACAGAAAACACGCACGCATACATTGAAAAGCCGATACACCCAAAACGAGTCACTGTTTGGTGTGGATTTTGGTCCAGAGGCATAATTGGGCCATTTTTCTTCGAAAATGAGCAAGGAGTGGCCGTTACAGTCAATGGCGATCGTTATCGGGCCATGTTGAACGAATTTTTGTTCACAAAAATTGAAGAGGAGGATATTGGCAAAATTTGGTTTCAACAGGACGGCGCTACGTGCCACACAGCCGAAGCTACACTCGATGTTTTGCGCCCTGTTTTTGAAGATCGCATTATCAGCCGCAGAGCTGATGTCGTTTGGCCACCTCGGAGCTGCGATTTGACACCGTTGGACTATTATTTGTGGGGTGCCGTAAAAGATAAGTGTTACGCCGACAAGCCAGAGACAATTGACGCTTTAAAGGACAATATTCGTGAAGCCATTGGTGAAATACAGCTGCACACAATCGATAATGTGCTTAAAAATTGGACCGATCGTGTAGGCTACCGCATGGCCAGCCGAGGCAGCCATTTGAATGAAATTATTTTCCATTATTAACCGGAAGGATTCAAATAAAAAAAGAAATTTGAGAAAATATTCAGTAGTTTTTTTTTATAGCATTTCCAAAAAAAAAATATATAGCCTATATATGGCTCATCGCTCTTAAAATTGCGTCTGTCTGTCAAAAGAAGTTCACATAACGAGTCGTGAAGTCTAAAGATATCGCCCTTCCCAAAGACGCTATATTCAGTTCCTATGTCGTTTCTGTAGCCACCGATGAAGATCCGGCCTCTTGTTCCTGGAAGAAGTCAGTCGTGAAGAGCTAAGTCCGAATAACTGGAGTGGCATGCGAGTTCAAGCAATCCACCACCTTCACAGAATCTTGGGCGACTGGATCACAACCACCATCCATAAATCAATAAATCAATTCACACGCTCGTTGCCCCAAGTAATATACTCGTAATCTATGCAGTGTAAAGGATATCCTAATCTATATAACATCTATAATAATTACTTTGAATCGCCAGGATGTGAAGAGTCCCATCATTATGGGAATACCTAAAGACCTGTTGCCCCTGAAGTTATAAATATATTTTGTTGATTTCTTTAATAATGAATTCATCTGTATTGAATTAATGGAAACCGATCTCATGGCATGTGTCTCATTCCATACGGCAACAATTTCACACATTGAATGGCATCCATGAGCCTCCATCCTGGTCCATGTTGCATAAGCAACTCGTTACTCGCATGTGCAAAAAGGAAAAACTAATTATAATTGGTTTTTATTAAATAACGAATAAGGATAACGATAGGAATGACTTCCAGTTATCATCATCCTCGGCAGTACAATAAGATGATTTATCGTAAGCCACCACTTTCACAGGATTTCAGTAAAATAATGTAATGCTCAGTGGCATAGAATAAACCACTTTGTTGTACTCTTACTGACATCCGCATCTCATTCAACAGAGTCATGCTGAATTAATTATGAATCGGTTTTATTATCAAAGACTTGAGATAATTATGAGCTCTTAGCCAGAGTGCAGCACAGTATGCTTTGGATTCTAAATTTAAATTAAAACGAATATCCCTACCTAGATCCATGTAAATACATGGAGCAATGCTTCACTTTCCAAACGAGAATGTTGACTTAATTATGCAATTACCTAAGTATCTAAGTTCGAAATTAAAAGGAAAAAGGTGTTTATTTTTATTTTTTTAAAAAAAAACCCAAATGTGCTCGTATACCATCTATTAAGCCGAAGGTACGATGTGGGGGGTTGTAAATAAAGTCAATCCTACGCAAATTCTTAAGTTCCCGCCACCTCCGAGTAAAAGCCAAACACGCATCTGGATCAAAGGAAAAATTATTTCGTTGCCACTAAATTATATTATCAATTTTATGTTTTAATGGAAAGAACGCATAAATTCTTCGCATATGCAAAGCAGATAAGGATAAAGATACTTACGTATTCGGGGGGATTTGACGAGAGTATGTACTCAAATTCGTATTCTATGTGAATAGGCTCTGATTCGTGGCAAACGTTGGATGGCGCTTTCCATTAATAGTCCCGCAAACAATTGTGGTCGTTAGAGACTTCTTACCGCACAGGCTGATATAATCACTTGGTATTTCAACAAGTGTATCTAGTCAGATAGTGCAAATGAAACCGCACATCGCTCAATCGAAAGAGTTCAGTTTTTCAGTTTTAAATGCATTTTATTTACTTAATCATTAAATCTTACATACTAACAAAAAATGCTTAAATGCTGGTTTAAAATTACTTAACAATCTTATACTAACTTACTGGCCCCACACAGGCGCTCTAAGCAACTCTAAATTATTATAACTATGTCTTTCGACTTTATTTACATTTTACTTAGAACTATTTATTTTGAATACTTAGTTGAAACAAATGCACTGGTGGGCACCAGGAGGAATGTGTTAAACAGAATGCGGAAGCAATCATCAGAGTGACAAAACGAGCATTCTGTTTGGAAGACAATCAAATAACTAACCCCTTAAATGCTGATGTTATTGACATTCAAGAAATCAGACCAGACAAGAAGACAGTCGTTCGTAGACATCCACGGAGATTAGAAGTGATTTTTGTTTCGGCCTAAAAAGTGCGGAAAAACAAGAAGCATACTTTTAGCCAGTAAATTTTCAAGTGCTCGGTGGCCGAGGTGGTAAAGACCTGGGCGACAATATACCTGGTGTGACGATCCCGAGGCCTGGGTTCGATTCCCATCGGGAGACAAACTATTTTTAGTTCTAATTTTTATTAAATAATAAGGGAAGTGAAAAAAAAAAAAAAAATCAATTGATGGGTTGTGGAGAGCGGTCCGCTATGCCAATAGCGGGATCTGCGGAAGATACCAGGCGAGGCTTCGAGTGGTTCGAGCCAAACGCCAAAGGCAAAGAGAAAGAGGAAGCTAAAGCCAACCTCTAACTCGTTACAGTGTCCCACCCTGCCAACGTCCACTGAAGAGTTTGGTGGATTGAGGGTGTTAAACAATTTCGCTTCACTGGCAGCAAGCGAATCGGACGATGAAGAGGAGGAAATCTTGTCCATAAGTAGCAGCATCAAAATGCTGCAGCAGAGGGTACAGGCCATAAAAGAACAGCAAATGGTCAGAAGGAAGAGGGAAGAGCATGAGCTATCCCAACAACAAGAGCAGTCGCAGCTTGCTTAAAAGCAGTCGCAACAAAAAGAACAGTCAGCACAAGTGCTACAACAACAAAAAGCAAAACAAAAGAAACAACAACAACAAGAGCAGCCACAACAAGGCAACAGCTAGAACAGCAGCAGCAGCAACAACAACAAAAACAACAACAACAGCAGCAGCAGCAGCAGTAGCAGACGAAGAAGAAGAAGGTGCCTCCTATCAACACCTATAAATTGGAGGTAAATGCAACCAAGGACCTGTGTAAATTCGTCATTGGAAGTAATTTTAATATTAAGCGATTGGGGAACGATCGCCATACCATCCACTGTACTACAGTGAAGGGCTACGCGAAAGTGAAAGAGCTCCTAAAGGAAACGACGACGGAGCACTACTCATACACACCGAAGTGTGAAAAGCGGCGATCGATGCTGCTGAAGGGGTTGGAACCGTCTTCTGATCCTGCGGAGATCCTAGCACTGCTCAAAGAGAAGGAGTGCGAAGGACTCAAGTTTGTGGGGGTAAAGTCATTTACCACAGCCAGAGCTAGGCGGGAGAAACGGAGTCTGCCGTTCTTCTTGGTGCAGCTCAGTCCCGAAAGTCGTCTGGATAGTCTAAGGAGTATCAATGTCCTAGACTACCAGGTGGTTCACTGGGAAAAATTAAAAAGGAGCGAAGGCGTTATACAATGCGTTCGCTGCCAGAGGTTCGGGTACGCCGCGTCGAACTGCCAAATGCAGCCTCGATGCGTGAAGTGCGCAAAGAACCACAGTTCCGAGGAGTGTGCTCTGGGTAGGGACGGAGCATCCGATAGGACGCAGCTCTCGTGCGTGTTATGTGGGAACGTGGGACACACCGCAAACTATCGGGGTTGTTCTAAGTTCACCGACATTAAAAAAGCAAAATTGGCTCGGCAGCAGAAGGTGGAGGTCAAACGTTCACCTGTTAGGTTTCAAACACCAGCCGTCATGTCCCAAATTTCCTACGCCCACCAAATGGAGTCTGGTAGGGGGGCTACGGTACAGCAAGCGACTGTTGCTTCTCCGGCGCCAACGCCGAGAATAGGACGGAGAGTTTTTTCTTCACTCAGAATGATTCTAGGTATAATTCACAGTATTTTTTTCTGTGCTTGAAACTCTACAACAGCCAAATCTACGTGTCAGTGTTATGCCTTCACACGCAGAATTTTTCTGTCTGAGTTCCAATTACACAAATGAAAAACTGACTTGCCATGGGCAGGATTCGAACCTGGACCCTCCGAGTGAGAAGCGATTGCTAGTACCACTACACCACGGCCACCCGTGACTAGGAAATAAAGAGCTCGGCAGGGCATTCCATAAGCGAGTTGTACGGCTTAGGAACGAATCACGTACATTTCAGAGTACGTCCAAAAGAGCAACGTTTCTCAGCGAAAGATATTATCGACGAAATGCCAAAAGACGCATTCATTAAGGAGATTGTCGAGACCAAGCGGAAGAGTCTTTCTTGATCGTGTTTTCTTCAATTAAATGCTGTATCAATTGTAGGAGTACAGTAACAGACAGCAATTGCCTTATGTCTTCTTCTCCTCTTAAACTGACCCTTCGACGGTAGTCCTTTAGAGTGTGCCTTTTCGGTTTCTAGCACAGAATTTTGGCCAACTACCTATCCGTAACTGTAGCTATGCAGCGGTCGACACAACCATGGGTAGATTGTCGCTATTGCAAGTTCCACCTAGAGAACATAAATCGAAACGCTTAGTTCGACATCTAACCTACGTTTTACGCATAGTCTTAGGATCTCTAACTCTGAAGCCTTCCTGGCACGAAAGGTAGTAGAAAGATACGGTTTTATCTGTTAAAGTTAAAGCTAAAACATATTCCGAGATAAAGCGCCATCTAACTTAAATAAGACAAGCAACACAAGTAAAATACTTTTGTAGAAAACTTCAGTCAATCTTCAGTCCATTCAAACATGGCTGTGTAAAACCGAGGACATCAGCTGCGTTGTTTCTGTCAACTTTTTGGCATCAATACTTGATACGGTATGCATAGACTTATGGAGAAGTTAAGGAATACGGAATCGACAAAGATTCCCTAACTGAAGAGCAACAACAACAACGCAGTTGTTGCACATACTGCATGCACAAAATACTGTCGGAAATATAGCCTGCACGACACCACCTCCGATAATGGATTCAGGCTAATCGATTTTACGGCGGGGCGAAACATTGTCGTAGCTGGCACACGGTTGCCGCATTTCGATATCCGGAGACGTGGAGATCTACCGTCCGCCAGATTGACCAAATTGCGATGGACGCAAGGCACTCCTCCAGTATTACGGATGTCCGATCGTTCCGAGGGGCCAACATCGACTTGGACGATTACTTTGTTGTGTCCAAGGTACGATTGCGAATATCTTGAACAAGACAAGCTAAAACTTGTGAGAAAGTTTGAAATCGGACGCCTACATTCGCAAGAGATTGCCAAATCGTTTTCCGATCGAGTCTCCCTTAATCTCTTAAGAGGTCCTACGTCGACAGCATCAAATGTTGAAGATTAGTGGCAACATTGCTAAAAAGTCATCAGGGATGCCGCCTCTGATGTGTAGGGCTTCAATCGACCACCACAACTAAGTTGTGGTTGAGTTCAAACCAAATCGAAACCATTGGTTTAACGACGACTGCCGGTAAGTACATGCAGCTAAGCCACAGGCGTACAAAGCAGCGCTGCATAGAAGTACTAGAGCTGCTCACGAGCTCTACAAAGACACTAGATTCTCAGGAGGAAAAAGAAGGATTATGAGAAGTGCGTGGTCAAGGAAATTGAGGGATGCTACTCCAGGAATCAGATGCGGAAATTTTTGTCAGAAGGTAAAAAAAATGCCCGAACCGAAGTTACAGGCTTCAAACGAACGAACAAGGGTCGATGCTGAGTATTTGGAAAGTGCATTTCTATAGATGTATAAGAGTGATGACGTACCAAATACTGCTGTCAGGCAGAACGAATCTCTCAACCTGAACGATGTCCACCCGACCCGGATGAAGTGAAGATATTCACACTACCGCAGATTTTAGACACAACCCATAAGCTCCAAATCGATGCACACCACCTATTCATCATTAATTATAGAGGTGAGCTACAAACGGTCAATGAGGACAAGACCAAGTATATGCCTGCCAACCAGAAAGGACACCAATCATCGACGTCATGGACAGAGCATATCCTGAGATATCTAAGGACTTTGTCCACTTAAACTCCGCTAGCAATTCAGACAACGACACTATCGTTGAGATCAAATGAAGAATAACTAGTGCCAATCGCTGATGGGTATATGAATTTGGTATAAGAAAGCAACTGACTAGAAAAGCACTCTCTCGAACAACAAAACTGACCCTACATAAGACCTTAATAATCCCAGTCCTGTTCTATGGCACAGAGGCATGGACTTTATCAAAAGTAGATAAAGTGCTCTTGGCTGCTTTGAGAGGAAAATTATTCAGGTGATTTTCGGTCCCATTCGCATTGACGGTGAGTGGAGGAGGAGATACAAAGACAAACTGTATGGGTTGTGCAGCGACATCGACTTAGTCAGAACAGTGAAGGTCCAACGACTGAGCTGGCTGAGTCATGTAGAGCGGATGGACACCAATGCTCCTGTCAGTGTGATCATTTTTTATGATCTTCGACGTTGTTGAGTGTACCGATCAACTCTTTGACTTTTAGTGATGAAGCACCACCGTGTTTCGCTAGAATTTCGTGAAGGTCGCCCAAAATCGGTCGTAGTGCCAAAAAACAACGATGCTGTCTGGGAACTGATATTCCAAGATCATCCTGTAACTTAGCGTAAAATTGAGGCATGCTTGGGCATTAGTTCCACTTGCATAGATTTAATATTGCATGAGCATTTGGCCATCAAAAATATTTCTTCGTGTTGGATACCGCATAATTTGACAATTGCACCAAAAAACCATCGTGTTGCCACCGTGCCATTACAGTAGCGTAGAACAATCAATTCTAAATGGTACACAACAATTTGTTTTCCAGAAGTCTTTGGAGAAATAAGAAAAACCAACCGCCGAAAACAGATCATTCTCCGCGACAATGCGAGCTCTCACAGGTCGGCTCAAACAAGTGACTTTTTGAGCACTCAAAACATCGGATTGATGTACAGCCGTACAGCCCTGATTTGGCACTCAATCAAATCACGCACATCAATAATAAATTGCAAGGTCAAAGTTTTTTGACTCATCACTTATTCCGAGTGGAGAAAGAGCTTCGAAAATTGGTTCAAACGCATGCAAAAGTGTATTGATCTTCGTGGGAGGTATTTTGAAAAGCAAAAAAGCTATTTTGATGATAAATATCTGTTTATACTTGTTTTACTCAAAACCTAAGTAGCAACCTTACACTTTACTGGTACATACGTATAACAATATTGCCTACAATATTGTCTACTTGAAATTCAAAGCTTTGACATAAATATTTTAAATCAAAAGATTCACATTGGACATTTTACATTTAAAATGCTGAAAGAAGAAATCCCTTAACAAAACGACATGTAGACTGACTACGGAATGAGCCAACAGAAAATTACTCGATTTGCGCGTTAAAAAATCGGACACCTTGGCATAAATTGAACTGCAAAATCCAAAATAAACACATCTGCGATTCATAAAAAATTTATTTCTTTTTAATTAGATTTCAAGCAACAAAACATCAGAGTAAACAGAAAACGGAAGCATTTCCCCTCCGACCGAGCATAAATTCGAGCACTGTTTTCATTTTCTACTAACTCAAAATCTATAACCCTTGTTTTAATACCGGAAACAAATGAGAGTATCTTTCTTTTTTTTAATACAAGCAACCCAATAATGAATTTAATTTGCTGTGCAATTAATTTAGGAAGCACATCACACCACAACACCGCCAAACCCATCGTTGGTTATTAACATACTCGTATGTATGGCTTGCCCCGGATATCCATATAAGGAATACATTTTTGTTCGTCTAAGTTAACCTCAGCTAATGTGCTAAATGTAAAGCTATTAAAACATCTTTTTGTAAAAGGAAAAAGCAGGCAAAAAAAAAAACAAATCCGGAAGCTCATCGACACATATTCCAGAAAACCACACAGCTTCAAGATGCCTTGAAAATTGCCAACACATATAAAGTTATTGATTTTTTTTCGCCAGCCCTCACATCCCTTTCTCCTTACTGGAGGCCTTCTTTAAGAAGTAAAACTGAAAAATATCTTTATAAACAGACACACTCAAAGAAAATACACACTCAAGGCATACAAGTACTACATACAAATATACAATATGTTTAATGTCCGTAGTCCTTATAATTACGTATTGGTTTTCGGTTATGAAATTAATACTCGCAACCTTGGGTGGAAAGAAGTCTTTTTAACAAATTTATGTCACAGCATATTTTGGCGTAAAAGCTACGTATTGTAAATAGGTAAGGGTACGAGTACTTTCTTAGAATAAAAGTTGAGAAGTTCTTAATTTCTTGACTCCTACGTGAACGGACATGGGTCCAAGGATCGCCGGAATTGTCTAATAAAAAAAAACTTTTTTGTTTTCTTAATGCTGTCCAGAATTACGGATACGAATAGACCTCATTTCAGTATCCTGTTACAATGTTAAATCTTCGTAAGTGGAGTTCAAGTGTCGCTCAAGTTCAGACAATAAAATCTAATGATTAGGATGGAGCACTGTACGAATATCAGCTTCCATTGTCTTTTCTTCTGTTGGATAGCAGATATCTTTGAGAAGTTTGTTGTTCGTTTTTTTTTTTTAATTATTTCTAATTAATTCGGTGCGTATTTGAATAGTCGTTAGTACACTTTATACTTTATACTCAATAATGAGTTTAACAACGGGAGTATGACCCTCTTTCGTCCAGAAATGAATCTTTTACGAGGTGGCGGTTGATTGATTTGAGACATGTGTTTCACTTAAGGAAAGTATCGTTGCAGTGTTGCCGTGGACAAAACCATGGAAATTCTCATAGTATCATCACCTCAATTAAAGTCGAATTTTTTTCTTAAAGGATTTCAGATCCATCCGACTTTTCGTAGCTTATTCAGACTCCTGAAAGTGAGGTCTCCTCAAAAAGCCTTGCACTCTACACTGCCTGTTCGTTGTATGTACATTATGAATAGCCCATACCTACATAATTACAACCCAAGGACAGAGATGTCCAGATTTGTACATACAGCGAGACTTGCCTTTATAGACCACAGCCGGACGACTAACAAAAGCCCTAGAATGAGTTAAAAGCGATCTGAACAACATAGAATGACCACAGGGAGAAAAATGAACCCCTGCAGCATTTTTATAGACTTAGATTCCTTGATTGAGATATCCTAGAGGCTCCGGCTTGTAAACGAAACAAATAATTATAGGACTGCAGAAAAATTCAAATTACTCTATGTGGAGAGCCATGGCAAGACGTCAGCCTCAGATAGAGCCCATCGATGAATCTACTTCATCGGCAGCATGGTAGAACATTGCTTCAAACAAATAGCTAAAAACGAAATCATAAAGATCACCGAAAGTTGGTCCAATACGACATCGATTTCCTCGAGGAAACGTCACCTGTTTAATTTAATTTAATTTTGGTGGGGCGACGGTGCCAATTTATTCGGCTTAATACAAGCTACGAGTATAACTTAAAATTAAACTTAAACTTAAAACGCGCATTCAACGTGACCTGAAAGGAGTCGATGAATGAAGAAAAAAGTCGGCTGTATCTCCGCGTTCCTCAAGGGTTTTTAAGTTAATAAGGTTGAAACGGTTTTAAAAAGATCGTCCCAGGGCATAACTCGAAGAGCAAATCGAAGAAAACGGCGCTGGATGATTTCGATTCTCGAGATATGAACGCGATGATATGGAGGCCATACTTGACTGGGATCTGGTCACGTATGGGTTGGTTTTACAAAACCTGGTGTAGAGTTGGCTTTAAGAATTAACCCATATACAGGATTTTCCAATAAGGACTTGACAACTTTTTTTTGGGATATTTCAAAAACTTTATTATCGGCTTGAATTACTATCAAAACATTTATGAATGGAACTCGACGAACTCGTTTGCAGCGGTCGATTCGTTGGACACAATTTTCAACGATTCGGCCACACATTTCGGCCGAAACGGCCGCTATTCCGCGTTCAATGTTGGCTCTGAGCTCTTCCAACTTCGTCGGCGTGTTGGTATAAACCAATGAGTTAACGTAGCCCCATAGAAAATAGTCAAGCCGCGTTAAATCGCACGAACGAGGCGACCAATCGACTGGCCCATGTCTTGAGATAACACACTCACCATACTTACTCTTTATTAAATTGATTGTAGCGTGTGCTGTGTGGCACCATCATGTTGAAACCACATATAGTCCAACTCCATATCTTTCAATTCGGGCCAAAAATAATCGGTAATCATGGCGCGATAACGCTGACCATTCACAGTAACGTGACGATTGTTATCGTCGACGAAAAAATATGGCTCAATAACGCCGCCGGCATGCAAACCGCACCAAACAGTTATTTTTTGTGGATGAAGTGGTGATTCATGAAGCACATGTGGATTTTCACCTGACCAATAACGCATATTTTGCTTATTGACGAACCCATTGAATGGTCCATCGGCTTCAATTCTTGAGTCAGCTTGATCTTACGCAAAATACGCCATAATGTGGTCTGAGCGATATTTTCGACATTTCGACCAACCCGTTATCTCACTCACACGGCAACATCACACAACGAATATGTAGGATCAAATTTTTGCACTAAACTTGTTATTGCCTGTCTACTAGGGCGAGAATTACGACCGAAAATTGGAGTCACCGACTCCGAATTTCGGTGGAAAATTTTTATAATTTGCAGACGTTGCTCGTTCGTGTACTTTGAAATGAAAATGTTGTGTTTACTGAATAAATTGACAGTGACAGCTTGATGACTAGTGAAAGAGTGCGTTCACAATTTAAATTCAAAGTTGTCAAGTCCCTATTGGAAAACCGTTTTACATGTAAACGGAAGTTGAGCTCCTTTTTTTTTATTTACCCTAAGGGGTTGATATTTTTTTACTGCTGCCATGGCGCGGGCGGAAAAGTAGAAGGAGGAGAAAGGAAAAATTGTTTTTTTGTAGTGGTTTGAAACTCAGGTGTAATTTGGTTTCGATATTCGCTCTCCAGGGGGTGGGAGTCCGAATAGGACGGAGAGTTATTTCTTCACTCAGAGTGATTCGAAGTTATAATTCGCACTAGTTTTTTGTGCTTGAAACTCTACAACAGCCAAATCTACGTGTCAGTGTTATGCCTTCACACGCAGAATTTTTCTGTCTGGGTACCAATTACACAAATGAAAAACTTGAAAGACTTGTCATGGGCAGGATTCGAACCTTGACCCTCCGAGTGAGAAGCGATTGCTAGTACCACTACACCACGGCCACCCCAAAATCACACAAAATGCCGAGGTGGCAAAGAGATTGAGCGGAGGATTTAGGTTGGTTGTGGAGAAAGTAGAGTCGGGGAGGAGATTGGTGCCGCTTATGTGAAAAGGTGATGGATTGGCATTTGGGGATATTAAGTTCCAAACAATTTTTGAAGCACCAGTGTGACAGACGAGTGTTTGATGATCCTATAACGATTATTTATGGTTAATATGAAAAAAAGGGGACCGCGATGGCTGCCTTCAGGAACACCAGAGGTGACTAAAAATACAAAGTGGGCTTGACCTAAAACGAACGCTGTGAAAACGGTTTTCGACGTAAGAGGATATCCATTTTAATAGTATGAGTTCAAAGCCGAGGGTAAACAATTTGAAGAGTATTAATCGATGAGAAAATCGTTTGCAACTACTTCGACTTCGTTACCATTCTTTAGGGCAGAGAGGGCAAAGAATACAAATTCAACGAGATTTGTGGTGGTTGACCTAGCCTTTAGGAATCCATGTTGTCTAGGGGAAATAAGTGATTTGCATTGGAAGTTTAGAGCTTCATACTAAATACTTTCGAAGAGTTTGGGTATATGGGTATAGCGATCGGGTGATAGTTTCTTATTTCGTTCTTTGATCCTTTTTTGTGGGGCTATGATTAGAAAGGGCAAGGGAAATAGAGGAAGAACATTTTGTAAAAAGAAATATGGCAGGGAGGCCGGGTGTGAATTCGTCATTAAGTTGACGTAACTTATATTCGATATAAGACGGGTCCATGATGTGACAGAGAAGTGAGTCATTGGAGAAGTTCAGTAGGTAACTAAAATAGGATGGATCTTGTAGAAAGGAGTCGTTTGGGAAGGATTGTTAAAAAAAGGTGGCAAATAGGTTGGCAATGGTGAGTGGATCGCTTGATGACGTGTTGTTGAAAGAGAGAGAAGGAGGGTAACCATCGGATCTTCTTTTGTAGTTAACAAATTGGAAAAAGAATTTAGGGTCGTTTATAAGGTTGACTGGTAAAGGGAATCTTAAAATTCGGTGAAATGAAGATAAGCACCAAGATAGTTGGAATGGTCGTAAAAGAATCTGGTACGCAAGAAAACAGCCCATAACTTGTTTCTCTTATTTCGTAAGGACGAAGCTTGCGATTACACCAGGGAGGAGTAGTAGATGATGGTTTAAAGCGGGGAAATGGAACGTAAAGGAAAAAAGAATTAAACACCATCTTGATCAAAAAGTTCCCAGAATAACCATCGAAAACCGACGAAAACATTGACGGAGTAAAAGAAATGTTGGTTAATAACCGCAAATTAACCATCAGAGAGATAGCGGAGGACTTGAACATTGCCTATGGATCTGTCCAAGACATTTTGCTTAATGATTTTGGGTTTCCGTCGTGTAAAAGCAAAGTTGGTGCCAAAATTCAAATTCATGCAAAAAGAGACCGTGTTGAAGTCGCAAAAGAGATGATTTGCGAGGCTGAATCCGATCCCACATTCATCAAAAGGATCATTACTGGAGACGAGACGTGGGTTTATGAGTACGACACGCAATCCAGACATCAGGCAAGTGAATGACGTTCACCAAATGAGCCGAGACCAAAAAAACCACGTCGTTTTCAGTCAAAAACTAAAGCAATGATCACCGTTTTCATGGATTACAACGGTGTAGTGCATCATGAATTTTTGTCAGAAGGCCAGACAATAAACAAAGAGTATTATTTGGGCGTTATTAGACGTTTGCGTGAAGCAATTCGCCGAAAGAGACCAGAATTGTGCGCAGAAAACTCGTGGATTTTGCACCATGATAACGCACCGTCGCACAGTGCCATCATTATTTGTATTTTTTTACGGAAAATGCAACAAATACCATCCAACAGCCACCGAATTCACCTGATTTAGCTCCCTGTGACTTCTTTCTGTTCAATCGAGTTAAAAAGCAACTACGGGGAACGCGTTTCAGCAGCCGAGAGGAAGTACTCGTAATGGAAAAATCGCAGGAAGCACAGGTGGACATACCGAAAATCGAATATAAAAAATGTTTCGAGGATTGGATCAAAGCGCTGGAATAAGTATGTTGCAGTCGATGGGGATTACTTTGAAGGGGGCAATATAGATTTAGATGAATAAACTTGTATTTTTAATTTTCTGAATAAATTCCGGGAAATTGTTGATCAAGGTGGTATTGCTTTACGAAAAATGGATAAGGCATCATTTATACTTAGGCTGTGAAAGTTAAAGGGGGATCTGCTTTACTTTATGAAAGTCGTAGAATGAGAGAGTTGGGAGTAGACTAAACAGAAGTTATGAAAAAAATTAGAATGGTAGGGGGAGGGGCAGTTACCGATTATCGAAAGAGATAGGGGAGGAAGTAAGACTGAGGAGTTAATTGAATCTGATGCGAAAATGAGGTCTAATTGCCTGCCCATATATTTGGATATTTCGTCGTCGCGAAAAACATTAAAAGTAGGAGGGACCAATTCCTGGTTCCTTATATTGGGAATCAGATTGGTTTCAGTCATCAGTTAAAAACAGTAACATAACAATACATCCTCTTGAACAGAACAGACAATGGCAGATTGGCCAAGGACACAAAGTGAAGTCGGATTTGTTTGCTTGACCGAGAAACATTCAAGGGTATCGAAACACTTTAGAATATGAAATATTCCGTTAATAATATAAAAAATCTGAAAGTTATAGTATATAGTGTAGTAGGCGAAAAAATTATACAAATCAGTATCAACTCTTATGGGAATCTCCAAGGTATTTGAAGCATTTACATCCGGCTAGTAAAGCAACGTCGACCATAATTTTTTTTGAAAACACGAATCCTACCATTGACAAGGACTTGAAGTTTGAAGTTAGGATATTTCAAAACAGCAAGGGAAGTTCTCGACCCTCAAGAAGAAGACATCTTTCAAGCCTACAAAGACAACAGACAAGCCAGCGTATCGGCAATTGCAAAGCCTAAACGGGTTTAGTGAAAAATTTACTCAGATAAGATGCATTCTTCCCTATGACACTAAGTGAATTTGGTTTGCAAAAGGTAATCAATCTACCAATTGTCATTAACTCGGCATAAATTTTATATGGAAACAAAGCAACACATCTAGATGACATTAGACGCGAAGCTTAAATGAACATGCAAACAGATTCCGGTGAATGATTTTGCTGGAGAGCTACCTACCTCGAATGTCCCTTGTAACATAAACTGTGTATGTCTGTATGTATGTTCGCACTATTCTTCTTCCTGTCTGAGTAAGCGGATTCCGTTGTGCGGCATGCTTCGCAATGGAATTATATTCGCGTTAAGCTGTGATAAATTCATTACCACAATACTTCCTTCCTCGAGAAGTGATGTACGAGTATATGGGCTTCTGATTTGTTAGCAAATGTATTTATTCGTTCGAGATACGATTAGGCCAGAAGATTCTCATGATGTTTCCCATCCTAGACATCTATTACCGAAGGTCTGCCGCTACAAAAGGCTAAGACTACAAAAGCACCTGAAGGCGTATCATTATCATTATGTCATAGGCGACATCCTGCATATTCATGAGTAACCATAACAAAAATACTAAATATAATATACCCCACGTCAATGAAAAGCAGGTGGAATGGATATCTGTAATCGATATACGAGTACTGGCCTATTTATGGTCGATGCAGAAAGATTCAGAAAGAAAATCTGGTTGCTCCACCATAAGAGTTGATTTCAGATGAGTTTTGATGCTGTCTATTTCGTTAAAACGTTTATGTGATTACGCTTGTTGATGTCTTACTCTACGCTATATTTAATTCCTTTTTACATGGTACTGGGTTTTAATGGAGACATATCTGCTGCTGATGTTGCGAATATCTTTCACCGCTCTAAAAGGTCCATTCCGCTTATAACAAATATGGAAGCGGAGTGGTCCAAATGCCGGAATGCTATCAAGCGTCATAATAAAGATATGAACCCAAGAGCATCAAACCATACGAGAATCTATATAAAATGCAAAGAGGTATTGTTTTCCAAAATTAGTATGTATGACGAAGATAGCTAGAATATTGAAAGCAAACAGACATTAACACATAATGACAAGCCTAGGTTTTATACAGACTTCAAACAGCGCGAAAATTAGAAAAGAAAAGAAATTCCAAAATTTTGAGTTTCCCAATATACATATTTCAGATATTATTTTTTCCACTTTTCAATGAATTGGCAAGTAATTGAATCTTGCCAGTCAACCAATAATATTTCCCGGCCTGTAGAAAATACTTTATTGAAGGTTAGTATTCTCAACTCTAACGAATACGTTAGATCGTTCCCTGGTGGATAGTTTTTTGTCAGTTGTCAATCTCCCATTTTCCTAACATGGGATTCACGTTGACGCTTGTATAAAGAGACACATAAGCCTCGAAAACCCGAAACTTTAAAAGGCCTACGAGCAATGCCCTAAATATGACATTGAAGTCATTTAAAGTGAAATATATACATATATCCTTCACGATACCTACCACGTCTGCAGACGGACTTACCATTTCGTGCGGACAACTATCTAGTTATAGCCACGATTACGATTACGAATATCCCAGACTTGACAAAAATGGTGAAATACTCTTAGGGGATTGAACATTAAACTGCGTTTAAACGTTACGCTGCGACCGCAACAAACCCCCAGAAACTGAAAATTAGTGGCATCGATCCAAAGAACCCATCAGAACTACCGCAACAGAAGTTGATAGGTTTCACCCGACCAGCACGAAATCCTTGGAGTGCAGGAAAGACAATTTTGCAAGACAACTCGCCTATAAATCTCCATAGATGAACAAGGGCGGCTCAAGCGCTCTACAAATAAAAGAGGAGGGAAGAACATCTGCTTTTCCGAAGAAAAAGAATGAGCCAGAGAAGCGCTCAATCGAGGAAATGAAGAATTGGCAGTCCAGTAAAAAATTTGAAAAGTTTTACTAAAAGGTACCGAGACAACAGAGAGGAGCAAGGAAATCTTATAGAAGGGTCACATTCAGTGCTGAGCATATGGAACAACCATTTCACCAAACTCTGCTCTTAGACAGAATGAACCAATCGACTTGGGCGATGAAAGCTAAGCCTTCCTTCCACCTTCCACCCCCCCATCGAAATAAAGTAAAGATTACAATATCTAAACTTAAGCATAACAAGGTTGCCGATTCGGAACGGACCGACTACCCGCCGAGCTATGTATGGCAGCAGGATATAATTTGGTAGGGATGATGAACTAACACTTTTCTGTGATTTCGACGGGAGAAAGTATGCCTGACGAATTAAGCCTTAGCATTTACGAAAAAAGGGACGCTCTGAACTGCATCAGCTATAGAAGCATAAGTCTCCTTAACATCGAGTACAAGATCCTGTTTGACCTGATTGGCCCCTATTTGTGCGGTTTTAGAGCGATCACATTTCGGTAAATCTACGACAAAATCCAAGGTTCAGCTTCCCAAGCCAACCCCAACTATGATACTTGCATGCAGTTAGCACATTGATACCAATGGCAGGACACACAGAGCTAGATAATCAAGTTTAGCTGTGAATGAGGGCAAAAACATAACATCCTGTTTAACAGGAATATAGAGATACATTCTAGACAGCTAATCACAGTGAATAGAAATCAACCGTCCCCAAAATTGGCTGTCAAATTCGGTATCATTGAAAAGTCCTTAATATTTATGTGAATTTAGCACACAAAAGTGAGAAGACCAAGTACGGTTATATGACAGTCTTCTTAAAAGTACTACAGATACTACCATAACAACGTAAAAGGCAACCCGTACTCATATATAAATAATTTATAAAAAAAATATAAAAAAAACAGAAATAAGTAAAAAAGCAGCATCTCCACTGGTGTGGCGGGTCGCCTTATTGTTCTGAGGAATTTTAATGGCATTGCAGCGGAGGCGTTCCATACATTTCAGAGAGAGTGCTTTCTGTTCATTCACCTAACTTGGAATTTTAAATAAATTCGACAAAAAAGAGGAACAAATTACTTTTACTTTTTTTTTATTTAATTTGCATATTGTTTTGGCCCAGTAAATTACAATGAGTGTCACAGGATCGACAATTTAACTCACTTCTGTTCTTCAAAATTTATTTATAAGCAGCAATTAAAACACAGATAACAACCGAAAACTTATCTGCTTAGAATGCTGGTTTCGTTTTTGAATTGAGTAAAGTACCTGTTCTATCGTCAGTAAAAGCATGCTTTCAATAAAATAACAAATAAATCAAAGTAATTAAGATATTTTTAAATAAATTTGGGGAAGGTGCTGAGTCACTCGTGCACAACAAAGGCCAACAAAGTCAATACAAAATAACTAACTTGTTATGTCAATTATGATATTTTAGAATTTTGAAGCAAAATTAAGAGATCTTTACCAGTATGCCGCATAACTTAAAACTTAAATCGAATAAGTTTGGATTGCATTTTTAGTTTGTTAGTGCAGATATATTTGTCGAATACACTTTTCAATTTGGTAACTCCTTATCGTTCTCAACTTTAAATTAAATGTTGGAAGTGAAAATTCCATCTATCCTGATCCTCCACCACCGATTCTTTATAAATAATGACAATATCCAAACGGATCCAAAAAAGATTCATCCATAGTTGCCATCTGCCCATCTGCCACTTGCTGTAAACAGCGGTCATATTTTGTACTTTCTGTCTTTGTCCTGTAGTTTTTGCAAATGATAAAACACCTACTTACACCGTCCAATGTAAAATACACACCCATATCCGTATCCTTATTTTGCCAGCCAAAGCACAGACCAGGGTGTTTCAGGATCCGAAAAACTTTAGGACTGCTTGTGTCCTCGCTATGGGCTTCCATTGACAGTTTGGTTTCAAATGATCATAACTGCTGATGTTATTACGAATGTTACCTAACGAATATTTTTCGACGTCCTCCAGATGGCAGTGACTTTCCTGCTGTTCCTAAGTAGGAAAGACTGCAGACTGCTTACTGCAGTCGTGTCGGGGAACTACCCTTTTGCTAAGTATCTAAATGTGTTGGAAATAAGTGACGCCTTGCGACGCTTGTTCTGGATGTGATGACGATACTGTATAGCACTATCTCCGTGAGTGACTGGCCTTAGGTTGCATCAGGCGACTAATTATTTTTCTGTCAGCAGGAAAGTCACTTTTTCTGTAACGACAGATGAGTCATATCTAGATATAATTGACTTTATGTATATGGAAGCCTTGGATACGGCCACAACCAGCCGTCAGGACTAGTTTTGGCTATTCTTTTTGCACCAGAAGAGAATGAAGTCGAGCCTTTGTAAGTGGATCGATCACGGATTTGATGCTTGTATCTTCACAAAGGACGCAAAATTAAGAGTTTACTTTTCACTTCCTTTCCACCACTTCCGAGTTAAGTCGAGAATGAATAATTCTCTGAACATCGAAAGGCTTAGTAAACGTCTTGTATGGTTTTCAGGTCACAATGGGTTCGCGGGAAATGAGATAATCGATGACCTGAATTCTCGCTAGAACTATCTGAATTCTGAGTCTGAGAATTGAAATTTACAGTAGGGTTTCATTTAAACAGGTGGTAGGACCTTCTAAAATGCAGACATGCCAAATAAAATCTTCCACGAAGGTTAGATCGCAGACTGCTTACTGACGGCTTGACGGGACACTACGTTCAAAGCAGCTATGTGTGCTAAGTCTAAGATACGGGAGTCTGTGATATCAACACATCTCTAACATCTTTTAAAGAAAACAAATTTCTTAAAATGCTTACCAAGCGACGAAAGTGATGAATGTCATTCCTAACCATGCCAAGAGTTTGAGGACAGTTAACGTCCTTTTAAAGACTCCACAGAAAGACATCTTACAGAGTCATATACCATAACCTTGGTGGCCAAATATTAACATTAAATGGGTGTTAAGAATTTAGATGAAAAGGGCTAACGTTCCATGAGCTGTGCGGCAGATTCGGTCCTCCTGTTGTAACAACATGTTTTCCAATAGAAGCTCTACAATTTTATTCTAAAAAGAACGTAGTCCTATTGGTGTTAGTCCTTTAACAACCGCCATTGACTCCAATAGACTTACCTTTATGGATATCAGTTCGCCCCGATCACGCTTACTTACATACTTAGATGGTGCTACAGTCCAGCGTGGACGAGAGTTCTCTAGTCAGAGCGCTCTTTCGTCAGCTGCCTGCAGTCAGTTGATGTCATTGAGAAATATCGATGTCATAAGAGAAATTTGTATAGCGTTTTCATAGACCTGAAAAGCCCTTGATCGAGTACCGAGGGAGAACCCAATTAGTCCCGGAACACTTCATAAATTTAGTGCATGACATCTACCACCAGGTAACAACCCAAGTTAATTACGCCTTTGGGCTTACTGACAAATTTGAAGTCAAAGTGTGTGTCCATCAAGTATCAGTTCTAAGCCCACTGATATTCAATCTTTTGATGGACCTTCTGACCCGCGAAATCCAAGGAAGTTTACGGTTTACGCTCCTAGCAGCTCACAAAACGACCCTGCGAGAAAGGCTATCCGTATGAGTGAATGCTCTTGAGGCCTATGGCCTGAGAATTAGCCGCACGAAAACTGAAATGGGTGAATTCTGTTTGAGTGAAGACGATGGCAGCTCGGTACAGCTCCAAATAGGTGACCAGCTCATCAAAGAATCAGACAATCAGAAATTACTGCTCAGTTGGAAATGTGAATTTCGCCGTAAGATCGGTCGTCATCATGGTTTCAGTGTGCCAGAAATTCGTCACATCGTGGAAAAGTTTGAGCGTGGGTACACTCTTTTGTATCTTAAACCACCAGCCAGATAGAGATTGGTACGAAATTGGTACGCCGTCGCGGCCAGTATCGAAGAAGACCCAGAAATGTGAATAGAGCATCGCCAGAGAGTCAACCCGGCTTGTGTGCTGATGCAAGAATTGAAGCCGGACGACCCTAGATAATGGCGTGAGTTCGCTAATTAGGTGCTGGAAATGTTGGCCGGAGATTCAGATTTGGGCCAGAAAACCATCTTCTCGGACGAGGCCCATTTTTGGCTCAGCGGCTATGTCAACAAGCAAAATTTCAGTTATTGGAGCGAAGATAATCCACAATTTTTCGGCTAAGCATCAATGCATCCACACAGATTGACTGTTTGGTGCGGTTTATGGTATGGCGACATCATCGGACCTTATTTCTTTCGAAATAAGGATGATGACCATTGTCGTCAATGGTCTCAGATGTAGAGCGATGTTAACCGACTTTCTGTAGTTAGAGCGATCGATATATCATAGGTTCACCTTCAACCAGTGCCGTCCAATTAAACTTGAATATAAGAAAGAATCAGCACAAGTTTCGGTATCTGAAAAGCTAAGAAGAGATGCTCAAATTAAGAGCCTTTGCCATTCAATAGTTAACGTTGAAGAAAAAGTTGTTGAAGTGGCACATAAACTTGTCTTTACAATGGTGGACGGCAAGGTTTGTAACGCTTTGACACATGCCGTCTCTTCTCAGTGTTTTTATATCTGCGGTGCAAGTTCTAAAGACTTCAATTATATCGAACAGCTGCTATTGAAGGCCTACAATTCCAGTGCATTGTAGGTTTGTCAGTGCTGCACTGTTCGTAAAGAGGATAAAGATGTCGTAGCGTCAAATAAGGCTCGAATACAAAAGAAGTTCTGAGATCGAATGCGTTTAATTGTTGATCAACGTAAGCCTGGTTTTCGGAACTCAAATGATGGCAACATTTTGATTTTTCAGCAAAGCAGATGTGGTTTCTCAAATCTTAGGCGTCGATAAGATATTGATTGAAAAATTGCATGTCATATTGGTAGCCATTTCAAGGGATTATGATATAAATACTGAAAAGCTCAGCGTATTCAAACTCGATACTGCCAAATACTTTGTAAATCTTTATCCTTGGTATTAAATGCCTCTAACAGCAAACAAGCTATTAATCCATGATCCGGATGTGATTTCTGCTGTACTTCTTCCAATAGGCCAACTGTCTGAAGAAACACAGGAAGCCAGGAACAAAGATTTCAAAGAATATCGCGAGGGCTTTTCAAGAAAATGTTCCCGCAAAAAATGTAACGAAGATATTTTTCATTTAATGTTGATTACATCAGATCCACTAATAACAAGCTTCCGAAAACTACCAAAAAAAAAACTGCTTAAATCATTTCCAAAAGAAGATTTTGATTTAATTATTGCCCCAAATGTTTGTTGTTCTGAGAACTCTAACTCCAACATTAACGATGAAAGTGAGAGTGATTGTGAATCTGAATTTTAGTTTCCATTTTAAAAATTTGTATGTAAATAAATTTAAACATCTTATATTATTTATAATACACATATAGTTTCAAAATATGTATTACTAAAAAATGCGGACCTACGAGTATTTTCTTATTGTTTTTTTGAATTTATTTATTTTTTTCCTTCTTAAGTTTAAAAAATCATAAGTTAAACAATAAAAAAAACTTTAAAAAGTCAAATGTGGTCTTTCTATGAACTAATAAGTGATTCCTACACAAAAATGTTGTTTTCAGTATAGCTAGCCCATCATATGAATTGATTCCAGTTTTTGGGGTATCTTGCCCCACTGTGCGCTGGTGTCGTTGTCGAAATAGATAGCGGAGCCAAGGTAATCCCATACTACCTGAAAGTTATAGCTGCCTATAGTGGCGTTTTGTCCTAGGCATCGATGTTGTATATCACTCCTTGTTGAAGGCTCTGTGTTTTTCCTTTGCCGCATTGTGGCATCCAAAATTTAACGGGGAGGTTAAATTATTAGTGTAAATTGATTTATTGTTGTATTTTTGGTAACCATTCATCTCACGAGATTTTAGTTGTCTGAAAAAATAACGTATTTCGGGCACGGCTGGTATTGAACTCCGAACCGTCCGATTGGGAAGCCAATACACTACCACTTGAGTCACGGCGGCAGCCATTGTCAATGTTATCTGCGTATGTGAGTAACTGAAAAGCCGTTTGAAAGGGGATGCCTCTGGAATTAACTTGTGAGTTTCGGACAATTCTTTCAAGAACGCCTGGGTTAAGTCTGACATTGAAGGTCTCGGTTTTATCATTACCCACCTTAACTGAGAAGCAGCGTGCCAAAACTAGGTATCGTTCTATGTAGTTCGTCTCATATGCGGCTTTAAAATCAATAAAGAGGTGGTGTGTATCAATTTGGAACTCTCGGGTTGTTCCCATTGATCTGATGCAATGTAAAAATTTGATCTATGGTGGGCTTTCCTGGCCTAAAACCACACTAAATGGGGACAGTTAGACTGTTGACGAAGCGTCTTAGGTGTTTACATAATACACCAGACCAGATTTTATATGCGATGTTGAGGAGATTTATCCCCGTATGGTTGGCGCGGTTCAGGAGATCTCCCTTTCTTACGATTCCGATCACGCTACCAGCTCAAAATTTACTCAGTAAATTCACCTTATTTGGACGCAATCTTTTAATCACTTTCTGAATCAATAAAGGATTCTCACTACCCCAAATTGGATATTTTGCTTATTACCGCTGCCATTATGACCAAAGTTTTAATGGCAAAGTCGACGTTTGACAGGTCATACCAGTTTAATAACCATATCTGTCTGTTGCTATCCCAGATAGTGTTTAAGACACCACCATCGCATGAAGTAACGACTCTCAGTTTGTAGATTTCATATGCCCTATGAGTACTTTCCTTGGAAGAAAATGGATAACCAAACAAAAAGGTAATGAGCTGACGGTATAGCAAAGCTTATTAAATCTTAATACTTCTGCAGGTTTTAGCCACAAAAATATATGAAACTCCGACAGAGTAAGGCAAGCATTACGTTACTTGGAGCTATGGAGCTATCAGTATAGAGCCGCAAAGTGCCATAAATATTTTCAAAACTTTTGATGCATCTTAACAGAAGCGTTGACTTCAGGGCAAGTTTGAATCATGGTCCACTGGACTGGTTATATTTTAAGATAACCATTTTCTTAAGGATGCTTCTCGATGAAGTACTTGTACCATAGACATATTGAATATATTAACTGCAGTTCAAAGGCCTTATAAATTTAAGTATGCACAGACCGATAACAGAGATTAGACACAATAAATGGAATGTGTTATCTAAAGGATGGCAATGTACGAGGGGCGTTCAATATATTCTCGGTATCGATATGAAGGAAAATGCGAATTCAATTTAAATTGTTTTTATTTTTCAATATAATCTCTCCTAACATCAATGCATTTGTTACATCTTGAGATAAGCTTTTTTAAACCCTCAAAAAAATAAATTTCCTCTTTCTCTGCAAAATACCCATTTATTGCCGACTTGAGTTCTTCATCATCCGAAAATCTTTTTCCACGAAGACATTTTTTCAAATCCGGAAACAGGAAATAATTACTAGGGGCAAGGTCTGGACTATAGGGTGGGTGTTGGATTTCTTCGAAACCACAACCTCGCGCAGCAGCCTTGGAAACTCGCGCCGTGTGAAGAGGAGCGTTGTCATGAAGAAGCAACACACCCGCTGCGAGTTTACCCCGTCTTTTCTTTTTAATTTCCTCCCGCAAATTATGCAAAGTGGAAGCGTAGGATGTGGCGTTGATGGTTTCACCTTTTTTTTGTACTCAATGAGCAAGATTCCCTTTGAGTCCCAAAAAACTGTGGCCATGAGCTTCCCGGCAGACGGAGTGACTTTGAACTTCTTCGGGGGGTCTGTTCCTTTTTTATGCCACTGCATGGACTCTTGTTTGCTTTCAGGGTCATAGTGGTGGACCCATGTTGCGTCCTCAGTAACAATTCGATCCATAACACCGTCCGCGTTCTCACTACACATCTCCAAAAGCTCTCTACAGCATGCGATTCTCACTTTTTTCTGAGGCGCTGTTAGCATTCGTGGCACCCACCTTGCACTGACCTTTGAAAGGTTAAGATGGTCATGAAGAATGGTGTGAATGGTACCAATTGAAAGCTTGGTGATCTCTGCCATCATTTTCACCTTTATTCGGGCAACCTCAAGAACAAGTTTTTCGACTTCTTTGATGCTTTCTCCCGTACAAGCAGTAGCCGGGGCGCCTGAGCGGGGGTCGTCTTCAATGCTCTCTCTGCCTCTCTTGAACTCACTTGACCACTTTTGCACAGTTGATAATGAAGGTGCGGAACCCTGGTAAACAGCCACCATCTCTTCATGAATAGTTTTTTTACTTTTTCCTTGCTTAGTGAGAAATTTAATTACAGCGCGATGCTCAATTTTCACCATCATCGTCTCAGTTGCCATTATGATTCTGTTTAACTAGAGATAAAACGCGAATTAATAATCACATTTATATGAAATTTTACATGAATGCACTAAAATAATAGTATTACTTGATAAATAAGTCAATTTATATATACAACCACAGCTTCACCCCGATATCGAGAATATGTTGAACGCCCCTCGTATGCAACTAGATTCTCTTGCAAATTAAATGTGTCACCAAGCGTCTGATTCGAAGCGAATCAAAACCAAGACAAGATCACAAGAATTGTTTTTTTTCTTCGAAAAGAAAGCCACTTGCACTTTGTTGACATCAATGAAGGTAATCCCATACAACAAGCCTAATAATCTTCTAAGTGTTCAGTCGCTCTCTCAATTTGGTTTGGATTAAATCAATCTTGCAACAGGAGACTTGATTAATTTGCATTAGATTATCAGAAATTGATTGCTTAGTTTAATTGTTTCCAGTATATCATACTATGACATACAACAAATTCCTGACAGAGTTGATAATCCAACATTAACCAAGCCCATCGACTCGTGCCTCATCCAAAACTGTTGGCGTACATGCAATGCCAGCAAGAGTTTCATCAAAACTGATTAATCTTCTGGATTTCTCGTAAATTGTGTTTCCATAAAATGTTCACATAAATCAGATATTGGATACTCGACCTTACCCAACGATGTGCTCCTGGGAGACATTATGAGGTATTAAATATAAATAATGATCGTAATCATCAAAACGGCAAATCCCTTATTAAAAAGACACAAACAAAACGTCCTTGAATATGTGAAACTATAATATAATACCATCAGGACTTGCCTGTCCCCTGCATGTCCTTGCACCATTTCGAAAGTCGTTAACAGCGAATCATTAAAATCCATTATAACGATTAAAAGATAGCCACCCCGATGTGATTCAAGAAGATCCCTGCTTCTATATTGATATCAACTTCGCTGAAATAGGGTGTTTGGGGATGGGGAATTATGTACCGAATTATGTAGGTCAGAAGGGAACTACAATACATAGATAGCCATCGTTTCCTTACAGGATTCATTATTGGAAACTTTGCTTCTTATCCATGGGATTAGTTTCCCTGATATCCCCATTATATCTTTGAACCTGTCACTGGTCATTGAAGGCGGAAATTCTCCTACACATCCACCCACACAACTATAAGGATAAATGAAGAGCAGCAGGAAAAAAAAACCCCACTCAACCTTGCCCCAAGGAAGCGTCTTTCAATTCTCCTTATCGCTTGGAAATTTCTGATTTCCTTGACGGAATTATCCTACATCACTAGAAAATGTGAGGAAGGACTACAACTACAATACATACTCGTACATCAGAAGTTACATATAGTTAAGGACAGCAACGACCAATAACACCCAGATTTCATGTTAATCTCAGAAAAACAACGGATACGGAGGGGGGTCGATGCCGGCATTGTCAAAACTGAAGTGTTCCACATCTCCGGCAATTCAAAATAAATGCAAATAAAGCGATGACGATGTCGCCTTGCAAATGATATCGAAGGAATGCCAATCAGTGTCGCCCAGCGTAAATAATCTGTTCTCATAAATGGTACACAGAAATATGTGATCCCCCGGAGCCTTTCACAGCATTCCACATCCCCTACAAAATAAATACGTCGCCTGTTCAACAGTTATTTTGAAGATCGATACTACGAGTAGTATATACAATCAGCAGCGGTGGTGACATGATTGGATAAATTGCTTACACTCTCAGCCCGCACACGTGAATGCCAATCCTCTTAAAATTGCCGCTATGCCTGGAATGTCTATTCCTAGAGAGATGACAAAGTATTTCGGCAAAGAACTGAGATTTATTGCTCCACACACATAGGGGCGATGATGCTCTTTAATGCTTTAAGTGTTTGCGCTCTCTGCCACCTCGGTAATGATAGAAAAGACATCGCTCCGGGGTGGATAACAAGGAGATTTACTTCCATCTTGGAGCGTCTACTATTTCCTACCCTGACTTTAGAACTTTAAACGGAGTTAAATCTTTAGCTTAAGAAAATCAGAAAATGCTTCGGGGTCAAGCAAGTGTAATTAGGAATCCGAGACACAATTCAGGGGAAATCACAGGCAAAGAAATCCAAGAAGATGCCGCCTGTACACGCAGAGTTCTTCTCGATATACTCGTATTATACATTCGACCATCAACAAGTTGGGAAACGATATTTTAGGCTAAGTGTAGGCTTTTGAATAAGCATCTATCTGAGAAATCAATTCGGTATGCTATGGTTACTAGTGCTTTGGATCCATGTAGATTTGTCCACCCTTTAAAGCTTACAAATAAACTCGAATTGAATGGGTGGCAATTAAAACAGAATATCAGTATGACTGCTCTTCGCACTAAAAATATCATCACTTTCTCGTGCTGGCTGCTGCTCAACTATGAGTATTTTATAGTGAATCGAATGTGAAAGTATGTTGAAGAAATATGCGGGCCTAGCTGAACGCACTTATGTAACTGAAAGTTCGCTTATATCTACGTCAACAGAGGAGACATTGATTACCGGAAAAATTACTTTCAGAAGTTCAGTAAGAGCTTCGCAAAAAAACTCTGCCTAATTGAAGTAATTGTGACATCTAGAGCATTTATCTTCCTAACTTCCGCGATGTACTCAGAGTTGATGTCGCAGATTGTGCTTCTGCAAAAAAACACAATGATGATAGATAAGCTCTTCACAGACCACCGGCATCTTTTACATTCTCGAAATTGTATAGTGACAGAAGTCAGTTCCTGTCGTGAGAGATTTCAAAACGGCCAAGTCCATCCATGTAAAAAATATAGCACGAGACCCCTAATGCACCCAAGGGTATTTGAAGATTTTTGGATCAATCTACTGTCAACCAGATTTATCCACTTCTCAAGTATTTCCTATATTCAAAACTTCCTTGCCAAGGTAGTTAAGCGGATGCCTCAAACCACATGCTCATCGATTGAACATCTCTTAACTTTTACAAAACTTGTGCCAAACAGAAAATATAAAAAATTACAAGCTATCAGGACTAACATTCCAAATGTGGTGTCTTTTGCACAAGCAGCACAACGGCCCCTTTAGTCTGTAAAATTATCGAAATATGCTGATGCGTCGTACTCTACCGCCCAATCCCTCGAATCTAAAGAAGATCTGGAAGTTTTTCGGATATCCAAATGGTAAGCTCACGGGCAGTGACTAGACGCTTCTCACAGAGCTCTGCACCGCAAGCTACGGCAAGGCCCTGGCAGAGAAAGCCGATAGCCAAAGCCACATTCTTGCTTCTAGCAAGTATCTTCACTGTTAACTTTTATTTTAAAGGCTAAATGATAAGGCTGTTCAAGAACAAGAGGGATTCCGTAGTTGACCTATCAGACACACTCTCTCAGGTTATTCGTTCGGAGTCTGTCAGGCTAGTCAGTCAGACCATCCCCAAACAAAAGCTACGATGGTGGTCCTTTCTCAGAAGATCTGCAGGACACCATCATTGACATATCACAACTTACCTGCCACGGGGCTAAGGTGGTACATTAATATCCACGGTCCAGAATTATTGCCTTAAACCTCATCAACCATCGAGAGCGGCAGGTATATCGCCATTAACCAGGAGCCATAACTTGTCCAGGTAAGAGTATTCTATCTGACAAGAAATGGGGGTATACGATAAGTTCTCTCCAAATACAACGAATTTCAAGAGTACTTAACCATCTGGATGGTAGCTAGTTAAACTCTGAGAAAGTATCCGTGGATCTGCTTATGCAACTAAAATAATTATTCGCGAAGAGAATCAAAAAAAAAACACAAGATACAACTTTTAAAATCAGAAGAGAACTTTTATTTTCACTGAAACTTACTAACTAACTGGTAACCATTCGTCACTCCCTTATATAAATTCTCATATTGCTAGCTCAGCTATCTTTGATGCAGCGCGTGTGAACTTTTGCGACATTGGACACTTCCTTTGCAACATTGTTGTTGATATTGGATTGCCATGCTCGCGGAAAGTGCGGGAAAATGCTTTATTTGAAGTTATTTACGAAAGGAAAAAATGGATGATGTGTCGGATTTTATGGGGTACATAACCTGCACACTCACTTCTCTGGTTGCACTTCAGCAATCCACCTCAAACCTACCTTCAGCAAATCTACCCCCATACAGATAAACTTGAATATGATCTGCGAGAAAAAGCTTAAATGGGCAGTTTGCACCTTCAAATGTTACAAATTACCTGGACCGGATGGTATCCCGAATGCATAACTTCAGAATGCTTTTCAGAGATATGTCGGAGATATATGTACGTTTTAGGGCAAAGGCATTTGCGTAGGGGTATTCTCTGAAGACATCTGCACACACAAATCCTTCAGTCTAAACCTATATTGTGCACTGTCTCAGGCCGAAGTCCCTGGTATTCATCAGGCTGCTTTTTGGCTCACGATGAATCCAATACCCACGTCGGATATGTCGATATATGTACGTGAACAGCCAAGTAGCGATTCGATTCGTTACTTCAGAGAGCAATACCGCACACCTCTCATTAAGATGAGATGACACTCGGGCATCCCAGGGAACTGAGTCACTAATGAACTGGCCAGACTCGAACAAATTGTAGGCATCTTGACAACGTCAGGCCAGCAATTTTCTGTGCTAAACAAGTGATACACTTTAAAGCGCCCTTTAATGTCAGTAGTAGATGGACTCATCGAGATAACTGTGAGACATCAAGACTAATATAGCCCATACTCTACTCGATTAGGAACAATAAAGAGATCTGACCAAAGTTAGGAGAAGAGAAGCTGTACCTTTGGAAGACATGCACAATCACATCAATCACAATGATTTCTGCAGAAGCCGTGAAAACAATGTTCTTTGCTACGGCCGTGCCGCATCAGGAATTCCCAGGAAATTTCAAATTCGGAAACTATGATCCCTGCTTGGCAAATTTATCAGGAAATTTTATGGATATCCAAGTTGTAGCACATTAGACCTACAACTGGTTTAAGTGCACCCCAACATAAAGTCGATTCTATCTTATGCATTGGTTGTTAGATCGAATAAGATGGTATTTCAATGCTGCTTTGACTAAAGTTCAAAGAACGTTTCGGGCGCAGAGTCTTTGCAAGACTCTAGAATCTAGATGCTCTAATGCATATCACTCCCTCTCTGAGTACCAGTTACCTTTCATTTAGAAAAAAATTGCCTTTTATTCAAAAGCTACTGGAGTTTGATACGTTTGCGCAGTTCGCTGTAGCCTTACGGTCTGACTCTATGATCCTGGAACTCTATGATCCGCGAGGTAAAAAAGTCGACTTACTAGTCGACCTACTAGTTTCGCCTAGAATCCGAGCGAAGAATAAAGGAAAAGTAGTCACTTCTTCACAGACATCGACATACACAATCTTGATGCCAATGAACCATAATATGTATGTACTCGTATGGTACATTGTTAAAATCGATGGAGGAGGCGAATTATCTGTGGCTGGAGCGGCAGACAAGCTCATCACTTGATGTTAATTATAATAGTTTGAGTATGCAAAGATTCTCTAAGCAAAATCGGAAAGGCGGAAGGCCTGACATAAGGCCATATGTCAGGCAGGCGCCTAAAGTGAGTCTGGCGTATTTAAGTTTGGGGTGGGTGACTCGCTTCGCTCGCTAACAGAATTTCACCCTTTTCCCCGCGACGTCGTCGCTCCGCTAAGGGTATATCAACAACTGTCAGGCAGGTGCCTATAAGTGAGTCACTTCGCTCACTTCGCACATAACAGTGTTATTCTTATCTCAATTTTAGCGTTGAACGAAATATGTCTGGCAGGCGCCTATATTTAACTTTAATAGGCATTAAGGCTACCTACGTCCCTGAATAGCGCTTTTATTGTCAATTGAGTTTCGTATGAGCACAATTGTAGATGGCATGTCTCTCTATCAGGCCAAACGGAGAAGGACGTTTCGAGGAACACTTTGTTTTTGCTGGACATAAATATCACCAGCTCTTCCGACGCTTGCTGCAATGGTGATGACATCGCAGATTTAAGCGATTATTTATCTTTCTCCTAGTAAAACAAGTTTCCTGTCACCTTCAACAGGAAATAAATGATAAAATCCCAATCGTACAAGTATGGCAAAATTCCATCAAGATTCTGACTCCAGTTAACCCCAGCAAGTCATATTGGAGCATGCGAAATTGTTCTTTGAAAACATACTCCTACATAATATTTCTTTACAATTTAATGCAATAAAGATGTTTTAAAAGAAATAATTGTTAATCTTTTCAGGTTAAAAGAAACGAAAGTCCTAAATGAAATAAGCATTTAATTTGCTTAGTCAAAAGCTTACCATTTTCAAGGGCTCTTCCTGATTAAAAAGATGTCTTACCTGAAAGAAAAGAGAACAGAAAACATATGTAAGTACACTTGGAATTTTTCATCAGCAGCCTATGACTAATTATTTTAGTTTTCTGTAAAAACATAAAGAAGATTCAATATTCTCATATCTTGGAATTTTAATTTATATTACATTATATACGAATATTGGAACTCCTAGAATAAGGAAAGCTTATAGGATCCGCTGCGTTGAGTATAATTTAACGAAAAGTCTTACATGCAAGGTTAAGACTAAGGAATGTTATTAGGTGATTCCTTATATGTGAATTTTTGTAGTCCTTGTGTTCCTTTTACTGAAATTTCTTAATTTTTCGTGGAAAGAATAGTAAACACTTCAGTGGTAAAGTGCCTACAGTACCAGCACCACCACATATGAGCCGAGTACCTGAAGCCCAATGTGAACGTTGACCGAATACTCACCGAGAAAGTGCTCCGGAGTGTGTTGTACCTAACGTAATGTAGTGCCCCATAACAAAAGCAGGAAGCAGCTAATTGAGAGATAGCATGAGCTTTTAGAAATTTTTGAAATCGTCAAACCAAACACCTGCCATCCTGGAGGGCCATGCTATCTGCTGTTATGCTCACAAGAAACCCAACTTTTGATGGAAACTCTAACTGGGAATTAACTGTCGCAACGCAAATTCAAAACCTCAAAAACTCTCATCTTTATATTGCTTAGCAGATATTTCACCTCCCTTACCGATGCTTCACAATATATTAAGTTCCTTATCATTACGACTGCGTATGTCTCTGATCTTCTCTAACAGAAACAACATTTCGTAACGTGAAATCAAATCTAACGTTATCGTTCTTCAAAAGGACATCAGAGCCGCATACATTGGTTTTGGGAGCATCCGTGAAGACGTGAAGGCATTCTTTCCCTGATTCAGATTCAGCCAACACCGTGCCGTTTGCATGAAAGCTCGATTTCTTAATTTCACAACAACAGCAGTTCTGGTGTCATTACATTAGACGACAAGTCCATAAAATCATCATATGGTTGTCCACACTCCAGTGTATATTATACCGAAGACCCCTTCATCTGAAATAAGAGATTATTTTGAGTTTTCAGCCCATCATTCGAAGGGCATGGCATTCCCAGTTGGAGGTTGTGCGTAAGGCTACGTAGAGCCGTATAGTTGCGATGCTTCGCATAAGGTCAATTTTACAGTTGACAACCCTTCAAAACGAAAAAAGGACAACGACGTTCGGATCTGCACATGGAATATTTGGACCTTGAAGGGCCCAAGACTGATATAAAACAGATATCACCGCAAATATTTAGATACAAAAAATAAAAGGGCAAAAATCCTTTAGCTTTGCGCACGCGATCACAAAAAACCACGGTAACCATCGGGTCATATGTAAAATTCATCCAGTATAGCAGATTTCTGAATAATCCGGGGAGTCTGGAGCCACTATCTGTTGCACACAAGGTACGTCTAGAGTTTTCCCAGATACCACAAAAGCGGGCAAACACTGTTAGAAGATATTACGTAGGACGACTACATTGTCAATCGTGTTACCACCAACCTCAACGCCATTAGAACATGCATTACTTGCTTAAGATCAGTATCACCGACAGAAAGGAAAGGGAAGGATATCGGCTTCTCCGAAGAAAAACGAAAGAACATAGGAAACGAACAAAATTCAAAGGTGCTACTACAAGAAAAAACTTTCGGAAGTCTTAACAAAAAGTAAAGTCCAGAAAAGAAATATGTAGACATGAGCGATGAGCAGGTGATGACTTGGTGGAGACCATACGCCAACTTATTCACACAAATAGCTCGGACGTAAGTATGCCTGATAAGTGAAACGTTAGCATTATTTATCCATTACACAAGCATCAGAGGCATTAGTCGCCATAACATCACATACAAGATCTTGCCTGCCATTTGTGTGAATGTCTGACACCATAGGTCAACGATCTGATAGGCGTCTATCTGTGCGATTTTAGTTCGATTAACTTCATCCACCAAATATGCACAGTACGACAGATTCTAGAGGAAACCCAAGAAATCCGAATCGATACACAACACCTATTTATCGATTTCAAGCATCTATCGAGAAGAACCATCCAAAGTCTTGTTAAATTTTGACATCTTTGCCAAACTCGTTAGATTTTGCAAAAAGGCGATAGAGAACGCTGTGAGCTTCGTAAAAGTCGAAAACAATTTAAGAGATCTCTGATGCCGAAGAAGGGGTAACTGAAGGTGATGCGGAGTCATATTTGCAAATATTAAAACAGAAGCGCTAGAGATGATTTACTATCAACCATCGCCGAATACATCATCAAAATATAGGTAGCCAGCTAAAACATTAACGTTGTTAGGGATTTATCCTACCTCGGCTCTGCTAATAGCTCTCAGAAAACAAGGAAAGACTTACATCTGGCTATTGAATAAAGGCGTTGTCACTATGGATACAAGCATTGAAGATATCCTTAGTCTTTCTGAAGGCAATATTCTTTGTGTGAGTGCTTTCAGCGAGATCTATGAGCTGTACAGTAATAAAAGTAAGCATCGGTCGCTTGTAATGTTTATAATATTCAGAACTAAGTAAAATTAACGCATCGAAGTGTTTTCGATTCCTATCCAGAAGGACTGGGAAAAATCTCGCGTCGATTAGAAAAGCAACTCAACCATCTTGGAGTGCACAACTGAAAGAATCGATTCTTTCTGTATGGCGAGATGATTTCTAATTTGTTGGAATAATATGGGAGCCCGGAGCCAGTCGGCGATTTTAACATATGCTGGTGATTTTGCTTTTCAAATCATCACTCTTTGGTTTCTATAATGTTTCTAAAGTAAAACAAAACACTAAACCTTAGTAGTTGCCTTCTTCTGCTTGAGAGCAACTGCTGCTTGTGCAAGAGTCACGACTTTTCAGTACTGCCGACGCCTCTAAATAAAGAAGATGTGTTATCTTTTTAAATGTAACCAATATTGGGTTTCAAAGAATAATCATCAAAGAGAATAACTGAATTCCCAAATACTATTAGAGAGTCTCTGCTTCAGTCATTCTGAGAGAATGCGATTATTAAATTTAGGAGGCACAATCTGTTATCGAATTTTCTTTGATTGATGGTATGTTTCTTAAGTAGTCCAATGAAGAATAAAAAGTCGTCTTCGTATTTTGACCTTAGGGAACGAAAAACAGAGAACAATGTTTAAGTCAAATTCGGAAGGACAAAACATTTGAACAAAGACCATTGCTTTACAATTTGTTAACAAAGCGAAACGAAACCAATGCCGTAGGGAATTCATTAGGTACTATGTCATGTCTAGACTTTAATAATCTTTTATCAATCAGAAGTTTATTGAAGTTTCTTTGTTTGTGCAACAGAAGTCATTTTGATTGAATTTTGCATTAAGAAATTTATTTATTTATTTGTTTTCTACTCGTATTTTTCGAGAAAAGAACAAACAAGAGGATCGTCATTCATTATGGACACAGTTAAGTTGGATATTATTCCTGTTCCATCAAAATAAATCAGTGAATTCTGCTATCCATAAACAATTTTATTCAAGGACCTCAAATCATTTTATCTTTGCGGACACATGACAAAATACACATGGTTTCGAAAGCGCAGTCATTGAAAATCATAACTTCACAAAATAAGGTAATTCTATTCCTGCTACCAGAACATCTACTCGTGTTTACTGAGACTGGATGTTCTGGCATTAAGGGACATTTGTGGTTTAATTTTCTTACCAATGCTTTTGCGACAAACTGCTAGACCAAAGTCCCAAACCGGTTTTCAACAACGTAACTCTCGACAGGATATGCAACTCAATCAGACGATTAGAGATATTGTAGAATAAACACTTGGTCTTATGGCACAGAATTGTGAGAGTTGAGACGGGTTAGGGCAAATATTTAATGTCAGGAGTAAATAGAGGCTGCCTTAATATTTCCCTGCTGTTGAACTGGCCCAAGAAATCCTAAGGGACGTCAAAATAATACTTCCAATAGAAAAAAATGTCTGGGAGGCATCTCAATAACAAACTACCCTGCTCAAACGTATAAAGTTGAAGAAGTCTAACAATCTAATGTCAACAATTACACTACATCATTCACACCATATACAGGGTGTCCCATAATTCCTCAACGATAATTTGGGAAATGATTCCTGGGTATATTCTAAGAAAAAAATCGTTCTAAAGTAAGGGTCTATCTCCAATGCTGACATCACTTATCGAGCATTTAAGGAAAGGCTTACTTTGGTGTACCCTGACCCATGTTAACGGAAATTGCTCTGTTAATACTAATTGTATCGTTTAGAGCTTAATTTTTAGAAGAAATACTAGCCCTTGTAACTACGTTGAAATAAAGTTAATATCTTGTTTGAGACTTCAGATATTCAATTTCTAAGCCTGTTCCATTTTTCTTGCCCATGATAATTGTGTGTTGCCGGCACAAGTTCCACCCTTGGTGTGAGTCGAGGCCGACCTAAAACCTCTTACTGCTCTTAGGGTCGCAGCACCCAGTACTTGTTGCAACTCTACATTGAGTCAATCAAAGGAAGAATCTTCCCCCGATTTTGGGTTTAAACCACAGCCACCATGACGCTCCCACAAGGGGGCCTACCTCTTCAAGTCAGGCCCGGGCCGAAATCCTGGGGGCTCCTGACTCCCATGGTATCGTGATTTAAGCCCTGGTAGGGACTACCGGTGGTCCAGCCGCCAACAAGACCTATGACCGGCATCTTGTAACTGATCAAATCGTAGCAACCTTCGGTAGCGTCATCTGAAGATGTCTACGATAAGATTAGTACATTGCTCATTGATGGGCGAAGCCGTGATAATTGGGCGGGGGCCCTCGCTAGCTACAATACAACTTTTTTCCATATTTCTAGCAGAGCTAGAATACCGTTACGGTAAAAGTGTTCATCATTTGAGGCTATCCCCGAATCAGCCAGATCATGTGCCACATCGATCAGAACAAGTAATAATCGGACAGCGCCATATATCTGGAAAATATAGCGGGTGGGGTAGGACTTCCCATTTGAGTGTTTCCAGGTAGGTTTTAACGGGTTTGGCAACGTGAGACCGAGCGTTGTCATGCTGTAGAATCACTTTATCGTGCCTCTGCTCATATTGTGATCGTTTTTCGAGCAGTATAACCTTCGCAGCGTGAATATTCGGCCGAGCCGACGACATAGAAGCATGACCGGGCAGTACCCATGACCCTTTTCTCTTCGAGTTGCTGTAATGAATCCGTTTTTCATCACCCGCCAAAATGGCGCTGGAGCAGTTGTTTACAGGCGGAAAACGCTCAATGTTACTTGGCTTCAAATCATAAGGAATCCAAGTTCCTTGTTTTTGAATCATTCTTAATGCATGCAATCGCTTAGAAATGGTTTGGCAGGTAACTCGTAATACTGAAGCAAGCTCTTCTTGCGTTTGGCACGGATCCTCAACGAGCAATGCCTCCAATGCAGCGTCCTCGAAGGATTTTGGGCTTCCTTCACGCGGACGGTCATCAACATCGAAATCACCGTCTTTAAAGCGATGGAATTAATCACGGCATGTTGTTTCACTTAGAGCAGCATCTCCGTAAACTTTTTGGAGCTCTCGATGCGCTTCATCCGCCGTTTTCTTCGCATGAAAAAAGAAAATCAACCCTTCTCGCAAATGACGATTATTTGGCACAAAATCAGACATTTTCACACAACCAAAAGCATATGACGACAAAACAAAATCATTGATGTCGCAGAACGGTTTGTTTACCATATGTCTAAGCTTGGTTCATGACGTTTTGGATATGGTATGTCAAAATCGACTAACACTTACTGCTGGAGCCATCTATTGACAAACAGCGAAAACTTAGCGCAAATATCGAACGCTTGTAATGTAATATCAACGAAAAGGCTAGCGCAGCCTTCCTATCCATCTGGACCTTTGTTAAGAAAAGAAACATTAAAAGGGCATCTTCTGTAGATATCCCCTCCCTGAAATCAAATTGCTGCGAACTAAAAAATGTAATTTTATTAAGATATTTCAGCATTCTGTTTTTAATGGATTTCTTAAAAAAAAATAGAAAAGGAAGAGAATATAAAACTAATTACATACCGTTTTCCCTCTTTTTAAAGGGTGTTACCCAATGGTGCGCCATTTAAGCGTGAATATGTGCGATGTTCAAAATGCCATCACTTCCGCTTGTATAGAAGAGACCAAAAAGCTCATGGCCTGTTATATCTTCGAAACAGACACTGTCGCTCGAAGGCAAACACTCTACAAGAGCTGTGCTTTGACACTGACTACAAAAATTATCATTAATGCTAGAGGATGACGATTGACCAACGGAGAACAAAAAAATTCGTTGAATAGGTTTGAAATAGGGTCATCAATATTACTAAGCGAAATAGAAATTGGGGTGTTGGAGATACATATTTATATTTATGATGTTATTTATAACTTCCCACTCCTTTTTAGGATTACCTACAGATCGTTGTATTTGTGCGTGTTAGCACAGCTTTACTTCCTTATTCAAATGCTTATAAATCTTTTTAAAGCGATTTCTCAAACTTGCGTTGAGTGGATGGGCACATCATTTGTTCCCTAGTTTATTTATCAATTAGATTTTCTTTAGTAAAGACCTGGTTATCCAAGGTTTTAACCGTAATCCTGATTTATGTTGCAGGAGAGTGTAGAAAGAATGGTTTATATAATCCTCTAATAACTTTAGAAATATTTCAAAAGCTATATTAACAGTATCCTCTGAGAAAGCATCAGACCAGTCTTCCGAACGAAGTGCGTTATTTAGTTGCTCATAATTTATCTTACATTTTATTGGATGAATTTTAGGTAGATTTTTATTTGTTTGTTATGTTATTGAACAATATCCCAGTCATACAGTGATCAGTGATGTTTAACTCCCCCGGCGATACACGCGTTAGCACAGTAAATAGTACACTGCGTCATGCGTCGTCAGGTGGTCATCCCGTCGTCCACTACGACGTGAGTTTAGCAAAGGTACGAGTATGTACATTGTACATATTATTTTTATAATTTTCTTAGTTTTCTTCGTCTTCGGGTGAAGATATAAAGGGTTTTCCAATAGGGACTTGACAACTTTGAATTTAATTTGTGAACACACTCTTTCACTAATCATCAAACTGTCACTGTCAATTTATTCAGTAAACTCAACATTATCATCATGGTAAAGTACACGAACGATCAACGTCTGCAAATTATAAAAATTTTCTACCGAAATTCGGAGTTGGTGACTGCAACTTTAAGAGCGTTAACTCCAATTTTCGGTCGTAATTCTCGCCCTAGTAGACAGGCAATAACAAGTTTAGTGCAAAAATTTCAGTCTACATATTCGTTGTATGATGTTGCCGTGTCAGTGAGGCAACGGGTTGGTCGAAGTGTCGAAAATATCGCTGCCGTTCAGGCGTCCGTAGCAACCGATCCAAATTAGTCAATTCCACGGCGTACTCATGAATTGGGCATCGATCAGACCACATTATGGCGTATTTTGCGTAAGGATCTTGGTTTACACCCATACAAGATTAAGCTGACTCAAGAATTAAAGCCGATGGACCATTTGAAGCGACGTATGTTCTCAGATTGGGTTCTGGAGAAGATGCACCAAGATGGTGAATTTCATCGCAAAATCATCTTCAGTGACGAAGCTCATTTTTCGTTCAATGGGTTCGTCAATAAGCAAAATATACGTTATTGGTCGGGTGAAAATCCATATATGCCTCATGAATCACAACTTCATTCACAAAAAATAACTGTTTGGTGCGGTTTGCATGCCGGCGGCGTTATTGGGCCATATTTTTTCGTCGAGGATAACGATCGTCACGTTACTGTGAATGGTCAGTGTTATCGCGCCATGATCACCGATTATTTTTGGCCCGAATTGGAAGATATGGACGTGGAAAACATGAGGTTTCAACAGGATGATGCCACAAGCCACACAGCACACGCTACAATCTATTTATTGAATCGTTCGTGCGATTTAACGTCGGTTGACTATTTTCTGTGGGTCTACGTTAAGTCATTGGTTTATGCCAACAAATGTTCGTAATCCATATGTGCTTGAACTAACCTCTCGATTCCTCTATGGTAGAAATAAACATCTACACTTAAACCATCTACTGTGAGAAAGAACATACTCGTAATACATTTTATTATATACCAGGACCAAAAGGAGAAACTAGAGTCCTAGATGAACCAGTAGATTTATTCTCTCTGTTTATGACTGATGATATGTTACAACAAGTTGTGACCTTTACTAATGCTGAGATCGAAATTCTAAAAAATAAGTATAAACAGGATTTGTATCAACGACTGATTTGCAAGAATTAAAATCTCTGCTCGGTTTATTATTCAATTCTGCGGCTATGAGAAGCTATCATTTGCCAACTCGTATGCTTTTCAATACTGAACGATCAGGAACCACGTTCAAGGCTTGTATTGCGCTTAATTTTCTCTACGCACATACGTGAAATGTGGCAAAAAATAATCGACAACTTTCAAAAGTGATATATACAGGGATCCTATATTACCGTAGACGAGGAGCTCCTTGGAGTTCGTGCAAGATGTCCCTTGAGAATGTATATCCCAAACAAACCTAACAAATACGGAATAAAACTCGTAATGGGCGCAGATGTAATAAATGCAATTCCGTAATTGGGAAAAGGAACTGATCCACTGAAACAACAATAGGCTACCTTTTTCAGAAGGGAAATAACTTCTTGTTTACATGGCACCAATCGTAACATAACAATGGACAATTGGTTCACGTCCATTGGTGAGCTTTTGAAGGCACTTTATAATTTGACGTTATTTAGTGAGAATTTTTAGAAGTACAATAATAAGCGCGCGATCCCTGGCAAACTGAAGAATTCGAAAAGTCGCGCTATTGGAACTTCGATATTTTGTTACCACGGTGATAAGACACTAATTTCGTGCAATACAAAGCTAAATCAACAGTTCACGATCAACCCAATATTAACGAGACACAAAAATAGCACAAAAGGGGTGTCGTCTGCCCATGGATCGAATGTATTCAAATATATGTACTAATCGGAAAACCAAGAGATGGCCGATGTGCATTTTCTACAATATGCTAAACCTATCCATAGTCAATGTAAGTTATGATGTTTACGTTTTTAAGAAAAAACCTTTGCCTCGGCGCGAGTTTATCTTACAGTTAGGGGACCAAGTCATGAAGCTCTGGCTAAGATAAAGATTACAAACTGTGACTTTGACGCACGATATTAAGGTCATAATGCAGGAAATTCTGGGTGATTCGTCCAATATAGAAGCCCCTCATTCTGTACCAAACGTGTGCAAAATCTGCTACCTGTGTCCCTGCAAAGTTCGCAGGATAACCAATCACTGTTGCATGAAATGCAAAAAAGCAATTTGTGGCCCTCATAAAATTGATATATGCAATCGCTGTGTCGAATAATGCTTTTGGTTAAATTTTGTTACTATTTAGTTTTTAATTAAAACAACTTTCGTGACATGAAACAAGTTCCTATTTTTTTATTAAATACTTTTGATTATATTTGACTTTTTAATTGCGTAGTCCGCTCGACAAATATTTAGTTACTATGTAACAGTGAATATAGTTTAGTTGACTAGGGTTAAATTAAAATCTATAGCCACACCTTGAAAAAAAATGGCTATTGAAAATCTTCCAAAAACATGATCAAGACATGTACCTGAACGAGGCCTAGTTGAAATATTCACAAAGGAGTAAAACCCATGTTCAGCTGTAATTGCTAAATAAGATTCAGACGTCGATGACGATTATTAGATATCTATGTTTATATCACTTAATATTACAAAATTGGCTCACTTCTCATTAATTGAAATTTCTTTCAGAAACAAGTTAATATCACAGGTGTGCAATCTAAAAATTGAAATTAAACTTAATATTTCATTGTATACGTTAAGTTTTTAAGGATTTTTTTTGCGAAAAATGAAATACAAACTTCTTATGATAATTATATGTTATTATTTATCTATTGAATTATACAAAAAAAATATTTTAACGTCATTTTGGTGAGGTAAAGTAGGTCTCTTGAAAAAAAAAGTAGGTGGCTGGCCCCCCTGATTGCTCCTCTTGTAATCATCTGAAATCAAAATTCCAAAAAGATTACTATTCAGTAGGATTGTTATTCTGTCCCGTAGTAGATTTAAAAGATTTGAGTGAAAAATAGCAAAATGGCGGCCTTGTGAATTTTTTTTTCAAAAATCGACTGTTTTTTCGGTTTAAAATCGAGATAAAAAAAAATTTATCCATTTTTTTCTAATCTAATTCTGGTACCGGACAGAACCATACATGTGTAAAATATGTAGAATATCAGTCCAATAGTTTTTTTTTTAATTATCTGCGTCGACGGCTAAAAAGTAGTTTCGAGAAAAACGCGTTTAAAGTTTGGTATAATAACAGCAGCTGCAGGGTACGCCATCCCCTATTATTTACTGTAACTTTAAAACGACTTAGTGTATCGATCTAAAATTTATATATTCTCAACTTATTAAACTTTGAAACTATGCAAAAACAAAAATCGATTTTTTGAAGGTCGAACATGAGACTACCCCTTTAAGAGTGTCAGCACTTGAAAATTCTAATGAAATAATATCGAATTCCAACAAGGGACGCACGAAACCTAAATCTCCGCCTGCAACTTCATTTTCATTTGCGTATAGATAAAAATTATATCCAGAGAGCATGGATGTCTTCTTAGCCCGAGTCAATTCGGCTTTCGGAAAGGCAAATCAACAGAAGATGCTATAAGGTAAGTGCGGGTAATAAGGCCCAGTTAAGGGAGGTTTGAAATAAAACAAAAACTATTTATCCGAATAAACAAATTTTATTGTTAAATAAAGTAGAATATAAAGTACTGTTAAAAGCGAACAAAATATGCCAACTTCTGCCGTAAACAGAAACAGAATTCATCTTTTTAAAAAAACCTTGTCAGTAGGCCTTATTATAATAGAGTAGGGTAATAAGGTCTAAGACTTTGTAGTACTAAAAAATATATTTTGTACATTTAGTAGTTGAGATCAAAACGAATAGTTATGCATTTATAATGTTAATAGAGTATTAAAAATAACAAATAATTTTTTTTTAGCAGCTATCAGGACATTCAAAATTGTCTTTATCATTCGGTGACAAATCGACGCACTCCTCAAGATACCACTTGCCGCATTTATAACATTGCCTCATATCACCCATTTCATCGTGCTGACAACCGTGACAGTACCGACTTTCCTAGTTCTCTTGAGTTCCACCACCTCTACCTTTGGGGGTTGAGGTCCTTTTTATTTTCTTTTCTGACTTGTCAAACAGGTCTTTGGTGACTGGAGTTCCTCTGTAATTGATGGTTTTTCTTCTAACTGTTGGGGTTTTTTCAGTATTTTTGACCATGTAGGCATAAGCTCTTGAAATCCTGTTTTTTTTTCAATTGAACGAGAGGCAGATCATCTTCATCATCGTCCGAACTATACCGTAAGCCATGCGGTAAAACCTTCCAGAAGGTGTGTTTATAGAGTATGGTCAGTTCTTGCTCGAATTGTTGATGTCGATGGCTGTGGAGTTATTGGACTGGGGAAGACGAGAAGTTGAGCGTTTTCTGTTTCAATATCGTCAGATACAGGAGGAACTGGAGCTTCTGTCAGTAAAGAAGGAGCAAAAGCTATTCCTGGAATAGCCTGGATTTTGTTACATGAATAATAAAACTTCAGCATCCCAGTGGTGTTCAAAAGATTACCTTTAAATATGAACATTGGTGGTGTTTCACTGCCAAGAGCATTAACACATCCCGCGATGGTGACACTTTCAGCGTGTTCCGGAGACTGTAAATGCCCTCTTTTAGCCCCCTTCTTTGCCAAAACAGTCTGTTAGTGATGATTAAGTTCGCAATATTTATAAACCTAAATTTTGAGAACCCGTGGTGTTGCAGGCATTCCTACCTTGTTGTGTATGTATATGTTCATACAAGAAAGAACAGGGTAATAAGGCCTATGGTGAAATTTGGTAGACCTTATTAACCGCCACCATTTGTAAATAAAACCAAATAAATCATTATTCAGACTGTGATGCATTTTTAAAACATAACAGATAATAGAAGCAGGGAACAATAGGACACTACAGCGCAAATTTATATAAAGGGTCCGCCATCTAGTGCTTATTTCGTGAATGGTAACACTTAGCTCATGTCTGATTTGACAGATAATTAGTTTTATCCTTCCGGTTAATAATGGAAAATAATTTCATTTAAATGGCTGCCTCGGCTGGCCATGCAGTAGCCTACATGATCGGTCCAATTTTTAAGCACATTATCGATTGTGTTCAGCTGTATTTCACCAATGGCTTCACGAATATTGTCCTTTAAAGCGTCAATTGTCTCTGGCTTGTCGGCGTAACACTTATCTTTTACGGCACCCCACAAATAATATTCCAACGGTGTCAAATCGCAGCTCCGAGGTGGCCAAACGACATCAGCTCTGCGGCTGATAATGCGATCTTCAAAAACAGGGCGCAAAACATCGAGTGTAGCTTCGGCTGTGTGACACGTAGCGCCGTCCTGTTGAAACCAAATGTTGCCAATATCCTCCTCTTCAATTTTTGTGAACAAAAATTCGTTCAAAATGGCCCGATAACGATCGCCATTGACTGTAACGGCCACGCATTGCTTATTTTCGAAGAAAAATGGTCCAATTATTCCTCTGGACCAAAATCCGCACCAAACAGTGACTCGTTTTGGGTGTATCGGCTTTTCAATGTATGCGTGCGGGTTTTCTGTGCCCCAAATGCGACAATTTTGCTTGTTTACATACTCGCCAAGATCAAAATGAGCTTCATCTGAAAAGATGATTTTTTTGGCAAAATCGGCATCTTCTCTAAGTCGATCGCAGGCGAAGCGAAAACGCATTGGATGGTCAGTTGGCTCAACTCACTCCTGAACCAATTGGACTTTGTATGGCGTCATACCAAGGTATTTATGCAAAATTCGTCTCAATGATGTCTCCGAAATGTTCAATTGTTGAGAACGACGGTGAATTGATGTTGATGGCGCTTCACGCACACTTTTTGCCACAGCAGCAATATTCTCGGGTGTACGCACTGTTTTTGGCTTTTCACGCTTTGGTTTATCGATGAGGATGCCAGTTTCTTTCACTTTTTTCACAAGATAACGAACATACGGAGCTGGCGGTGCTTCTCTTCTTCCAAAATCCGTACGCAATTTCCGCACCCATTCTGCAACATTACCATGATTTTCAAAGTAATGTCGCAATATTTCCCAGCGTTGTTCAAGCGTATACACAACCATATTCGTTCAGCGGAAGGATAAAACTAATTATCTATCAAATCAGACATGAGCTAAGTGTTACCATTCACGAAATAAGCACTAGTTGGAAAAAAAAACGTCAGATGGCGGACCCTTTATATACTCGTAAGTGTAATATTACAAAAAAAAAAAACTATGTTTTAGGAAGATTTTTTATTATTCCAGCTGCAGAACCGCCTTTTACAATGAATTACACAACACTGATGAAAGCGAACGAGCGAAGAGGTGGCAACAAGTTTCAAACATCATTTATCATGTATGTTCTCGAGCTACTGCGATCATTTTAAATTGCGTTGCTGTAACTTAGGCCTTATTACCTGCAACTACCTTAGTATCCCTTCTTGAAAATATTAATGAAGCAGTGGATAAAAACTCTGAGTGAAGCTCTTCTGTAGAAGCTGGAGTGACCAGTGCTTGATCCTCTGTTTTTCATCATTTATATAAATTCTATACTCAAGTTGCCTCTAAATGGAAAAATTTTTGCCTTCGCTGATGACTTGGTTGTCTCTTTCTCTGCTCTCTGCACAAATGACTTAGTGAATCAAATAAATCTAGACTTATCCTTGATGAATGTCTGGCTTATATGTCATCAAATGGTACTGAGTAGTAAGTCAAAAGTCATGCTATTTTCTCTGTTGAGTCAGAATGATATAAATGGGATTGCATTACATGATTCCAGTTGTAATCGTATAAACTGCAAGAGTGACTACTTTTCCTTAGAATCGGTTTCTGAATTCAGATACCTTGGTGTAACCCTAGATAGCAGATTGAACTGGAAATCGCATATAAAGGCGATTAAAAAAACGGTTTACATAGGTTTAAATAAGATCTACCATCTCCGCAAGCTTGTACCGTTAAATCTTCTAATTGCAATTTACTATGCCTTAATCAATTCTCGCTTGGAGTATGGCATAACTTGCTGGCGGATGTTAGTAACCTTCATCCGCTTATCATTATTATCAGGTCTTGAGGTTGTTCTACCTTCGAGGTGGTCATACCTATATAAGATGAAGTGTATTCGCTGCGCTCATCGAATCCAGTGATTGTTCCTAGAGTTAGAACAGAACATTACCGCCGACTTGCCACAAACGAGTCAGATATGATACAAATCGAGATTCCTAAAATCTTTGAGAAACTGGCTACTCCTGAAGTCTGACATAAGCTTTTTAACGCAAATATTAGTTCAATTTCTTTACTGTCTCCATTCGCTTACCTAAAATAATTGTAAATGCCTATATATCCCAAATCTACTCCCTTCCAAGGCGTCTTTCTTTCTTTGTGTGCGGCTTCACATACTCAATTATTTCAAAAACCACTTGCTACTGGTTCTTCTAACCACAAAGTGTCTAAACTCCATTTTTTAATAAGAAAAAATGATAATAACTCTTGGTTAGCCAGATAATAAAATGAATTATCTTATAAATTGGACAGAATTATTATAATTATTATAATTACTGAAATGTATCTCCTTAAATTGTTATATAATAAACCTATGTAATACCAAAAATGTTGTACAATCAAATGGAAATAAATCGAAATCTAAAGACGAAATCTAAAATCTAAATGTACAACAGACCGTAGCGGACGACCTTTCTGCATTCGGCCACTACGTTCACTCTAAACAAGTCTCACACATACAGCGGAGCCGAGCCGACCTCGATTAATCTTTTCGTTCATAACGTGGCTCCCTTGTCAGCACTTAAGTCTTCCCGCTTCACACCTCCACCGCACAACATCCCCCTTATATTTTACTACCAGAATGTAGGAGGTCTTCGCTCTAAAACCAATACGTCAAGCGCATACTCTTCCCTTTGATATTTACACCCTGACTGAAAGCAATCCTATTCCCGACAGGAATAGTTCCCTCCTACTTTTAATGTTTTTCGCGACGACGATCTTACCCGCCCAAATGATGATTCTCAACGTCGAGGCGTCCTACTTTTCGATCCACAACAGCCTTAACTCTTCTCCCATTACCATTTGTTCATCCTCTTAAGTCGAATTTGTTGTTGCTACATCTTACCAGCTCAACCTTGTTAACGATGCGATCGTCTGACACTATTGACGATAACATCATATTTGGCGATTTTAATCTTCTTCAGCCACAGTGAGATCAATCGTTTTTCATCGCTTCAAGTGCAAACTCAGTTAAGGAATGTCTCTTCTTAGATCGCTTAACAGACTGAAGTCTATGCCAAATCAATGGTATATCCAACTATATGAGCCCTCTCATCCTACGACTTTCATAAAGCAAACACAAAATCAACTTTCACAACCTAAGTATAAATGATGCCGTATCCATTTTTTGTAAAGAAATAATTAATTCTTTTTCCCTTTACGTTCTGTTTCCCCGCCTTGAAACACCATCTACTAATCCTCCCTGGTATGAATGGGCTGTTTTCCTGCGTACCAGATTCTTTTCCGACTATTCTAACTATCTTTGAGCTTATCTTCATTTCACCGAACTTTACGATTCCCTTTATCAGCGCTACCTTAACAATTCGCCATTCAACCTTATAAACGGCCCTAGGTCCTTTTTCCAATTTGTTAACTACAAAAGAAGATCCGATGGTTACCCTCCTTCTCTCTCTTTCAACAACACGTCATCAAGCGATCCACTCACCATTGCCAACCTATTTGCCACCTTTTTTAAACAATCCTTCACAAACGACTCCTTTCTACCAGATCCATCCTATTTTAGTTACCTACTGAACTTCTCCAATGACTCACTTCTCTGTCACATCATGGACCCGTCTTATATCGAATATAAGTTACGTCAACTTAATGACGAATTCACACCCGGCCCAGATGGCCTCCCTGCCATATTTCTTTTTACAAAATGTTCTTCCTCTCTTTCCCTTGCCCTTTCTAATCATAGCCACGATCCACAAAAAAGGAAAGAACGAAATAAGAAACTATCACCCGATCGCTAAACTCTCTCATATACCCAAACTCTTCGAAAGTATTTTGCATGAAGCTCTAAGCTTCCAATCACTTATTTCTCCTAGACAACATGGCTTCCTAAAGGATAGGTTAACCACGATAAATCTCGTTGAATTCGTATCCTTTGCCCTCTCTGCCCGAGAGAATGGCAACGAAGTCGATGTAGTTGCAACCGATTTCAGCAAGGCCTTTGATGAAAGCTCTCATCGATTAATACTCTGCAAATTGTCTGCCCTCGGCTTTAAACCAATACTGTGAAAATGGATATCCTCTTACCTCGAAAACCGTTTTCACAGCGTTCGTTTTAGGTCAGCCCACACGGCATTTTTGACCACCTCTGGTGTTCCAGAAGGCAGCCATCTTGGTCCCCTTCTTTTTATATTAACCATACATAATCTTGATAGTCACCTTTTCACATAAGCGGCACCAACCTCCTCGCCGACTTTACCTGCCCCACAACAAACCTATCTCCTCCGTTCAATGTCTTCGCGACCTCGGCATTTTGTGTGATGGGGAGCTCAACTTCCGTTTACATATATATGGGATAATCCCTAAAGCCAACTCTACACCAGGTATTGTAAAACGATGGTGCATGGAATTCACCAACCCATAAGTGACCAGATCCCTCTATATTATCTTTGTACGTCCCCTCTTACAGTACACCAGTCAAGTATGATCTCCATATCATCGCGTTTATATCTCGAGACTCGAAAGCATCCAGCGCCGTTTTCTTCAATTTGCTCTACTAGGTATGCCCTGGGACGATCCTTTTATTCGGCCCCCCTATCAAAACCGTCTCAACCTTATTAACTTAAACACCCTTGAGAAACGCAGAGATGCAGCCGACTTTCTCTTCATTCATCGACTCCTTTCAGGTCAAGTTGAATGCGCGTCAATTCACAACTCTATTTTACTCAACACTAACCCTCGTAATCTACGTACTCGTCTCGAACGTCTCTCGGCTCTCCTATGGCGCGATCGAACCAATTTTAGAATTTTCAAAAAAAATAGATTTTTTTATATTTTCGTAATGTGCGAGTACATACATACATATGGTATATCTGACAATATTCCCTGAAAATTTCAAATCGATCCGGTAAGTATTTTTCGAGATATACGCTAGGACGTCTCGGACTGTTAACAAATTAGACGAAACACAAATCAGAGTAGCAGCTGCTCTTTTCTTTCTTTGTGTTCACAGGTATTCCAGGTGTCTCTTTATGAATAGTCCATTTTATTCCTGAAGACTAACTGGAGTTATTTCTTGTACGAAACAAGTGAGCATCATTTCAAACAGTTCTGCCATGTTGTACAGTCGTGTGTTCAGTTTTAACTTTCTGTTTTCAGTTTTGTTTGATTTAAATTGACTTTAAATCTGAATTAAAGTCCACTTATACAATAAAAGAAGGAAAAATATATTTAATCCAAAAACAGCTGAGACAGATGAAAATAGTTTCGGTGCGTCCGCGAAAAACTTCAAACTACTGAAGGAGATTTTAGTTCCCCGTGATTCTTCTATTGAATATAGAATTTTGAACTTTATAACAGTTTTTCCAGCAATAAGTGATTTTGTAAAGTGTAAAACTGGTGACGGAGAAATAAAATTTAAAATAGCTTCACTACGAGGTCTTGGTTTTAAATCGTTTTGCTGTGTGATAAGTGTGAGGCTCGTGCCATAAACTCCAGTTTATGTCAGAATGTAAAGCATTCTGATGAGATAAACCGGCTTATAAACAGATTTACCACCTTGATCAAAAAGTTACCGGATACAAGTTTATTCATCTAAATCCATATTGTCCCTTTCAAAGTAATCCCCATCGACTGCAACACACTTATGCCAGCGCTTGATCCAATCCTCGTATGTCCACCAGTGCTTCCTGCGATTTTTCCATTACGAGTACTTCCTCTCGGCTTCTGAAACGCGTTCCCCGTAGTGGTTTTTTAACTCGATTGAACAGAAAGAAGTCACAGGGAGCCAAATCAGGTGAATTCGGTGGCTGTTGGATGGTATTTGTTGCATTTTCCGTCAAAAAATACGAATAATGATGGCACTGTGCGACGGTGCATTATCAGAGTGCAAAAATTCATGATGCACTACACCGTTGTAATCCATGAAAACGGTGAGCATTGCCTTCTTTTTTGACTGAAAACGACATGGTCTTTTTGGTCTCGGCTCATTTGGTGAACGTCATTCACTTGCCTGATGTCTGGATTGCGTGTCGTACTCATAAACCCACGTCTCGTCTCCAGTAATGATCCTTTTGATGAATGTGGGATCGGATTCAGCCTCGCAAATCATCTCTTTTGCGACTTCAACACGGTCTTTTTTTTGCATGAAATTGAGGTCTTTTGGCACCAACTTTGCTGCTACACGACGGAAACCCAAATCATTAACCAAAATGTCTTGGACGGATCCATAGACATGTTCAAGTCCTCCGCTATCTCTCTGATGGTTAATTTGCGGTTATTAACCAACATTTCTTTTACTCCGCCATCTTCGATTGACTCACGACCACTTTTGAACCGCTCATGCCACTGGTAAACGACCGTTTTCTTTAGAGAATCGTTGCCGAAACACTTTTCCAACATTTCCAACGTTCGCGCACCATTAAATCCGCAAAAATTTAATTCAAGTTCGTTGTTGCAAATTTAAATCCATTTCTAAAATCGTAAAAAATCGCCAACACACACATGGATAGATGTACTCTTGGCTACGTAACTTTTGCAAATGTCAAGCTATGACGCTAAGATTTAGAGGGAATGTCAACATTCCCAACCAACTTAACAAAAAAAAAAAAAAAACAGAACTCAAATCGGAATAATGGGAGCGCCACACGGTGATGAGAATTCTTGGAATAGAATTGAAAGGTGCAGCTAAATTCTTTGGATTGATGGACATGCCAGCTTGCTTGACAGAAAATACTTATGACTTGATTATTGAAGATATTTACTCTTGTGTGAAAGTAGCCACCAAGAAACTTTTCAAAAAGCTTGTACTGAAGAAAAAGATGCGACTGATGAAAACCAAGGTGAGGAAAATTGTGAAGAATTAACGAGGATACACTTATTTTTACGGAGTAACATCATTGATTGGATATTATACAGAGAAAATTATCAATAAAATATAAAAAGTTTGTACTGACAGCAATGAGAACTTAGAAAAAAAAAATGAATACTAAAGAGTACAATGATAATTGTTCTGCAAATCATAATGGCTCCTCAGGAAAAATGGAAGCCGATGCAATCGTTGAAATGTTCGGGCGTTCAATGAGTACATTTGACGTACGTTATAAAAATTACTGTACATCGGTGGTGGTAATTCCAACACATACTCTGGGGTTTTAAAAGCTAAGCCTTACGGTGATATTGAAGTAGCCAAAAGAAATGTAAAATGTATTGGACATGTTCAAAAGAGATTGAATTCACGACTCCGCGAGTGTGTGAATAAAACTACTGAAACTGTAGATAAGGGTAATAAAAAAATACAAAAAACGGTACTTGATGGAAAAGGTAAACTCACTGGTAAAATGATCGATGAATTAACAGTTTATTATGGCTTGGCAAGTAGAAGACACTGTGACTCTGTTGAAGATATATAAGGAGTGTTTTATTAGAGAGATACAAATTCAATATGAAATAAAACACTTGAAGCTAATGTTAATGTCTATGATATTTAATAAATATCGCACAAGCTAGACCTTATAAGCTTTTAAGTCAAGATCTTTCCGTAAAATCTTCCACAAGGTGGATGGGCATAGCTCCAATTGCTGTGCACGATGGCGAATCGACTCATTCGGATTCTCCTCAACACTGCGCTCCACAACGGCAATAACTTTTTCTGTTCGCACTCTTTGTCGTTTTTAGGGATGCGTATTATCCACTAGAGTGTACGTGGTGCGAAAACGATTCATCGTTTTCCCAATAACTTGCTCAGATGGACGATTATGTCGACCACAAAATGGACGTAGCGCACGATAAGTTTGGCGAACCAAACCATGGTTTTCAAAATAAGTTTGCACAATTTGCAAAAATGCCAAAACGTACTAAACACAAATCAACTTTCAACTGTTAAATTGACAAATCTGTAGATACAATGTTCCCAGTTTCAAAACCAAACCTCTAAACACAAAACACTTTATAATGCAATATGGGGAACTTATTATCATTATTGTTCAACTGATGAAAATCCTTAACGCGAATGGTTCCCGGTTGGAGAAAATTCATGGTGTTGTTGGCAGCGAGCGCGAGCTTTAGCCACTATATCTTCTTATAAACATGATTATCTGTTTTTACCACCTGATGTTGCTGAAGCTATAGTTCCAATTTATACAGATCTTAGCGATGCAGAACAACAATAAGAGCTATAATCTGTTGATATGGAAAATATCTCCAAAAATCGTTCCGTGTGGCTCAAAAATTGTTGAATTAGCAGTTTACATCGCTACCGGAATCTTCAATGAAGGTACGAGTATAACTTCAATTTCATTTACATGAATGCAATGAGAATATCAATTGCGCCCAACGCCCATACCTATATCGAGAAAGAGGTACCAGAGCGCGTCATAATCTCTGACTTGAAAGCGTATGGGAGTACGCGAGAGGGAAGAATGGCTCGTAGACAACATCAAAACGAGGTATTAGAAACTGCTGATGATACGGAGGGTCCATCTTATGGCCCTGGAATGGATGACTCCATGTAAGTAAAACAAAAACTATGTTTTCAAAGTCAGTGATCAGGATTTCTAAAAAACGGCTCAACCGTTCGGTCTGAAATTTTGGAAAATTTCTCAGATATATTCCTCACGTATTGATCGAAGATTTCGAATAAATATTTCTATTTTGTTAAACCATTTTACGTAGCAATTTTGTTAGAAAATTCGATTTTTTTTTTACGAAGCCGCCATTTCGTCAAAGATCAAAATTTCGATTATTCCTTCGATCAATATCTAGCTATCTATCCACTAAAAGAATCTTTCGGGTTTTTTGATTTCAGGTGAACTAAACCGGAAATATCGTAATCAACGTCCCAACACCCTTTTTTGGAGGACCTTCAGGAGATCGTCTGCAGGAGCACAACAGATCGATATTTTTATAAATTATAAACTTAGATATTGCCACTAAATGTACCTATACTTTTTGCTATTGTAAAATAAAATACCATTTCAGAAAAAATTCATAAAAAAACGTCTTTTTTTGTCCATGCAACTGCGTATAACCCCTAATACAATTATAACTTAAAAGTTTATAAACTCATTTACGAAACAGGTGGTTAGTCTTTCCAAATGCAAAAACTCACTAGTTTTACATATGAACTGATTTCAATAAGACCATGTATGTCGCCATAAAAATGTCGTTGCGACAGTTAAACTCTCTGTCGCATCAGAGAGCGATCTCCTACTTATCCACCATCTAATTTCATTGATTTACGAGCAGCCTCATCGCGCTTTTATATATTCCCAAACCTGAGAAAACGATTTTATGTTTTCCAAACGACCTTCTTAGAGTAGCTGGAATCGATGACAAAATCCTATTTTTAGTACCTTAGGGAATGGCAATTGAGCAGGAAGATAATGTCACTGAAGCATGCCGTTAAAATCGGAAATCCTTTGAAGTTAGAGAAGATCATTGAAAAATGAAATGATGCCGTAAAACGAGTATGTTAATTGAAATGCATCAATCGTTACAATAAAAAATAAGAATAATGAAATACGTTCTTAATAAAACACCGACTCTGACTCATAAACAGACGTTTTCGAAAATTATTTTCTTAGTTGTCAGTGTATGGCCTGTGAATTGCACGAATGTCTCTGGTGTAGCAGTCAAGTAACTAAGCCAATGCCCATAAGGCTTTAAATTCCACAAGGTTTCATGATTTCATGATCAAGACCATCGGTTTGCACGTGATACATCCATGTTATATATACGAGTATATCCACATTCAAAGAGTTTGATAATCCTTGGAGACACAATCAGTACAATTGTATGGAAGAAATGATCCCTGTCTTCATAGGGTTCCTCGAGTATTAGAATACTGTTTGAAACAAAAATTAATTCTTGATGTACAGAAAGGAGAAGGAGGAAAACCTTCTCAGGTTTAATCCGAAAATTCAACTTCAAGAAAACTTCGGCAATTATTCAATGGTCTGGTGACAGGCTACAAAAATTGGTTGGACCTACGTTTCTACGCAGCTATTTTCAACCAAGTCAGTGATATTCGTATTTCCTTAGACATTTTCGTACGGTTTGTTTGCTTGTTCACAAAATAAGAGAAGTTTCGACAATGGGTAGCCTTATTTTGAATACAATACATTGAATAATCAGGGTGAGGGTGAGGTGCTTGTCCTTTTCTTCACAATAAGGCAAATTCAACAAAAAATTACGAATTTTCAGAAATGAAAGCATTTCTCACATAGGATCCTAATTCAGTCATATTGGACAAACACTGTCTTGGTGGTGTACTCCAACCTTGATTTCGAATATTCCGGGTATATCCGCTGGGCTATTTACTTTCGGTCTGACATAGTCGTATATACGAGGTTGGATGAATAAATCTTACGCGTTATAACTTGAAAAGCAACATTCTTCCGGTCAATTACCATCTGTCCACAGACAACTATCAAATTTCAAGAAGCAGTGTTTGGCGTTATTCATATATATACAAGCCGGACGAGTTTCTGCACTGTTTCGTAACCATAGGCGGGATATGGATGTACCACAACACTCCCTGGACTAAGCAACAGATTGGGTTTCTTCAGGCGAATCGGTGCCAACCAAGGTCAAGGTGGTTCTGTTGGCCAACAAAGTCACGACAACAGTTTTTGGAATACATGTGGTATCCTACATAGTTCACATTACTTACCTCCAAAAAATAAAAACAATCAACGACGGATATTATGGCAACATATTGGACTGGTTTAACAATGATTTGACAAAAAACCACTGCATTTGTTCAAGAAGAACGTGCTCTTCTATAACGTACGGATTCACAAATGCATCGTGAAATTTCATGAATAGCGCTAGGAATTCTCCGAATTCAGCCCTCAATGACTATTTCCTGTTTCAAAACCTGAAGAAATCGCTTAGCAGAAAGTATTATAACAAACGCCTATTTGAGATACCTCGGCGAATATTATGAACCAGAGAGTCATGTAGGACCAGAAAACATACCCTAAGAAGTATGGGTGGCAATCGAAAATCTTGAATCTAAATGGCTTGCCATTATAAAATGATTAGAGAATCGGATACCTAACCAACTGAGGGAGAGCTTTCTTTTTTCATTGTATAAAGGCAAAAGCGTCACGAGTAATTGAAACAACTAAAACAGCCATTGCAGCAAACTATAAAAATATTCGAAAGACTTTTAGACTTTGGACTTTGGACAACGTAATATTATTGGGCCCCAGGCAGCTAATGTGGCTCTGTGGGACGCAGTTATTATCATTGAATGGCACCTATACGAGTATTCTCGAAACTGAAAAACTTATCATTCTCAGTATGGGTGTCACTGAAAACCTAAGTTGGTATGAACACAGTTTCGATGTCGCTAAAAATACTGCAAAATGTCTCGGTATCTTCACGTGATCCGGTCCCAATATATAAGTCATTGATCTGCCCAAAATTGTAGTACATCTAGTCAGGTGCACCAAAATTATTTCCTACAGAGGCTTTAAAACCGTATGATCAAACTCATTATTTACATAAATTAAGGCTTCAGCTAAAGTCTCCACGCAGCCAGCTGCCTCCAGTTGGCCACACGAAGTTGTCTGAGGTTCCATTCGACTTGCGCGCGCCACCTAAGATCGCGTCTTCCTTTACTGTGTTGTCCCTCTAAGTTGCAGTCGAAAACTTTCCCGGATCTAGCCATCAAATCCGGGTTATCTGAGCATTTCTGACGGGATCGGCTCTCATCACCTCCATTCTTCATTGATGCATACGGGACCGAAAATTATCCGAAGAGATTTTCTCTTGAACCTCCCGAGAGCATTTTCCTCCGCTTTCGTAAGTGCTTCAGCGCGGTAAAGAAGAAATGGGATGAACAGTGTCTTTTATTAAGCCTTTTTGGTTGTTCGAGAGAGGGCTTTACTACTCAATTGCATAGTAAGATTAAAGAAGCAGCAATCAGCATGAGTAATTCTTCGCATGATTTCCGCGCTGTCGGGGTTGATAGCGGAGTCGAAATAGATAAAGTCACTTACTTCCTCAAAGTTGAAGCTGCCTATGGTGATATTAAACCCATCTTTGCCGCTTCTACTTCAATAGTTGAAAACGCTCCATTGACCTGTGTTCTGCTCAATATTTCAATATCCTCTGCATATGCAAGTAGCTGAAGAGACTTTTGAAAGATGAATTCTTCTGAACTTGAAGGTTTAATTTTTGTCATTACCGTCTTTGACGGAGGAGCATAAATTCTACATCGTTATCGTGCACAGTCAAATGAATTTTCCACGGATGCCCAAACTAGACATAGTTCCGTATAGATCGTCTCTGTAGATGCTGTCACATGCGGACTTGAAATCGAAGAAGAGGTGATGTGTATCGATTTGGTACTCCACCGATGTATAGTAGAATTTCCTGGCCTAAAACCAGTTCGGATTGCGGGTCGGTCAGACTATTTACGAAGGTTCGTTGGCGTTTGCACAGTACGGCAGAGCGGATTTTATATGCAATGTTGAGAAGACTTATTCCGCTGTAATTGGCACAGTTCAGGGAATCTACCTTCTTTAGAATCGGAAAAACATGCTGAGGTTCCATTCGACGGGCACACTTTCGTCGACCCAGATTTTGGAGACGAGTTGAGGTATGCTCCGTTTCCAATCACCACCTACTAAATAGCACCTAAATAGCACGGTAGTTAAGCATTCGGGTCAAGCATCTGTGCTATACTTAAGCTTAGAAATTGCTGTCATGTCTTCATTCTGTTCGGATGGACGGAAATGTTGTCTCTCTTCTCAGGATTTATAGCGCCAACTGTGGTTCTAAAAGGTTTCCTTCTCCATTCTTTCCGAGTTCTGTTCGGGTTTTACAGCTTTGACATGGCAATTTATTCTTCTGATAGCACCTCTTTCAGGCCTCGATCGAGGGCTACTAATGCTCTATTTGTTTTTTTTACGCAACCTATGTTCTTCCATTCTTTTCGGATCGTAGAGCTTTTCTGCTGTCCGAATCCGTCATCGAAGCTGGTGTTTCTTTAGTGGAGCAGTTTGAAACCCAGTATATCAGAGCATTGATTGATTTTTTTTTTGATTTTTTTTTTTTTATAATTTACGCGCGCCTAAGGGGTTAGATACCCTTTTACTGTTGCCAGGGCGCGGGCGGAAAGGTAGAAGGAAGAGAAAGGAAAATTGTTTTGTAGTGGTTTGAAACTCAGGTGTGTTTGGTTTCGATTTTCGCTCTCCAGGGGTGGGAGTCCGAATAGGACGGAGAGTTGTTGCTTCTCACTCAGAGTGATTCAAGGTATAATTCGCAGCATTTTTTTCTGTGCTTGAAACTCTACAACAGGCAAATCTACGTGTCAGTGTTATGCCTTCACACGCAGAATTTTTCTGTCTGAGTTCCAATTACAAATGAAAAACTGACTTGCCATGGGCAGGACTCGAACCTGGACCCTCCGAGTGAGAAGCGATTGCTAGTACCACTACACTACGGCCACCCACATGATTGGTCTTTGACAGAGATGCCGCTGATCTATTAAGTACGATGTAAGCGACATCGGACTTCTGGAGATATTAAGGGAAAAACCTTGCGGTCTCTTGCAATTGTAGCCGTTTGATATTAAATTTGCCAGGGATGTCAGTAGTGATTCTATTGTTATCCGAGGCTATAAGCTGATTCATTACATCTTCTATGTGTGGTTGTCAGCTCTATGACGGCGCAGGCCATTTTACGCCACTGGTCGAGCACGCACTTGCCATTTTAGCCTGCATGAGCAAGGATTTACTCAAGTGCCAGTCGAGTTTCGAATGAGAGGCAGACAAAAAATAAATGGATCACTTAAAAGTAATAACTTCAACGAACTCTTGGCCTCGCTTACGGGGTGATCCAAATTAGAGGGACCTGTAAAATGGTTCTTACTTTTGCAAATTTAGCAAGACCCACAAGCGGCGCAATACCAATGTAGATTAATTGGGAGAAGTATGTAGCATTAGATGTATTTAAGAGTTAATACTACTACGCAGTCCACAAAAGTAGTGTATGTAAGACACACTGAACGCCTAAGATCGTGACATGGATCTACTGATTGTAGTGGGTATTACGAGTATTAGGCAACAACACATGCACCTACGTCAGCAAATGAAATGATGTCAATTACTTGACTTGACAGGCGCGTTGATAAATATCTGTCACTTCTTGTCAAGCATCAAAGCGCAGGAATTTTATTAGAAAAGCAACCAAAATATGATCTAATTAAGAAAATAAGAAAAATTATCTTCTCTTCTCAAAATTAATCACATGACTTCCGCCTTCAGCGTCGATGAAAAAGTGACAGCATGGCACACGACATCAATTTCAAAGAAAAACACAACAAGAGCCCACCCCTAACGATCCTATGATGCACTAATTAATGCATTTCACCACAGGCTCGGCAGGAGATCAAAAATTGATAAAAACAAGTGAAATCCTGACATCGTTTTGAACCAGTTACGCATTCCATCGTACAATTTACAACAGACAAATTTTGTTAAAAGGAATATTTTCCAATTTTCATTTAAAATGAAATATTCGTGTTTCGTCTTGTCTGAAATAATCTGAAGACATCTAACGCAATCTTTCACTATGGCCATCCATCTAAGAGGCCAACCACAAAAACACCTAAAAGAAAAACATCTAAAAATTAGCTAATCCCGGTCGCGCGGCCATGCGGTACGATAACGACCCATTTCGGGTCGGTGTCCGTGATCGTAGTGGTGCTGGTGTTGGTAATAGTGGTCATCCCTTCTGTCGGCCGGTACAGAATTCAGATCTCAATTTGGCATTTCACACGGGACCAAGAAATATTATTTTTATGCTATTCTGAGATTTTATTTAATTTATTTATTTATTTATTTTTTGTTTTGAGTGAGGGAGAAATTAATGTTTTCTTTGACTTCGACGATGACAAATTAATTGCTAGCGTTGAAAGTGACAACAAAACGTAGATGTATAGGTAGTCACGTCAAGTCGAAGCGCGAATGTTGCATAAGAGATTCGTTTGACGGATATCCTTCCAGGGATTTTTTTTTTGTAATGAAATAAAATTAAAAAAATTCTATTGTACATAACTTATTATGGGGTGAGGAAATTACAACGAACAGGCGTTATCGTACGCAAGTTGAGAAGGAATGACAGGAAAATGACAAGCACCGGTTGCAGTCCATAAAGTACCTAACTCATTATACGTAAGTTTTTTGATGTCATCTAGGCAAATTAAAGTAAATCTTCAGCCGACTTCTTCAACAGTTTCAAGCAGCAGGTTTGCTCCTGCTCCAACAATCCCAAGAGCCAAGAAGAGAAGATAACTTTTAAAATAGAAGTTTAAATTCAGTTTCTAGGATGTGACATCAAGGGCAAGTTACTGCCAGACTGAAAGAGTCACCTTATCGTGAAGGAAAGAAATTAAAATGGAAAGTAATACCCTGGAACTGTGAGTAGGGAAGAAACCTTTCTTCCTCGGATTTCTTAAGAGGTAAGGACTTTAAAAGAATTCCACAAATTAATGCTTGAAAGGATTGATAGGGACCTCATTCACAATAAAATCATAACGATGTCATAACTAGCGCATCCCAAGTAAAACTGAAAATTTAAGCAGCCCAAACTAAATTGTATATTTGAGAAAGTTCTCAAAATTTGTAATGGCATCTTTTTGATAAGAAGATTGTCGGCGAAAGACGTAATTTTGCCCCACTATCATAAGGTATCTAAATTCGTTGACATTGTTGAATAAAACGAAGCTCTGCTTAGTTGATTATAAATTATGTACTGAGATACGTAACAGATAGAAGAAACAACACAGCAGATACATCACATCTTTGTCATTATGAAATAGTGCTAATTAAAGTTCATTTACGCCAAGTTTAATCTAAGAGCACCTAAGTGGTTTGAACTTTTTTTATAAATCAGAAAAAACCAAAAAAAAATAAAATAATTGAGAAAAACGAAGGATGAATGAAGGAATTTACCTCAAGGAACACTTTGCAATTAAGGCAACAAGGTGTGGTTTCGGTGAACTTGGGTCAAACTTTTTAAATTCGATAATAAATCAATTTACTAACCTCTAAGGGAACATGCACATATGACGGCAACTATAAACCACCACTACCACTACCACTAGCACCACCAAATGGGTTAGCAAGACAGGTTGCAATCACACAGGGCAAACCACAAGTACGTATGGTCGTTTTCTCACAGCTCCACCATAACCTTAACAATGTGGGGAAGAAATTCACAATCAATTTGTGAAATATTTAATTATTTTGCAATGCACTTTAGATTTTGAGCTTTTTGCAGTTCATATCTGATAGAGGTGGCTTCTCTATATTGTACCTTGGATGGTGTCATGAAGAGATGACGACAATGCAGGCTCCACGGTCTTGTGTTTGTTTATTTCATAGACCCTATTGTTACCTTGTTGAAGTCTAAAATTGTCCTCTCAAACTCGTAAAGTAACTTAAATCCAAAGAACTGACACCTTCCTGAAAGAATTGCTTAATCGTAATTATCAAACTGAAGCTCGTAAGTTTGAACATTAAATGATAAAGCCATTTGGAGCAACAATATCCATGAAAAACTAGGAAATTCTGTTCCGAAAATTACTCCTGTGGAACCACATTTTTAAGGTTATTTTGTATCCACTATTTCTGAACTTAAGAAGGGAGTGGTTAGAAAAAACCACTGCGTACGCGGATGATGTGGTTTTAATGGCCGGCAGCAAGTTCTCCCCGCAATCAGTGAAATTCTAAGTTATGCCATTATAATCCTCACTGTATGGGTCAGGTTGGGAATCATCCCTCAAGAAGCAGAGCTTCCACAATTTGACCTTTCTTCCATAGATCGGAGAACCCCCCGACTATCCACCAGGGCTAAACACCTAGGTATCGTACTAAATAATAAACTGACTTGGAAGCTCAATGTTGATTAAGCAATGACCGCTTTCTACACCAGCAGTCATATATTGGTGCGGACCTAATCCCAACCTAGATCTCTACATCCAAGCATCGGCAGCGAAAAATGCCTTAATATTGAGTCAATCCTTTCAAATGAACTAGGTAGGTAGGTTGGCAAGTGTGGCTGTTGGAAATACCAAACCACTTAGGCCTATTGGCCCATTGTGATGCCACGTGGATTTATGATCCTCTTACTAATGGAACCAGTTTGAGCTTATGATGAAGCAGCAGCTTCTACAGAAATCATTTGTAAAGGCGACAAGTCTTCTTGCGTGCTTGCCTATGAGGCAGTGTCCAGTGATGACACCTATTATGGCGCTGAGATGTTTCCTATTTAGAAGGATCAGAGACTTAGAGCGATTCAGATCCAGCTATGGCCAGATTTGTTTGGTCGCTAGACATGTTTGTCCAACAGTGCACCTAACGTCTGTTCTTTTATTGGCATCCAGCTTTAATTTTAGTTTGCACGTAGCGATCGTTATACCTATGCTACCCTTTTCCGGTAGAATAGGTAAAGTGGTTCCAATTTTGGTGAGTTCATCAGCTATGCAGTTCCCTGGAATGTCTCTGTGGCCCGGCACCCAACAAAGGTGAATGTTGAACTGCCCTGCCATCTCCATGAGAAATGGTCGGCATGCAAGGGTGGTTTTATAATATAATGAGACCGAGTTCAGGGAGTTGATAGCGGCCTGCCTATCCGAAAAGATGCGGATATCCTTTGCAGATATCACGTTTTTCTTCAGCCAGGACAGAGCTTCTTTAATCGCCAAAATTTCTGTCCATGAAAGCATCTTCCACCCAGGATGATCTAAGGGGAAGCTTACATGCAAGTTTTTGTCAAACCAAAGTTCAGGTATGGTGTAATCGATGTTCTCTGTGATGAACTAAGTTCATGCTCTAATACGAGGCAACATCATGACTTTGAAACACCATCCATCTGCACTTTCCCAAGTAGAGAGGTATTGAACAGAAACCAAATGGTAGAAGACTCGAATCCATCCTAATGGATTGATCAAAGCTGGAGTTGGGAACCAGCGCTGGGATCTTCTCTAATCAATTGAACTTAAGTTGCTCATGTCGCCTGCCAAACAACAGCAGCTATAATTGCAACAGTAAAGGCATTACCATATTCATTGACAGCCAGGCTGCCATTAAGGACATCGTTGTGGTCAATCAATGGTTATGAAGCGTTGTCGTGGAGAGCCTCAGACAGATTCTTTACGGTCAGCATACTGTCAAGCTCTGCCAGGTCCCTATTCACAAAGGAGTGGCATGTAATGAACATGTAGACGAGTTAACTCGAAAGGTATCCTTCTTTGTTAAGAAACTGGCAGATCATAAAAGCAAATGGAGCAAACGATACAAACCAAATGATGGCGGGAACTTAACAAATCCAGAGCAAGTAAGATTCTCTTGAAAGGCAGAGCTGAAATATCTACGCTTGTTGGATTACTCACAGGCCATAATCTTCTGGGAGCGGGGCGCAAGAAATAAAGCTGCCCTTACAACAACAATGAGATCTGCAGAGGCCGAAGATGTGGACTCACGGGAGAATACCTTCCACTTTCTGTGCCACTGTCTCGTCAGTAATTTGAGACAAAGAACTTTAGAAAGTTCCTACTTCCATGATCTCTCAGAGCTATCTGCCATTTCAATTAATTTTTTTCCAGATTCGCGAATGCAATAGGAGAGCTAAGACGCGCTCAAGATCTACACAGATCTAGGTGCGATGAGGTATAGAATGCCTTTGACTCCAGATACTACTCCACCCCGCAAATCCAACCTTTTATCTACGTCCATTGATCATGTCTCATTTTTCCAATGTTAGTCCTGACATTTGTGTAGAGAGAAAGGGGCTTACAATTTTTTGCTTAATTCAAACGATGAGAGACAGACAGGCAATTTGACTTTTTAAAATTTGTAATGCCCTGTTCTGGAGACGTCATAAATCTCTTATTTTATTCTAATGCTCGCCAATGATATACTCGTAGTTCCTATGCGTTACAAGTTTCTCGCGTTCCTCAGAACTGGAATAGAAATGGTAAAAAAGACGAGCTATATGCATCTGCATCAGTAATCAAGTGCTTAAGACTTTGGAGAATTCGTTAACCATATTCATATTAGCTGTTCGAGAATGTAAATCTTTTATGAACGCAATTCGGAAGGCCGAATTCGGTGCAACTTATCAGGTCCTAGTTCAGACCTAGATAAGCTTGATAGATGAGAAACGTGGGTAAGAGATCTTCTTAGGATAAGATTCAGAGTAAGAGCAGTTGAAAGTTGGTTTCGAATGATTTTCCAGATCCAGGTAGACCAAATAAATATCTTTCCTGAGGTTTCTCTATATTCAACGCCATTCGTGATATGCCTAGCAGAAAAGGCTGCAGACAGGTGTACACACCTTAATGTTCTAGCCATAAGTGACAACATCATTATTTTGTAAAGAATCCAGAGGAAAAAGCCAAAACAGATCTGGCAGAAGCGTTCCCAGGGCCAAAGGAATGAAGAAAAATCTTGAGGCTTCAGTGTTATTCCAGGTCAGTTTTTTCTTCGTTTTCCTTCAACTTCTATTTCCACTAGAACGAATGGTTCAGAACCTTCTTTTCTGGCGCTTCTCAATACTGCTTATTTGACTACTAATGAGGCTCTGTTCAGCTTTATTAAGAGTGGCGAGTTTGTTGCAGTTTTATGACTCTAGGATGCTCTTTGATATGTACGAGTTGCTATTTAGTGCTCTGAGAGCACTCCGAGACTATAGTCATTTTCGTCCTTTCATGTCGTTTACTTAATATAATGCATACAGCTTCCAATGAAGCATTTAGTTCCATCTAAAAGATGGTGACATCCTTACTTAGTGCAAATGAAAACTATATTCTAGGTCCTACCACTCCTGCTCCAACGACTTGAGAAATTTTTGCACCAACGGTATACCACTTTTGTGGGACACGTTTAAGCCATATAAGATTAGTGCTGCATTCTTCTATTGTGGAGAAGCAGCCCTATACTTCTTAGAAACGATAAGGATGTGGTTCATTGGTGGAGAGTTTGGGATTTGACAAAGGTGCTTTCTACCTTCTTTAGTATTTCCAAATAACTAATGAAGTTACTTTGTTTAAAGTTGTTTGTGCGATGTAGCTTGTACATGAAGCCGAGCTACATAGGTCTAACAACTCATCTATGCCCGCAGCTGGGGTCGTTCTCATACCTCCTGTAATGCACTGAAACGCAAGCCGTTGAATTATGCTCGTTTTTATTATCGTTAAGTTTTGTTTGGTCTTGTTCCACCACACTGCCGCACCACATAGTACAAGGTGGTCCATAATGTACGAACCTATTTTCCTAGGCTATTAATTCAAGTTTTTTTGCCATCATGTTTCGAAAATGATACGTATTCACATATGTAGGTGAAAATGGGCCTCGTCAATGTGCCAAAATCACTGACGAATTGTTCATCAAAAACATCGTGACTATTATTCCGCGTTCTTCAGAAGTATAGCTTTCCATTATCCACACAAATTCTAGTTCTGTTTACTTCTCAAATGTTGAAACCGAATTGACATTCGACGACATTTATAAAATCTGTAGCACTTTCCGATGTGGTCATACATTATAGCCCATCTAGTAATTGTACAGTTTGTGGGTCATTTTAGGGTTGATGTCCCATGATTTGCTCTATAGCTATCTTGTGGTCCAGAGGTAGTTTATAGACTTGTTTGTCATATAGCTGAGAGACACCCAAGTGATCTAATCTAGAGTTAAACCTAGGTAGTTAACTTCGTCCTTTAATTGTACCACAGTCCCGTCCATAAACCGATCGGAGAAGGTTAACGCTCTTTTCCTTGTGACTTGAAGTTAACATCTTGCATGAGATCCCTGATGGTAATTGCATAATTCCCCCAAATGAGGATTTGCATGAGGTCATTAAATAGTGTGAACCACAGTGTGTCCACCATGAGGACAGCCCTTTTCAGTAGTGATATTCAAAACCTAGATTTGCCTCGATATAAAGTTGGCGTTGTCAAAAGCACCCTCAATTTCCGTGAATGGGCAGAGAGCTATGCTTTAAGAATCGAATGCTCTTTCTACATGGTAGACCAGTGTGTAGTGCTGAGTTTGTAGATGTACAATAGTTATTGATTCATCAGGCATATTATGCTCCGACCAAATAACGGGCGGTCCAAATACGAGTTTCTTTTTGAATCATACGTGCATTTGCCTGATGAGAAGGTCTCAGATTATTCCCTAATTGAATTGACTCAACAATTGAAGGCAAACGACTATTCGCTTATCGCTTCTCGGTTTGGTCTTGCATCAGCTCGAATTGGACGTCGAATTTGGCTGAAAAAGTATTTTTTCTGACGAGACGCATCTTCATCTCGGCGGCTATGTTAACAAACAAACTTGCTGCAATTGAGAATCTGAACACTCGCATGTGAATGTCGAGAAGCCAATGCATCCGCAGAGAGTGACAGTTTCGTTCGGATTTTAAGGTGATGGCATTATTTGTCCATTTTATTTCGAAAATGCGGCTGAAAACGCCGTTTCGGTCAACGGTGACCGCTACAGAGCCATGATTACCGAATGTTTGTGGTCTGTTGAAGACTTGGAATTGGACACTCTTTTGTTCCAGAAAGATTGCGCGCCATGCAACACCAACCATCAAACAATCGATATTTAGCGCGCTAAGTTCGGTAATCGTGTTATCAGGCGGATGGGCGATGTTACTTCGCCGCTTCGGAGCTGCTATTTACCCCGTTAGATTTCTTTTTATTGAGATAATCGAGAAATAAGATTCAAGTCCTTAAAGTACAAAGAGCCAGAAACAGTTAAAAAGGTCTTGGAAAATTGAGTTGAGAAGATGCGTTATTGCAAAGTCAGCCGAGCCATAACTAAGGGAAATGTTTGCTATCTCCAAAAAAGCCATAATATACGGAAAGTAATTGATTTTTGCTTATTTTATTTTATGGTATTTTTTTTTAAAGAAACTTGCATTTGGACCACCCTGTACATAGTGGAAATGATTTGGTGTATGCTCTCTAGCAAGTTGTCTCTTACTGCCTCGAATAACTCAGCGAGTAGTCCGCCTGGTTATGCAGCCTTGCTGTGCTTACTTTTAGAAATTTCTATCTTTATTTCATTTTGTTGGGTGAGAGGAAACCATAGCTGTCATCGCCCAAGTTGAATGGATCGTTCTACCTGATAGCGGATTTTCGTTTATCCCCTTCGAGGGTTCTCTAGAACATGTCCAATTGTATCCTATGTTTGGTGGAATAAGCAAGTGCGGCGTTCATCAGATTCCAAGGACCGGTCTTTATAGGTTGCATGGGGGCCATTTCTAGCACGTCTGCCTCTGCTCTATATGCACTGATTAGATTTCTTTGTTTTGACATTCATGTCTCTGAATGCACTATTAAATCTTCTACAAGTCCGCAGTTCGCACTGGAGCCTCAATGACCTTGCGCCGATTGTCTTTTGATTCTGTTACAATGAACATGCTGAGCGGACATGCACGCAATGGGGACGAAAATGAACTGCTTTGATTCCACAGCTAAACTGCGTTTGAGATCACAGACGAAATTGCTAGTCAAGCCTATCAACAGTCGGGCTTCTTTTGAGCATAAATGTAGGTAGTATGACTCTTCAGATTGTAGACAGACTAATCGAATACTTCCCGACGTTCCCAAAAAGTCTGCATTATTTCTGCTCCCTCTTACTCAGAAAGACGGTAGACTGTTTGTTATTGTCTATCGGGGCACTACATTTTTTTGTAAATACCTACATAAGTGTATGGACACGACCCTCTGCAAGGCTAATGTGGATAGTACGGAGTAATTCCTCTGTGAATTAGGCTGTAGATACTGTAGAAAGAAACATTTTCACTGAAGTGCTACTTAGCTATCCACTGAGTGATGATACTATTGAAATGATCATACAAGGGCTACAATAAACTAGATCCGTATTTGAGAGCTCTACTGGGACCGCAAAAAAAAAGCTACCCACTCTCATTTATATGTATGCACAGGGTGTGTGTATACGCAAAGAGTTTGACATTTAAATACTTATACCTTGACCACTTGAATCGAGAAACGACTTCCCCGGAAGCACATTCGGATACCTTTCCCGGTATTAGATATCCATTTAGAAAGGAAAATATTTAAATACTTATGAATGCGCAAATGAGCAATAGGAATGAGTAAGTACATAATTTTGGGAATTCCTCGACATTATGCCGCATAAATTGAGGTTAACATTTATGGTAAAGCACAATTCAGCAAACAGTGATAATAAATCAGCTTTATGAAACCTAAAAGCCGTGTATTCGTATGTTGGCCTCATCAAAACGAATAGGGTAGATGTAACCACCAAATGTGGTTTTGAATCTGCTTAAAATTAAAGTAAATTGAAATTCCTCTGCCACGTAAATACAGGATACTCTCCCATCCCCTTTAAGTTTATCCGTAGATAAAGGTATACAGATTTACATATGTATTATATTATTTGGTTTTTTACTTCTTTTTTTTTGTACCACAAACGTTAAGCTCTTCTGTATCTTCTCACAATTGAGTTTAATTCAAAAATATTGCGTCTGAATTGAATAGAATCGGTGGCGGCGGAGAGAAATCTTTTCAAGGTGCGGATAGTACATGCGAGTAGATATGTATTTGTGCTGGGTTTAGTCATTCCTCGAGCACGAGGACAGACAGACAAAAGATTATCGAATACTTAAACTGGCTTTCATCTAAAATCCGGCAATATTATGATGTTAACCAATGAAATGAGGAAACAATTATTTTGCAAATGATTCCTATTTGACTAGGGATAAAAAGACTACAAGGCGAATTATGTGTCACCACACCTATCCTGGAGTCGGTGAAAAATTTATTTTCATTTTTCCCCAATCGTCTGGATTGATTTAACGAATGAAGAGGGGATTGTGTGGATAAATTTTCATTCAAATATGTTACAATACGGGTAAATAGAATTTCATATGGAAGCCGTTGTGAGAAAATCTAGACACGAGTCTTAAGGACAGGATATAACTCAGAGACTACTGAATGTAATGGTCGTGTGATAACCATAATGTCATTTTGAAGTAATGAAAATATAGTAGCACTAGGAACTAAACGATGTTTAGCAACCTCGTCCCCAAGGACACCATGTTTAGTGTGCAATACACTTTGATATTTGACGCAATCTCACTATGTTCAACACAAGATATTACTAGATATTGAGTTTTCTTATGATAGATATCTATCATCGTTTAAACTGATGAGTTATTGAAGTACTCGTGTTGTGTATTCCAACCATTTTACTGCCACTACCTATACAGTCCATACAGCTTCAGATATTGTTCAGTAAGTTTACCAACATCTAAAAGTGTCGGTTATACGTTAAGGAGATAACTCCACAAATTTATCAGATATTGCGGGAACAATGAACTGAATTTCTTTGATATTTTGATGAATCGTGAATCTTTCAAGAGCAAAGTTGTGTTCAATATGAAAGGTGTATCCGCATACATGTTTAGGTAGCTGGATTTAATAAATGCCTTAGCTTAAGTAAGTATTATAAGTAATGTGATGGTTTTGTAGAATAAGAAATATTTGCTATTTAACTCGTAAAGTAGAGAATTGGTAGCTGGATAAAAGAGATTTACTTATCGGTTCCTTCAAAGTTATGATAGATGTCCCGAAAAGAATTTCGAATTTCTGCAAGATAAGTCGCTTGATCATTATTTGAACCCCGGATCCGCGTCTCATCTAACATTTTCATTTACATTTAATAACCACAAACGGATTCAGTATACTCGTATCTACGAGTAAGTGCGCAATGGACACTGAAAATATGAGGCAATGAAACAAAAGAACATAGCTATCAGCAGATACTTGGGCACGAACGATAAGCATATCTGACTCAGATTTCAAGTTGAAGCAGCCTCAATTGTAAAGAAGTTTATGCTTGTACCACAGTACCATTGTAAGGAAATGAAGAACAACGTAGAACGAAACTGGAGAAGTGCAGAATTGCATCAATAATGCAGGAAAAAAACGCAGTCTATCCTTTGCTAATATATTAGATGGGTATCAGCTCAGGAGTGATCTGAACAGAAAAGCCGAATACCTACCTGCCTGCATACAGAGATTACAACTGGCCTTGGACACTGCTGGGATCCTTCTGAAATTCTGTCGCCGTCAATTATAGATCTCAGATCTACTTGTAATACATACTTCCGTTAAATTGAAAAAGGCTTTCGACAGTATGAATAGGCAATTCATTTAAATTGAGGAGTGTTTGTGACAAAATCATTCCTTCGGTCGTGTTCTTCACAAGAATAGGCTGACAGACACTTTTGAAGTCCAAAGCAAAGTTCTATAGAGCGATGATACCCTGCAACTGCAACACTCTCTTAAAGCAGAGGAATAGGGGTACAGACAAACGCATCCAAAAACAAAGTCTTTAAATTTGAAAAGCTCCTTCATTCAGCTTAATAATGTTGGGCATGAGCTCATGAAGGTTTACTCGTATTTCCCACCTAAAAAGCATTTTCACGGCTGACAGCGATATTATCATCGTCTTTCCTTGGTTAATCTGACACAGGACGGAAATATTACTCGTGAATCACTTCCAAATCAGGATTTGTTAGATAAGAGTCGGAGTAAAAGAACCCTTTTTAGGTTAGATATCCTGAAAAAGTTTATAAAAATGACGATAAACAATTTATATGTATAGTTACCTCCTCCAGAATTTGCATAATTGGGAAAGTTCAGTCAATTGTCAATTTACAAAGCAAGACCCTACCATAATTGGTGCGTAAGGATTAATTTATTGCAAGGAGGCTTAATACTCGTATTTTTGAACTGAGCATTAGTGGGTCAGTTTCTACTTCTAATTTAGACCTCTGATTGGACTCGTTGAGTAGCCTTTAGTTCTAGTTAGAGTTCGAATGGGTTTGTTCTCCTTGTGACTCAGTCAGTTGTCCGATATGGCTGCATAATTATATTACAAAGTTGTGGCAGAGAATGTGGTCCACAACTGCTTTATTTTCTGAGGGACCAGACCTGATTTTCTGGAATTTACGGCTTGTTTACATACGAGTATTATCTCTGATCAGAGCATTTTGATAGCTTCTTCTACTACCTGTAACAATTCATGTAGTCATGCACTTTGGCATGCCTTTGGAATCCAGAAGGTGGAAGTTTTTCGCGGTTTGCTACATATTTAAGCGCATGTTTAGCACTCGCCTAGCACTGTTACTTTTGTCCGAACATATATCACTTTGTTTGCGCAAGTCCTTTCTAATACCGCAAATACCTTACCTCTGAAGACTGTTTTGAATTTTATCACTGCATTGGCGGAGGATACATCGCTCCCTGATTCTCTCGCTATCTTTGAAATGCCTGCATACATAGCTTTCCCTTCATGGATCTTTATTGCTTGGTTACCACTCAGTGTAGATCAATAGATAAATAGATATACATTGACGAAAATATATAGAATACGAGCAAGGCTATTTACTAGCAGAAAACAATGAAATTTCAATAATATCGAAGGAGGATTAAATAAAGAATTCCCTGAAATTAGCATCCTTCTATTATTCACAGGAATTGCATGTCATCCCAATCTGGAGCACCGTAGTAAAGGGAAGAGGCATATCAGATTTCTAATGAAATATTTGGGTAACCTCTAGCAACAAACACCAACGCTACAGCCCGAAGATTCTTCGATTCTAACCGGAAATAACAACGCAGTAGAGAAAGACCTCACCATAGGTCGTGCATAACTGAAGGCAGTTAGCCAGAGACCGCACTATGTGGAGAAGCCTATTGATTGAGGCCCACAGCGCTATCTAAGTAAGTAAGTGAGTAAGCAGATATTAATTCGGCAGTAGCCGAAGAAAGCGATATCCACCTGGTCCAGATCTCAAGCATCTCTCTAGAAATGCGACACACGAAGCAGTTAGACAAAGGCCGCGGGTAGATTTATTAAAGCATATTAAGTTCTATGCTTAAGTTGGAGGAGTAGGACGAGAAGCATACGTAAAATAAAAGATATTTTTTTGCGAAACCTTGTTGAGGTGGAATTCGAAGAGAAGTTGGACGTCGTTGACTCCCCGTAGCATTTTTAGACATTTGTTCAACTTATCCGTAATTTGTTCGGTGAAGATTGGGTCGAAAGAAGCGCTCACACCTAAGATTAAGTGGGTTGGTGTTGAAAGAGATAAGCTGCGGTGAAAGCTAAAGCTACAATAAGCTAAAATCTTATGAACAAATAGTATATCGGCAACTTTTCAGCATACAGCGAGAAACCGTAAGCTTTATTCAATCAATGTAAGGTGGTAAGTTCATGCCATCAGTCCGGGGAAGTCCTCGTAAGCCAAATCAGAGAAACTTACGTTGTACAGCTTCTACTCGGAGAATGTGTGTTGTGTAATAAACTGACCAAACTTGGATACAGTATTCAAGAAGAGGCGGAATTTAGTGACATAAGGGCTGAAGAAGTTTGGTAAAGCCAAGACCGAACCCGGTTTATTTATGATATTATCTTTATAGGAACGAAAATTGAGTTCCCTGTCATGGATTACACCTAGATCACGCAATTCAGTCACCAACAAACTGAATATTGTAATGTCGATCTTCTAAGTAGGATTTAGTCTTTATTATAAAACTTGACTTCAAGTCTAGACCCTTCAATTTGGGCAGACTGGTTTTATGAGAGATTTGCTGAAATCGGTAGCGACTACATCAACTTCTACCTCGCGTTATAATGTGTACAAAATATTTGACACGGATTCGGTATGGTTTGTAGATCGAACATTTAAAAATCCCAAACAGCTTAGGTATGCAGGAGAGCTTAGAGCTTAATCGATAATGGAGATTTCATCCTTGAGACCTATTTTGTGGAGAGGAACTATGTAAAAGTTATTCCAAAACATGAGAAAGGTTCCTCGAGCAGAGTTTAGTTGACCGGCAAACCTAAAACATCTTCATGGCAAGTAAATTAAACATCAACTCTTGTGCCTCTTTAAAAATATTATCGCCTCAATCCACAATCTGACATTTGACAACTGACACTGGTCATTTTCAAATACCCATTAGGGAGCAATATTAAAAGTTATGTTCACCCTTTAGCCATTGAAGAAGTTTCTTTTGATTTTGTTTAGTAAGTTTTGGGTCGGTATCCATTTGTATTTAATGAACTTGCAAATACATCCCAGTTTGCTGTTTAAATAAACTTCTAACCTAAATGCCGAGGACTTCGCCAAAACTATTCGTTGTATTGCCAAAATACATTCAGGAGAAAATTCATAATGTCTGCCATTGCATTAAGCCTTCAAACCGTGCCAGGATATCCGGATATACACGTACCTACATAACATATGAATACGCAAGTACTATAATCTGTTATCTAAAATGTCCCACTGGGCATAATATTGTATATCACACTAAATCTTCACACGTATCCAAAAAGTTTTACCTTATAACCTATTCAAAGTTTTGCAAATAGGTTGGAGTCGTTTAGGCTCTAATGCCGCTTGTCATTCGCCTCACATGATATAGGAGATTATTTTACATAATTTTCAAGTGCACCGTCCAAGTGTCAGAGGAGAACGAGGCTATGATACTTCATATGCGAACTGAGATGCCAGGAGCAACAGTCTAATAAGAGATTACAGGAATACCCATCCTGTTCTGTCGCTCGATTTGAGTTTGGATGATTTAGTACATATATTTATTGTAGCATAAAAATTAACCTAACACATTTAGACTCCTTCACATTCCATCAAAGCGATCACCTCAAGGCTGTTGATATGTTTAGATACTTTAACGTTGCCTATTCACACTACACGATGCATTAATTTATTTCCCCTAACACCATTCTATGATATACAATAATTGTATGTACATACTAAATAGCATGGCATTTATAATCTTAAATGTTTACTTTGATGTAAAAGACGTCATTGCGGGCCTAGTCCAAGGCCAGAGGTCCGACAAGCGAACGCGAAATGTGTTCAGATTAATTAATTGTGGCCATTAATTAGAGCAAATGTACATACGTTCGACTATTTTTTTCTCCCACACAAGCATTTGTCATCTTCATCTGTATCTGGACCACTGACTGCGGCGGCATGTACAAATAATTTTTTTCACTACTCAGAGAGGAGAAAGATTCTCCACTCAAATAGAACTTAATTGCGATGATTCCTTGGAATTTCTCCGCCGTTAATCTCTCCAAAAACACAAACATCTCACCCCATCCGAGATCACTATCCATTTTCATCCATGTTCCTTTCAGTGGGTTTCAAATCTTAGCTACACCAAGAAGCATATTCCAATTTGGTTTTACCACCAGGATCACCTTCTAAATCATCTTTTGATAGAACCCCAGCACTCGTTCCTATGCTCTATGGTAAGGGGGAAAAAAAAGTAAAATAAATCCAGTTAAGCTTCTTGCTGACAGAGCTGCCTTTGAACTGCAGGGGTTGCAGAGATTTAGCCCATGTCTCAGACTAAACCTTATGAACTTGGTAAACTTGTCGAAAATGTCATGTGTTTGTGTTTGAATACGTGAAAAAAAAATGTTTGTATATGCCGTGGTAATCCTAGCAATCAATTTGGAGATACATGTATGCATTCTCACCTTGGTACATAAATTGCTTTTGTTCAGTCGGTGTACGAGTATATCGTATCCACAAATTGCGTTTTAAATAGGATGTCTCTTTGCCAAAGTGAAAACATGTCTATTGGTTGCCTTTCTTTCGCCACTTTATAAATAAAGCTCTCCTTTCTTTTGCCTCTCAATAGACCTTTGACAACTAAAGTATGGATGTTTGGGGGTTGCGACAACACACGGCGATGTCCAGTGCTGGGTAGCCTTGGGACTCTGGCCTCTGTCCATAAATACAACCTTTGAATCCTGAACCAATATACATCTTATGGAAGACTTGGTAGGGGCATATAAACCTGATACTAACTTTAGATGTCGCAACTGACCGGGGATGCTGATAGGCCTCAAACAGGCAGCAGTTACCAACATCAAGTTTGTTGGGAGTTGGCTTTCCCTCCGAAATTGTTTCGAAAATTCTGTATCATCTCCTCCCAATTCCTTCTATGCAAACGAGACGAAGTTAATCGAAGAACTTATCTCTCAAAATAAGATACGATTTCATTCGTCGTGCACACTTTCATGCGACCACATTTTATAGATAAATGCTCCTTTCAAACTCGTGATACTTTAAGTATACCGCTAGCGAGCTCATCTACTTCACCGTCTTAATTGTTTTTTTTTATTTTGGATAAACCTATCCGAACCCTAATTAGAATGAAGCAAAAGGTGCCCTCACCTAATATTTGAAGCTCCGTAGATGACCGCCCTACGCTGGAACGCAGATTTTAAGCGACTACCTAACAAAATCCAAACACTTCCGAGCAGGTCACCTAAGATTTATTTGCAAAAAGACTGGAAAAGATCGAAGCAAAATGGGTATAAGAAGCTTTTTCGATTTTCGGAGAGTGCCTTGCGAAAAAATCTAAATACTCGATGCAACCAGCAGGCTTGTCAAAATCCTCCAGAGAGCCAAATCATTTAAATAGTGCTTGATGGCACCTACACTGAGTCGGAATCAAGGACTCATAACCACCTTTTTTAACTCAAACAACAAGTGAACTGAGTAAAACTACACGCAATAATTGGTATCTCTCAAGGGTTGTGGTCACGGACGAGTCCATCAAACACACGGTTGCTTCCATTGATGGCTTCAAAATCAAAGTCGATTATATTACAAAAAGGTAGATAAACTGCTGGTAACTGTGAAGAAAATCTTTACTGCTAGCCTAGCACTGGTATACATACCAAAAACCTGGCGAACAGTGAGAGTAGCATTCATACTTCATATTTCATAAAATCGGAAAAGATGACAACACGCACGCAACACAGCCATAGATCAATTAGTCTGACTTTTTTCACATGGAAGAATATGGAGAAATTAGTATAGCTCCATGTGCGAAAAACTGCTTTGCGAATCCATCCTCTGTTCAAGATCCACAACATGCCTACCCACGCGACAGATACTGCGCGACTGAGCTTCATAGTCTGGTTGGCAGAATTGAATACGCACTCGACTCGATACGCGGACGGGACCCTGAATGCGGATGCCTATTTGTGAAAGCGGAGTTTAACAGAGGTTTCTTTTAGGTCGGTATCCTGTCTCCACTGCTATGCTTAACATAACAGTCTGCTTACTGCTTAACGCTCTTTTCTCTATCTACGGGGCCCTCGCCCAATTATCAAGAAATTGTCTAATAAAAACCAAGGGTAGAGCAAATATGTACTGGTCTTATCGTAACGGTTTTCAGTATTAACGCACGATTTGACCAGTTACAAGTGGCCGGTCATAAGGTCCTCTTGGGTGACAGGTATACTGGTAGTCCCTACCAGAACTTAAAACTCGGTGCAATGGGAGTTAGGGCCCCCGACTTCAGTCCGAGCCTGACTTAAAAGGGGTAGACCCCTAGTGGGAGCCCCCTAAAGTCGTAGGAAGGGTCTTCCACTTGTGATTGACCCGATGTAGAGTTTCAATAAATACTAGGTGCCGTGGTCCTAAGAACGATAAGAGGTTTTAGGTCGGCCTCGCCTCATACCATGCGTCAAACGCGGGTTCCATTTTGGTATCAGAGAATTGACGGTGAGCGATGGCAAGGCATATCCCATGGATGTATGCGCATTCAGTGAAATTAAGGCTTTACCAAAGATGTTCAGTTAAAACACAAGCTACGTTCTGCTTAACGCTCTCAACATCTACTATCAGGCATATCCAGATGATATAGCTTTAATGTCTGTTGAATCTTTCGTAGCGGCTGTCTGCTCAAAAGCGTAGGTAACTCTAGACGTATGACGATTGACTAGAAATGGCCTTTCAATCAATTTTGTCAAAACTGTCTTTACGAGAAGGAGCAAACTGGCTGTTGTCTGTGTTATCTAGTGATTAAGCGCGTCATTTTGTGAAGTATCAGCGAAACTGGAGAGGTATCTTCACCTGTAGCAACAGCCAAACGGCCTGGTTATATCCCCAGATCACAATGGTATCGTCGATTAACTTTAACCGACAAGATTTACAGCAGAGCATATTTTCAGCTTTTGAAAATAGTTGGCCCGACTTTTGCACGATGTTGAAAGATTGAGTGCACAGCTCTACCTATGGCTTTTGCCATATTTTACATATAGAAGGAGTGAATAGTATTCCCATCAGCCTTTTGTCGACGGCTTTGATACTGATAAATAGATAGTATTTGTCGATATGCCGCTGGACAACATCTTCAAAAATGGACTCAGGCTAAAAAAAACTCGGCATTCTTCATAATGGCTTAGACCCCGTATAGTTGGTGCACCTTTAAAAGAGTGTCAGAGCCTTTTCCGATCGCATCACCAAAACCCTTCAAAAAGTCCCGTACTCCAAACATAAAGTACAGAAGACCAGTACTGGTATTGCCGCATGTTTTCAGGAATCTGATTAGCTGATTTATGAGGACAGGTTTTACGTGAGCACCACAAATAAGTTAGTGGCTTAGCGAAAAATACCAACAGATTGAGCAACCACTCCCCCATTATTAGTGTTTGATTGTAAGGGAAAAATTCTACAAAGGCATCAGGTATACGTCTGAAACTTTTCGGCTGAAGTACTAATAAGTCGGAGTCGACTAATAAGTCGCCGTTAATGTGGTTTCAAACCTGATTAGTCCATAACTCGCCGGATATTCATATTGCGGAGGAAAGTAATTCAAATTCAACACCAACACCAGACGGACTATATAGGGCCATGTTAAACTCGTCTAGTGGTGCATGAGAAAACTTTGCTGCTCCGTTCATCTACCATATATAGCAGCGTTAACACGCTAATGACATGGATGTTATGGAGAAAGATAAGCGGGCTGTAAACTGATGTTTGAGGATACTACCGTCCAGATCAATCAAAGACTCGTTCTTAAAATCGCTGTTTCATTGGAATAAGAAGACGCGATTGAAAAGGGGGAACAAATAGAATGTTCGGCCCTTATCGTTCCAGTTCCTATGTGGAGCGGATATAACAGCGAACTGCAATGCACCTCCTTTCATCTGCTCAAAATACTCCGAATTCATTGGCTTTTTGTAGAAGGATAGAATATGTATGTCGAACAGAGAGTGTTTTTTAACTCAACTCAGAAGTACAAAGCTAGCGAGCTAAATTGAAAAGGACCTTAACGATAAAGGGGCCTTTCACAAGATCACACTAAATTGAGTTTTTTGTACCTCTGTTGTTCAAACTGTTGAGCAGGGTCTGGTACACGGTGGTAGTATTCCATTCAAGGCTGAACATATACTTTTTCCAAATTAATAGCACAGTGTTGGATATTGCAATCCTCGGGTAGTTTTAAGACTGAATGGGAATATAAACTGTTAACGTTCACGTTGAGTTGCTTCTTTTGCCTTACAGCCTTCATGCTAATCCCAAAAAAGGTTTGTCAAATCAGTGGTGCCTCTTGCCAGTATGTCACTTTGCCTCTGAATGGACAAACCGCAAACTTTAGGTGCTTCAGCTAGTCGATACAGTGAGATACCTATCTGCAACTAAATCTGTTAGGCAATCGAATGCGGTTTCGATCTGGTTCTGCATATCTGCCTTCTGTTTGGCTTCGAATAAATCTCATTAAATCTCTCATAGTGGTAGATTTCCTTCAAAATCGGAGTCCTCATTTAAAGTCGAATCATCGACAGATGCCCAAAAGCTTGATTCTGCGACGGCATTTCTTTTGTTGCTTATGTATTTAAAGCCGATTGCTACATACAAAGATTACCATTACTATTGGCATCGTTTTCATTAAAGGAATCGCCTTGGTTTGAGTTCACAATGTCAATGGACTAAAGTGGTAACCCCTGGCGTTGGCTTATTGGTCACAGTTTTCGTTACAGTACTTTGGTGATGATGATGGTATTAAATTGACATCAAATATATCGTGGGCCCTTAAGTTAACTTAAACTGTGTTTGTATCGAATTTTGTATGGTCCACACTAGCGTCTTTTATTATGTCTCGAAAGACGTCCGAGATAATCCTCATCAATGGTATTCGCTTAGGATGCATATCTTTAGTAACTCCAGAAGAGTAAAAATTTAAGAAAAAATAAATATGCTCATGAAACCACTGACTTCCTGAAGACTCGATTCATCAACAGGATTACATCGCGCAACAGACCAATAAATTGGACACTGAAATCATGAAATTAGAAGGCAGTCAGTCCATTACTTCTTTTGGAGCTATGTAAATCATTATTATATTGATGAGATAGAGCCCCCAATGGCCAAAAAAGTTGTCCAAAATTGGATCGGCAGATTTGCTTCCTCAAAAATTAGACGAAAAAGCTAACACCCTCAAGTCGTATTTAAAACATAATATCATGAACCTTTATTCGTAATGAACAAATATTTTCGATGAACACAATTCCAGCCATTATTGTTTGAAAGAAAAGTTCAGTAACTCTTAAAAAAAACACCCTTTATGAAGGTTTCACTGTTTTATCACTTTCGTATTCAGTAAAGTTCTGTAAAAGCTTTTAAAAGAAAATTAAAAAAATAAAACGAAGCCATAAAGTAGAGACTTCCCTATCAAAAGGCCACATCTTCAGCAAAAAAACAGGAACAAAAATCCCTTACAAATGGCAGTACGAATCCAGCTTTAATTTATTCGCTCATATTAAGTAAACAGCACTCGGTAGTAACTGCCGTACATTCGTCCCAGTGGTGCCCTCATTTCAATTAAATTAAAAGCCAGAAAAAAATATTTTAAATTCAATCGAGAACTATTTGTATCCGTACCAACACACCATCAACCGAAGCCATTGGATAAAAAATTCATGAATTCTCGCGCGCCAACTGAAAGCAACAAGTCCCAAAAGGCACATTGGACTCCTCCATCACCATCAACTGTCCTTGTCCTTTAATTTTACAGCTCCCCGGGAATAGCATATTCGTTTCCCACTATGTACATACAAACTTGCATCTAAAGGACATTAAAAATTCACCAAAAAGTAGCTTTTTTTAAATATCTTTTTTTTTTTTTCTTTTTTTTTCGAGACTGATTTTAATCGCTTGTTTTCTTAAGAGCTACTGACTGCCTGACATTTCGATCCAAGCAGGGCGAACGAGATACGAGTAGCTATAATCCGAAAGTGTCGGTAAAACAGCTCACAACACAAACGAGGTACAAAATTGTTGCTTTTCAAGGCAAATGTGCCAAACAATAGATAAGAGAGCGAGGCGCAGAATTGGCTTCAGTGAAGGGGAAAAAACCTTGTCGCACATCTGGTCGTGTTTGAAAGGGGGATGAACGCACGGTTAAAGAATGGCACATCATTGTAACCATGTAACAACGACAGAGCTTCACAAGGAGAGATGCTTACAAAGTTCTCATCCTGAGACCGATATGAAGGACTCCGCAGAGCTTTTTGTATTTGTATATTTATACATTAAATATACATATGTATGTATCTATGTGCCCAAGGTGACAGCTTAAGTTTAAATATTTAAATAGTTTTTGAAGTATTTTTCATTGAGCAGAACTTTTGAAGCAAATGCGACAAGGGTGCTCAATGGCTGGAAAAAAAAAACAAAAAACGACACGAATACCTGTTTTCTAAATTTAAATCGACGTAAAAGAAAATTTCCCCTTGGCTTATGAATTGGAAAGTAAAAACAGATTTTTGCAATAGCAGAATAAATTACAGCCAACGTCGACTGGTTTAGATAAGCAGGTGGAGAGAATTATGAAGTCAAGGAACATATACAATGATGGGCTCGAAAGTAAAGTACTTCCCTATAGATTTGAGAACTTTAACTACCCAGCGTCTTGCTTAGGAAACCATAAATATAATAAACTGCTTCAAAGCAGAAGCAAATGGGAAACAACGCAAATCGAAAGGGCTTTTTGTATAAAACTTTCTTCGGCTTGAAAAATGACATCGTCAAATGCCGCTAATAACACAAAACTGGAGCAAGAGGACGAGGTAAAAATCTTGAGATTCCAGCGTAGACTTCTTGCTACTGGGAAATATTTTGATATTCACCCTGATTTGTCTGGCATCGGTTGCCTTAATCTAACTTACCACTAAAATGGATCCCAACCACGGAAGGGTCTCCGTCTGAGACACGACAGCTGCCGCTGTCTTCGATCTCAGCCACACTATTTCGAGTTGTCCAGATCAACCGCTATGACATCTGCGTTAACTTGATCCTTAAAATACAGGTCCAGTCTTCCTGGTCGTCTCAAATCCATGATTCGAGGATGCTCTTTGCTGGAATATTATTGGGCATTTGCTTATAGTCGCCGTGTATTGGCTTTATGGACTACACCAACATCATGTGAAAAGTTGAATGAAAAGTTTCCAATTTCAACATGAAGATGGCACCAATCGTCTGCAAAAGTTGGAAAATGTGTTTGCGTATACTCTGAAATGTACTCACCAAAATTGCAGTTGTTTGACAATCGTTTGGGTGAGTCGATGGGAGTGTTTTTGGGAAAATGGAAAAAATCGAGTATCGACCTGTCCTTAAGTATTTGTTTTTCAAAGGCAATATGCCTTCGCAAATTAAAGACGAGTTGGGTACAGTGTACAAGAACTCTGTACCATAGGACTAGCTTGGCACTGAAGCATTGACTTTATCTTTCATACAATATTCGATCAAGTTTGCGTTTTTGAGTACAAGATTCGGACAACATTCGACGACGGACTACGTGCTAAGTAGCGACATCAATCTAGTCAGATCACCACTCGCCTGAAATGGCGAGGACATGTAGACCCACAGAGTTTTCGAATATAAGCCGAAGGGATATGTGACGCGAACAAGTGAGAAGAGGATCTCAACCGCTTGATCATTCTTCTTATTCACCAGATCTAGCCTCAAGTGACTAGACTTTTGTTGCCTAGGCTAGAAATGAGGAGGTCATCACCCTCGTAAACAACTATTTTGCAATAAAAGATGCCATGCACTATATGAGCGGATTCAATTACCGCGGCTTTAAAGTCAATGAAGAAATGGTGGGTCTAGAATTGAAATCTCTTCATATTTTCCAAAATTTGGCTGCGTCGATCTGCCCGGTCGGTACGTTCCGATTAGTTTATTGCAGAAGGAGTTGAGTCGTTCACACAGTACGTTCGATAGGATCTTATATGCGACATTAAGCAGGGTTATGCCCCTATAGTTCTTACAAGACATAGGATCGCCTTTCTTCAATATAGGGGATGTAGAGTTAATAGTCCAGCCTTCGGGCATGCTTCCATCCACCCATACCGGATTTTATCCCACCGTGGGACTCTCGCATATCCTTGAGCTTTGAGGTTGCGTGGCCCTTTACTCCTTTTTCTCTCTTCTCGATACTCTTCCTTGGCTGCTTTTGTTTTGCACTACATTGTAGGTGTGCATTTTTGTCAACTTTTTTCATCGTAGATGAAATTCGGTGGTGGATAGTAGTCTACCTTGGACTCGAGTATCTCTCTGATGACGTCGTCGCATTACTGGTTCTACAGATTTCGCAGCAGAGAGCCTGTCGCTTTAACCTTAAATTTCTCTTTCTGAACGGGTTTCAGCTTTTTCTCGGTGGATGGTCGGGCTCTAAATTTGGTTTCAAAAGGAAGCCGTTAAAGTGGAATGTTTACATATTCAAAATGTTGGATATGAGTCTCGCTTCTTTTTATTAGCACGTGGCCAATTTGGTTGGCAAATCGACCATCTAGTGAACGAAAGGTCTAAACCTAACACTGAACCAAATTCTGTAGAGTTTGGAGATCCCAAGGATACTGGTATAACAAGTAGCTTACTCTCTTCATTTTTGTAAATATGTATCTCAGGCCTATTTCATAGAAAATTAACTTCATTTCCGAGTATAACCAAAGGCAACCAGTGGATCATCTTAAAATGAAAAAATATCAATCAAGACCGAATGAACACTAATTGCTTAAGTCTGTAAGTGTTTTGTAAGTATATCGATGTAGGGCGCGAATAGTAAAACTTCCATTCGGGGTTTTCTGTTTTCAAGAAGAGTATTCCAGTGCAAAGAGGCTATTACGTCTCAGTGTAAAATCTGAGAGAGTAAAGAGAGTAAAATCTGACTTTGAAAAACACCGCTCTGCCGTAACTTTGTCTGTGAAAGTCCTCGTGAATTTCCTGAAAGAAGACGCCTCATAAATTACAATCACCGAAAATCTTCTAAAGCAAACTTAGAGACAATGTCAGACTGGAAATCCTCTTATGACTGCCTGTGCATGCTTCAGCCTAAATTCATTCCTACAGGTAATAAGATAAATTTTCGACATTTCTAGAAGTTAGCGTTGCTTCACCATTAAAGCAGTAAAACTGAACAAAGCTTACATAACTCCTGAACCACGGTAATTGAAAGACAGTTAAAAGACAGACAAATAATCCGACTAAATAAAAAGAAAGCCATCATGAGCAAGTTGTACTATTGGTTCGAATAACCGTGACCCCAAGAATAAAAGCTGCACTTAAAGTTGGTCTTTAGATAAATAAGTGTAACATTCATACCCGTCACAATCACCTCGACTCATAATTAAGGCAAAGTCTACTTATCATCTCAGCGGAGAATCGAAAACTCTTCAGGCCAGTAAGTTGATATATATGTCATAGTCATCTCAAGCGACTGATGCTCACTTTCATGACCAGCTCATAAGTTCCCTGTTATACCTTCCCCACCAAAGCCTGTCAAACGAGACCAACAACCAATCAAAGAAACTTGCCTTCAAAATGAATAAGGCTATCTTCATATGCATTCGCTAACCTCCATAGTGGGGGACTGGAATAATGAGAGTCTTCTAAAGAGTTGCCTTCTTAAATTAAGGACGTTTTACTATTAGCTCGTCTCTTTAGATCCTGCTACACGAGGTCTTTGTATGTATCTGCCGCGATGTGAATATTTGATCAGTGGTAAACATAGTGAGCCTAGAACTGCATAAAAAGAAGTCATTGACGAATCCTTTCAGGCGTTCACCCGATACGTCAGACAAGTGGAGAAATCAACGTGTGGCAAGATACTAGTTAACGCTGCAAACCTTGAAACACTCCAAATTCTGCATTATCATCATTTTCCCACGTTAACAAGTGCATGTAATCATACGTCGTCACCCAACACCTTACAAATGCCGGTAACAGATCCATGGGAAAAGTTCGAATACGAAACTGCTGACAATGCGTCTGCACCTGAGCAATGACTTGAATAAAATATTATAAATATATGTAAAGAACTAGAATTGTTTTAAGTTTGGATTTGACAATCAAAAATTGCGGTCAGTCTTCCGCTGATCGTTATAAAATAATTTTTTTAAATGTTTTAATTTAAAAATATTTAATTTACATAGCACGGATAATGGAATGCGTCCCACGTCCAATATCGTCTTGTTTGACAAGTTCCAAAAAGTTGCTATAAAACTAGATTATGGTCAGAACATAGTTCATTTGAGGCAATCGGATGTGAGAGTGTTTTTTGGATGCCATCATATTTGGATCCTTAGAAACTGGAACAAGTTTATGAGGAAATTAAATATTTTTAAAACACAACCGTCAATAATGGCACAAAAAAAAACAACTAAAATCATGCCCCAAGCCAGATGTTGTACTCGTACATACTTCTGTTTGTCAGAAGAGCAGACATATCACAGGTGTTCTTGCGCCCTACTACACTTCATAAAGCAAACGCGGTAACCTTAAGGGCACAAGTATCTGCTTCTCCTGGAAAGAGGAAGATGACTTAGAAAAAATATTATTAAGAAAGGTATTCTGTGTAGTAGTACAATGGATTAATAGTCCATGGGACAGTAGCAACCTCCATCAGAAAAGTAATTGAAATTCTAGGAAAATAAGGAAAATAAGAATATTTATAATGACTCAAAACATTCTATAGATACACACAAGCATAGTTAAATATTCGAAGTGTGTGTGTGATGTAAAGCTCTGCAACAATTTAATTACTTTTTAATCGTTGCTGTGTTGTTTTCGAAGCTGGCTTTTTTATAATATACAACTTTGAAATCGCATCTGTAACAACCTTGTTAAAAAAGTTTTCAGTTTTATTAAATTCTCTGTTGTATGCTATGTAGATATAAATAAAATTTATAAAAATAAACATTTAATGGAAAACCAATTTTTTAACACGGCCTCGTATGAATATCTAAAAACAAACACAATTAGCGATAGAATGTTTACTTCCCAGAAGCGATGTACTCATGTTGTAAATTCTTTTCTATTTCAAAGCAAACAACAGAAAATAAATTGTGAATATTTATTTATTTATTAAAAAACAAAAATATTTTCTCCAACAGGTTTTCAGAAGATACAGAAAGATGAAGAGCAAAATAACAACATTTATCACGGGGACTTGCATATTAGTATCGTATATGTATACATAAAGGATGTGTTTTTAAGAGCTTCAGGTTTTTTTGTGTAACTGAAACTCAAAGAAATTAACTCTATAACTATTTATTAAATTCGTTCGAATGATTATTTGATGCCATTTTAATATTGGAAAATATTTTCGGGCATACATCTATCACGGCTACCTCATATAAAGGGCATTCTAGAGGTTTTAGCCCCACAGAAAATAATTCAATGGCATCAAATCGCATGATCTTGGTGGCCAATTGACGGGTCCTGAAATGACTATATTGACAAATCGTGTTTTCAACAAAAGTTTTCGTTGGGAAAAAAATAATAATCATTGATCCAGTGCCCATTGACAGAAACTTGCGTTCCGGCCTTATTTTTGAAGAAATAAGGACTGACTCAATGGCAACTAGTGAACTTTTTGAGGATTTTCCTCGCTTTTAAGTTCATTTAAAGCCCAATCACTGAACACCCGATGCAATACACGGTCATGCGTCTTTAGCTCTTGCACCAATTGAATCTTATAAGCCTCAAGACTGTTACCATAGGTGGGTTCGGATTTAAACAACAATCTTTTAAGAAGACATCACCCACTCAAGACCCTCGAACAAATTTCCGCTCAAACTAAGAATTCAAAATAAAGTAAAAATGGTTTTTGGCAAATACAATTGTCATATCTTACAATGTCAACCCTCTGTCAATGTCTTGCCTCGGCACCTGAAATATTTCAAGAAATTATGTAAAGCCTCTTTGAGCAACATGAAAATGTCGAGGTATCCATAGACGATATTCTTCTTCACGCAGAGACAAGGCAAAAATTGAAGTCCTTAACATACTTCTTGAGGCAGGCATTACGGGACTTCAAAGATTTTTGAGGATGGTAACTTACTTAGGAAAGTTCACTGAAAATTCGTCCAAGCTCACGCATCCATTTCGGGAATTAATTAAAAACGGCATTTGCTGGGAATGAATGGAACCAAAATCACGAAGAAACATTCGATAAACTAAAGAGGGTGCTATGTTGTACACCGGTTTTGCGCTATTTTGACCCAAATGCCGAGGTAATTCTTCAGGTCGATGCTAGTAAGCAGAGTTTAGGAGAAACATTATTGCAAGGCGACCAGCCAGTTGCAGATGCTTCGAAGGCCTTAACCTCTGCACAACAGAATTATCCTCAAATGGAAAAGGAAGCACTGGCAATACGATTTGCGTGCAAGCGTTTCCACGAATATGTACTCGTATACGGAGGCCGCCTTGCGATTGAAACAGCCCACAGAGCCCTAGAGTCAATATTTAAGAAACCCTTGCACCGTGATCCTTGTAGGTTCCAAAGTATGTTGTATGAAGTAATGCCGTATGGACATAAAGTTATTTATAGAACAGGCAAAAAAATCGCAGAGACTGTAGACAAATAGAAATTAATTCTCTTTTGCAAGTGTCCGAAGAATGACGTAATACGGTAGTTGAGTAGTTGAGCATCAATAAAGACGCTCAGCTCCCAGAATGCATAACGCATGTTCGAGATGGTTGGCCTAGTGGGCTTTTTAAGACTTAAGGAAGGAATCTTGATGAAAGGGGACAAAATTGTGATACCAACTTCCCTAAAGAAAACAATGCTTGGAAAAATTAACGAGGGACATCCTGGTATCCAGCGGTCAGCTGGTCGTGCTAGAGGATGTTTGTTTTAGCTTGGAATGGTCGATTTTTGTAAAATCATGCGCTGTTTGTGAATTAACACTGAAGTCAAAAGCAAAGGAAAAACTGATAGTGCAAACGGTCCCTTCACTACCGTGGGAAATAGTCGCTGCGGATATATTTACATTTATGTCCAAAGATTACCTTTTGATCGTTGATAGCTATTCCAGTTTCTTCGAGTATTGCATATTGGGAGGATATACTTCAGAGCGAGTTATAAAACAAATCAAACAATGGTTAAGAACCTTAAGTATTCTTATGATTCTTGAAAGTGACAATGGGTCGCAGCTTGCATCAAAGAAATTCAAGGAACTTGCCAAGACTTGGGACTGCAAGCATCAAACGTCCAGTCCCAACTTTCCATAAGCAAACGGATTGGCTGAGAGGTACGTAAAATAAGCTAAGAAAATCCTGAAAAGGTGACCTGTCCCTGTTGAATTTTAGAAACACCCCACGAAACGCAAAAATGCAAACACCGTACCAGAGACTCATGTCCCGTTTAAAGCGATCAAAGGAGCAGTTAAAACCTAAAGTCTTTGAAAACTTTTACAAAAATATGCTGAAGTCAAGGACAGTCGGAAAACAGTTTTTTGATTATAGAGCCGGGTTTGCACCCGGTGATTGCGTTTGTATGCAAAAATGTCTCTGGAAGCGTTGCAAGAAAGACAGACGCACCGCGTTCCTATATCGTCCGAACAGATGATGGAAAACTATTCCGTCGAAACTCTATTCACATAAACAAAACTAATGCTCATATCTTTATAGAAAAATCTATTCCTGTCAGTCCCCAACAACCACAAACCCATCTCAATCCTCAAAGTGAAACATCAACATCACTGCAAAACGGTAAAAAGACTTCCAGCTGTGAGACTAACATCAACTACACCATCAACTAACACAACTAGAAGTGGTCGCCCTGTCAAACCAGTTGCTAGATTCATACCTACTTAAATCTGATAGAACTATCGACAATAAACAGTTAATAATTGAAATTTAACCTTTATATTAATAAGCTTAAGACCAAATACTAACTGGTAAATAACTAAACTTGTATGTATTGAATTAAAACACCAACATAGTATGTATTTAATGTTTGAATTTAAATCATTATTTGTAAAAAAATCTTTGAATATTAACGAATTTGAATTATTAATCATATCGATCACATGGCAACATAACTAATTTAGTTACTTTTTTTTAGTTTAGTTAAATTGACTTTTATTTCAATAAATATTTTACAATTAAGCTTAGCATAAATCATAATGGGTTTGGCCTATGGCAGTCTACCAGGTTGACAAAATATAAACTATAGTTCTTGTATTAAAAATCTACTTCTATATGGGTTTTCCAATAGGGACTTGGCAACTGTGAATTTAATTTTTGAATGCACTCTTTCATTAATCATCAAACTGTCACTGTCAATTTATTCAGTAAACTCAACTTTTTCATCATGGTAAAGTACACGAACGAGCAACGTCTGCAAATTATAAAAATTTTCCACCGAAATTCGGAGTCGGTGACTGCAACTTTAAGAGCGTTAACTCCAATTTTCAGTCGTAATTCTCGCCCTAGAAAACTTGCAATAACAAGTTCAGTGCAAAAATTTAATTCTACATATTCGTTGTGTGATGTTGCCGTGTCAGTGAGACAACGGGTTGGTCGAAGTGTCGAAAATATCTTTGCCGTTCAGGCGTCCGTAGCAAACGATCCAAATCAGTCAATTCCACGGCGTTCTCAAGAATTGGGCATCGTTCAGACCACATTATAGCGTATTTTGCGTAAGATCAAGCTGACTCAAGAATTGAAGTCGATGGACCATTTGAAGCGACGTACGTTCTCCGATTGGGTTCTGGAGAAGATGCGCCAAGATGATGAATTTCATCGCAAAATCATCTTCAGTGACGAAGCTCATTTTTGGCTCAATGGGTTCGTCAATAACCAAAATATGCGTTATTGGTCGGGTGAAAATCCACATGTGCTTCATGAAACACCACGTAATCCACAAAAAATAACTGTTTGGTGCGGTTTGCATGCCGACGGCGTTATTGGGCCATATTTTTTCGTCGACGATAACGATCGTCACGTTACTGTGAATGGTCAGTGTTATCGCGCCATGATCACCGATTATTTTTGGCCCGAATTGGAAGATATGTACTTGGACGACATGTAGTTTCAACAGGAATGTACCACAAGCCACACAGCACACGCTACAATCGATTTATTGAAGAGTCAGTATGGTGAGCGTGTTATATCAAGAAATGGGCCAGTCGATTGGCCGCCTCGTTCGTGCGATTTACCGCCGCTTGACTATTCTCTGTGGGGCTACGTTAAGTCATTGGTTTATGCCATTTCGGCCGAAATGTATGGCCGAGTCGTTGAAAATTGAGTCCAACGAATCGACCACTACAAACGTGAACGAAGTCGAGTTCCATTCACAAATTGTACTTCAAGCCCATAATAAAGTTTTTGAAATATCTCAAATGGTTTGCGTTTTATTTAACAAAAAAGGTTGTCAAGTCCGTATTGGAAAACCCTATATAATACGCTTTCTATAACGAAATGCTGCTACTGAGTAGTTATATAAGACATCCAATCCTTTTTCTGCATTTAAGATATTTATTGCTTCATCTTCCTCTAAGACATGTTTTCCGAATATTGATAGTCGAATTTCTTTTAGAATTGGACGAACACCTAGGAAGTGCAAGACATCTTCTCTCTTCTTCATGTTGCAGAGGTCACAAAGTGTTGGTAAATCTGGTCGGTGTGGCATAAAGTTTAAATGGACAAGTTCACCTCTCATTTTGAAGACAGTACATTATTTTTTCGGCTCAGTGGAACAAAGTTTGTTTTGCACTTAGCGACACATAAGTATTTTTGAAACAGCGTACCCAAATTGCACAGATAGCTCTTTTAGCATCAGCTAATTTTTCACCAAAGTGCGGTTTTAAACTTAAAGAAGGTATTTGTATCTGGATATAACTTCAATTTCTTCACCGTCTAAGTTCCACTTTTCCAAACGTGAGTAACGACCTCCTGCATTTCTAAATATCATGACTTTTGATTTCTCAAGGTTAACAGTTAGAATACAGCCTTGTTTAACGCCCATTGACGTTTTGAATTCCCACACGTACGCAATACTATTCTGATTTTGCTTGATACACCGATTTTGGAAAACTTGTAATTGAGTGCTTCACGTAATATTGTATCGAAAGCTATTCGAAAATCTACAAAGAATGCGTACAGCTTTTTTTCTTGCTCTTGTAAGATTCAGCAATATTAATTAGGCAGAATATTTGGTCGATAGTAGAATAACCTTTTCTAAATTCAGCTTAAAATTCTGTAAGAATGTTATTTTCTTGAACCCATTCGTATAGTCTTTTATATATCAATGCGGCAAACAGTTTGGCTGGAGTGTTCAAAAATGTGATTCCTCTGTAGTTCTTCGGGTCTTTGTAATGGCATTTCTTATGAAGTGGGAAGATGATTGCTTTCTTAAATGCATCAGGCACATTTGTAGAATCAAAGATTCGATTATATTCTATTGTGAGAGAATTTATAAACTCGTTTGTGCAATTTTTATAAAATTCGAACAGGATGTGATCAACACCTGGTGCTCTGTTTGATTTCGAGTTGTTTATAACTTTTTTGACTTCTTCCAGAATAAACGCAGAGTCTAATTTGTCATCTATTAGTAGAGGGGCTGCATATTGAAATAGTGGTGAGGTTAGTGGGGCATTGAGAAGATTATCGAAGTGAGTCCTAAGTTGCGGGGATTCAAGAGACAAGGAGATGTTTGACCTGCATCCATTTATGTAATTGACAGCTCTCCAGAACGGCGACGAGGACTTTGAGGTGTTTATAAGCGCAATATTTTGTTGTTCGAGAGCTACTCTTTTGCTATGATACATGCGCTTGTACTCCCTCTTGTTGGGCATCTTGATAAAGCGTTTTGAAAATGTTGGAGTTAATCGTTCTCAAAATTTTCAAAATTTAAAGGATTTGTCTTTTGCTTTCAAACAATCTGAATCAAACCATTTTTGCTTATATGTTTTATAGGTTTTTGGGTTCTTGTGTTGCGGAATGGAGTTCTTTATGATTTCTGTTAAACCTTCAATATTGGCTGTATAATGCTGCGAGTTCAGTTTCATAAGGTTTACATTCATGTTTCGCTGAGAGGTTTACTCCATTGGTTGTTCCAAACAAATTTTGGCAAAAGGCTTAGGGGCTTCGTGTTATCACAGTTGCCGCCGGCAGCAAAATTGAGAGTTACTTCCAGGGGCATGTGGTCCGAAAAGATCTCAATTCCAATTTTAAAACTGTCCAGCTTCTTGAGACAAAGCAGTAATCTATTATTGAGCATGATGATCCCCTGATAAAGGTCAGTTCACCTTCCGAAAAACCTTTGCAACTACCATTCAACAAACGCATGTCAAACTCATCGGCAAGTTCAAAAATGTTTGCTCCTTTGTTATCACAAATTGAGTCCTTAGATTTCCGATTAGGTTCCAAAAAACTGCTGTTGCATCAGGATGTGAAGTTGTTTTCTGATAGTCCTACTCGACTATTAAAATCACCAATAGGCATTATATCAGAGAAGTCTAAGGAATGTAGTGAGTCACAGAGTTTACTATTTAAGTAGATAGGTACCAAAAGATATCAAATGTATCAGATTTTAAGTTAGTAACATTTATTTCGCCAGCTTTTTTAAAGTTTCCACTGATCCCTTTGAGATTATATCGAAAACCGAGCAGTATTCCACCACTTCCTCTTCCAAACAGCGAACTGTTTACAGCAGGAGACCAGGTTAGTTCACAATTTGAGAATATTCCATATTCTTAAATTTAATTTCTTCATTCTCTAATAGATGAGTTTCATATAATACAAATATATCGAAACTTTTAACATAATTAAAAAATGTTACAAAATTAATTTTGTTTTTTAGACCTGATACATGGTAGCTTAAAATTCGTATTTTCTTATACACTAAAATTTTTTCAGCATTCTGGTAGACTGGGACACATCATGCCACAAGAGCTTGTGGGTAGACCCAAAGATTTTTCGTCTATTGGCATTGAGGCTTTGTGAAATGTGTTTTCTTTTGTAGCTGTTTTATTCGTATTTTTAATTTCATTTTTAAAAATATTTTCATTCATTGAAATGTCTCCATAAATAAATTTAATATCCTCAAACCCATTTTTTAGACCACACCTCAACCCAAGCAACCCAATCCCAAGTAAAGACTTTCTTGGCAATATGCAGGTGATCATTCCGTACACAAATCTTTATTGATGCGTCTTTTTGAGGAAGCTCTTTTATGATGGGAATCATTTTTGTCCGACGTTGTGTTACGTTAAAGGGTAAGTCCTTTTGGGTGGTTATTTTGGTACCCTTCAATTTGAAAGCATTCTTCATTACGTTCCAAGCGCAGACTCTCTGGATCTCATTTTAAGAATTATTGTTGATTTGTTTGTGTCACGGCTATGTATCCTATACACAGACTCAACGACTTGGTTCTGAGTTGAGTCAATCAAACTGGCACAAATGATTTTTGCTTCTTCGCTCATGTCAGTATGATCTCCAATAGGCAGGTGAACTACAAGATTTGTTTCAGTGCTCTTCTGTAGAAGTCGGTAAAACTGGCTCTCGAGTCGTTTATTATGTTCTTCCAGATAGATAGCTTTTCGTTCGAGTTCTTCTTGCCGCACACTCAAGGCTGAAATTTGATTGCAGAAAATTTGCAGAAAATATTACTGGGTGTGCTAGCCGAACAAAGACCAATCTTTATGCAAAATTTTTCAGATATAGGATAGACAAAAGCCAAATTGCTGCGATCGACGACGAATCAATAAATTGGGGTCCACTTCCACACAAGTATCCACCGCCGCAACATTTTCTTCCAAATGCACTGTTCTCATTCTTGTTGGTGTATGCGTATCAAATAGCGTGAATTGGGTGCGAAATTCTTCAATAATTCGAAAAATATCATGTTTAGATGGCTACCGTAAATTTAACGAAAATTTCTGTAAGTTTATCGAAAAGAACTTCGATTTTGGAAATAAATTTAAACGATTTGAAATCGTTGTTGTGGCGTCAGTCTTTTAATAATGAAATGGTAAACAGTAGACACTTAGCAGGCAGTTCTTTTGCCATAAAATAGACTCGTTTGACAGGCCACTTTTCAATGAACAGTCCTGGATGTTCCGCTTTTTAATGCGGTTTCATTTTATCTAGGTACAAAGGTTTGACCCTTTCAAGACGGCACAATGGTTTCTTTCGTCCAAAATTTGTAGGACTGTATTGTTAACATGTCCTTTTAGTTGAATTTTGTGTTTTCTCGGAAAGTTATTTGTTTTGTCTTCAACAGTAAGAATTCCGAGGTCCGGTGTAAGTCTTTTCAAACATTAAATACATTTCTTTTGTACCACGGTGCATGGGCAATTTCTTTTAGCACTTTATTTTCAAAACTTTGTAAAACATTAGTATTCGTTTTCTTGGTGCAACCCCAAGTTGTATACCATAGGTCCACACCGACTATAGCATTTGCTTATACAGGGTGGCCAGATAAGAACGGTAGGAAAAAAAAATTCAAAAGCACATCATTCAAATGGCCGCCTCGTCTTCGCTGGCAGTGCTTTGCCGTCCAATATGTGCGGCCTTATTCCAGCAATAACGTGTCGAATGTTGGCCTCGGGCTCGTCCAAAGTGATTGGATTGTTAACGTAGACTAAGGACATGACGTAGCCCCAGAGAAAATAATCAAGTGGTGTCAAATTGCATAATCACGGCGACCAATTCACAACTTTGAGCGTTGCGTCGTTTGTATGGCATGTAGCACCATCTTGAAGGAACCACAGCTCGGATGTATCTCTGACCACAGGAAATGAGTTAACATCGCTCTATACCAGAGACCATTGACAGACACCGTTGTTTCCTCATTTCGAAAGGAATAAGTTCCGATGAAGCCGCCATGTCATAAACCGCACAAAGCAGTCAATCTTTATGGATGCTTTGTGGATGATTATGTTCGCTCCAATAATGGCAACTTTGCTTGTTGACATAGCCGCTGAGCTAAAACTGGGCCTCGTCCGAGAAGATAATTTTTTTTTCCAAAATCCGGATCTGCGGCCAACATTTCCAGCATCCAATTAGCGAACTCACAGCGTTGTCTATGTTCGTCCGGCTTCAAGCCTTGCGTCAGCACAATCTTATACGGATGTAGGCCCAAGTCCAACCGCAAAATAAGCCGGGTTGACTCTCTGGCGATGCTCAACTCAGCTGATCGGCGCCAAATCGACATTTCTGAGTCTTCTTCGATACTGGCCGCACCGGCGACTATATTATCTTCATTTCGCACCAATTTCTGTCTGGTTGGTGGCTTAAGATCCAAAAGCGTGTACTCACGACGCTCAAACAAATATCACGACGATATTCACGTTGCGTATTTACAACTGAGCCGGAATTTCGATAATTATTTTTAATAATAATTTTGAATGGCAAACCTTACTGAATATTTTGACAGCTGGATGTCATTGGTAACTTTGACAGCTGTTGAAGCATAACAATTGGAAACACTATCATTGCTATCTGGTCACCCTATAGCATTCTACGACTTAAGGAAAAATTTGTAAAAGAAGAAGGTAATGAAGATTCAAGGTGAACGCATGTCCAGCAACAAATATACGAGGTGAGTTCAAAAAATAAAGGGGACTTTATATTTTTATAAAAAAATATTTATTTATTCATCAATATTAATGTTGTCCCCTTCAAAGTAATCCTGAACGCTTGTCCAATCCTCGAAACACTTCTCATAAGCACTTTTTAGTATAGCCTTGAGCTCTTCAAGCGATGCCGTTTTTATTTCCTCAATCGTTGTAAATTTCCGTCCTTTCAAGGTCTCTTCAGTTTTGGGAACAGGAAAAAGTCGCATGGGGCCAAATCCGGCACCAGTTATGACCCTTTTGAGCAAGTCAGGATCATCATTGAGGTCATTCAAGAGCTACTGAGCGATGCTCGTACGGCGGTTCTTCTGATCAAAATTAAGAAGTTTCGGAACAAACTTCGTTGACACATCCGAAAAAATTGCATGACACGAGCCGACCGATATGCCAACATCTTCAGCAACTTCTCTTAAGGCAATTCGACAATTTTACAAAACAATTTTCTTCAAAGCTTCAACGTTATCATCTTTTGTTGATGTGCTGGGGCGCCCAGAGCGGGGTTTGTCATTGGCATCTTTTCGGACATCTTGGAAGAGCTTGTACCTCTTGTAAACATTTTTTTTACTTAGACCAGACACACCCTATACCACTGTCAACATTTCAAGTGTTTTAGAGCACTTGATTCCATTTTTTATTTTTACACAAAATTTGATACAAATTCTTTGCTCCATTTTTTTTTTTTAATAATTGAAAATCGCCGAACACTCCAAAACACGTCTAACCTTTCTATTGTTTCTGACAAAAACAAAGTAAGTATGCTATATACTTGAAAATGTAAACATATATTCGGGACATGTGTATCAACACAGCAAGAAAAAAAATCGATAATCGAATGTAGGTTATATCCGGATACCAAAAAAATAAACTTCTCTTAACAGAGGTTCAAACTTTATTGACCAAAAAAGCAAACAGTATCTATTTTACAAAGGTATTTATACAAAATTTATGCTGACAGTTTTATAAAAAGCGTCTGAAGGAATATGAAATTAGATATTAAATATATCGTGAGACAATTTTTATGTACTGAATAAAAAATGCAATGTTAGTAATAATTTATTGAAAATGAAATAAACAAAATACGAGTATGATGAGAATGGTTTTTGACATACGAGTATGACTCCTGACTGAGTTGTATGTAACTTCCGCGAAATTTCAAAAGTCACCTTACTTTTTGAACACACCTCGAATATGTATTATATCAAACACCAACATTGAAGCTATGGTACATATGATACAAATGTTGTTGGAAATGATAATAATATTTATAAATCTAAATATTAAGTAAATAGTAAATGAAAATGTGTTATACTTAAATTGGAATATTGAGAAATCTAAAAGTCCTGCATTTGTATGGAAAAGGATTGGAAAGGTTAGGCATTTAATTAGTTTTAATAATCGCACAACAAATAACTTCGTAAAAGTAAAAAATGGGAAGGTAAAACTTAAGAAGTTGGATACTTATTTTTCTTGTGATAGTCAGAAAGATAGTTCTTGTGTTATTTCGTCTAACGAAGAATATCTAAATTGTGATGAAGATGGAAATAGAAACGAAGAATTTAAAAATACCTCCCTTACGTAAATCATAAAGAAAACGAAAACGCTCTTCATTTTTCCGAATAAATCATTGAGGTATACATGTAAACATACATATGTATGTACGTTAGTTTTAGTAAATAAATGAATTCTTTAAGATAATAGGGAATACATTTATAAATTATGGAAATGTACTAATTAATCTAAATTTATCTTTATGCAATTTAAAGGAGGGAAAAGTGGTATGTTCTATGAGCAGACACTTGTTAAGTTAAATAGTCAGGTGTAGGATTGTGTATATAGTACAGTATTGTGCGAATTAATGTGAACAAAATTGTTAATTTGAAAAAAGCAACATTTATTAGTTATAGACGTAGAAAAAAGAAAAAAGAATACGATTTAAATTGTTTTAATAGGAAATATGTCCTCCCTTGGCTTTTATAACTTTTTCAATACGTTTTGGCATAGAATCAATAAGTTTTTTACAGTTTTCTGATATTTGCTGGTCTCGAAACCATATATGGATTACAGCCTCAATTAGTTTTGCTTTTGTTGTACAATCTATTTTGCGAAGTCTTGCTTTTACAATAGCCCACAGATTTTCAATAGGATTAAGATCCGGTGAATTTCCTGGCCATTCAAGGCATGATATCTTTTTGTCGTTGAAATGTTTCATCATGACCTTGGACATGTGACACGGAGCCGAATCTTGTTGAAAAACTGCTTGACCGTTGTCATCAACTTTTCTTAGTTCAGCTTCTAATCTCTGTTCTAGCAAGTCTCTATATTTTTGAGAGTTCATCATGCCTTCGACCGGCACAAGGGATCCGGTACCTTTATACGAAAAGCAGTCCCAGAAAATCTTCTTTAACGGATGTTTAACTTTTTGATCAAAATGGGCTGTCGTAAGTTTTTCGTTGCAACTTTTTCTGACGAAACGAGATCGCTGTCCTTGCACCAAAAAATGACTCTCATCTGAGAACAACACTTTTCTCCAAGCTTCAACAGTCCAGCTCACATATGTATTTTTTTGCCCAACAATATTGTTTTTTCATCATGGCAACTGTCAATAATTGCTTTTTTTTTAGGTCTGACTGCTTTTCTTCCACCTTCTATAAGACCTTTGCGTACGGTGGAGTCATGAACAATAACTCCAGCGCGTGCTAAGTTTTGCTGAAGTTCTTGGCTTGTTTAATTTACTTTCCCTTAATAGAAAAGCTTCATCCCTTGCTATTGTCTTTCTTTTCCTTCAACATTTCCCTTTTCTGGTCACCTCAATCCCCCTAGTGTCACTATATTGCTTCAAAATCTTGTTAACAGCACCCAAACTCACATCACATTGCTTGGCAATATCTCTTTGAGCCATTGATGTGTGCTCACTCAATCTTAACAATCTTAATGCGCTTTTCGGGAGTAATATCTGTCTTCAAAAATAAGAATAAAAATATAATATAATACCAAAAATACAGCCTTACTTCAGTTTACTTCAGCAAAACCGTAATAAGTGTAAACAAGAAACAAAATACAACGCGTCTGTACCCCTAGTATATCTTATTACTCACTGACTATCAGAACTGTAAACCAAATTTACCGATATTTTCGCATAAACGTGTTGCCAATTGCGAGCAAAAGTAAAATTGTGATAATTTTGATGTGTTCACATTAATTCGCACAGTGCTGTATATTAGCATACATAGCATCCATGTATGTAGTATATATTTTGAGAACTTTTAGTTGTGAGCTCTTTCTTAATCAATGAGTTTGAAGTCGAACTATGTTTATCTTCCTTCGGCATACCATGTTAATAAAACCAAACTGTAAGGGGCTAAGCAATTTTGAAAAATTATATTTTTTATAGCTTTTTCAAATATTTTAAAAATTGAGGACAATAAAAATTTTGGAGTTTCCTCCCTTGCGATAAATCTTTTGCACTCATATCTGTCCGAACGACAACTATGTGTAGCGGTTGATAGTAAAATGTCGTCTTTTCTAGTTGTGAACAAGGGAGTGCCGCAGGTGTCGATTCTTGACCCCCTGTTATTCTTGTAGTATGTTAATGAAATTCCCCGATTGGTTAAGTATTGTACGATTCATATGTATGCAGATGATGTCCATGGCCTGAAAATGCCATAAATTACATGAATGCGAACTTAAACTGTATTCTGCAGTGGGTGGTAAAGTGCAAATTATCTCCGGGGAAATAAAAAACATTGTGTTTAAGTAAGAGGAAGCTTGACAGTTCATGTTTTCCAGCCATAATATTGTGGCAGTAGACGTTAGAATACGTCCATATGGCTAGAAATCTGGGATTAGTTTTTAATGATACTCTTACTTGGACCAACCATATATCAATAACGATTGCAAAGGTGTATGGCGGGTTCAGATTACTATGGTCAACACAAAACTTTTGATACCTATAAAAACTACAATGTTGCTCGTAAAGACCTTACTTCTACCAATTTTTGTATACGGATGTGAAATTTTTTGCAACATAGATTTTAAGACCTAGAGGAAGCTTAATGTGATATATAATAATTTAGCTAGATACGTTTTCAATATCAGATATTATGATACTCCAAACAAATCATGGGAATCAACTTTGATAGTCTCCTAAATTATAGGTCTCATGCATCAAATAATTCACACTCGTGAACTTGAATACCTATACAGCAAACTTAACTTTGCCACTTCCCAAGGAACGGCTACTTTTAAAATACTTGGCCAGTGGTATTTAATGTTGATGCTTAATCTTTTATATTCAATTCTATTTAGTTTCACGCTTACTTTCCTTTTCTTTTTTCTCAGTCAGTTCAGCAAATTAAATCTTTAATGTATCTAATCACAATTTTTCTCTTACATTTACTCAATTTTGTAACTCTTTTATTAGATTAAATAGGCCATTTTTATCTTCCTTTTTAAACGGTGGAATCAAATTCGCGCATTTTAGTTCTTCAGGAAAAATTCCCCCTGAAACACTTCAATTAAACATATATGCTAGAATGTCGACTATATTCAATGCAATGCAATAAAAATATTTGAAACAACACCATTCCCACATGAGTTTGTATTCTTAAGGCAATTTATTGTCTGAAGAACTTCAAAGCCAGAAATACGTTCAAAGTAGAACCTGCTCCTGCTAGGAATACTGTTTGAATTTCTAAAGTTAATGAAGTACTCGTAATTATGTAGCATAGATGAGGAGGCAAATAATTATTAAAAATATTAGCTATTTCTGTATTAGCAGAAATATATACACATTCGTTATTTCAAATCGTTGGATTGGAATGATTTTTGTTTTCCTATTCATAAGGTTATTGCCTTGAGAACTTTGTTGTGGTAATAATTATCTCGAGTTATGCGAATTTCTCTGTTAATTAGATTGGTTATTTTTTTGAGAGCGACTTTTAAGATTTATGTTATGGGGTTGTTTGTAGCATTTTATACGCATGTTATTTTTAAGTCTATTTTTTTTCCTTAAGAAGGGAACGATTTATCCACAATTTTAATCTTATGTCAGAATTTGTCTGAACTACAAGAGAGGTGAACGTGCTTATGTAATCGTTTAACCATTTAAGAAATAAGTCGTATGCCGTAGAAGGATATTCTTCAGCATAGACATCGTGCCGTGATTAAGTTTATTTTTAATCTATTTTGGCCAGCCTACTTTTAGTGGTGTTTTTAATTTTGTTTTGAACTACAAGCCCAGCACAGAGGTTTTGTGAAATTGTTGAGAGGCGTCCAAATACGTGACCCGACCTGAAATTGGTTTCATTTACAAAAGATGTTAACGAAAGATAAAAGAACGCAATATGAATTTATGGGGTGGTGTAGTGGTACTAGCAATCGCTTCTCACTCGGAGGGTCAAGGTTCGAATCCTGCCCATGACAAGTCTTTTAAGTTTTTCATTTGTGTGATTGGAACTCAGACAGAAAAATTCTGCGTGTGAAGGCATAACACTGACATGTAGATTTGGCTGTTGTACTCTAAGTGAAGAAAAAACTCTGAGTCCTATTCGGACTCCCACCCCTGGAGAGCGAATATCGAAACCAAACACACCTGAGTTTCAACCCACTTCAAAAACAATTTTTCCTTCCTCCTCCTTCTACCTTTTCGCTCGCGCCCAGGCAACAGTCAAAGGGTATCTAACCCCTTAGGCGCGCGTAAATTATTTAAAAAAAAAAAGACAGCGTCAACTAAAATGAAAAGGTTTTCGTCGCGCTCGCTATTTAAAAAACCTAAAAGTTCATCAATGAATACTTGAATTGGTTGTAAATGAAGTCGATAAATGGATATAAAAGTAAAAAAAGACAGATTATAACGTCTTACGTCACACTCCAACAAAAACTCCCAGTCCGCCTGCAGTATGCGAATCATTACGATTATATCACATACAAATTATTATCTTCCAAATTATAGTCCTCTACTTTGTAGGAATAAATCAAAATTTTAGAAACAAAATGTATGTCCTGCGAATATTGAAAAGCAATAAGTTAGCAAGTGAATATGGTACAACAGATGAGAGTTACACGACAGACAACGAATATTTTGATGCGCACAATATAACAGACAGATTTAGAATTTGAAGTTAATGTAAGAAAGAACTACGTTTCAATCCTGTTTAGGCCATCAAAAGATCTTATAATCATTATCTCACCATTTCCAACTTTTTCTCTATTTCAATTTTTTTAGTAACCATAAATAAAGCTCTTAAATATTTTGTGAAGTAGTCATCATTTACATAAATATTTACACAAAATTTAGTTGTTCCTTTCCGGTTTTTTTGCTCGACATAATTCTCTCTTTGCAGTTTGAGAGTTGAACACAATGTCTCCAACGTCATTCGGATTTAATCTTCTAGATAAAGAGTAAGGTGCGTTCCCAGAAAATTATGCATATATATCAGATATGTAAAGCTCGGTCAGAATGTCCGTAACTTTCGGGGGGTATGATTCTGGACAAAAACTATATTGGAGTCTTAAGGTAGAGGAAAGAACAAAAAAGGCATATAATGCTCTTTTTATCTGCAAAAGAACAGTAGGAAAAATTTGGAAAGTAAAACCTGCTAAGGTGTAAAACCTAGTGGTAAGACCCATACTTACATACGGCGCACTAGTATGGTGGAACGATTTACGGAAAATTAGCGGCGGTTCAAAGAATGGCTTTCATAGCCATTACAGGTGCACTCCGTAACACCCCTACAGCAGCATTGGACACCTTTTTGCACCTTACACTGCTTGACTTACCGATCAGCAAACTTGCTGACAACAGTGCGATACAACCCACTAATTTGGGTTACTTCAAGATCAGTAGTTCCGGACATGGCACAGTCCTAACGGAGCTAATGCAAGGCAATCCAATTCTAACGGATAAAATTCCTTCCCTGGTCCACTTCGATATCCAATCAGAGATTGTGGCTTTCATCAGGGCGGCTGAGCTAATTCAGATGAAATCGGTATCCGGATAGCCAGGCCGCACTTAAGGCAATGGAATCAACCAACGTTAACTCTGATACAGGCAGAGGCTTAAGGCGCTATGCAGTCAGAACCGGGTAAGACTGTGTTGGGTGCCACTACACTGCGGTATTAAAGGAAATGAATAAGCGGACGAGCTTGCAAGAAAACGAGGGCTACTCGACAATAGTGAGGTTGCCAACAGCAAACCACCCCTTTGCATAATGAGGGGCACTATCGAGAAAAAAAAAATCACGAAGACTGCCAAATCTTGAACGACACAGGGTATCCGAGACTCTTTGGCCGCTCTTTGACGGCAGAAGATCTAGGAAGTTAACAAAATTAAACAGGGATAAACTTAGGATAGTGATAGGAACACTGACATGACATTGTCTCCTGTGGCAACATGCAAAGAAATTCAAATTGTCCGATACGGATATCTGCAGATTCTGTGGTGATATGCAAGCTGTTGAGTACATAACACACACAGTGTGTGAATGCGAAGCAATATTCCGTAGTCAAGAAAATTTTTCGGGAATCACTTTTTTTCCAAAACTTAGAGGAAATAGACAGTACGATGTTCAAAAGCCTTCTTGGCCTTTGTAGGAAAATTGGGTGTTTCATCAGGGCGGTTGTTTACGTTTTTACTATTTGAAGACAAATTCAACTGGTTCCACAGGGATCGATGAGCCCGTGTTGGTGCCTAGTGTCTGTGTGATGGTATATCCATCATACCCCTGTTTAACCTAATAAAATTGCCAGGTGCACGCACTCCTGATCGCAAGCTGTCAGAGCTCTTAGAAGCAATTTCATCTTTTCAACTTCGGTTCCATCATAGTTCTAAAGGTTCAACCTTCTGTTTGCGAGGAATAAGAACAAAACGAGTTGAGTGCAATAGTGACTTGCCGCCTGGTAGACCTGATTTTAGTATTGGTTGCTATTTTACCTTAATTTCGATGGTCTACGTTGACATCCATTATTTGCAAAACTATTTGTGCCTTTTACCTTACTTTCATAAAAGTGGCTCGATGAGTTTGTTACACTAAAGAGTTTGTCCTTGAACAAGGTTAATATCCAGTTCTTGGGCAATTCGTAGAGGAACATGCTCAGGCTTCGAAATTTTTCAAAGAGTCATCTGTGGAAAAAATGAAATACTCCAAAATTATACACGGATCCGATTAGGTCTCGGTCAGATTGAACACTTTTCTACCTTCACTGTCCATTGGAACAGCGAACTCACTGAAAAATAGAAACTAGACATAACTGGATTCGCCCATGTCTGCCTAAGTCGTCTTAATTAATAAACCAAGTGGCATTTATTTTGTATACTCACATTAATCTTCAACATTCCAAGTCTGCTAATGCATCCCTATGTAGGAGACTTTCCGTATTGAATGCAAAACTTCAAATAATATCCAATGCATCTGTGGTTTCGGATGTTTAAGGGGTTCACATGAGGAGCGATGGGAAAAATCGAGAACTTGTGTTTATGTGCCGAACTCACTCTCACCATCCAAACTTGGGCAATTTTGTAACCAAGATTTAGTTGCTGTAGACATAAGCTACGAAATGAACGAAGAATGGCACAAATTCATCGTTGCGTCTACTTATCATATGCGATGCTATTGTTCATAATACTTTTTGGAGCAGAAGCAAATGTAACGTGGGAGGCCTGAATTTCATACTATCGTCTGACCTGGTTGTCAAAAATGTTGGCTCTCAGACAATTTTTGTTACGAGAGTAAGACAGCAAAAAAGTAATAGACCTTACGTCATCTAACAGGTATGCTATGGAATCCGAAAAAACCAACTGGACACGATTTAAGGAGGAGCTCGACCAGTCCAACTGTACACCACCTAAGCTCAGGACTAAAAAAACGCTAGAGGAAGCTGTTTAGAACCTGAATGATACCCTGACCAAGTGTTTTGAAATAGCATGTCCGTTCCTTGGTAGAACGCAGATCTGCAGCGTCTTCGTAAAGAAACCAGAAAACTTCTAAACAGTTCACTTAAGACTAATTTGGCTGAATTTTCGAATATCCGAACTTTTGACGGCATGTGTAACTCGGCCAGACAACATGGCGTATACGAATCACTAGTTTTGTGGATAAAAGTAATGCTGGTAAATAGGACATTGATTTCGGATGCTGCTGCGGCCAATATGTGATCGGGAATGAGACAGGGGTTGCCCGCAGGATGCCGTTCTGTCTCCACTGCTATGGTGCATGTTGGTCGACTTACTGCTGAAAGCGCTTAAAAGTTATGACATCTATGCACAAGCATACGCTTATTATGTAGCAGTACGCAGAAAACCCTAGATGTGGGCGATGATTGATCCACTAGAAATGGGTTTTCGGTCAATCCTCTCAAAACTGTGGTTGTTCTCTTTACGAGAAGAATGAAGCTGTCTGGTTTGACTCATCTAGTGCTTAAAGGCATCGCAATCCAATTCTCCAAAGAAGCTAAGCATTTGGGTGTCATCCTGGATGACAAACTTCTATGGACATATTACGTCAAAAGACTCTAAGATGCTGTCGCCCTTCTAGCAGTGCAAAGAGGCTATCGACAAGACATGAGGAGAGTCCTCTGGATTTACATGGCTATAATAAGTCCAATTATATCCTATGCGTCCGTTGTCTGGTGGAATAAGCTCTAACGGAAGTTCGATGTTGCTGCTTTAACCAGACTCCAAACAACGGTCTGTCTCAGCTGCGTGGGGACTTTCCCTATCGCGCCTGGCTCTCCTCTAGATGCACTGATGAATCTCCATCCCCTTTATATTCATATGGGATGCATTCTCAAACCACAGAAAAAGAAGCGGTCTTTGGTACAACACGCACTGGAGCGTTGATGACCTGGCACGTCTTATGGACATACTCCTGCTGTGGAAAAAATACGAAATCAATTTTCCTTATTGCCAAGATTGGTTTCGGCTAGAAATTGAGCCAAGAAGGGAATGTAGTCGAGTCGTCATGGATGGCCCCATAACCGATATAGGATGGGGAGCTTGTGTTTCTCTAGAGGACGACAACGTTAGATTTCACTCTTCGTTATAGGGAAATTTTCTTCTGTCTTCCAACAGAAGATATACGCAATCCTGCGGGCAACGAACTATATTGTGAAGAACCTGTGGATGGGGCGAAGCATTTGCATCTGTAGCAACAGCCAAGCTGCGCTCAGAGCCTTCCTGAACCCTCTTACGACTTCCAAGCTAGTTCGAGAATGCAAGACGTCACTGGACGCATTCGGAAGGCTATATTCACTGAGTCTTATCCGGGAAACAGGACACAATGCGATCACGAGAAATGAAATCGCCAACGAGGCGAGGAGAGTTTTTCAGGATCCGAACATTGACAGTTGGGTTTCATATGAGCACAACTGCAAATGGCATGAGTCCCCATGCTGAAGGTAAACCAAACGAATGCTTCCCAAATGCTTCTAGGGGGTCAGCGCCCTGACGGGCCACTACACTTTTGTTAAACACTTAAATGTACTGCGCATAAGTTATACAACATCCTGCGACGCGCAAAATCCGTAGTTTCGAAAAGTGTCTTGAAAATAGTTGAACATTCAGATGGACTTTTCTGTCATCTTTTGAGGCAGCCCTTTTTTAATATCACTTTCTACATTCAAAACCTCTTCTTCATATTTATTCTGTGTATCCCTACAACATCGGCACATACGATTGGGTTAATTTTCACTGTTTTGTGGTTTTTTAGAAGAGAGCACCCATATGTGAACTTTTTTAAACATCTCTGATTCAGAAACGTGCATCATTGACGTCAAAATTAATGAAGCCAGGCTTTTGTCGAAGTGGCTGGGATTTGTACGAATAGGTGTGGTAATAACCGATGCTTTAGCTATGACAACACATCAATTGTGCTATTTAACCTCCTCGTGGTAGCCCCCGGATATTGGTTCCGCTCAACCGGATTTTACTTCCAACCTCATAAGCGTTAATTTGAATGTTAAACAGAAGAAAGTAGAAACACTATAATTGTCTGGTTTTGCCAAAGCTGTTAGATCTGTTGCAACATTTTGGCTTTTGTCCTTTGTTTTGCGAAGAGATGTCGGCCTACATTCGTATAAGATTCGATTGATGGAGGAACTAAAGCCAGTTGGCCATGACTTGTAACTTTAGTAGGCCAGTTAATAGACATAGTTGCCGATTCTGGAGTTAGCCAAATCAAGAAGAAACTTCTGAGACGCAAAAACGCGTGCTCTACAATTAAAGAAGTCATTAACCTACTTGTACTGAGGACTCGCTTCAACAACGGCATTATATGACGAAATACGAGTACATCCGTGGATTGGCCAACGAGATCGTGTGATTTGACGCTACTCGATTACTTCTAGTCTGGCTATGTATAGCTTTACTATATGCTACTATTCAAGCCCTAAAAGCCAATACTCAGCGCATTGTTGGATAGACTCCATCGTATTCTGGGTCTTTGAATTTTATTCCGCCTTGTCAAAATGTTCTGATTCTTCCTAGAAGATTAAATGATGAACAACATCCCACCGTCAGGTAGAATGAACCATTCAGTACGGCCATTTCCAAGCTTAAGACCAACAAAGCATGATTGGATACGGAGCGTACATCAACTCATCTCTAAGACCTAGGTCGACGAAAGTATGCATTATGGAGTATGAAGGGAGATCCCCTGAACTGCACCAACTACAGGCAAATAAGTCTCCTCAACATCGCATATAAAACTCTGTCTACCGTCTTATCAGACCCTTCGAAAACAGTCTGACCTGTCCCTATCCGTGAGGTCTTAGACCATGAAAGTTCACCATGGATTATGTTTTCACTTTACGGCAGGTCTTGGAAAAAATTCAGGAGTTCCAAGTGTATACACTCGACCTCTTATTCAATTTCAAAGCCTCATACAACAACATCTATAGAGATGAACTACATCATGACTCATTTAGGCATTTCAACCAAGTTCATGCGACTATGCAGATTGCTGATGGAAAATGCACGCTGGTCCGTCAAGGTTGGTAATAACAAAACCAAGACTTTCAATGTCACAAAAAGGACTGTCAGCATTGTTTTTGAAAGAATTGTACGAAACTCACAAGTCAAGTCCAGGCGCACCATCTTTCAAAAGTCTTTTCAGTTACTCGTATATGCAGACGATATTGACATAATGGGAAGAACACTGTGAGCTATGAGTGAAGCGTTTGCGACTTTTGGAGCAGAAGCGGCATTGATGGGTTTAGTGGTAATCGAAGGAAAAACAAAATATAGGCTATCAACTAAGAGGGACACGCAACATCGACTAAGACAAAACGTCACTATAGGCGGCTACAACTTTGAGATGCTAAGATACTTTATCTAACTCGGCTCTTTTATCTACACCGACAACGACACCAGCGCAGAAATCCTGCAAAACATCACTATTGCAATCGCGGCTTTTTAAGACACTAATAAAGCAGTCCTGCTTTACGGCATGGAATTTTGGACACTGACGAAAGCGGATGAAAATTCCTTCTGACACATCGAGAGGAAAGTTCTACGCATAATATTCTGTCCCGTTTACATCAATGGAGAAGGGAGGATATGTTTCAACAGCGAACTACACGAGTTGTACAGCAATGCTGACCTCATCAGAAAAAATCGGATAAGGCTAGGTCATCTTGAGCGCATAGACACTAGTGTCAAGGCCCGGAAAGTTTTCAACTCCAACCCAGAAAGACAACGCAGTAGAAGACGACCTCATCTTGGGCACAACTGGAAACAGCTGGCAAAAGATCACGCTAGCTTGAGGGACATGTTATCTGAGGTTCTGGTTCACCCCGGACTGTACCACCATCTAAGTAAGAAAGTAAGTATGGCCAAGATTTATGCCGCTACTGTTCCAGGCTATCAATATCTCTAAGTCCTCTACATAAGTAAGTCGTGTTTTCCGTGTTTTTAGTTTGAGCTTATACGAGTCTCAGTCTGTGGATCTTGGCATTCTGCAATGTTTATAGAGTGTAATACCTAGTGGCGATGTTCAAACATTGAGGCTTATGTTCATACATACTAATTGGGGAACAGAGGGAGAGATCTAAGATTAAGTGTTTCCAAATTGTTATAAAATAATACAACCTTACTGTCATAAGATTAGAGTTCGCCCAGGTTGTGTCATGAGCGTTCTACGGAATGATGACGCGGAAACTTTTGTCCCTTAAGACAGGGGAATTTGTAATAATTACAAACTTACCCTGAGCATAACGTTGGAAAGCGTTCATTTGTCTTCCGCTCGCTCATTCTTTTCTCAGACATAGGCAATTAATTTGAAAAACTTTAATCCGATTTAAAAACTCTGCCTTTCTTCATGGAGATACCACTTTCAATGAATTTGTAATATAATCTTCCGCTCCGAGTTTCAATATAAGAATATGCGAAAGTCCTTTACAGCGTTATGAAAAAAATAAACGCTTCCAAGACACCCACAGTCAAAGCATATACTCTAAAATGTAAAACAAAGGCTCCACCTCTCCCACCGTATGCCGGGACTGAGTAAATCAGTTTTTAGTGAACTACACAGAAGTGGCATCCCTGTCGGGTGTACTGCTAGTAGTTCTTTGCAATTTTGTACTTAAATTGTTTCTGTATGTTACCTTTAAGCCAGAGTATGTATCACTAGACTCTTATGTTTACCAGCGGTGGGGTCTGGCTTATTAGGTTCAGTTAACATCCTTACTTCGTTAATGTGGTACTCGTATTATATTTACTGTTGCTTTATCTGTCCGGACGCACTTGTCTTGGGTGTCCTGTTGATTGGCTTTTCAAAATCTCTCCCCTTGGGTTTGTTGTTTGTCTTGCTGTCTTCATTTGGAGTATTTGTAGGTGACTTTTCCGGGAATTTTTAATTCAGTAGTAGACAATGGCATTAGAGGATTGACTCTGGGTCGATATGGAAATTAATATATTCACTTCTATTGTATTGGTTGTGAATATTTGAAAAAAACATTTTTAAGTCCTTTATAAGGAATTGATAATGAGGGAACAAATTACTTTTTAGGATGGATTTCACAAATTGACTTTGAGTGGCTCGTTTTTTTGTTTTTTTGTTTCATTTAAAATGCATTTTTTTAATTTTCAATGGTAGTCAAGCGTTTTATGAATACACAAGCGTCGACATTTGAGCCTTTGCCCATCAACTCCTACTCTCACCTCCACGTGATGAGGCCTGAAGGTAGGGTACACAACCCCTGCGAGACGTCAATGCTGACGGCGGTTGACGTGAATAGACCAAAAGCGGCTCTCGTAACCTTAGAAAGGCTACTGGCAACGTGCTTTTTAGCCCAACCCTTTGTCCAGAGGTTTTATTAGAAACTTTACTCTCCAGGTTGGATGTGCGCGTGGTAGCTTCCCTACTGTGGAAACGTTAAAAGTACAATAGTTGTTTCGCTCCATAGGTGGTTTCCAACGTTTAATGGGGAGACTAGATTATTAGTGTATTTTAACTTGTTGTTGTGTTCTCAGCAGCAACTCATTTTACATGATTTAATTGTTAGACACGGTCCTGACACCCCACTTGGGATTCAATACACTACCACTGCAGTCACGAAGACCCGAGCCAACATCGACTCGGGTTATTAAATTTTTCCAGAGAGGGAACGAATGCGGATATCACAAGCACAACGGCATCAAGAAAGACCACAAAAGTTCAACGTTGAAAAGATGCAATCATAAGAGACCTAGCCCCCATACACAAACCGTAGAACACTAATGGGAATATTATCAACGAGCCATCAGAGCAGCTGCTACCACCGATGGCTAGGCGCACGTCACGGTTGACAGTTAAAATTCGAGGGAGTTAAGGAGTGCGTACTGCCTTGACTTCGAAGTTAAAAGCAACAACGACATCAATGGAGAAATCAGATGCGGAATTATTCTTTCTAATCTCTATTTCTTGGGACTCAGGAGGCAACTGAGGAACAGAGCCCTCTTTCGTAAAACCAAACTGGTTTTATGCAAAACCCTTATCATTCTACTTCGACTCCATGGCGCTGAGGCCTAAACCATGTTGACAGCGGATGAAGACACACTTGGTCGCTTCGAGAGATACTGCACGTGATTTTTGGTTCTGTTTGTATTAACAGAGAATGAAAGAGCAGGTTCCACCACGAACTACAATATATGGGCTGAACAGCAACATAGGTCTAGTCAGACGTCTACAAATCCAACGTCAGAGATGGCTGAGCCCTGTTGAGCAAATGAACGTCACAGTTCCATCCCCGAGGGACGACGCAGTAGAGGGAACCTCAGCCAATCTGGAGTGCTTTACTAAAGGAGCGGCTTGTTGGTTGAAGAAATGAACCATATGTTAGATATACTTGAAAATGTTATAAGCCCTAGCTAAGCTAAGTTAAATATTTAACAAACCGACTTTGCACAAAAATGGGGATACTCCGAACTGGAAACGACGACGGATTTTTCTCGAGCGACGTGGAAAGTAAGCGGCACTGCTAGCTTAGCATACCACTGGCCTTTTACACACAAATGCAGGAACTCGACTAGGGGAACAAAGCCGTTGATTGGCAACTTTCACTCATCACAATATCTCTTAATCTTACTTAAGTGATTTTGTGAGAGTATGCTCTTGACCTTGATCTTTGGATCTGAAGTGTATGAGATCAAGTCGTTTGCGTACGTTCCATTGTTCCATGGGATGTCTAATACCAGTTTAGATGCAGTCGTTCATAGACCTCGACAGAGGATAGACGTGCTGACGTGTTTCGGCTTTTCCATAAGTAAATAGTGATTCAGTTTCATTTTAAAGACAATTAGTTGCGATCTAGTTAATTCACTCGGTAGCCCAGCGTCAGTCGACGAAGCGTGGGATACGGGTTCGATCCCGGGCTATAAGCTTGGAACTTTTCTTTTTTTTTTGCTGTTCTTAAATTGTGATACATAGTGTTATCAAAACAAAACCCAAGGGAATAATAAAATCACGTGAAATCACGAGAGTTGCAAAAGGCAACAGTACTATTGCCAGTGCCGTGGCGAAAGCCATTAAGAGGCGGAGGATTTTAAAAACCACTCCTACGAGTAATTTAACAAAAATGGAAATGGGTGCTGCTTTGGCAGCTGAAACGGTAAAGACTATACAGCAATTTAAAAAACAATCAGATGATGCGTCAATGTACATCTCTGATGAGGTGTATTATAAGGGGAGCAACAATAACTTTGCCTCTCTAGCGGCATCTGAGTCTGAAAACGAGGATGAAGAAATAAAAGATATTAACAGCAGCATACAAAAGCTGAATGAAAAAGTGCTTGCTATTAAGCAAAGACAAACCGCACGCAGGCAGAGGCAGCAACTAGAAGTAGAAAGCTCCCAACAAGAGCAGAAACAACAAAACAAGCAGCAGCAGAAACAACAACTGCAGCAGCAGAAACCACAGCAACAGCTGCAAAAACAACAACAGCTGAAACCACTGCAGCTGAAAAAACAGCAGCACCAACAACAACAGCAGCAGCTGCAACAACGAGAGCAGCAGCAGAAGAAGAAGAAGGAGAAGGAGAGGTAAATGCAACCAAGGACCTTTGTAAGTTGGCCATTGGTAATAATATTATGAGATTGGGGAACGATCGCCATGCCATCCACTGTAATACAGTGAAGGGCTAAGCGAAAGTGAAAGAGCTCCTAAAGAAAACGACCACGGAGCACTATTCATTCACGCCGAAGTGTGAAAAGCGGCAATCGATGCTGCTGAAGGGGTTGGAATTGTCTTCTGATCCCGAGGAGATTCTAGCACTGCTCAAAGAAAAGGGTGCGAAGGACTCAAGTTTGTGGGGGTAAAGCCATTTACCACATCTAGAGCCAGGCGGGAGAAACGGAGTCTGCCCTTCTTCCTGGTGCACCTCAGTCCCGAAAGCCGTCTGGATAGTCTAAGGAGTATCAATGTCCTAAACTACCAGGTGGTTCAGTGGGAAAAATTAAAAAGGAGCGAAGGCGTTATACAATGCGTTCGCTGCCAGAAGTTCGGGCACGCCGCGTCGATCTACCAAATGCAGCCTCGATGCGTGAAGTGCGCTAAGAACCACAGTTCCGAGGAGTGTGCTCTGGGTGTTGACGGATCATCCGATAGGTCGCAGCTCTCGTGAGTGTTATGTGGAAACGTGGGACACACCGCAAACTATCGGGGTTGTCCTAAGTTCGCTGACATTAAAAAAGCAAAACTGGCTCGGCAGCAGAAGGTGGAGGTCAAACGTTCATCTGTTAGGTTTCAAACACCAACAGTCACGTCCCAATTTTCGTACGCCCAAATGGCGTCAGGTAGGGGAGCTACGGTACAACAAGCGACTGTTGCTTCTCCGGCGCCAATGCCGAGAACAACGGAAGCTGCACCTAACATGCTGGCAATCTTGCTCGCAATCCAAGGGCAGATGGCTCAGCTGCAAAAGCAGGTGCAAGAACAGGCCAAACGGGTGGACCAGATCTACGCGCTGCTGACGGGCCTAACGCAACACATGTCGTAATGGGTACGCACATGGTGGAGCAAACTTTGAAGGTCCTTGCGGTGAATGTTAATTCACTGATTAGGATCGAACGAAGAGCCGCGATATTTAAATTGCTACAAGACCAAACTCCGGATGTGCTTTTTGCTAGCGAAACCAAGCTAACCGATAATCACGAACTGGAGTATAATAACTATATTGTTAGAAGAAGAAACCGGCCCAGATCCAAACGTGGAGGCGGTGTAGCGATCTTCATTAAAGAAGCTATAAAATTTCACAGAGTGTACAAGGGAGTGTTGCGCAGGTTCCGGGTGCTGGAAGCAGTCGTCGTTTACATCCCGGTCCGCAGTGGAAAGCGGCTGTACTTGGCCTATGTTTATGCACCTGAGACTTCACAATCCACCCTATTCATTACAGAGCTCGGCACGCTTTTTCGACGTCTGAGGCTGGAATCGGGGGAAAATTATTTTATAATCGGCGGGGATTTCAGAGATTAGACACAGAGATTGGGGAAATAATTTGCTAAATACTAGAGGGAACCTACTACTCGATTTGTGGGGTCAGCACGAGGTCATGTACAGACTCGGTCTTAAAGCGACGGATAACCCGTCGTTTCCCAGAGGCGGGTCTTATTTGGATCTACTGCTGTACGACGAACGTATACGACTGACAGGTACGAACTTACAAACGCTAAACAGTCTGCGCACATTCGTGTATGACAGCGACCATTGCGGTTTTAGCACCGAAATTACAGTTCGCAACGAAATTGCGGAATTGGAAGAGTTTGTCCAAAGATATTCTTACAACTACAGTAAGACTCGATGGACATGCTTCTCCGCAACCTTGACAAGAGCACTCTCCTCGAACACGCTCCACCCACCGTCCGATAGAAATTTGTCAAACGAGGAGATCGACAAGTACCTAAACCGAATGGACGAGACAATTGAACAAACTATGGACGCCACAATACCGCGGTATCGACGTACGACTAACGAAGATCTGTTCCGCAATCCTACTATTAACGCACTACACCGACAGAAAAGTAGACCTCTGTCAAGACTTAAAAACTTGTACAGACAGTTAACTGACCGACAAGACCCGGAGATTAGGACACTGAAGTCGTCAATTAAAACTCTTCAAACGTTAATAAAAGAGAATTACAGAATTTCTGTAAGTTCATATTGGAACAACAACAACTATTTCGGAGAAAAAATCAAAACGACCTTCAGTGTCTTAAAATAAACCGGACAACAGACAACGAACTTTTAATGACAATAGCAGGTATTGATCCAAATGAGGCCGCTGATGAGGACGACTTCTTGGTGATCGAGGATCCACAGGAGAAGTTTGAGGCCATAGGGGCGACTTTCCAGGAAGTATACAAGGCCACTGATACCATTGGCCCTAATTATGACCTGGACAGTCGCGTCATGGTGTACGACTTCTGCATTCGAAATTAAATAGGGAACTAGTGATCCGGGGGTTCTGGTTTCACCCGGTTCACCGAAGGAAATATGGCAAATAATGTCATTGCCAGAGAGGGTGAGCTACCCCCTCATGGAAGAACTCCATGAGATCTTCGACACAATCAGGGCTAAGAAATCAGTGGGGACCGATGGTATTCCGAACATTGTGCTCCGACATCTTCCTCTAAAAGCGGTGGACATATACACCACCCTGTTTAATAATGCAATGAATAATCCACATTATCCAGCGCATTGGAAAACGGCGGTGGTTCAACCTATCCCCAAAAAGGGAAAGGATATATCCAATCCGGCGAATCTCCGGTCTATAAGTCTCCTTCCGAATATCAGTAAGGTGTTTGAAAAAGTAATCAATAGAGCTCTGACTAGCTGGGTTGAGGACAAACATATAGTCACAGATAATCAATTCGGTTTTAAGGCGGGACATGATATCTCATATGGTTTCCGATATCTAATGGAATAAAGGCAAAAAACAATGTACTGGTGCCTGCCTTGTTGACTTGGAGCAGGCCTTCGACACCGTATGGTTAGAGGGTCTTTTCTATAAGCTGACTGGGTTGGGGATCAGTAAACCACTCTTGTACATTCTTTATAATATGCTAACCAACAGACAGTTCATCGTGAAAAATGGTGATGTGACTTCTGTTGGAATATTTCAAATTAAAAATGGTCTTCAGCAAGGCGCGGTCAATTCGCCAATCCTATTCAACATTTTTACAAGCGACTTGATAGGTTCACTTCCCCATACTATTGCGTACGCAGACGATTTGATAGCGTACAGAACAGGTCCAAAAATCGAGGTCATTAATACTCTCTTGCAGAGTAACTTCGATAAGATAAGACGATTTTGCGATGACTGGAAGTTGAAAATCAACTTTCAGAAGTCGGAAACTATTCTCTTTAGGAAGCCGTTGTCTGGAGCCTCTAGGGACCTCTAAGGACTCTTGCCTGTCGAAATGTAGTCAGATACCTTGGGATCTGGCTAGATCAGTTTCTGTATTTTAACAAAAAGGTGCTCTGGCCAGAGCTAGAGGTGCTTTTGCCCTAACAAAGAGACTGTTTTATAGCAGCCAACTCGATGCGAGGGCAAAGGTGGCAGATTACTTTATCAGCCCCTTGCTGGTATTTGGTTGTCCCGTGTGGTTCAATGTACGAGAAAAGATTCGGGTATTTGAGAGGGCTTGCCTTTGCTTGTACAGAACACCAGAGTTAGAGTACAAAAAATTTTATCCTAATGGTCCTTTACAACAGGGTGAATCTAATACGAGTGGACAACTTCGTAATTAAGCTGACTCGAAGGCACATTGCAAGAGCAATGACCTCGACGAATAACCTGATATCTGGAGCTTACTACCCCAATTATCTTTACCACGAGAGTGTGCGCTGTGACGGCTTCGTTCCACCAGAAGCATTCCTCTACCTTGATCAGATCCAGGATAGATCAGCGGTCCCGTTAATCTTCCATGTCGATCGGACAGTTGGGGACATGCGACTCAACTACGGCAGAGACGTCGCACACGGCAGTGAATGATGTAGAAGATGTTTCGTCGTCGTTTCCGTCAACGGACCAGCGTCACTAATGAGGCAGAGCTGACCAAGCTATTTGCTTGTAAATAGCGATGGCCAGCTTACATAGGTTTAGCTTAGCGTCTAAGAAACATATATATATATCAGTATATACAAAGGTGTATACTAATATATGTCTATTATTGTGTATAATGTCTATGTGTATGTAGGTTAGGTAGACTAAGGTTTATTTTAAGTTAGATATTAAATTTTTATAAAAAAATAAAACAATGTCCATATACTAAGTTTTGTTAACAAACCAGTTTAGATTCGCATGTGGGATATCAAACCCAGCCTTGAAACTGAATTGGTTATCCGGAACTATATTAATGTCTTAAACCAATTTAGTCAGAACTCTACTGGTTACTTTTCGAGGTTTTTATCTGGAACTACTCGTATTATATAGTTCTGTCCTAAACCCACTTAGCCAAGACTCTATTGATCGCTTTTTTGAGTACATTTCTGATATTTAGAAGAATTAGGTGGGAATTAGGTGCACCACTGTTGTCTTCAATATTCTGGATAATACCGTCAGTAGCAGGATATATCGAACCACAATATTTGGTAGATCAAGGGGTCCCATTCATTTCTTACTGAATCACATGAAGCTCTTCCTTCTAAATGACAAGGCTTAGCTCCCTCTTGTCGTTGTCAATGGCATTTGTCATACATATTTATGTAATTAGGCTTAGTAAAACTTGAGTTACCGAATCGCCAGTTCTCAAAACGCTTTCGAAGGCATAAATTGTGCAAATGGATTCAATTTTTCAAGTTAAGGTTCCGGGTCAATGGCATCATTCGTTTTGAATACTTACTGGAAAATCGCTCCTATGCCCTATACGTTCTGCTATACGATAAAAAGTAATGGTCATCACCGGCAACTTCTCCTGGGCTACACCAACTACGAGTATTAGCAACTACGATTGTCCGTCGTTCGGGCAATCTTTAGACATGGAAGGTCGTTTTGTAGAAAAATATTTGGGTTGCCGGTGCCTACAGCCAGAGTTTTATTGTTAAAATATGAACTTACTGCAGTTTTGTCTGACAATGACCTCCCGTCATGTAGTAGTAGTCAGTAAACTGATTGTATCCTAAGCTGCCATAGAAGTCTACTTTTATGTTGGTATTGTGCGTTAATAGTTGCGTTGGGGATTGTGTCGTCGGTATCAGTCTGTCGATATCAAGATATCGTACTATACATCCTCCATTCTATAGTGTCGTCCATACCTTTTAGGTACCTGCAAATCTTCTCGTGTGACAGATTCCTATTAAAAGGCAGGTGGAGCTAGTTTGAAGAGAGTGCTCTCGTCAGTATGCTCCAATTAAATTTCGTTGGGAGCAATTATTTCAGTACTTAGACCATAATAGTCACTACACTATCATATACGAGCGTACGAAGAGTTTGTAGTATGTTGGCCCGTGCGCTTTAGCTATGTCCGCTTCAATTTTCTATTGTCATCGCGGTCTTCACCAATTACGTGGATTTAGCTTACCAAATTCCATCAAACCACAATCCCTGTTCTAATCCAAAGTCCAATCGCGTGTGTTTTAAATTCCACTCCAATTCCGTGCCAAACAGTACAGCTATTCGGCTTTTAACGAGTTCGATGTGCTGGTTGACTCCATTTCAAACGAATGCCAGACGTTGATAGTCATGTCGCCAAGAACTTTTTTTTTTTGTCTGATAAGTATACCCCTAAGCTCGTCGTACCCCCAGTAGGTTAGATACATTCTGGTTCATCCTCCCTCCCAACCCTCATTCGCAGCCAACTTAACGCTTCAAAATTGTGCCAAGGGTCTACCACAATTAAGCGCGTCGAATTTTTAAAAGATACCAATTTATCGTACCAGCAGAATGGTTTTTGTAGCAACAGGTCAACTGGTGATTTGATGGGATTTCTCACCGAAGGGTAAAATCAAAGTCTGCAGAAATCTAACAGAGTTTGGCATCAGGGATGGGGTCATGTAACTTTGTTTCGACTTCAAGTCGTAACAAAATTAGAAGTCGTTTCAATATCAAATTCGGTGTCATGTATCACCTTCGAATTACGTCAGCGCGATCTGGCAGGCAGTAAGCTGACTTCTAAACATATTTTTGTTGTTGGACATACTGACAAGTCGACTGTCAAAACAAGTCGAAACAAAGTTACATGACGTCGACTTCGAAAATTGCTGGTCCTTTCAAAATACATGGGACCTACCCAGGTTCTTTTGTCGGAAGTGCATACACTTAGGATCGATGAATCTCTTCTTCGTTAAATAAGAAATTACCTGTTGCCCTGACAGCTTTAATCACAACAATTTTTTTCCATATGGCCAAATGACAACAGCTCATCGAGGAAAGAAAATTGACCTACAGGAAAAACATTTCAGAAGCTGTTAGAAAGCTGGAATCGCCAAACCAAGGATGGGTATCAGATGATAGCTTCTACAGTGAGCGCGCAATCCCGCTTAAGTCAATCTTCACGTACGTCATACACAGACGAGGTAGCCGTTGTCACGTTTCTTTTTAATGAGCTTGACATTTAACCACATTTTACTGGGCTCCTGGTCACTCTGACTATCTGCACATCTGTGGGTCAATTAACTTCTAAAATAAGCCTCCAATAGTATTGCATATCTTGACAACATCAATACGTCCACATCCTTTGCTAAATATCTAGACAACAATTTGTGGTTGAATAAAGCAAATGTCAATTAACAAAAACAGTTATTTGTTAAGCAAACCAAAATAAATGTAAAGACTTTCCCGAACTGTGTAACTATATTTTGTTGTGGTTTTGCGGTTTTTAAAATGAATATTGACAGGAACATACACATGCCAACCAAGCTATGACTATGTAAAATCCAGTAACCGTAACGAGATACATTTTGTGGTGATTTGCTTCGGACTTTGTAGATTAGCAGCGTATGCATCACTCTTGTGTTGGATGATTAAGTCAATAATCATAATTATAATTATACATTTTTTTTTATATTATTTTTTGCCTTCTAGTAACTTCACAACGAAGCTACTTGTGGCATGTACATAAAAGTGGCGCAACAACAGTTGGTCAACTAAGTGTTTCAAGGCCAAAAGTGTGAACATTTTGGAACATGTCTTTGACCATATGAGTTAGAAATGGAAAAAGGTGGGGATCGTAACTTGAACTTTGGATCCTGTCTAATACTCTAAATACGAGTACAAGGAAGAATTAAAAAAAAAACAAAAAAAACCTCCTTATTGCAAGGTACTAGACAGTTTAACAGACAGTTTATCCCATCTAGGGATAGGTATTCAACCAGACGTATTTTCCCTTAGAGCTTAAGGGGAAAAGTTGTCTCGAAAATTAAGTTCATAGCGCTGAAATTTTGAATTCACCTTCTTTACAGTCATTCGAAGGATTCAGAGGGTAGAGTCGAAAGCTTTTCCTCACACTCTTAAATTTCATCTCGAGGAACATGTTGTTGGTGAAGGTGCTCGTGCTAACGTAATGACCCGGCAATAAGGTAGCGCCTTCAGTGGAGTTTGTACACCCGATTATGTAGCCCAATTAAATGGCAGAAAAAGAATTATTGTATTCGTTAAAGGCGCATACTACTAAATACTTCTATCTTCTACTTCTTGAAATGAGCTGGAAACGTGAGCCCAGTGTGAGTAGAATGCTTACACCAGCAATGCAAAAAAGTCTCATATAAAAAAATCTATACAGTCCTCAGGACATGGCGCTCAGATCCCAAAATAAAGTCAGAAAGATCGCCATTATGCAGAGTTAATCTTCAATTAATGCCGGTGCTGATGCTGCCTTTACCCAACGCTTAATACCGACATCAAAGTCATGCGACAATGCTGCGCTTATACACGACTTTGGAGATCGAAATAATAAGATCAAGCTAATTTTTATTTTGAGAAGTCTCTCCTATAAAAGATCGAAATATTCGGTGAAACCAGCATGCTGGTTATACTTCTCAAAAGGGGCGAATAAGCCAGACAGGAAAAACTCAGAAGATCTATGGACCCTATTCTGAGTCGAAAACAGAGATTGCTATCTTACTTACTTACCAAGTAGCCAGTTCAGAACCGACTATCAACCAGCTCCTATTGTCGAAGCTGAATAAGATCAACCCCGTATGTGATGGCAGCGCTAAACAGGTGCTACCACCGGTTTCCTGCCTATACTGCTATGGTACATGCTAGTCATCTCTCTCACTGCTTAACGCTGTCAATGGTTCTAACGAATACGTTCCGGTATATGCAGATGATGTGGCTGTAATGTCAGTTGGATCATGCTAACACACTGTCTGTAAACTGATGCACTTGAAATGAGTTTTAAATCAATCCTCTAAAAACGGACGTCGTTCACCTTTCGAGAAGGAGAAAGCTGATCAAGCCTGATTGCTTAAAGGCATCAACATCCGTTTAAGTGTTTTTCTGGTTCAAAAATTATTTCTACCATGTCACGGCGTATACCTCCAAAATACTGGCTTTATAATAGTGTAAGAAGCGTTCGACAGCACATGGGGCTTTAATAAAAACAACGAACAACTACATTCTGTTCGTCGGTTATCTAAAAAAAAAAGCTTCATAAAAACACGTCACTGTTGCTCTTACCAGACTCCAAAGAATGGTCTCTTTCCTGTCTTTGCCCGGGGTGTAATCTCTGTCCTCTTCCTTCCGTTTCCGTTTAAAAAGAAGTGGTCTTTGGAACAACATGTATTGAACTTTTGATGACCTTGGGTGCCACCTGATCGACTGTTATTTGACTCTGGTCTTCACGGACGTCTCCAAAAACTAATTTGGGATGCGACGTTGATGTCTTTTTGGAGGACGAAAACTTCAGATTTCACTTATCGTTAAGAAAACTCGCGTCTGTCTTTCAAGCGGAGATATTCGCAAATTTGATGGCCCTGTACGAGTACTATGTTATATATTGAAAAATTAATAAGGGGGGCGAATGATCTGCACCTGTAGTGGCAGCCATGACACCACCTCTGGCAACGGACTTAGGCTTATTGAATTTGCGCCGGGACGAAATATTACTACAGCAAGCACACGGTTACCATATCTCAATTTATAAAAGCAAACAAGGTGGCCTCCGGATCATAGAGCCCTAAATCAAATTGATCATTTTGCGATAGACGTAGGGAATGCTTCCAGTATTCTGACTCATATCACCACCTTGTTGGAGCCAAGGTGCGAATGCGGATTTCCCAAGCGCCACAAAAAGCGCTGCAATCGCAAGAGACCGCTGGAATCTTCGCCAGAAATCTCTCAACAACTCGCAGGGGCGTCTCTACCCCACTGTGCTGGGTTTGTCCCGACCACCACTAAGAAATCCCTGGTTGGATGAAGAATGCCGCCAAGCACATGCAGCGGAAAGAACATCGGCTTATCCAGAAGAAGAAATAAGAACACGAGAAGCGCCCTATCGAAGATATTGGTTTGGGTACTCTAGGAACAACGTACGGAAGTAAAAAGAAAAAAAGGTAAAAGGAGCATTTCAAAGCAAGAAGCCTATAGAGATGAAGAAGGAAACCTTGTAGTGGAGACACAGTCGGTGCTAAGTACAATATATGAATAAACATTTTCTGCAAATGATACTCGTATAAGGGCCAAGAAGCTCAACATCTCGCAGTCAGATCGAAAAACAGCCGTCCACCTGACCACAACGAAGTAACGATAGCAATATCCAGGCTCCAATCCAACAAAGCAACTGGATCTGATGGCTTACCGGCCGAGGTATTCAAAGCTGATGGAAATTACTTTTTGAAGAGCATGCACCAACTCATTTCTCAGATCTGATCAGAAGAGTGTATGCCTGATGAATGGAATCTCAGCACCATATTCCCGATCCACAAAAAAGGAGACCCCTCGAACTGCGGATACAACATCTTATCTGCCATATTGTGTGAACGTCTAAAACCCTGCACCAACAACCTGATTGATCTCTATCAATGCGGTTTCAGACCAAGAAATTCCGCAATCCTGGGAAAAACTCAGCAAGTTCAAATCGATACCCACCATCTTTTCATCGATTTGAAGGCCGCATATAACAGCATTTACAGCATTTAGTTTTGTCAACCCTGCCAAGCTCGTCCATTTGTGCAGAATGACGAATGAGAACGCTCACTGCTCCGTCAAAGCCGGTAGTGATTTAACCGAGACCTTTGATGTCAAAAAAGGTTTTAGACAAGGTGACGCGCCGTCATGTGGCTTCTTTAACATCATACTTGAAAGAATTGTGCGCAACTCACAAGCGAAAACTAAAGGCATAACCTTTCAAAAGTCTGTGCAACTACTAGCGTAAGCAGATGATATCGACATAATTGGGAGAACACAGCGGGCTGTCACCGGTGCGTTCACTAGTATTGAAGCGAAAGCTGCCAAAATGGGTTTAGCGATAAATGTGGCCAAAACCAAGTACATATATGCTGTCAACAAGGAGAGACACACAACACCGACGAATGGGACAGAAGGTCACAATCGACAGCTATAATTTCGAGGTAGTACAGGACTTTGTCTACCTCAGCTCTCCTATAAATTCTGAAAACAACACCTCAGCAGAAATAAAACAAAACATCACTCTTACCAATCGCTATTTCTGTGGGGTGAGAAGGCAATTGAGTAGTAAGGGCTGAGCTTGGGAGAAGATTCAATGACAAACTATACGAGCTATATAGCGACATTAACCTAGTCAGAAAACTACGCATTATTCGCCTGAGATGGCTAGCACATGTAGAGGGAATGGACACCAATGCTCCGGCATACAGAGTCTTCAAAGCAGTTAGCTAAAGACTGGACTAACTCTCACCACTTCCTAGACAGTTCGAGATGGCAAGGTTTCTCTGAACGCATTCGGAAGCGGAATTCACTGAGTGTTGCTTGGGTCCCAGTGGTGATCGCTCATGAACCTGCCAGGCAAGGTGAAGAAGAGGGTTTCGCAGGAATCGAACCTGGGTTCCTAGGTTCGGACTTCCATTGATAGTTGAGTTTCGTATGAGCAATCCTGTGAATACCATAGCTCTCAAGGCAGATCAAATGAATGTTTCCCGACGTTTTTAAAGGGTTGCCAACTTTCCTGCTGTCCCACTTAGTTGACCTTGACTGTTTATTGGCATCATAAAGGGGCACTACGCTTTTGCTAAGCACCTTGGTGTACTAGACATAAGTGACACAGTATCCTTTGACGCTTAATGTGAGAGTGATAACGCCACGTCGAAGCACTATCTCTGTGAGTGTCCGGCCTACACTCGCATCAACATGTATGTAGCTACTTACCGCTGATCTGTCGGATGCTGGTACTATAGCATTTACCCACTTTCAAGAAACGACTGAGAAATTCCAATAAAAGGAACATAAATTGTTTTCCAATAGGGACTTGACAACTTTGAATTTAATTTGTGAACGCACTCTTTCACTAATCATCAATTGTCACTGTCAATTTATTCAGTAAACTCAACATTTTCATCATGGTAAAGTACACGAACGAGCAACGTCTGCAAATTATAAAAATTTTCCACCGAAATTCGGAGTCGGTGACTGCAACTTTAAGAGCGTTAACTTCAATTTTCGGTCGTAATTCTCGCCCTAGTAGACAGGCAATAACAAGTTTAGTGCAAAAATTTGAGTGTACATATTCGTTTGTGGCCACATTATGGCGTATTTTGTGTAAGGATCTTGGTTTACACCCATACAAGATCAAGCGTGGGGTGGCCGTGGTGTAGTGGTAGTAGCAAACGCTTCTCACTCGGAGGGTCCAGGTTCGAATCCTGTCCATGGCAAAATCAGTTTTTCATTGTATAATTAGAACTCAGACAAAAAAATTCTGCGTGTGAAGGCATAACACTGACACGTAGATTTGGCTGTTATAAGAGTTTTAAGCAATGAACAAAATACTGGGAATTATATCTCGAATCACTCTGAGTGAAGAAAAACTCTCCGTCCTATTCGGACTCCCACCCCTGGTGAGCAAACATAGAAACCAAACACACCTGAGTTTCAAACCACTACAAAAACAATTTTCCTTTCTCCTCCTTCTATCTTTCCGCCCGCGCCCTGGCAACAGTAAAAGGGTATCAACCCCTTAGGCGCGCGTAAATTATAAAAAAAAAAAAAAAAAGCTGACTCAAGAATTGAAGCCGATGGACCATTTGAAGCGACGTACGTTCTCCGATTGGGTTCATCTTCAGTGCCGAAGCTCATTAAGCAAAATATGCGTTATTGGTCGGGTGAAAATCCACATGTGCTTCATGAATCACCACTTCATTGACAAAAAATAACTGTTTGGTGCGGTTTGCATGCCGGCGGCGTTATTGAGCCATATTTTTTCGTCGACGATAACAATCGTCACGTTACTGGGAATGGTGAGCGTTATCGCCGTGTGATCACCGATTATTTTTGGCCCAAATTGAAAGATTTGTGGTTTCAACAGGATGGTGCCACACAGCACACGCTACAATCGATTTATTGAAAAGTAAGTGTGGTGAGCGTGATATCTCAAGACATGGGCCAGTCGATTGGCCGTCTCGTTCGTTCGGCCTTTTCGGCCGAAATGTGTGGCCGAGTCGTTGAAAATTGGTTCCAACGAATCGACCGCTGCAAACGTGCCCGCGGTGGCCATATGAACGAAGTCGAGTTCCATTCATAAATGTTTTGATTGTACTTCAAGCCGACAATAAAGTTTTTGAAATACCTATCTCAAATGGTTTGCGTTTTATTTAAAAAAAATTTGTCAAGTCCTTATTGGAAAACGCGATACAAGGAGTACCTACGATTTTTTTTTTTTTTTGGTTTCTCGTATCTACACCATCGACACGAAATACAAAAAAGAAAATCGAGGAAAACGATTACCAGTATAATCGGATTGCAATCAGGTTCTAATTATTTTTGAACGATGCCATCATCGAATTCGAAGTAAACTGAAATACGACACTGACAAGATGTTAACACTTCTCAATATCCTTAACGAAATTGTTCAAATGAATTTCGACCATAATTACCATTACGAAACGAAGATACAATTTCAAATATCAATAAAAAAAAAGACATCAATTTAATGTCCGGTAAATGAATCGATAGAGAGATTCTGAGCAGCCTCATTTCCCGGGAAAAGTTCTAATAATCCCTGATTGAGACAGATCTCAATTTGCTCCGGATTTCTCCCTATTTCAGGAGTCGCATCAAACCCTATTCAATGTCAATGCCCTTACTAAGCGTAGGTAGGCGAAGTCCCGGTAGATATACATACATATGCCTGTATGTACGAAGCAAACCAATCTACTCATCCATCGAGAAGAAAACAAAAAAAAAAAACAATTATGAAACAAACTATGTACGTATCTACAAGAGATTAAATTTACATACTGCCATACAGGCGGATATTTTTACATGTGTGGAATATGTGCATGTACCTGTCGATATGTGTCAACAAGTAGCACCAAATATGGCACCCAACAGCGCAGTCAGCCAGCCAAGTATTGTATAATACATAGAATACCTACTCCTATGTATTGATTTGTACCCGTATTTCTATACAAAAATATGATCAAGGGCCGTATCTCAAACAACTAGGGCAATACTAAGTATGAGGGTATAACTGTATGTATATGAATGTATGTTTAGTGTTATTTATAGTTTATTCCTTTACTTTTGTGTTCATTTTACACACCGCTAAATACTCGGGAGGAGGATTTTCAAAGATTTAAAGGATTTTCAAGTCAACTTCACAACTCCTCCAATGAATAGCATTAACAAACGCTGATTCCCAAACAAAGCCAACTCAAAATCGCAGTCAAAAGGACAATTTCCAAAAATTAAACAATTCCATTCTGATTTATGGAGTTTCTCGTTTGTTTTGTTTTTTGTTTTTTTTTTGTATTTCATTCTAGCCAAGCGCAACCGAAGCGATTACGAGTAGTAGATACACGTAGCAGAACCTATTTAAGGCTGAATATATTTTCTAATTGTTAATTACTTTAGAGTCATTGAATTTTACCTCGTTCATTCATCCGTCATTCATTGCTGGCTTGTAGATACTTTGTTTTGTCTACAAAAGTTAACTAAAATCAGCACCGTACTCATAATATTGTTGGGGGAAGGATTCATATTCAAATCCTGGCAAACGTACGAATACGAATACTATAGGTACCTAGATCCTAAGTTTCTACATAATCGTAGTACCTACCTACTATTCATTTTAAAAAACAGAAATTCTTGTTTTTGTCCTCTGCCAAATGGAAATGAAAATATTCCACATGCATGTATTGGTTGATATTCACACTGTTAATGTGTGTGTGTAGGTATTCGAATTTATGTCGGTTAACAGTACATGCCTACATACATACATATATACGAGTGAATGCATACATACTACAACCTGTGTGCAAAAGGACGATTCCCGCATGCTCCATTAAAGTCAGAGTCTCTTAACTTTTATAAATAAACTGCCACTGGCCGCTCACAAAACCACCCTTCAGAATTCACCACCACAACCACCGACACCTTCTACCAACCCCCATAATAACAATCCAGGTTCAACCGACTAAAAGAGAAAAATAACCCGAAAATCCAATAGATCCAGTGAGAGATGTTCAGGTGCTGGTGGATGAGATGAACGTACAGACACAAATAGATACGACTACAATGGTACCCGTCCTGGTACTCATAACTTTCGCCAATTTTTATGTAAAGTGTAAAGGCCTGAAAGAGCCCAATTCTGATATTTGGGGTTTCAGCTCGATTTTAATCAAACAAAACGAGATACGTATAGTCGAAAAGTCTTGTGTAATATTCGTAGCTAACCATATACACATACATATGTACATATGTATGAGTATCTCTTAACGGTATACACACCTGAATGTTGCCAACACTGAAAATGAAAAGAAATACGAGTGCTCGTACAACAGCCACGAGGAAGAAGACGGCGACCACGACGACGACGAGGACGATGATGACGACGACGATGGCGATGACGAAGGCGATGGTGAAGACGACCGTCCAACGATGGGCCATCGAGAAAGGTTGCTGCTTTCGCCAATATAAGCCGCATTGATTCTGCCTAAGTCTGCTTTTTTCATTTTTTTTTCTTCCTCATGCTATTTCCATTTTTCGTTTATTTTAATACTAAAAGGATATTTTCTCTCTGCTTTTCCTTATCCTTCCTTGTACATACAATAGTATGTATTTGTGTTTGTATACTCGTGCCTCAAATACATACAACAGAAGTAGCAAACCCCACCAGGCCATCAGAAACAGCAAAGTACCAGAACAGCAGAGCGCCAGAACAACAGAACAGCCAAACACTGGGACACCAGAGCACCAGAGTATCCGTATCTAATATCTTATGAGAAAGCTTATATAACTTTTTATCGCATGAAATTATGTTGGTTGGTTAATGTTTCCCTTTTTTCGATTATTTTACATTTTTCCCCTTTTTTCGCAGTTCCTTCTGGGTGATTTTTCCTTCTTTATTTATTTTTTTTTTCTTAATTTTCTGTTGGTTTAGGTTTTCTGTTTTTTTAGAATTTTTTTTTTTATCGAAACAAGTCGGACGTCAATTAGTCGTTGTCATTCCGTAACGTACATAATGTATCCAAGGACAAATATCTTGGATAAACAATAAACATACACAACATGGAATTACCTTTCACAGAATTTACTGGTATTTTCCTTTAAATGGTTATTTATTCGCTTCTACTTTGGTTAACACACATTTGGGGCAAAGTTGGGAGATGTAATCGCGAAACAACTTGCATATGTGTTGCAATTGATTCGTCGAGTCGAAGGATTATGGAAGATACTCGTACACAACACAGTATTTGTAGTATGTATTTGTAATATAATTTAAACAATTCTACACCGTTAAATACACATATTTTGATTTATTCTTTACTCTAGTTACTGCACAGAATGTAAATAACAACACGGTCGTGCAGGAATACTACAATATTTGGAAAAAATAAAAATAAAAAATAAGAAGAAGAATATGTGAAACTGGCCCAGTGTTGTCAGAACTGCATTTCTCTTTATTCCGAAAGGTAACTCACCAAAATATCTCGTACTTTCTCTCAGTAATGGATACACAGTTAGAGAGGCACATGGATTTAATCTTCTCATAGATACAACGGTTACACGGGTACACATATACAAACGCAATGATAATTGCGGAAGAAGTTGAGTTGCTTTTAACTAGTTGCTATTGCTGGGTGTTGGGCCTTCTGAAGAGATGTTCTGGATCTCTTTGTTATGGAGAACTTTGTGATTCTTTCTTTGGTTTAGGATGAAAAGCTTTGCAAGCGTTACGCGATGTTGCCAGATTAACTTCCAGTTGTTGGAGAAATCCATTATCTAGATAGAGATTACATTCAAACCGAAATTGCAGCTGGTTTGCATCCTTTCTATTTATATTCCGAGAATATTCTGAAAAGATACAGATACAAATGTGTCTTTTTCAGTGCATTTTCGAAGCCTGAAATGGATGATCTTCTTTATGGACGATTCAATCTTATAAAGGCTGTTGTTTTAGGATGTTTTTGTTTTTCAACATGGCAATACTTAGACAGCTGATATTTAATCTGACAATCTTTCTGCTCAGAATTGTTTGGCAAAGCATCATGCAAAGACTTACACCCGACAAACTTTTACACATTGGGGAAATTTATTGTAAAAAAAATATAAAAAAACTGTTTATAGAGTGCTACGCTAATTAACAATCAACATAATCGACCAAGTGAGTCGACTATTCGCAAAACAATTGAACAATTTTGCACTATTTTTACAGATCCTAATTCATCGAGCGCAAGAACTAAGGTTGGGTCCATCGGCTTTGTAGAAGATTTTGCGCAAGTTTCTGTTAGCACGCTGACAAAATTCGATTGCTGCAAGAATTGAAACCAGGCGATCATCGTTCGCGTTGTGACTTCGCTGATTAAGCGCTTGAACAGTTGGACGACAATTTATACCGTCAAATTTTGTTCAGTGACGAGGCTCACTTTTATTTCATTGGCTTTCACTCAATAAGCAAAATTGTCGAATTGGGAACCAGAAAAATCTAAAGGTGATCCATTAGCTAGCGATTCACCCCGAAAAATGCATTGTTTGGTGTGGTATAAAGGCTGGCGGCATAATCGGACCTGTCCGTACTCGAAATGCCACTTTTAATGGCGCCCGGTACGGAACCATGACCAACGACTTTGAGTTTCCGAAAGTGCGTGAACATGGTTTGCAGCACATTTGATTTTAACAGAAACCATTCAGTTTTTGCAGAAAATATTCGATGACAATATTACTTTAAAATTCCAACATCGTGTTATTTGACGTCTGTTGTTGAATATTTTCTGTATGGATATTTGCTACTGCCTCAAGTGCTCGAAAAACTAGCCGTGGTAGCCATATGCCTGAAATCATTTTTCATCATTAACCCCATCAAATTATGAATCGAAAACAAAAATCATTTGCTCGTTAGCCCAACGCGTTTTTTTTTTTATTTGAATTTCAAATCTTAAAAATGTTTTGAATGAACCTGAGACGCATTAACATTTAATGAGACTACCCGCAGTCTTTATTCGAGTTCCCACGTGTGGAGGCTATCAGTGGGATAAAAGAAAAGTTTTATATACATTCATATGGTCACGCATTTCAGAGTCGCATGGATGAAAGAAAATAATAAAAAAAAAATACGGCATCATGCACAGAGAAGGAATGATTCCGGAACGAATAAAAATATTCCAGTCAGAGCTCGACGGTTTCAAATGTATTTTAAGAAATAAATTACAGATAGCAAGCTGGAACGTCGGCACAATGATGAGCAAAAGTTTTGAACAATAAAACGTATTGCAGCAACGTAAAATCGATGGGTTCAAGAAACCATTTGAGGAAATGTCGGAAAAATGATTTTTAATAATTTTTTTAATAATTTATAAAAATTTACCTGACTGAGTTCCAATTACACAAATGTAAAACTTGAAAAACTTGTCATGGGAGTGAGAAGTGATTGCTAGTACCACTACACCACGGCCACCCCGTTACCGTTACCATCAGTTTGACAGTAGAACTCCTACATAGGATCCTAAAAGTTCCCGGAGGGCAATCGAACTACGAATACGAAGCCTATCATGGAGGAAATCGTTTCGAAATACTAAATATGCTAGTTATTAAGCACGACCGGTTAGCTATGTATGTTAAAATAACGTAGAACGGCGAGTAAAAAACTCAAGAGTGAACTCGAGCAAGTCATCATAAATTTTTGCTGACAGAATTTTTCGTAAAGAAACCAGAGGAAATCCAATGAAAATTATCAGACAATAAAATAAACTAGCACAACTTGAATAGGAAAAGAGACCGCTAAATTTACGAAATTAGGTCTAAAATACCATATAACAAGAGGGAGAACTAAACGCGCAATGGATGCAGAATAACTTGGAAGAAAAACGTAAGGGTCTGCTTGGGTTTTAAAAGGCCGGCTCCACATACGTAACGTAATTTGGTGGCAATCTGAATTTGTTTTATAAATTGAAGAGTGGCGATCGGATGGTATTAGTACTGGGATTGGTACATGGTACTGGCTTTATTGGAAAGATAATTTTATGGTTAAATATGATTTCTTGGATTTAGCGCCGTCCATTTCACAGTACCATTACGCTCATCAATTTTGTAAGGTCGTGCACCAAAATCTTGTATAAATTGGATGGAAATACATAATTCCAATTGCTGTGCACGATAGCGAATCGACAGATCCGGGTTCCTTTCAATGCTGCGGTCCATGGCAGCAACATTTTCTTCTATGCACACTGCACGGCGTCTCTGCGGATGCGTATTACCAATTAGAGTATGCGTGCTGTGAAAACGATTCATGGTTATTCGAATTACTTGCTCAGAGGAATCATTATGCAGACCGTATAATAAATTATTAGGATACCTCTATCTTCGATGGGGATCCTGCATGTCATTATGCCAATATTTAGGACTTAGCATACGAAGTCCAATAGCTAATAAAGAGCCAAGAATAAAGCGAATGTGTTCTCATAAATGTAGTGCCTGAATTGGTGATGAGTTAGTTCACTTACTGAGTTCACTCGGTTGAATCAAAAAACCATGGTTCGATTGGCGGTATTTCCCAATAACCACTCCACCGAGAATTGTCGCAGTAACCAGTCCACCGAGAGTCGTTGCAGTAACCAGTCCACCGAGAGTCGTCGCAATAACCAGTCAATTTATTATTATGTCAAAATTAAATACCCACTTGAAGTTCCTATGTCTAAATTAAATACCTGAAATACTTTGCTAAAACTAAAATAGTCTGAAATTTGATGTGGCTGATTAAATAAACTTAGAATTGTTATATCGATTTAAAATCTCGCGTGTTTCATTTTCTACTATCCCACATAAATTCTTAAACGGGTTCATGAAACTAATTTGAAAAGTTATGCCTGAGTGTTTCCAGTTAAGATAGTGGCTTATGCTATCATATCTTCAATATGAGATCATAATGTGTACTTACACAGCTGCACAAATAAGTGTGCAGCTTTTGTGAGTTACACTACTGTGGGGAGGAACTTAGGGATCAGAAGCAATGAAACTAATATGCCTTTAGAAAACCGAGGTGAACTTTGGCATCATTTCATCCAGAACTACGCGTACAAGCAAAGAAAATATTGTGTAATATTCGTGTTTTCTGGTACATGTAAATGACTTTTTAGATACCATATTCGTTAAATAAATGCAATAAAAAAGGACAACGGAATCAGCAGAGATCTAAAGTCGCGCCTAGATGTCAGTAGTGAGTAATTTCTGAACGCTACCGTTTTTTTACGTCATCTTTCACATTTGTGAAGTAGACACATGTACAATCTTAACCATGGATAGTTGCACACTAGAACAACGCATTAAAGTTATTCAAACTTATTAAAGTTTGTAAATAATCGTCCAAGTGAGTCAACAATTGAAAGGTTAGTGAAAAAATTTGAAGAAACTGGTTCTGTCGAGGATCGAAACAGGTCTGGTAGACAAAAAAGTGGACGCTCTACTGAGAATATTGCTGCTGTAGCACAAAGTGTCGCTGAAGAACTTCCAACATCAATGTTACGACGTTCTCATGCATTAGGCATTCATCCATGAACTGTTTGGCGTATTTGCATTTGCATCCTTACAAAATCCAATTAACACATGAATTGAAAGCCAACAGATCATAATCAACGCAGAAATCACTGGTCTATTTTTCTTCACATGAATGAGCTGTTACTGTCAATGGAAAGCGCTATAGACAAATGATTGAAGATTTTTTTGTGGCCTCAAATTAAACAAATAGACATAGGTGATCTTTACTTTCAAAGGATGGAACTACGAGTTACACAACACGTGCAAACATTTAGACTAATTTCACGTAATGATGACATAAACTAGCCACCTAGATCATGCGATTTACTCGTAACACCATTAGATTACTTTCTTTGGGTTTTTTTTTGGAAAGTAAAGTCTATGTGGATAAACCAATAACAATTGCACAGCTGAAAAACAACATTCGGACTGAAATTGATGAGTTTAATGCGGTAATGTGTGAGCGAGTTCTTGAAAATGTTGATGTTCGTATGTTCATATGAGTGCTCGTGGTGGACATTTAAATGATGTTATTTTTAACACATAAATTTTAAGAGCCATATTTTTGTAAAAATAAAAACACCGGAAAAAATCTAAATATTTACATGTTTTATTTAAAAAAGACATCTAGGCGCGATGTTTGAAAGACCCTTTACAAGGTAACATCGTAGACAATGGCGCTAAAAGCAGTACAGTCCGGGGTCGACTAGGGTCTTAAATAAAAGACTCGCCAGCTAGCGCTTCGTCCAGTTGCGCACACGAAGTTGGCTAAAATTCCCTTCTACTTACTTGTGTGTGTCCATAATATGGGGCCATCCTCTACTAACTTGTCCCAGTCGAAAACTCTGGTGTCCATGCACTCAAGGTGACTAAGCCCTCTGAGCCGGGTTATCCGAGGTTTGCCGATGGGAACGAAAATCACCCGAAGAAGTTTTCGAAGTTTGATTCTTCGTGTGTTTTTCGCTCTAATGTGGTTGTCAAAGTTGATAGCGGATCCGACGTACTTACTACCTCAAAGTTATAGTTGCCTATCGTGACGTTTTGTCCTAGGCGTCGATGTTATGTGTCTCTCTTTATTGACAGCATATACTTTGTTATTCCTTCATTGACCGCTAAGCCCATCTTTGCCGCTTCTGCTTCTATAGTCGCAAATGCTCCATTAATAGCTCGCTATGTTCTTCCTATTATATCAGTGTCGTCTGCATATGCGAGTATCTGAACAGACTTGTGAAAGATGCTGCCTCTAGAGTTGGCTTTTGAATCCATGATACCTTGGTACTCCAATACTCCGATAAGCAAGAAATTTGTCTTGATGTATACCAATTCTGTTCCTTTCAATAGTTTACTTCATTTAGATTTGCGTGTTGCAGCTCTAGGTTGCAAAGAAATCTGGGTAACTTTAAACAGGCTGTCGTTAAGCTCAAGTAATACTAAGGAATCTAAGAAAATTCAATCAAGTCACCCAATTAATAAAAAAAAAAATAAAAAATTTGTCGCGACTGTCCATGGTGAACCAATGCCTGTCTCTCCTTCACTGTGTTGTTCGCCTTGAAGTTTTACCCTGGACGAGATGGGACCTACTATTTTTCGATGACTCTAAATAGTGGGGGATAGACTTTTTCACAGGCAGAAGGCTTCAAGACTTCGCCCAAAGAATAGTTACGTCAGAAAAGTAGATTACTTTTCCTACTATTTGAGCTAGTCTCTTGTTTAGCACTTGGCGTCACTTTTAACGCATTTGGTATTTAATTCAATTAACTAACACTTACCGGTCATTACTGAAAACAAGCGTTCTGATCCTGACCCTGGAAGGAAACGACAAAGAAGTTTTCTCTCCTTTAGCAAGACAACAAAAAATTTACTGTCGAATAACATCGCTATTATCGCCACTCTTTACTTGAAACGTTCTCTATCCCGTTTATGAAGTCTCTGTTGTATTTGAGTCACCTACACGCGGAAGATTAGCGTTGCTGCAACCCAGTTTCATCCAGATCTAGGAATCTCTCTGGGAGAACAAAGTAGTTAAAGCGCACACTCTCGTGGTACATTTAATTACTCGTAGGGTCATAAGCCACTAAGACCAGTTTGTCGAAGTTATTGCTGTTGGGATACATCTCCGGGTCAACTCTTATTAGGTTCGTCTTATTGTACATAACCTCATTTTATATACTCATATTCTATTGTAATGAATAAGGGCTTGACACTAAGACCTCCCTCAAACACTTGGATCTTTTCGAATAAATTTTTGTCACGTTGAACCACACGTGACATCCAAATAAAGAACTTTTTAATACTCGTACATAGATTTTTCTTAAACAGTAATGACAGAAATTGAGTTTGGTTTGAAAATCTTTATTCGTTATGAAGAATGGTTCATGAATTATGAAATATTTTGAGCACAACTGTATGGCTTCCTTGGTTCTTTTTGATCAAACGCATCCTGTCAATACAATTTTTAGTCACAATGAGCTCAATATTGCCTTCCACGACATAAATAGTTTCTTGTTAATCAACAAACACAAAGAGTGTGAAAACCAGACCAAACAGTGCACTTTTGTGGGTGTAATTAAATTGCATGGTTTCTTCTTGAATTGCTTCACTCCAGGGATGGCAACTTTGATCTTAATCAAATATCACTAAACACGATTTTTGTTAAAAATCGACTTCAAGCTCGATCCGTGAACTTCTCCAGCTGGCTTTAGCTCCTGCGCGATCTAAATCTTATACGAGTGTAGGCTGAAATCTAATTGGAAAATTGTCCATAATAGTGGAAGAACAAAGGCCAAAATATTGCGATCAACGCCAAATTGATAATTCCAAATCTTCCACCACACACTTGTGATACAAAATTTCGTATATATAATATAATATGACGAACAAGGAGCTTAGGACGTGAGAATGCAACTAATATTATAGTTGGTCAATTAATCCCTATCATTTGTATCCGTGTGTAGAACAACAATAACGATAGATAGACAACTATCCCTATGATTTTTTTTTTAATTACAAAAGAGAAAACATTATTCGAAGCACATTGGAAGTTGTAAGGAATTTCAAATTATTGACGCAGGTGTCTCTTTCACAGTGCGGATGCAGATGTTATGTCAAGATCCAAACTCAGAACAATACAAGGGATGCAGAATATTGTTGCGGCTCTGAAGTCTCCCTTTATATCGCCAACTTGGGATTAGTTAAATAGTATATCGTGGAACCGCAGCTACTTTGAGCGGGTTAAAAAAAAATCCGAACAAGTCGCCACACTGAGAAGCAGACTGTAGTCGTATTATCTACCGAAGATGAAAAACCTTGATAGAATAAATAAGATCACAATCTGAAAATCTGTCTGAAAATTTTGTTATATTATTATAAATTAAAAAAAATTATCTTTAATCTCTAGATTCACATATTGGTAACCATAAAATACGTTCATGATACGTGATTGGTCGACCATCAAATATGTTAACGCCATTCATTTTTGCCATCACATTTTCATATCGCATTCCTATCTCTGTTTTGTACAAGGTACTCCAGACACCGATAGTTTAATTAGGATTCGTGACGTTTATATTAACCGATTAGTACCTGATAAGATAAGGAAAGTTGCACCGATTTGAATCACAAGTCGGGGGCATAATTTTTTATTTTACCATCAGAGTACGAGTACAAGTAAATTGAATTGTAAAACAGAGTACGGTATTCAATTTGTGCTCTTTAATTTCTTTAATAATTTAAATGTTAAAATAGATACTTATATACTCGTATTTAAAAATTTTGACAACAAAGACAGCGCCTACTTTCTTCTTTTTTTTTTGCGATACGTGTTTAAAGTTCAAAAGAAGGTCCCGGTCTTTGCAGTGCTGCCAGCCCACGTGGAGCCAGTATATCAGTTGTTATCAGTTTTCAGTTTTTTTTTTTTTGTAATGGAGTGAAAGCAAACACTTTGTATCTATTCTGAACGACACAAAGGAACAAGACTCTTGATCTAGATGTTCAGAGATTTGCCATTGCTCATCGAGAAAATGGCTACGCCAATTGCAATATACATTTTGTAATTTTGGAATCTCAATTTAAGTCAGTGGAAATTTTCTATAAGTTTAGAAAAGCGACATAAAGGCATATGATTCGTCTTGAAATTCTTCAAATATTTCATAAGCTTTGACTATCGGATTTTGTGTGTCCCTAAATCATTCAATTTAATCCAAAAGCTGAGCTATAAAACAACACAAACTCAAGTTTGAAAAAATAAATCAGAAAAGGTTGTGCCTGAACTTATTACATTGCCCTGTCATATACTCGTACATAGCTAACAGTGCTTTGCACGATGATGTGCACCCTGAAGAAACCATTATCTCTGCTGAGACTCGATTGAGATCTCCGCAGTCAGCGCCGTCTTTAGTCAACTGCCTAGAGTTGCTCACATCAAAATGGTTGAGGTTACCTCCCACTTGCGCTCGCCATATAAGCCAAAATCTTGTTTTACTGCGCTGTCCCTCCGAGTAGGAAACGAAGATTCCTCAAATCAGAGCGTTGCTGGCCATTCATATCCTAAACGACTAAGGTCGCTGTAGAGCGAGTTTATTATTGCTTAAAAAATTGAGTCCAAAACAACAGATGAGCTCTGCATCCACCTTCTCTAACGTTCGTGCTTCTACGCTATAAAGCGGGACTGGGATAATGAGGGCATTATATAGAGTCTTTTCAACGTCTCACTAAAAGGTCTTGTTGCATAATTGCCTTGTTAGGCAGTGTAACTCTTCGTTGGATTTTTGATGACAAAATCCCGAATTGCCTCATAGATGGTCCTGGTGACGACCTGTCTTAAAGAAGGGAGCAACATCACTAAAAACTAAAATGCTAACAACAATGATATACTACAAAAAGTAGATATAAACCTATTTCAAAGATGCAAGTAGTACCATTACCAAAACGGATCTAGACAACTCTATCGCTTCGAACTCGATCCCTTGGAGGAATGATTAGCATGATCTGGATGCAACAAAGCCATCAATGACATATATATTATATTTCATTTCTATAGATTCCTTGAAAAAAAAAACACTACGAAGAGTGGATAATCTTATACTACTGTCGTTATAGACACTTTTCACAAATCGAACCAAGACACACTACGAGTACAAAAAGTCCAGAAAGCTTTAAATCGGGTAGCCTGCCCTGTGAATGGTAGATATCCGAAAGTTGAAGGGCGATAATAGTATGGCACTATCTACGGGCAAACAATATGGGTTCGTGCACGTCGCCTGGCAACAATTCCATGTGTTCAATTATGCTACAAAATGGTATAGGCGAACTCTGAAGGGAATACATACCGAACCGCCTAATGACTTAAACCGAAAAAGATGACGAGCTCGGCAAGTGCTTCAGACTAATTAGTTTGACTTCCTCATGTTGGAGAGCATAGAGAGAATGGTCAAACTTCAATCTAAAATACGAAAACATGAATTGAATTAGCGCTTGACATGAAAGAGCACTTTGAACGACATTGAGCGTGTTTTTTACAACGCGAACTTTAGATCGCTGGAACAAGTCCTCCTTAGGAGGAGTTCAAATTCAAAGATTACAAAGTGGATTACAAACATGCTACGCTAATCCGGCTAATCCGGACCATGAGAAATTAAATATAACTACTGTAAAGGGCTGCCCTCAGGGCTGAGTCCTGTGCCCTCTTTTGTAGTCCATACTAATTAATGACCTGTGCAAGTCCTGAACTTCAAAAGACTATAAAACTATAGGATATACAGATGATATCTCTGTTATCATTAGAGGCAACTATGCGATCACCATCAAAGATCTCATGCACGACAACTACGTGGAACTTATGTAAAAAAGAGTGACTCTCAAGTAATCCCAGCAAATCAAAAATTATTTCATTCAAAAGGAAAGGAAGATAAACTTCCCCGATTTGTTTATAGATGAGCCTGTGTTGTGCTTGAAGGAAGATGTTGAGTACTTAGGTATTACCATAAATGAAAAACTCACTTGGGTACCTTATCACAACTACAATATATAAGAAACAAGCAGCTATTGGGCAAACCATGGAGCCTCAGCCCTAAAATGACGTACTCTCTTTACAGTCAAATGGTGAAGTCAATCATATTATGCGGTGTGGTACTGTGAAGGTGCCAAACTAAACACAAGTCAATTATAATGAAAGTGAGTAGGATTCAACGCCCTTCGTGTCTGTACATTAAAGCGTTATTAGACCGACCTAGCTCCGTTTCATGTAGCAATTCAAGAAAAAGCCATAAAGGCACTCAAGCTACGAGTACATCGCGCCAAGTACTTCAAACAAGATAAGCTCATCATTTTCTGAATACTCTATTCCGACAGAAAAAAAAGGAGAATAAATATGAGGTCAGGGAACCCTACTTAAACTGACCACCTTCATGGATAAGTCCATTTTGAATAGCAAATTTGGAGCTGATTTCTTCTCAGAGGAAATTGAACTTACTCATCATCAGTTTCAGTCAGTGTCTGGAGGCAGCACTTAGTGTATTTCAATTTGACTTGTTGCTTTTTTGTACACACTAAGTCACTTTAATAAGATTAAAGGGATTTGGCATCAAATATTAGCATCAACAAGTGGACTCCACTCAGAATTATCAATAGGTAGACGGTTTCGCAAAACATTGCTCTTTTTCGGCACGGGTTTAGGCGTTCTTCGAAGAAACTAACAGCGAAATAAACCGTGTTAGAAGTGCCTGAAAAAGTATTCCAACGTGGAGCAGTGTAGACATACTGAAAACAACACCGAAATAGGTAACAGAATTAATCAAAAGTCATCTTCAACAGAAGATATGAGAAAACCAAAGGTTGAGGAAAAGGATATCAGTGTCCCGAACTGGTAGAAGGGAAATATTGGAAAATCATTAGGTCGCAGTTCAGATGGTTGATAACATTTTCAGCGAATAAATCGAGAGATTGATTCGGGTTTTAAGGACAAGTTACAAATGAGGATCGAAAGGTCCAAACTTAGATTTTAGTACCTACATCCGTAGCAAATAAATAAATGAAGCTCAATGAAAGAGAAAAAAAGCTCTACATAATTAAAATCTTTTTGGAAAAACCGTCTATGTATATATATATATTTTTTTTTTTTTTTTGAAAAAGTGGAAAATTTCCTTTTAACTGGTAACGCTGTTGTACGGATAAGCCACGCACAAGTAAATATTCCCATGCTTACCTTGTCGCTCTCGCAAATGCTACCTGCATATTAGCTGCCTGGTTGTTGTTGATGGTGGTAGTACTCTTTTACGTATCCTGAATTTCTAATGTAACCAAATACAGCGTATCCTTTGAATTGTTCACTATCTGCATTGCCAGTTATCCATTAAGTACAATAGTAAAAATTAACTCGGAAAAAAATAATAATAAAAATAAACAGCACAACTTTACGCAATTGTAACTATGTATTTTCGTGTTGGAATAAGTTTACGATAAGATTGTATCTCACTCTCTCATTGAGTTATCACCACTGGATGAGATAGTAAATAATTTTTTGCACCGTGAAGGTTTTCCTTATCCACAATCAAAAAAAAAAAAAAACGAATGCCCCAAAATAGAGACACCAATCTCCAGTTGTAACGTTGCGATGACCTTTTATCCGCGAACCATGAATTATTAAACTTTTGTTTGAAAAATTATATATTCTTTTATTAACCGACAAGTCACATTAATTTTCTTTTCATCTCACAGACAAATTCTGTTGTTTTTTTTTCTCGAAAAAGAAGACTCACAACAAACAAACAAATCAAAGCAAATTAAATTTATTATAATTGACCATCGGAGAGTAGCGAAAAAGCCGTTTTTTATCCACAAATACAACTCAAATCAGCCAGAGTTATCGACAACGATGATGAGAATTTCTGAGATACTCCCCTACACTCGTACATATGTGAACATGATTTGTTTTTGTTTCGCATATCTATATGAAAATATCTACATACTGCTTAATTTTTTTTTTTTTTAATTTAACGGAAATTGACGACACCAGAAAAAAAAATCACATTTTTTTTTTGTTATTTTTGAATTTGTTGGCCGCGTTCGCATACGGAAAGATACTTTAGTATGAGCAGAGAAACTCGTAAATTGATGGTGGATTTTTGCGTTTTTTAACGATTCTGAGAGTATGACAGGGACTATTCATATTTCGATTTCCCAACGTTATTAAGAAATCTGTGTAGGAACATCAAAAATACCAGAACACCAGAGCACCAGGGAGCACTGCCCGTAAAACGGCGAACACAGTATCGACTCGACACAGAAACCGAAGAACGGAGAACGCAGAACTTAGAACTCGGAACAACTCGCGCTTACTGACATGGTACTCTACACGTATTACTAAAGCTCGTCAGAGATAGGTACAAATGTTTATTTATAAACTTGTAATTATTTATAATTTAATTTTATTTTATTTTTAATTTATTGTTGATAAATACATATTTACGTTCAGTCTCTGCGTTGCAGACAACGGTGGCATTGGTGTTATATTTTTTAACGAATCTTTATTTATTTATTATTTTTTTTTTACAATTTTGCACTTTTCATTGTAATTCGAAGAGTTACACATAGATTACAAGAAAACAACAATGGTGTGGTAATATGAAAAAAAAAATTGCAAAAAGAAGGAAATAAATTCACAACATAGAGGCAAAAATGATAACAAAGTTATCTTGTTCTATCAATTGATTGGGGCACACACGAAGAACGAAGAACGAAGATGATGACGATGACGTGCTAAACGCGCAGCGATGTTGCCCCCCCGACGTTCAAGATACATTTCATCGGCGGCGGTCTGTTGTCGATTTTTTTACCATACACAAACGACCGAAAACGCATTGATTCTCCTCTATCCAAATCAAATGAGAGTTGTGCTCCTTTAGGGGTGGATGGTGAATTTGCTGAAAAAGCACACATTTCATTTCTCTTTCATTTCACTGTGGTGTGCGTGCGTTTGTTACTAATAGAGCGAGTATCTCTAATAAATGTCGAAACGATATAGATACAAATACAATAGTTATATCGCCAATGGAGTGACTGAGAACGGAGTAGGAAATCGAAAGGAGAACCGAGATCGAAATCGAAATCTTAATCCAAAAATCCGAATAAATTCAGTCCGAATTAAGAGATTCGTTCATTGCCATCTGAAGAGAAACGACTTTGATTACAAAGAGATGAACCAAGAGAGCGGATATCATTTTCTACCGTTGCATGAAAGTTTTTAAAAGTTTTTTTTTTAATTGTGTTTCTCATTATTCCTTTTTTTTTGCAATAAGATATATTTTTTTTTTATAGTACCATCAGATGGATGTCATTACATTGTTTCCATCTTCCTGCCCTGCAGTATGATTTCATATCACTTAAACGTTCTGAAACAAGTGCGTAAGTAAGAATGAAGTTTTTCAGTTAAATTAAAAGAGCAATTAATGTAAATTAAATTAAATAACGGGCGGTTGCTAATTAATCTGAGATAAGTTTTTGATGGAAAATTATGTTAGTTTCGGATTTTTTATTTTGCGTCTTTCAATTATTTTTTACATAGTAAAAGGTGATTTTTCATTTACATTAATGGCGGTCTACGATATCTAGTTAGTTTCAGAAATCCTAGAAGAACAGACTGATAAGCCTATAAGTGAAGAAAGCAACCTACTGGGAAAGCGTTCTTACATGGATGCTATATTAGAAGCGAGCAGTTATCTATAAGAAAAAACGTAACAGCCCTGGTAGATGAAAGACTTTGGCATTGCCGTTAATAAAGAACAGTAATTGAGTAATTCAAGAGCAACTCATGGGGCGCTTTTTTACGAATACAATACAAACCTTTGATTCCTCTCTCTTGATTACAATTTCTTTATTATCTCCAGACTTTCAGGGTTTCTGAAGTAGAGAAAAAGTAGAGAAGAACTCAAATTGGGTGAACGGCAGCATTTACTACTTTGTGCGGGAACACTGACGCCACCTAGTTGCAGCCAAGATAAGTTTACGGATATCTCAAGCACCATAATAGCAAGGACATTCTATTAGGATATTAAACGCTGAACGGCTTCAATCGCAACAAACCGCCTGTAGATTTGCTATTCCTTACAGCTGGTGGGGGGAAATAATAACTCTATATTTCTGTAGGTGATGAACAACTTAACAGACTTTATTTGCTTACTCTAACTTATATACTAAAATTATGCTTATTTTACAAAAACTATTGTGGGAACTCTAACATACAAAATATAAAAAATTGGTAAAGTTTCCATTGTGCCAAGTAGGTATTGGCAAAACTCTGTATACCTTAAACTCTTCGTTGTATAATAGAGAAAGAGCAATTTCGATAATGATGTTGCGACCAGTAACTCGTCCGCTTGCCTGGATCCAAAAATGTCCATCCACCTGGAAGACATTTGTTGCGAATAGAGTGTCCGAAATACAAGCAGTAACTAAACAAACTTCATGGAGGCATATCACATCATTCGATAACCCTGCGGATTCCGCCTCTAGATGGTGTTTACCAGAACAAATAAAAAACGACCAATTGTGGTGGAAGGTCTCCAGTGGCTGCAGCACGATTCTATTAAGTAGCCAAAGCAAGAGGTACATGCTGTAAAGATTCCAGAACAAAAGCACGTTTTGAATCTAGCAGTCCACACAATTAACGATATAACTGAAAATTAAAGGTAGTTGCATACTGCATAAGATTTGCAAAAAATTGGCGAAAACAAAAATCGAGGCAAATTTGAGATTTGAGCGTAGACGAATTGGAGGTTGACCGCAAGGTATTTATATGCTCCATCCAAGCAAGAGTGTTTCTCGAAGAACTGTCATGCTTAAGAAACGGAAAACCGCTTAGCCGAAAAATAAACTTCTGTCGTTGAACCCCTACTTAGATAAAGACAATTTTCTGGTTGTGGGAGGACGTCTGGAATGATATCATATGCTGAAAAACATCCATGCATTTGCCGCACAGCGAGAAGTTTACAGAATTACTAGTTGAAAACATACACAAACGAACCTTACATGGAAGCATTCGACTAATGTTATCAACCTTGCAGCAATCTTATTGGGTCATTCAAGCAAAACGGATAATACGACAAGTTATCCATAATTGTGTAAAATGTCATCGACTCAATGTACAAACTAAAACGTAATGTTACCGTCTCCACAAGTAACTCCGTCTAGACCCTTTATAAACACTGGAGTCAATTATGCTGCACCAATCCAGTTGTTAGTTTCCAAATGATGAGGAAATAGTACAACGAATGCTTGTACCGCTATATTTGTCTGTTTGTCGACCAAGGCCGTTCACATAGAAGTAGTGAGTGATCTCAGGTCTGCAACTTTCATAGCAGCCGTAAGAAGGTTTACTAAAAGAAGAGGAATGTGTTCACACTTCTATAGCGATAACGGAACTACGTTTATTAGCTCCAACAGGGAAACTCAGCACCAAATAAAGAATGCTATAAGACAGTCTGCAGAAGATGCATCAAGAAAACTTGTTTTGGATGGAATTCAGTGGTATAAAATGCCACTTCATCACCACACTTCGGGGGGGCTTTGGGAAGCTGCGGTACAGTCTACAAAATATCACTTAAAACGAGTAATCGGAGATACGTCCTTGACGTTCGAAGAACTTTCCACTTTGCTAAAGCAAATAGAAGCTTGTTTGAATTCCCGACCACTCATCTCCATTAATAATGACGTCAACGAAACCATAATACTTACTCCTGGACATTTTCTTATTGGATGTGCACTTAACGCTGTCCTTCAACAGATCATAGTGAATTTAAAATGTTACCATTTCCGGTGGCTATTAATAAAAAAGATGACTCAGAACTTTAGGAAGGTTTGGCCATCTGAATACCTCTCAGAACTCCAACAACGAACCAATTGGAAAAATAAGATACCCAATCTTAACCTTGGCGATATTGTATTAATTAAACAACATCGATTACCACCAACTACATGGCCGATGGGAATCATAACGGAAGTACACCCAGGAAAGGATAACTAAATTCGCCCTGCTACAGTATTTAGTAATACTTCAAGAGGCACATTGCCAAACTGTGCCTCATTCCTATTGAAAATAATGAGATACAACAAGAGCTGAAACAAGCTTCTACAAAACTTGAAACACCATTTCAAGGCATGTACGGAATGAAACTACAAAGTGAGCAGACGTTCCAAAGACGCCTTTACGACAAAAAAGACAGAAGATAATCATATATGGATTTGGTTAATAATAGTTTTGATAAGCACAATCACTGCTATTCCAATTAACAAACAGTATGAGATAAAACAATTCAACAGTCAGCTCGGTATTTATTTTGAAGATGTTGGACGAACAAACCTGATGTCTAGCTCATGGAAAACAATTATCTTCTTCAATATGAGCGACTATTTGTCAAAATATTATACGTCCAAGCAATGTGTCAAGCACATTAAGAAATCGGTTTGTCCACGAAAGTAAGAAAGGTGAAAACTGTTTTATGCGAAGAAACTTTGAATCAATTTGATCGGCAGCATCAGCAGATTGATCTAAACAACGATATCCTGTTACACGCAAACGATGACCCAAACCATAGATCAAAACGGTCTCTATTTGACGTCATTTGGAATATTAGACCAAAGTTTTGCACAACGATATTTAGAAACAATAGAAAGAAAATGAAGACCATATGATTCTGTTAATTGTCAATCAAAAGACACAAACGTATTTAACGAAGAACAGTCACTAAAAGACCACTTAACCAACTGGAGTATTAAATCAACTCTATGAGAAGATGGGCAAGTACGATGCATATGAACAGCTGCCGTCCACTGTTTTAAATACACTTCTGATGATGATCAAAACACTTAGAACATTTTACTCAATATTGTGTTGTCAACACACAGTGCATCCACTTATATTGACTGTTAAACAGTTTAAGGACGAATTGATTCGGAAACTCGACCACCTTCCGCGTTCATTGATGATACCTGCGAGAGGCAGCTCGAATCTATACTTCAACTTTATAAGAGTCTCCAGCTCGCAACATCATTATCGAAATTGCCCTTCGTATTATACAACGAAGAATTTAAGGTATACAGAGTCTTGCCAATACCTACTTGGCACAATGGAAACGTTACCTATATCATACCCTCTTACGACTACTTATTGGTGAATATTGAGAGAAATAACTATTATCCCATAAATAAAAACGAATTTGAAGCCTGTCAGCTTCAATCACCGCATCGGTATTGGTGCAACATTTAGCACCCGGTTTATTTATGTATCTGTCGCCGCAGGGAGCTCTTGTGAAATGAGCATTCTACGCTGCAATCAGCAGTTGTCAGAGACATGTTTAACTCACTCCATGCAACCAATAACATACTGGATAGAAAAGTATCAGCCAAATATTCGGATCTTCAGCGTGCCTAAGGAAACAACTGTTAATATTATTTGCAACTTTAATCTAATACCAAAAATACTAAAGGGTAGTGGCATAATATTGTACATTTATGAAGATCAAGTGATGATAATTATTGGGAAGCAGATAATAACTAGCACGATAAACTCATCATTTCTTCCATCACACAACCTTTTGGAGCAGTTAACAACACTACACTATAAGATGTTTATTACTGATCGCACTCCATATCGCTGTCCTATTAAAATGGTGGAGAAGCCGCACTTTAACCTTCTGAAGGCAAGCGGGGTTACCCAGCACCCCACTACTTGAGAAAAGCCGTTATATCTTTTGTTTCTGTTGTTGTCTTTCTCTATCGGTCGATCTATTGTCTAATTATATAGTAGGCAGTTAGTTGCTTGTAGTAGCGTGTAGAGGTAATTCGTCATTTTCTTTGTTATACATATTAAATAATTAATTTTGTTGTGGGATTACCAGTCACCCTATTTGCTATTTACGTAAACTTTATTTTTTCGTGCTGCTAACTTTGAAGTTTTGTTTTTAGACAAAAATGACTTCGCTTTCGGATATTCAAATTGAAAATTATTTAGAAACAATAGATAGTGGTTCTGATGATGAGCGTTACTGAGATGATGGTGAGATATCTGAAACAGAAAACAATACCATATATCTGTGCATTTAGAGGGGGAAGACGTTATTTCAAATAGCGGAAGCAGTGACGATGATGATGATGATACACCGCTAGCTCAATTGCGAGTGTTATGACTCCTATTCAATAAAACACAATCCAATTCGGCACTTAGTGATCTTTATTCGCCGGCTATAATGATACACTGAACAAAGAATATGCCATGCACACTGACACTCAGCTCAGTGCATGCAGACAGGTTGCATGCTGGTGACAGCTCTTCTCAGAGAGCGATGTATTAGGTCGCCACATCCCTCGTATATTTTCCAGCCTCAGCTTCAAAGATGGCCTTGTTATTGTCTCGCTTGAAGTTCCGCCGTTCCTTGCTAGATCTTGGTCAGTAGTTGGTTGTTCAGCAGTGGTGATATTTGGTATTCTCTTGACATGGCTCACATTCTGTCTGAATGTTTTTCACTCTCCTTGCACCGTGACTTCATTCCGGTTCCGTTCAATTACCTTGAATTCGGTTGGAAGAAATGTCGGTGTTAACTTGTTCTGAGGCCCGCAGTCGTAGAGCAATACCATATCGCCCACTTGGATATCACTTTCTTTCGCCCCACGAGCCCTATCTGCTCTTTCCTTCCCTTTCTGATTCTCCTATTAAACATGAGTTCCGATGGTGTCACTCCCGTAGAACCATGGGGAGTTACATTATACATCAATGTGAACTTCTCCAGCGCTTTTTTGTAATCAAGGCCTTCGAAATTTGCAATTTTAAGTCTTTTTACGATCGAGCGGTTCATCTTCTGCACTTCTCCATTGGCCTGTGGCCAATAGGGTGGGGATGTTATGATTTCGATTTGGTTTTGTTCACAGAAAGTTTTGAATTCCTGGCTTATAAATTACCGGCCATTGTCGCCCCTAATTGATTTTGGGTATCCTAATCTGCTGAATATTTCCGACAAAATATCAACTGTTCCTTTCGATGTAATTTTCCTCAAAAATTTATCTTCTTGGTACCTGGAATAGTAATCAACTATTACGAAGATAAAATCATGATTCGGCAACGGTCGAAGCAAATCTATCACCACGCATTCCCATGGGTCTAGGGTTGGGTCTAAAAACTAAAAGACATTGCTCTTAATTTTTTACATATTGCTCGACGTCCCTGTCTATTATTGGCCACCAGATTTTAGACCGCACCCTTCTCTTCATAGCAGTTTCTCCTGGGTGGCCCTCGTGCGCCAATTTGAGAACCTGTGACCGTAATCCCTGTGGTGTCACCAACTTCGTGCTACGCAACAGTATGTTTCCCAATGAACATAATTCATGCCAAAATGGAAAGTACCTAGTTAGTGACAGCGAGTACCACGCATTAGTTTTTACCGCTGTAACCACTTTGCATAATTATTGGTCTGCCTCATTACTTTTGTCTAGCTCACTAATTGTTAGTGCTTGTGGGGTCATTTTTTCCACTATGCTGCAAATTTTGTACTCGCATTGACTATTAAATGATTCCGAAACCTCTATTTTCCCCATTCGAGAGAAAGAGTCTGCGATGTTGAACTTGCCTGGTCGGTAGGTAATATTAAAATTGAAGGCTTGAAGCCGCAGTACCCACCTTTCGATCCGAGCGGGGGGCTTAGAGGCATTCTTGAAAATCGACTCCAGTGGCTTATTGTCAGTGACTAATTCGAATTCAATACCAGAGAGATTATAATAAAATGTTTCGACTGCCCAAACTGAAGCAAGACTTTCTTCCTCGGTTTGTGAATAAAGCCGTTCCACTTCCGACAGACTCTTGCTCGCAAATGAGATGACTTGAAGGTTATCTCGGTGGTCAAACTGTAGCAGTACCACTCTAAGAGCTACCAAGCGTGTCATCTGCTTGACATCAAAATATGACAGTGTTGGAATTGTCGCCAGTCCTTGTTTTAATCGCTGAACTGCCTTCTCTTGCCTTTCGCCCCAGCTAAATTTTATATCTTTTTTGATCAGTCCTCTAAGTGGTTCCGTGGTATCCACTAAGTCTTGTATAAACTTACCCAGATAGTCCTAAAAAATTGTAGTCTTAACTTTTCAACTACAGCCTTAACTTTTTCGGGATCAGCTCTAATACCCGCTACAGTCAGTTCATGGCTCAAAAACCAAAGTTGTTTTGTTTTCCAGCGACATTTTTCCTCGTTAAGTGTTACGTTCATTTCCTTAACGATTTCCAATACTTTTCCCAATTCTGAATCGTGTTCCTCTTTTGTTTTTCCAAAAACAATATCATCATCAGGGTAATTTAGTGTTTTTTCACACGATGCTAAAATATTTTCAGTAGTACGTTGGAAAATTTTTGGTGCCAAATTGACCCCGAAGAGCAACCTTTTGTAGCGAAAGATTCCTTTATGAGTAATAAAGGCTGTTATATGACGGCTTTCCTCATCCAACTCTAACTGGTGGTATGCGTTTTTGAGATCTAATCTAGAAAAGAATTGTGACCTTTTTAACTTAGTCATTATTGAGTCAAACGTTGGAAGTGGGAAGTTTTCTCTTAAAATGGCCTCATTTGCACGTCGCATATCAACACATAAGCGAATATCACCCGTTTCCTTAAAAACAATTGCTATCGGCGATATCCACGCACTTGGCCCGTATACTGGATCAATGATATCCTGTTCAACCGCTTCATTAAGTTCCATTTCCACCTTCTCCTCAAGCGCTGATGGAATACGTCGTAATGGTTGCTGGATAGGTTTTATGGACTTATCTATGTCCAACTGCACTTTCATGTCTTTAATTTTTTAAAGAGCCTTTTCCTCTACAACACTACATATTTATATTTATGCCCAACCTAAGTACGTCTAATTTAATTGCAGTGTCACGACCAAACAAAGCCTGCTTTCCGTTCTTAATCGCATAAAACGTTGCGATTATTTCCTTATCTCCTGTTACACGAATTGGGGACTCAAAAACACACAGCTCTTTTCCTGCATACGGCCTTAGCTGATTTTGTGACTCCCTCCGGATATTCTATAACATCCCCAAATTTCCTTGGAGCTCCTCCCAGGCCCCTTCTCGCAGCAGATTAAACCGCGATCACGAGTCTATAATCATCACTATCTTCGTGCCGCCAATGTAACGGTCTATATTTCCGTTCATAGTTCTCTCTGCGCCATCATCTACTCGGAACAGATCGTGTTCTCTGATTATGGGTTTTACAGGCTCATTTTTCAAGTAGCGGATGTAAGATAGTTCCCTCTTTCGCCGATTAGTTTCTGAACTCATGTCTTAAGGATAACTCCGTTAAGATCGTCTTGTTTTGCATTTAACTGCGAAGTGCCCAAGAAATCCGAATTTATTGCATTTTTTACTCTTGGCTGGACAGGCCTCATCATTTCCCGTATGATCCATCCGCCCTCACCTCACACATTCATGACCATTCACTCTTACATCGGGATATCTAGTGATTCTATTTATGTTAGACGTCGGTCCCATCGCCTCTGTTTGGTTGCTAATCTGTTCATGGACGTGACATATTTCTATTATGTCTTCCAATGTGTGCTCTTTTTCTAATAGTCGGCTTTTAAGGTTCTTCGATGCCCAGGCGTCTATCAGTTTATCCTTTAAATAAATATCGCGGCTTTGCTCTTCCGTTTTGCCAAACGAACATTTTGCTGCCTGATTTCTCAATCTCATCAGAAATTTTTGCGAACTCTCGCCATCCTCCCGTTGCAGTGTACGAAAAAGGTGTCTTTCAAAGGTAGAGTTTCTTTCCGGTGAAAAATAATCATTTAGTTTTTCGGTCAACACCCCAAAAACATCTCCGTCCTCCACAAGAGCGCCGGGGAGTAGTAACTTATTTTTTTTCTTAGGCCCATCAGTAATTCCTTCTGCTTCAATTTACAGCCTGAACGATTGGAGCCACCTTTCCCATTCTGATCGAATCACAGCCCTGTCCATTATTTCACATAGAAACGGCTTAATCCCGATGTCGTGACAATTTAATGTCCTCGTTTTTTTTGCCCTTTCATTTACAATTAAATGTAATTAACTTTCGGAACCGCCGCTTGTCAACCATATTTCTGTGTACTTACAATTTAATATATTAGTCCTATTTCCCTTCTTCCAATTTCCCCAATTAGCCCTCTATGCGTCCCTTTTTCTTTCAAGTTAAGTTTCATTATTCATTCATTCAACCTCGTGTCGAAAAATATTTCTGTCTACTTACAATTCAATGTAATAATCCAGTTTTTCTTTCCAGGTTTTTTCCTCTTTTTATTTTTCCGCTTACAATTGAATGTACTTCTCATTTATTTTCGTCTTTCTTTTCATTATTATTCAGTGCAAATGTTACAATTTAATATAGCTGATCTCCATAAATACATATTCTATAACTGTAGACATATTTACTGACACTCAGCTCAGTGCATGCTGACAGGTTCGCTCTTGTTCTGCTCAACTCTTTCGTTGCGATGTTGCTAGTGACAGCTCTTCTTAGAGCGTGATGTAGCAGGTCGCCACAGCGAGCAAAGGTGCTAAGAGGTAAGAATAAGCATATTTGACCCTAGCTTCGAGTCGAACACCAGTGAGAAATATTGTGACTATTGGCCGATTAGGGCGAGGTGATGCTCAGAACATTGAAACTGAAAAGGATGCATTCATATACTTATTGAGCAAGCCAATTATTGAGTCGATCGTGTTATATACCAATCAAGAAATTGACCGACGTGCCCCTAAATATAAAGATCAACACTACGTTCATCAGACTGATAACATAGAACTTGAAGCTCTAATAGGTCTTCTATTTTTTTCGGCTATAAATAAAGACAATCGGAAAAGTGTCACAGATATGTGGTGTCCATTTAGTGCTGCTATTTGGAAGGCTATTATGAAAGCCAATCGCTTTCGATTTTTGCTAATTTGCTTACGATTCGATGAGAAGGATAAAAGGGATAAAGAAGACATATTTGCCCCGGTCAGAGACATATGGACACTATTTATCACTAACTGCAGAAATTCGTACCAACCTCGCTTTTACGTGACAATTGACGAACAACTTCTGCGCTTCCGCGAGAAGTGTCTATTTCGAGTGTACATAGCCTTAAAGCTAGATAAGTATGTTCTTAAAATAGTTGCATATGCTGATAGTCCAGTCGTCGGGCATGCTTTCCTCCACCCATACTTGGATGATGATTTGGTGCATGTGCCCTACCAAAACACCGTATTTGAAGAGCTCGGCTGGTAAACCATCAGAGCCTGCAGCCTTGTTGTTCTTAAGCTTTTTCCTAGCTACGCCAATTTCTTCTATAATGGGTGGTGGAACCTGTTCTTCGTTGACTGGACGTGAGTTTCTTCTTGCCCTATCATTCTCTCTACATTATACCGATTTAGCAGCTGCTGGAAAAGCTGCTTAGACACATTTACTATTCCCTGTGCTTCGGTGACTAGGTTTCCTTCGGTGTTTCGAAGAGCTTGTGTTCCGGTTTTGAAGCCAGCAGCCAGTTGATTGCCTTTCTTATAAAACCTCCAGATGTTGTTTCGATCACGAGATTCTTCGATCTCCCTGAGCTGGGATGCTGCGTAGGCCCTCTTTTTTCTACGCAGGATCTTATTTTCTTCCCTACTCCTGGCTCGATACTCTTCCCTTACTGCCCTTGTTTTGCGCTGCAGCATTTTCTTGTGTGCATCTTCTGGCACCAGTGCACTAGTTCTTGCCTTTGTTCCATGGGGTATCATAAACCATTTTCGACACAGTATGAATTATAGCATGCCCCGTTTTGAGACCAAATTGATTATCCGGAACTATATGTTTGTCCTCAACCCACTTAGTCAGGACTTTATTGATCACCCAATATTTACAATAAAATGTGATGGGGTTCCCAGTTGCTATTCACGTAGGAAAAACAGCCTAGCCTTCGGAAGGCTAAGCCCAGCCATATCAGTACCTTCACCAAAGATAAGGGAGAAAACCATTAATCAGAATGTTGAAGATGACGATTTCCACATCACGTCTATGTGAGGAGGCCCCAGCATATTGTAACCAACAATTACCTAGTTTATATGACATGTTAAAGCGCATTGATTCAATGCGCATTGCTTCAATACGCTCATAAACACCACTTCAAACTGCAATGAAATGTTCAATGCGCTTTAAGCTGTCATATAAGAGTAAACTAGGTAAATGTCACACAAAAAAAAATTTCATTGCCGTATGTGCACACGGGTCTCAAATGACACAACGCATTTTCAAGTAAGCAATTGTTTCAAATGACACACGCGCAGCGTACGATACAATTTTTTTTTATTTTGTATGTTAGAGTAATTTTTTGTAAAATAAGAATAATTTTAATATATAAGTTAGAGTAAGAAATAAAGTCTTTTGAGTTGTTCATCACCTACAGGAATATAGAGTTGTTATTTCCTCCCACCAGCGGTAAGGAATAGTAAATCTACATCGCCACACAGTGCGTTGATTACTAGGCGCTGGTGGATAAAAATCTCAATGAGTTGCTATTGTAAATTTTTTTTTAAATATTTGTTGCATTATTTATTCACATGTTATATATGTATGTATATTAATGTTTTGTAAAAACAAATGCAAATAAGACAAGAATCAGGCGCTTTGAGAGTCGTACGACGAACTTAAAACAAAATATTCTGCTCCAAACTAAGTTCTGTTTCTTATTTATTATTATTTATACTAACTACAATATTATTATTACATTAAACTATATTATTTTGTTTTAATCACTAAAAGCAGTATAACACGACAGTTAAGCAATTACATAATATATTGTATTTTTCATTGAATTCAAAAGAATATGAGTAGTAACTTTTAATCAGACTCATCTAAGTTTACCATCACTTTCGGCATTCAATTGAAAATATACAGGATCACCCGATGATAATTCCATGTTTTCCGGGTCCATCCGATTATATATTTTTTAGAAAGTAGATTCCTTAAATGGGAAAGTGAAAGATCAGATCTAAGCAGCAACACTGTCAATAAATCTTTATTCGTATTTATCCGTGATGATTTTTTACTGTGTCATAGACGATGCCTTCTAAATTCTTTGCAGCATGCTTCTAAGGCCTGTTCTGAAAGTTGCACAATAGGTAAGTAGAAAAATGAAATAATAGTTGAACTATGAATGAGTAGTTTATGAACACTACCAAGCATGTAATATCAACTATAAAGTTGTAAGTAGGTCTGCGTAAGTGTAAGTTTCTTGAAAAATTTCATTAAACTGGGGTAAATTTACATGTTTTGCACCGTTATGCTATTAGTCTTAAAATAGTAAAGAAATTCTAAATTAGCTTCTTATTAATTCCAGTAATATTTACTGTAGATCCAAATCCTTGTTTGGGTTTGTCCACTATTAGACCCATTCTGGTTTTAAATAAGAATCGAATTTTTTAATTTTTTCTATTTTCAAAAACAATTTTTTTTTTCGGATGTACGCACCTGTCAAGTCTTAAATGGTAGTCTGTTTGAAATATGAAGCAACATTCATTCAAAATTTCTAATCCAAGAATGACGAGTGGAAAGACAAAAACGATAATTTACCCAATTTTTCATTGATTGCTTCCTTATTCATCTCCTTAGGAGTTGCACCACAAATGTAGCATTTTACCGTGCCATTTGTTCTTGATAAAACGTTACATACCATACACTACCGTCAATCTTAGTGAATATCATGTTATATGAAACTTCAATGACTGCTCCACCTTTTGAATATGAGTACGTGGCAAGTTCATTTATTAAAATGTTCATAACAACTTCTCTTCGTCCTGCACAACTCTTGAACTTTCCTTAATAAAAGTGAATTTTATAGGCCTGCAGAACATGGTTAATGAAGAATGAAGATTTAAACTGCAATTCTAACACTCACAAAGGGACCACTTTTAATTAGCATTTAAAGAACTGATAATACACATAATAGAAATTTTAAGTAAATATATCCAGTAGTTGAAAACTCCATTATTGATAAACAATTAAAAAAAAAACTATTTAAATTTGGTAATATTCTTCACAGACGAAAGTCAGAAGGTATGTTTTCGAAGCATAAATCAGGAATAACACAAAAATTGACTTAACTCCTAAAGCAAAAACCGCTACTCTACTAGCATACGGTTCTTTAATATAGGGTTTTCCAATAAGAACTTGACAACTTTTTTTTTTTAAATAAAACGCAAACCATTTGAGATATTTCAAAAACTTTATTATCGGCTTGAAGTACAATCAAAACATTTATGAATGGAAGTTGACTTCCATTGGCCACGCGGGCACGTTTGTGGCGGTCGATTCGTTGGACCCTATTTTCAACTACTCGACCACACATTTCGGCCGAAACGGCATAAACCAATGACTTAACGTAGCCCCACAGAATATAGTCAAGCGGCGTTAAATCGCACGAACGAGGCGGCCAATCGACTGGCCCATTTCTTGAGACAACACGCTCACCATACTTACTCTTCAATAAATCGATTGTAGCGTGTGCTGTGTGGCTTGTGGCACCATCCTGTTGAAACTACATGTCGTCCAAGTACATATCTTCCAATTCGGGCCAAAAATAATCGGTGATCATAGCGCGATAACACTGACCATTCACAGACGAAAATGGCCCAATATCGCCGCCGACATGTTATTTTTTGTGGATGAAGTGGTGATTCATGAAGCACATGTGGATTTTCACCCGACCAATAACGCATATTTTGCTTATTGACGAACCCATTGAGCCAAAAAGAAGCTTCGTCACTGAAGATGATTTTGCGATGAAATTCATCATCTTGGCGCATCTTCTCCAGAACCCAATCAGAGAACGTACGTCGATTCAAATGGTCCATCGGCTTCAATTCTTGAGTCAGCTTGATCTTGTATGGGTGTAAACCAAGATCCTTACGCAAAATACGCTATAATGTGGTCTGAGCGATGCCCAATTCTTGAGAAAGCCGTGGAATTGACTGATTTGGATCGTTTGCTACGGACACCTGAACGGCAGCGATATTTTCGACACTTCGACCAACCCGTTGTGTCACTGACACAGCAACATCACACAACGAATATGTAGACTCAAATGTTTGCACTAAACTTGTTATTGCCTGTCTACTAGGGCGAGAATTACGACCGAAAATTGGAGTTAACGCTCTTAAAGTTGCAGTCACCGACTCCGAATTTCGGTAGAAAATTATTATAATTTGCAGACGTTACTCGTTAGTGTACTTTACCATGATGAAAATGTTGAGTTTACTGAATAAATTGACAGTGACAGTTTGATGATTAGTGAAAGAGTGCGTTCACAAATTAAATTCAAATTTGTCAAGTCCCTATTGGAAAACCCTTTATATACTCGTAAGTAGGTATATCAATCAATCCCACAAGATTTCCATCACTCTGTAAAAAATTCATTTTTTTTTTGCCAAATGCTGAAGAGCAGTGGCATCGATGCCAAGACTTTAGGATAAGACACGGTATTACCGACATCGATAAAAATTTACATTTGACGCTTATAGCGTCACAAAACAAAAGATAGTCTCAGCAGTAATTGAAACTAAGATTTCAGATCACCAAGCTAGCTTTTATGGAACAAGAAACTTCACGAATATTCAAGCACACCAACCGAGTTAATACAAAAAAAAACTGGCATAATATCTGTGAGGAAACCAACGTTGAATGCTTGTACTATATACTTGCGAGTATACACGACATCAACAAATGAAAAAAAAATTAAAAAGAACGTAGGCATAAGCCTTGAATAGCGCTTAATATTATCAGAATGTGCAAGCAAAGGGACAAAAGACAGAAAAATAAAATATAAGTTACGATAAAGAATACGAGGATTTTCGAAACTCCGTACCAGTAAATAGAAGCATACAGAAGGTTAGGTTAAGTTAAACAGATGGATATGCCATCACACAGACACCGTTCATAGCGATCCCAGTGGAACCAGTTGAGTGTTTCCGCAAGAGACAGTGTCCTGCCAGGATTCCTATTGCTGTCCTAAGTGTATCCCTATTTAATTTTATTAACTTCGTAGATCTTCTGCCGCCAAAGAGCTACCAAAGAGCCTTGGATGGCCAGATTGGCAGTCTTTGTGATTTTTTCCTCGCACTATGCAAAGGTGTGGTTTGATGTTGGTAACCTCACTATTGTCGAGTAGCTCTCATTTTCTTGTAAGCTCATCCGCTTGTTCATTTCGTTTAATACCGCAGTGTACTGGCACCCAGCACTGTCTCACCCGATTCTGACTGCATATTGCCTTGAGCACTGTGCGACAGCCACTGACTGTATCAGAGTTAACGTTGGTCGATTCCATTCCCTTAAGTGCGGCCTGGCTATCAATGTAGATAGCGATATCTCTTTCGGATACCGATCTCATCTGCATTAGCTCAGCCGCCCTGAGCACAGTCAGAACCTCTGATTTTAAGACACTGCTTGCGTCCGGTAGTCTTATAGACACTACTCTGTTTTTGAGCAATCTGTGGAAATTGCAATTTCATCTGACCTGATTATTGCATTTTTCTCCCAGTCCTCCCTCTCCGGATAAATTATACCGTACGGGATGTCGAAGTCTACCAGGGAAGGAATTCATCTTTTAGAATTGGATTGCCTTGCAGTAGCTCCGTTTGGACCGTGCCATGTCCGAAACTACTGCTCTTGAAGTAACTCAGATTAGTGAGTCGTATCGCACTGTTGCCAGCAAGTTTGTTGGTCTGTAAATCAAGAGGTGTTAAGTGCAAAAAGGTGTCCAATGCTACCGTATGGGTGGTAAAGGGCGCACCTGTAATGGCTATGGAAGCCATTTTTTGAACCGCAGCTAATTTTCCGTAAATCATTTTCTTGTTTGTTGCTTTCCACCATACTGATGCGCCGTATGTAAGTATGGGTCTTACCACGACCGTATACAGCCTGTACACAATAGCAGGTTGTAAGCCCTAAATTGTTCCTACTGTTCTTTTGCAGATAAAAAGAGCATTATATGCGTTTTTTGTTCTTGCCGCTACATTAAGATCCCAATTCAGTCCAGAATCACACCCAGATACATCACGCTGTCCGAAAGGGACTCGTACTTTCTGGTAAAAAGAACCAGTTCCGTTTTGGAACGGTTGGCATTGAGATCAGAGCTTTTTGCCCAAGTACTGATCGTCTTCAGGGCAACCTCCATAATGTCGCTAAAAATATTTAAGTATTTTCCCTGCACTATTATGACCACGTCATCTGCGTATGCCGTGGCACTTATACCCATTGTACTAACCCCCCTGAGGGGTTCCCCTGGTTATGGACATTCTGACCGAGCTTTGCCCAATGGAACAGTTTATTCTCCTGCTTGCAAGCATGTTGCAAACCCAGTTTGTATTGCCATGTTCATTGTTAACGTCTACTAGAGCATTTTCAATGGCGGTGCACTCCGCATTATTGAAGACTTTTTCAGTATCGAGGAGGTCCGTCATCGCAAACTCTCCGAAGTGTAGACTCTTCTCTATTATCGCCAGCACTTCGTGCTTGGCAGTTTCTGCAGATTTTCCTTTCATGTATGCATGCTGTGGCTCAGTCAAAAAGCCATTACTGCACTTATTCCTAATGTGAATTTCCTATAATCGCTCCACGGTTTTAAGAATAAATGATGACAGACTTATTGGTCTGCAACCTTTTGCTGTTATGTGCCCTTGTTTGCCAGCTTTAGGTATAAAAACCATATTAATTTCCCTCCAAGCTATTGGTATTGAATGTACCTCCTTTTCATTCTGTAGCATAATCGGTAGAATACCATCCGGACTGGGAGATTTGTACGGCTTAAAGGACTGAATTGTCCACCGTAATTTTTTCCTATTAATAAGAACACATATTTCCTATTCGGAGAGAGAGATATCAATGCTCTCAGTGTGCTGTAGCATGCCAGGGTCGTCTGAAGTGGGCATAGACTAACTATAACTAGATATCAAACTTTCCAGATAATGGAAAATCAAAACCGGTTTTCTTCTGAAAGTGCCTATCCGTGTGAACCTGTCCGTGAATACGTGAGAATTGTCAACAATGTCAAAATTCGAAAAGTTTTACGAGTGACGTCACCCATATAAAAATGACGCGGTGAATTTCGATTTTGACATTTCTCATATTTACAAATCTAATTTCGTGTAAGTTGCAAAAAAATTTTATGTTGAACAATAATTTTGTTTATTATATTTTCTAGGACAACAAAAGAAGAAAAATTTACACATTTGGAGCAAGTAGAAAACATTTTCCACAGAATACTGCGGCCACGAACAGATTGCCTTGGATTGGAGGTGGCAAAAGCAGTTGGAAAAGTTTGTTTACATTTTCTTGTGAGTAACTATAAACATTTTAATTTCAAAATAATTTATTTTACTTCTTTTTTACAGTAACAACAATGAATCTAAATGCACCATTCAAGAGCTTTAAGAAATGTGGATGAGTGATCTAACTAATTACATGTAAGTAAAAAGAATACATTTTCGTATAGCAATACATATAATGCCTTTTTCCTTGCAGATCCAACATTTGAAGTGCAATGGTTTCAAGAAAAGCGTTCCCAGTGTGGAACCATCGTGAGCTGATCAAATAAATGTGAGTAAAAAGAATACATTTTCGTATAGCTATACATATAGTGCCTTTTTCCTTGTAGATACAACATTTGAAGTGCAATGGTTTCAAGAAAAGCGTTCCCAGTGTGGAACCATCGTGAGCTGATCAAATAAATGTGAGTAAAAAGAATACATTTTCGTATAGCTATACATATAGTGCCTTTTTCCTTGCAGATACAACATTTGAAGTGCAATGACATTTGTTCATTTCACCACGGTGTGGGTAAGTTTTTCGCTTCACCATGAATGTTTTCATCAGGAGAGCATGTTCCGAAAAAATGTAAATTACAATTCATGAATAAATTGGATTATTCGATTAAATGGAAAATATTGTATTAACTTTTCATACGAAGTAATAAATAATAATTAATGATTATTTGTTTTTATTTGTGAAAATAGAACAATAAATAGAAAATTAGTGCTTTATAGGTCCATTTAGTACGACAGCGAATTGACCAATTATTTTTTGAAAAAATATGGATGTAACTGGACAATTTAGCTCATATTTAATGCTTTTGTATTACTAATTCCATTACTAACGCAACATTTCCATATACTTTGCTCAATTTTTGCATCAAAAAATTTCCGAGAAGAAGAAAATCGATGTAAACACAACGCTGTACGTTTCACAAATATCACGTTGTAATTCTAAAATTTGGCTGGATTTTCGTGAATGTCAAGGACATCAAATCGGAGTATAAATCTTATACCGTTAGAAAGAAACCTTTCGTCAGCGAAGCAAATAAAAAAAAAACAAAAGGACTTTGCTAATAAATAAAAAAACAAAGGATTTGTGTTCTAGGATTTCTTCAGAAGAGTCAAAATTTTGCATTTATGAATCAAATAGGCCTTCGAAAGCATGAAGACAACCAAATGAAACTTACAGTCCAAATACACAAGGCAAAAAGTAAAGCACGGAAATGGTTGTTGTGTAATATGGAGCTAAATATCCACTGTTGAGATCGGTAATTTAGTCACAGTAATTCAGAAAAAGAAGTATACTAAAATATTTAGAGCGAAAATTTGCTTCAAAGGACACAAACAATGCTTATTGCGAAACATTTTTTACTCCCAACAGGACAACGATTTCAAGCATAAGTCCACATCCACATAAAGTCCCTCACTTGCTAGTAACGCCACCACATAGCCCCGATCTTAACCCGTTCTCTTTGGAACGCCTTTGGAATCATTAAATGATGAGGTTACGAAAACATGTCATCACATCGAAGCCTCAGTTAAAAATTTTAATTTTTAGCGGAATGGCAAGAAATAATATGTGAATATATGGAAAAGTTGACGCATTCTATGCCAGACCGGCTTAAAGATGTTAACAGCATTAAAGAATACTCAACAAAGTAGTAGCAAAATCTGTTGAAAACAATTATAAACAAAAATTCCCTTCGACAAAACCAAATTAAGTTGGGATATCATTTCACATTGTTTGTCAAATTCTGGAAATTATTTTTAAAAAATAAACAATTAAAATACCACCACTTTTGTACTTTATAATGTGTGAAAAAAAAGATTCTCGAAATATTTTGGAAAAGCTTTAAATTCAAATAGAAAAACAAATATTTTCCTTAAAAAACTAAAAAATGATCAAAAATGTTAATTGTACTTATCAGTATTATTTAATTAATTTATTTACTCAACACATTCAAACTAAAAGAACAGCAAGGAAATTGATTTTAAAAGTTGCCATTAATTAATAATCCTTTTCATTGATGTCCAGAGTACAGAGTTTGTGCCTAAACATAAAAAATGCTTATACAATTGACTCTCAATACAAGCTTAAGCTTGATTTCAGAATTGTAATAGTTTCAATTCATTTATATCTTCAAATGAAACTTTCAAAATATAATCCTTAGGTCCTTTTTTAATTTTATTCTGAAACGATCCCCTTTTTGTTCAATTGAAACAAAAAAAAGGGTTTTTTTTTAAATATATTCTATTATCTTCACTTTTTCACCACGTTGAATTAAATATTCACCAGCGAAAAATATTTTTCCTTTTATTTTTGCCTTTATTATATATACTTAGCGAACATTACGTGAAATTTGTTGTCATTTTAGCCATTCTGACAGGTTATAGAGATTGAGAATGTGTTGGTGATTCACTTACAGTGTGTCTGTGCGAAAGTTAAACGTTTGCAAAAGTATTAGTAGAGTTTGATATCTAGTTATAGTTAGTCTATGGAAGTGGGTTTTCACCAGTGCTGCCAGGTCGAAACGAATTTTCTGTTAATAAAGTCGTTGTAAAAAACTACCCTGCTGAGATGCACTGTAGATGATTTTGCATACCCATTCTCAAACCAAGCATCAGAAATTATTCATACGCGTAATATTTGTTAAAAATTAAATGATTTATACATACTTACATTCATGATTACATATACGTTTGTTCATTCATTCCACATACATTTTTTCATTTACTTAACGAATTCATACACATATGCTTGTACATTAACTTCTTAACGAATATGTATGTTTCTTACTTTGCATTGGCATATATGTATATGCTTGGATCGCTTAGTGCTAGTCGCTTTGTGAATTACCTAAAGGTGAGTCGGTTCCGTTTGTTCTTAGACTAAATAAATGAATTTTGTATCATACATATTGTTTTCGTGATTCTTATTGTTTCTCTCCAGTCCCCCTTATTTAAATTTCTTACATTGGTGCCGAAACCCGGAAATAGGGTGCAAAACTAAAGAAATTAAAAGAACAAAAAGAGTCAGTTAGGAACAACATGGAACTTTCAATACGCGCGGCTTATCGTGGTCAACTTACAAAAATCATCAACGCAGCGGTTGAATATTTAAGTTATGCCGCATCTCAAATCAATAACAATGACAACGATATCGACACGATCGAAGAAGATCTCAACATGTACATTCACAGGTTACGGGCAATCAACCACAGCTTAACAACCGTTAACAGGGATATAACAGAAAAGAAGCTTGTCAAAAGGGAAAACGCAGAAGCCGAAATCACCAAAAAAGGGCAGAGTACGAAGATTCACCCACCAGCATATTATCACGACTCCAATATCGTTTAAAAGGGGTAATGGTAAAATCTCGATCAGTAAATTGTTTTTCTCCAATACAAGAACAAACATCAATAACGAAAAGTCGGGAAAATAAGAGTTATGTCAAGTTGCCGAAATTGCAACTAAAACGATTTTATAGCAGCATGAAGGATTGGCTACCGTTCTGGAAACAATTCCACACGTCAATACATGAAAATTCAAATTTATCGAATGCAGAAAAGTTTATGTAACTAGAGTTATCTTTATATGGTAGTGCAAAAAAGGTTGTAGCAGGCTTTACGGCTACGGACACGTATCACGAAGCAGCCGTAGCTCTGTTGCAGGAATAATACGGTAATTTGGAACGGTTAATCGATAATCATCTTCAACAACTCGTTTCGATTCGTCACGTACAGTCGCGTTCCGATGTATCAGGCCTAAAGCCCCATTTACAACACTGCGAGATGCGGTACGAGAGTCGCATTCGAATTCGAATGCGAGTACTCTCGCATTCAGACATCGGACGTCTGTTTACAATGATGCTTCAAAACACCACTCACAAATAACAAGTTCAAAATGAAAACAACAACAATTTAGCTGTCACGCATTGCAAGTTGCGAGAGTTTTTCAGATTTTCGAAATTGACTGCGATGCTCGCTGCGAGACTCGCATTATTGTAAACGAACACATTGAATTACATGTTACGGAAATATTTTTGACAGTTCATGCGCTCTCGTTTTCGAACAACGTATCGCATCTCGCAGTATTGTAAATGAGACTTAAGACAGTTATATAACTCCATCAATACATGTAGACGATCACTCACAGGATTAAATGTCCCCTCGCAACAATACGACGTTATGTTGAAACCAATACTACTACGCTGCTTACCACACGATTTACGAGTTGACTTCCACCGCTTGAGGAAAAGAGAGGATCTCATACTCGACGACACAAAAACCGGAACAAACAACGACAATTTTGAAACGGCATCGGCAACAAGTTCGACGAAATGCCAAACTCATCAGTTATTGGAATTTCTGAAGAGCGATATAGAAGCCCTGGAAATGAGTAAGGTAGATATGCATAATAAATCAAAGTCAATAAACACTACTCATAAAAAAAAGAGGACACACATGCATGTATATTTTGTCACTCTTCTTCACACTGCACAAAAAATTGCGATTGCAGTCTGTCCACCGCAGAAAAGAAAGATGTATTAGTGAAAACAGGAAGATGCTTTAGATGTGCGAAGTGAGGCTATTCATCAAAGAAGTATCGAAGTGCGAAGTGGCTAAAGTGTGATAAGTGCAAGGGGAAACATTTAACAACGCTGTGTGATCCTCAGTATACAAAATTATCCGAAACTACTGCGCTCGTTTGCGAAGAAAATAAAGAAAAGGATTCATTCGGTGTAAATTTGTCTAACACAACACGTAATTTCTTAAATGTTTTTTTGAAGACAGCCCGTTGCATCGCCCAATGTGGCACCAGAAAATTACGAACGGTGATTGACGGAGGAAGTCAAAACAGTTATACGAGTATACGTGAATCTGCTGCAAGGAAATTAAGGCCGGTCGAAACTGGTAAGGTAAAAATGACTCTAATTCCCTTCGGAACGAATAATAATGCATATCCAAAAGTGTTGGCGAAAGTAAAAGTCAGTTTGATGAGCAAAGTGTTGAAGAGGAGATGCTCGTCGTGCCAACGATATGTATCGATGTTCTAACAGTTCCAGATAAGTTGTAAATTTTTCCCGAATCAGAGAACGGGCTTAGCATCTTGATCGGTTCGGACATTTATTGGAATATCGTTACCGGTAAGCAACGAAAAATCTCCAAGCAGTTACGTGCAGTTCAAACAATATTTGAGTGCACATTTCAAGGACCTCATCTCGAGGAAACAACTGGCGCAGCATCTACAGCAAACGTTATGTTCGCAGCGGCCTCTAACACGAATGATGTATCTAATTTATGGCCCTTAGAATCTATCGGTATTCGCAGCGAAGAAGCAGAGAAAAGGTTTTGGACAAAAAACTAAGTAAGGAGTGTATTCGTTGGTCGGCTGATCGTTTTATAGCATCTTTACCGTGGAAGGACAACAGTTTTAATTTCATGGAGATGGAAGTCTGGCACTTAAACGAGTCCGACGTTTGTCCAGAAACCCGGATTTGCTTTTGGAATACGAAATATCGGCAACACAAAAACATAGATCTGCAAGAGTCTATTTACTCGTATGTTAAAGCAACTAGCTAATTAGAAGCCTTTAAAATATTATTCTCTCTGAATACCGACCAGGCTCCAGGAGCTAATAGCATTAGCCCGATTGACTTTAAAATGAATACGGTTACCTTAACACCATTATGTCAGAGTATCACTGACCGAGCAAAAACCAAGGTTGTGTCCTAAAATTATTGAAAACCTCGATTATTCGATCCATATACAAAGAAGGGATGAAGAATAAGATCGAAAACTACAGATCAATCGCAGTCTTGTCGGTTGTGTCGAGGAATTCGTGGTAAATCGGCTTACCAACTTTATTGAAAGGCACAGAATTCTAAAAGTACTCCAAAGCTACTAGGAGAATTCACAAATCTTATCAATGCCGGTTTGAATGGAAACGACAACATACTTGTCATATTTGTTGATTTCAGCAAAGTCTTCGATTCATTAAGCCGTGAAAAGCTCATAGAGTGTATTAGTTGGCATAAGAGGGATTTTACCAAAATGGCTCGAAAACTATTTATTAAAAAGAACCATGTGGCTGATTTAGCCGAGATAAACAGAGCTTTTGCGGAATGCCAATGAACTACACCGCGTTTAAAAAAAAATGCGGCATTTGCTACGTAGACGACACAGCTATAGTTGTAAGGCACAAGTGCTTAGATTCAGCAAAAGCAATAATGCAGGAAGAGTTTGACAACGTCTCAAAATGATGTCACGCCAAAGGCTTAGTTATAAATGTTGCAAAAACAAAAATTATGCATACTCAAACACCACTCAAACCGAAAGCAACCATTAATATCTACCATCGAAATGACCATTGTGAAACATCAGCTAAAAAGAAAGTTAAAACTATCAAATACCACGGAATCACAATTGACGAAAACTTCTTATGGCGTAGCCACATAAATAATCTGGGTCTACAACTAAAGAGTGCTGTATTTGCAATGGTCTACTTAAGGATCTCGTATGAAATACGGCGTATTAACAATTTTAACTTTAAGGCACTAGATGTATTCGTATATATGCGAGTATACAAGATTACAACATTGCTGGAGTACTTCGATGATACACGTTTCCGACAGAATATGAGACACCACATAAACATCAGAAGAATAGCTCAGGGGCTGTTAGAAATTCCAGAAGCACAAATTCCAAAACACTTATGGTAAAAGAGAGCTTACGAGTACATATACTATCTCTAACGTAATGAATTCAATACCAGCAGATATTAAGCATGTAACGAATTACAAGAAACGTAAAAAAAAGTGCTTAAAAGACACTTTCTTACCACTTACTTTGTTATTTAAAACTGTCGTATTTCTAATTCTTTTTTGAAACTTATTTGCTATAAAAAATTCTGAAATTAAAAACAAACCATCTGCAGATAAGCAGTAGCTTTGTGGATAACATAAACAAATTGTATTAAACTATAACTCGTATTAACCTAAATATTAAATAAGTAAGTAATAATAAATAAAAATAAAAAAAAGAGGCCATCAGAAACACCGCAACTGATCTGCTAGGTTTCACTCTCATCCACGAGACCAATGGTTTGATGGCAAATGCAAACAACCGCACGTAGAAAAACAACTAGTAAACGAAGCGGCACTAGATAGAAAAACGAGAGCGCTACGAGCAAATGAGAGAGGAAAAACATCGGTTTCTAGCTCAATCCTCAATCGAGGAAAGAGAGAGGTGTTATGCATAATACTTCAAGACCTTGTCAAAGCAACAAGACCCGAACACAAACTTTTAGAGTAGAGTCACAGTTGGTACTGAAAATATGGAAAAACCAGTTCGGTAGATTGTTAAACGGCGACGACAACTCAAATCCCACTGCCAGGCAGAACAAGCCTTTCAAAATGAGGTGAGGATAGCAATATAAAAGCTTAAGAACAACAAGGCAGCTGGATCAGACGGAAAACCTGCCAAGCTATTTAAGGTAGCGAGAGATAACTAAGTAAAGAGCATACACTAACTCATTTAACGTTGGCACCGTTTGACTGATCCGTATCTCCTTAACATCACGTATAAGATCTTATCTGCCATCTTGTGTGAACGCCTGAATCCATTTATCACTGATCTATGCCTCCTACCAGTGAATTTATAGGTCCGTTAAGTCCACAATCGACCAAATATTCACACTACGACTGTTGCCAGGTCTGGCAATGCAGCCCAAATTGTGCCCAAAGTGGCAGATTCCAATCCAACACAATGCACAAGTCAAAATGGCAGACTCTATTTAAAGTCAAAGAGAAGTTTATAAGTTCCTTTTTTGAAATTGCCTCCAAGCGCAGAACACGTGGGAAAAACGTTAGTCTCCATTATTATCATTATAACTATTATTACTACAAATGGTATTAATTTTGATTTATAAATTTTAAGTACTCCATGAAAGTGCAGTTAATAAAAATTGGGAAGTATTTGATGTCTTTCAATCCAAACATCGGGGCGATTACAATGGCAGATCCTGGCAAAATCCCAAGCAGTCCAAAGCGATTTTACCCCCTCTTTATCGATTTTAGGTCCGCATATGATAGCATCTATAGAGACGAGCCAGCCTTGATGTAACTGCCAAACTCATTAGATTGTGCATAATTACAATGGGGAGCAACCGCTGCTACGTAAATGTCGGAAACAATCCCTCCGAGAACTTTGATGTTAAAGAAGGATTTAGGCAATGCACTTTGATTTTCGTTACAGAGAAATAGAACAGTTGAACAGTGCTCGAAGTGGGGCTTAAAAATCACATTATATTTTTCAATGGCAATCTTCAATATCTTCTCCAGATATAAAAAGTAATGCATCATCAGCAATCAAAGCCAGTTGAAAATACAATATCTTAGTACTCCTTCACGCAATGGTAAGCCTCATCACAACTTGACGAGGATTTATTTGAAGTTAACATAACAACTCCGAGGACTTCTTTGAAACAAACAACACGCTCGAATCCAGAAACATCATGTCCTGAAGATTATTTTAGAGTTTCTATACTTATTCCCTGTCTAGATTCTCTAATATAAAATCTTGCTGCCAGATTTATGGTCACCGAGGGTGTTCTGTTGTTGATGAGCTGTTAAAGCGGAGTACATACTCTGGTGCGAAAAAGTTTCATCGATTGATCCCTCTACAGATGTTCTGAAACTGCTAGATATACGTGACAAGACCTACTTCAGGAGTATAAGCTACTTGCTTACAATTTTGGCCACACCACCTGTTACAACAACTAGCGTTGAAAGAATCTTTTCAAAGATGAAAAGGATCAAAACAGTATCCCGAAACGTCATGGGCCATCCAAGACTTAGCGCACTTGCAATGCTGTCTGTTCACTCAGGTATTCATATGGATCCAGATGAAGTGATCAATATTATGTCTAAAAAAAGACAAGGCGTTTATTGCTGTAAAAATACAATATTAAAATAAATATTATTTATTAAATTTAATTTATAAAAAAAAAATACAAACAAAAATGAAATATTCATGTAGTTTTTTTAATTTTTGTATACAGAATTACTTCTTCCAAATTGTAACACTGGGTGTAAAATTTCGAAGTTGAGCACAAAAATGTAGGTCCCTTTAGTTATTCATGTGAGTAGGCAATAATCTAACATCGTGCGTAGTTACATTTCTAAATACAAATTTAAAGCGTGTTTGATTCATTATATTTACATGCAAACGTTTTAAAGGGGATGTATTTGTTTATCTGCACTATACCTTCCACAAAAATATCATTAAACTTGTTAGCAATTAACGTAGGGTCATTAATAACCTCATTGTTAAATTCAACACTTGCTATCACATTTTCTTTTGTTTTGTTTTCAATATACGAGTTGGTTATTCTAAATTTCGCTACATTTGTTTTTGATTTGTGAATAAATCTAATTGTTGCCTTTTATATTTCCTGGGTATGTCTAGGAAATGGAGAGTGAATTAACACCAACGCCACAGCCAGAAGAGTCTTCGATTCCAACACGGAGGGTCAACACAGTGGAGAAAGACCTCACCTTAGGTAGAGCGCACAAGTGGAAGAGGACCTCAAGAGACCGAGCTAACTGGAGAGGCTCTCTAGTTAAGGACCACGTTCACCGCGAACTATAGCGCCACCTAAGTAAGTAAGTAGGGGTAATTTCATACACCAACAAATCTGTCCGCACCACAGTTAACAATTATCCATAGAAACTTAAATACGATTACAATTCAAACTTAAGACAATCAAAATCTTTTTCCAATCGTTTGCAAATAATGAAAGCGCAAAAGTCAACAGAATATATTGTAGAACTGAAACAATAAAGTATCCTAAGGACTTATGTAAATATTTAAACAATACAAAAGCCAACAGCAGCTATGAGCTATACTCGCATATCTACAAGTAAAAACAAAAATCGCATGCAGCCGTAATTTGTTTGCTTTGGGACTTTCGTCACACCGCAGAATACCCTCGCAGAGGCCGTACAAACACAATGTCCACCATATCCACGCCGCATTTTCCGGAAACAGTTCAATGGAAATGTGTTAATTTGTTACCAGCTACCACGAGGATACTTTCAATGTTTCAGTTTGTCATGGTTTGTCAGGAGGCGTGAGATTGAAATTAGCTCACTCTTGGTAAATTGTGTAGTTTACATTTCTTGTTAAAATAAATAATAGAGTCATACTTGCCTCGTAACACTTGAACCATTTTTTACACAACCAACAAATTATGGATTCCGTATTGCAGTTAGGGCAGATTTGGCCAAACTTATTAAATCAGCGTGACATATTGTCAATCGTAGGATATGAAGACTTGTCAGAACGAAATATGTTGTAGTCATCTTAACATCCTGTATATGTACATACTTGTCTTCGTCACAAGGTCGATGTCTCTACATAGCTCTTACTATTTGTGATTGAATTACGTTATCCATCTATATATTTTAGGTATGGTTTTCATTGTGGAAGTGGCATAATGAAATGATGGACATGATGGAGACTTGCCTCTGCAAGGAGATTCTCTTAGCGAAATAACAAACTTTTGATGCGACATACTCATGACCATGTTGTTAATTAACGGTTTCTAAGAGTGCTATTCAACTCATCCTCTGGAGTTTAGGAAACTAGTTCTTCATATTTTTTTACCTAAAAGAAGGATTTCTCTTATATGAGATGTCCGACCTTAAAGTCTCCTAATGCTCATCCCCTCAGTAAGACTAATGTGTCATTATGACCGTGCCGACGTTGGCTGAAAGCCTACTAAGGCTAAACCACTCGCGTCACTTGAAACACTTCCCTCTTGGTCTTCCGAACCAACAAAACAACTCAATGTATTGTAATTAAGTGCGGTTTTCACATCATTAACCTTGATAAGAAGGTGAAAAGGAATTAGACTCCCATGTATAGGGATCAAAATTGAACTTGGCATAGACTTCAATGATCTGAAGGAATGAAGACACCAGGAATCATTCAAATTATCATTTTTGCAGAACGCTTCAGAATAGCCTAGTATTGCCTTACTCTGACTATGTGACTGTGAACTGCTATAGTTTATCCAAGAATAAATGTCAGTACAGGGAAGATAGGACATTTGCCTCTTAGTCAGGTTGCAATAACATGCATAAATGTGTCCCTCTTTAAAGCTCTCATAGGGTTGCCATGGTGCATATGATGAATCACCACAAAGAGAAAGAGCATTTCGCTTAGGGTTACCAGCTCCAAATTTAAAATAAACAAATAAAAATATTGCTGAACGATATAAATTTCATTTATCTTTTTCCTCGCCATCCAGCTTCCCATATAATTTCCTTTTTGCTAGAAAATTCGATTCCACTCTGCAGTCATCAATGGTTGAGACTTTGCTATTCAAGTATCGAAATCTTCTGCTCTTCGAGTATCGACATCTTCTGCTCTGTAAATTTAGATGTCGCTGCTCACATTTAAGTGGTTATCACAACATGATCACTAATTGCACAGTCAATGAATTCTAGTTTCGAAACACAGCGAAAATAATCCTTTTTTTCTTCAACACAACATTAACACCGACGCAACAGAGTAATTTGAACCACTATTATTTAACACAATATCACTAAAACGCACATAGTCCAATAATAATATGGCACTGCTTTATTGCAATGCATTAAAATAGCGCGCGAATAAAATTTAAAATACAAAGTCGAAAAAAATGGTTTGACTACATTTTAACGGTTTCTCAAAAAGAGGAGAAAAAAACGCAAATGACAACACCACCACACATATTATTGCACACAAATTCATTTTTGTGTTCTCAAAAGCTTCATCTCTGTAACAATAACACTGAAAAATCAGTAACGATGTGCTAACATTTGAGAATGGTAACACTGCTTTGATGAGATTATTTTCAATGCACAGCCAGCAGTAATGGCGAATGGTGATTTTATGATCATTCTGCCCATGGCTATTGGGCAAGCAAGTCATAGGGTGGCTGTGGTTAAATCTGAAAATAATTACGACAACAATTGTACACAAAGTTCAGTGGCTTCCTTTGTGTTTCAGTGGTAATGTGCCATTGAGTCCACCTACAGGCAACACTGTTAAAAAAAAAGCTTTCCCATAAGCCCTGTACTGACATGTTTTGTTGGATAAGGTATAGATAGGAACCTTGTAAGGTGTCTAATGGAATTGAAATATTGATGTGCTATAAATGATATAGATATAAATGATATAAAAAGATATAGTCAATCATCAGCTGAATGCTGGCGCTGCCCCGCGGAGTTAGACTCGAAGACTCTTTGAGCCTGAGCTGTGGCGCACATTCGCCTGACTAGCCCTATGTACAGCCCGTACAGTTTATGGTTGAATCTTATCCTTCCATCTCCATCTATACAACCGAAAATCGCTCGCAGGGGACCAAGGACTTATTCATCCGCTAAGGTCCAAGCCTGTGCCTCATAGAGCAGGACCAGAATGATAAACGTATTGTATAAATCGAGTTTGATTTTACGAGAAAGGACTAGATTATTGAAGGGGCCAACCCTGAGCCCAAAGTAAAATAGTTTGACAACAATAATTATGCGTCTGATTTCCTTACTGATGTTGCTGCTGCTTACATCTGCGGAGCCAAGGTAGGCGAAGTCCTTAACTAACTCGAAGTTGTAACTATCAATGGCGACATTCTGGCCAAGTCATCCATGGTTTGTGGCTTTTTCTGATAACAGCACGTGCTTTGTGCCAATGTCATCCGCGAACGCAAATAACTGTTTGCCACTGAGTTTAACGAGATTCTTTCTAAGGCTATTATAAAATAGTTACATGATAGTGTGTCGCTTTGTCTAAAACCTTTCTTAACATAAAAGATCTCGGTTAATTCATTACCGACCCTGATGGAGTAGCGAGAATGTTCTATAGTCATCCTGCACAATCTAATAAGTTTGGCTTGACATGACGTTGTATAGCTCTTCCCTACGCACGCTGTCATATGAGTCATTGAAGTCGATAAATAGATGACGAGTGTAGATCAGGAATTCCTATGTCTTTTCCTAGACCTGCCATAGTGTGAATATTTGATCGATGGTGAACTTCCCTATCTTGAAAACTCAATCTTATGAACCAACCAGATTGTTCACGAATGACTTGAGGCGCTCACATAATGCGGCAGAAAATATCTTATAGGCGAGGCTTAGGAGACTAATTCCCCCATATTTGGCGCAGTTAAAAGGGTCTCCAAACAATGCTGAGACTCCACGCTTCGCGCATGCTTTTCTCTGACCATATCCTCTGTTTGCAACCAGACAATTTCCAAACAGTTCAGCAAGCAGTCCGTCTACACCAGGAGCTCTATTAGATCTTAGCTAGACCTTAACTTCGTCTAGAAATTCAGGATGAATGGTTCATTCTGCCTGAGAGCAGTATTAGTTGTCCATGTTCACCTGACTTTGGAGCCCTGGCATGTTAGTTGTATTCTCTGATAAATCTTTCGAGCGTGTTTATGACTTTATTATACAATATTTAGCTTAACCCGAATCAGCCCAGAATTTTTTTTTCGAATTTCTTGGAGAAATGCAGAAATGCAGGGCCCAAAGACTGCAAATATATATATATTTTTTTTGTATTTGATCTCTTGGAACGGAAGATATAACCTGTGACCATATGGTCACCCTGGGTACGCAAAGAACAACTATTTTCATGGAAAGAAGAAACACATGTGAAAGAAGTTTATTTCACTTTTTTTTTGTTATTCAACTGATTTAATATGGTAATCAACAAAACATTTTACGCAAAGGCCAATATCGCATTTGGAGCACTCAGTACGGACAGCCTTGCAAAGGTCGCCAGCACAACGCCTTCTTTTCTCGCATGGGCGTACAAGATGGTTTTTTCCATCGAACCGCAGAGTTTGAAACCTCACAATCGAATAGATTTTCAATTGCTAAAAATTGAATTCGATTATCGATTTATTCGGTCTCATTAGAAAACCATCGAATAATAATCGAATCGAATTCTAGAGAGTTTATTTCAGGTCTTGTTTCACTTTCAAGCTGTAGTAACTGCGGTGAATGTTTCCGTTTTAGGTGATATTTAAGATTTGTAGTGTTCTTGTAGTATGTAGTAGAGTGATTACACAATTTACCTACATTTAGTTTTAACAATGTTATCAGAAAATTTGTTGAAAAGTTTCAGACTGTTTGTTTGATGGGCTTAATTTTGACATCGTTCTAATTGTTTATATTATATTAAGTTAAAAAAACTATTTGCCAACGGACTGTTTTATTTGATTTAAAAAACTAATTAACCGAATCAATAATATTTAGGTACCTAATCAAATAGCAATCGCACAAAAACAATCGACGAATACAAATTTTCCCACTCACACTCCATACAATCAAAGAAAAAAAAATCCATGTAAACCTGTTGCTCTAATAAGAAAACGTAAAACTTTACCTATACCTACCAAAATGGAATGGAGATATTCCTCACTCTTTCCATCCTTTCCTTCTACCGCGAGCATCGAACTTGTAGAGTTGTAGAGGCTGAATCTCGAGAAGAAATTCTCCAGACGAGTCCTGAAACCAAATGATGCTAAACGGTACCAGTTTAGTTTTCTCCGATACAGCAAAATATCTGGGTCTCATTTTTGATAGGAAACTAAACTAGAAACCTAACATTCAAGAAAGAGTCAATAAAGCTACAATAGCTTTATTCTCTTGCAAAAAAGCCATTGGGAACAAATGGGGCCTTCAACCTCGCATAATCCACTGGCTATGCATCTCGGTCATAAGACCGATACTTACTTACGGGGTGGTTGTCTGGTGGACGGCCTTGGAAAATGCAATCAACCGCATTAAACTAAGCAGAGTCCAAAGAACAGCATGTCTATGCACAAGCGGAGCCTTGCGGTCTACCCCCTCTGCGGCATTAGATATTCTGGCCACGCCAATATTCTTAATACATTAGGAATCCTCACAGAGAACATCGATTACACCATACCTGAACTTTGGTTTGACAAAAACTTCCATGTAAGCTTCCCCTCTAGATCATTCTGGGAGGAGGATGCTTTCATGGAGGATAAGTCAATCCATCTCTACACAGATGGATCTAAAACCGATAGCGGAGTTGGTGGCGGTGTTTTCTCAGATAAGCTAAATCTAAGCCTCTCTTTCCGCCTTCCAAATCACTGTAGCGTGTTCCAGGCGGAAATTTTGGCGATTAAAGAAGCTCTGTCCTGGCTGAAGAAAAACGTGATATCTGCAAAGGATATCCGCATATTTTCGGATAGTCAGGCCGAAATCAAGTCCCTGGACTCGGTCTGATTATATTCTAAATCCGCCCTCGAATGCCGATCATCTCTCATGGAGATGGCAGAACAGTTCAACATTCACCTTTACATTCACAGAGACATTCCAGGGAACTGCAGAGCCGATGAACTCGCCAAAATTGGAACCACTCTACCTATCCTACCGGACAAAGGTAGTATAGGTATACCAATCGCTACGTGCAAACTAACACTAAAGCTAGATGCCAATAAAAGAACAGACCTTAGGTGGACTGCTGGACAAACATGTCTAGCGACCAAACAGATCTGGCCAAGGCTGGATCTGAGTTGCTCTAAGTGTCTGATCCTTTTAGATAGGAAACATCTCAGCGCCATAATAGGTGTCATTACTGGGCACTGCCTCATAGGCAAGCACGCAAGAAGGTTTGGCGCTGTTACTAATGATTTCTGTAGAAGCTGCATGGACGAGGAAGAGGAGGAGACAATCCCCCACCGACTCTGCACATGCCCAGCTCTCTCCCAGAGAAGGAAGCTTCATCTAGGAGCTTTCTTCTACAACGACCAAACGATCTAGAAAAAATAGACGTTAACAGTCTCCTACGCTTTATTATAAGCTCAAACTGGTTCCAGTAGTAAGAAGATCATAGATCCACGTGGCATCACAATGGGCCAATAGGCCTAAGTGGGTTGGTATTTCCAACAGCCACTTACCTAACCTAACCTAACCCTTCCATCCTTTCAGTGAGAGGATAGCATTCTCATAAACGTATATATATAAACTGTGAAGACGAACAATTTTAATTCGAATAATTGGAATTGCGAGAAGAATCGAATTATTCGATTGTTTTGATTCGCAATTGCCCATCGCTATAGGTCACAGCTTTCACATTTTGTCGCCATCGGCAACTTGCTTACAACCATCTTCAAAATTCGTTCCTCAAGTCATCACCAGAATTCCAAAATGATCTGAAACTTGTACGACCGTCATAACCACTCGCGATCAAAATTCCAATATACGTTTTTAATTCTGCAATCGTAATATTTAGATGAGGCTTTCCACAATAGACTGCGTAGTTCCTCATTAAAAAACTTTTCGAATTGCTCGTGAGATTTTAACTTGCACTCCTCAAAATTTGGCTGGGGAAAGATCGGTGTCATATCTTTCGCATATTATTCGCTGGTACAAGGTTGACTTCGGATAAGGTAGGTTTAACTTTTTGCAAACGATTGAAGTTTGCATCAGCTGCCGATGTCAATGGCTCCGCCGACACTGGATTGCTCCATGATGGTATTCGTGAGCGCCAAATCTTCCTCGCAATCGCTAGATTCAGGGTGTCAACATGCCTGTCATTGCTCATCACCACTTCGCAAGATGACTTTATTTGTCCACTGGAAAACCAACATCGTCCTCTTCAGTGTCATTCTCACCACTGAGTGTTCCACTTTCAACCTCAGGTGGGACTATGTTTCCGTGGGACTATGGCAGCAACAGAATTACTTTTTTCCTTATTACATAATTCATTTAAAAAATCTATGACTTCTTGTGTATAAATTATAAGAATGCAGAAAACCAAAAAATAAATTTATTGAAATTTTGTTTTGAACATGAACTGTAAAAAAAGCTCATAAGAAGTTTGAAATCAGAGTTTTCACAATTTTAATAATTTTCTTCAATTCATATTTACGAGTATATGAATCCTAAAAAACAAAATTTCACAACGTTTAAATGAAACTTACTTTTTGAAGTGCATTCTCTGTTTCTGTCATGCTCTCGTTTTTATTCATTTTTTACTACCACTCACTTCAATAAACACACTCTTACTGGGAAAAAAAGGGGATTTCAGCACACTTTTCAACGAAGTAAATAAGGTAGGATTTTTTTTAAATCGGGGAATCCCCCGAATGTACAAATTCATTTCGCAAGACTTACTATGCGCGTGACCATATGGTTACACAGGGTTGATTCGGTTACTTAATTTAAATATTGCATTGTGATCGCTTGAACTTGAATTTAGGCCGGAAGCCCGGTAGACGTTTAATTCAGCAAGTTCACGTTCTCACCTGTTTTAATTGAATATTATTGATCTTGAATTACAAGTTGTTGCCATAATGCATCCGGTGTATGTCAAACAGCTGTTGATGTTGTTATTGGAATCGACGTGTGTTGTACTGCTGCTGCTGTTGTTGTTATACTTGGAAGTGACCTGTTGGGCTTGGATGGTGTTATTTGACATGCAGCGGATGATAGGTGGCTAATGTAACTCTCGCTTCTCGTGCTCTTTCGTTTTCTTTCCGAGGATCCAATGCCGTTCCCTTCTTTTCTGTTTGTGGAGCTCAATAAATGCTCTCGTCCGTGGATGCTGCGCAGCTTCAGATGCTTCTCGAATGGCTGCATGTACCTGCGTATATTTATCTTCAGCAAGGTAATGATCCAGAATGGTAGATGAGTGTCTGGCGTCGATGGCACTGTGATCAATCTAGTTGATTGTCAGGAGATATAGCCAAGTCCCTCTATGGATGTTGAAATATGGGAATGGCGTGCTACCTTCTCAAAGGTTCTAAAACCCTCGTCACTAATTCTAAAACCCTGAATTCATTGTCGGAAGTGGTGTTAACCCTAGAACGGTAAACATCGCCTGTGAGGCGAAACAATTTTTTTTTTTTGCGATATTTCCCAATCGGTTACTCGTATTAAAGCATGCGCTCGTGCCAATTCAAATGAGTGTTGTACGTGCTTGGGCGCACACGTGCTTTGTTTTTCTCCACTGCATTGCCGATATATACACACATGTGTCGCCTGTGAGGCGAAGTTTACCAAAAGAGGTAATTTTTTTGAACATATTTGTTTGTGCATTTTTTGGCTTTTTTGCTAAAAAAATAGTGTTTGCATAAACTTTTTATAGTTTTTTGAGATGACTACTTCTGAAGCGCTTCTACAAAAATGGCTGGAGGAGATATCACTAGATGGAAGTGAACTTGAAGATGATTTGGGATTAGATTTCGATTCAGATAATAGTAGTGAGGCTGACCCTACTTACGTCGCTGATTTAGAAGATGACATGCAGAATATTGATGTATCTAATCAAGATGATGACAATGAACAATTCACACGTACTTATGTTCAGGAAGCTCCAGGAACGTCAAAACGAGCTTGTGAGAATTTGGTAATAACGCCACCGGCATCGGTTATGAGGGGTAAGAATAAATATATTTGGTCTTCCGAATCGTCTTCGTCCAACAAAGTATCGAAAAGAACTCCTTCGAGAAACATAGTCCATATTGTACCAGGGCCAAAAGAAAGAGCCAAGGGCATTGTAGATCCTTTGAAGTGTTTTGAACTGTTTTTTACTTCAAAATTGATGGATGAAGTACTTCTGCGCACTAATGAATATATTCACCTAGCAGCTCCTAAGTATAAAATTCAGAATACCACTACATCAGAGATCACAATAGAAGAACTTCGTGCTCTCCTTGGCATATTTATCTTGAGCGGTGCATTGAAAAATAATCACTTGTCAACTGATGAACTGTTTGATCCTAGTATTTGTGGATCCCAAAATATAGCTGCAATGAGCTGTAAACGTTTTGAATTCCTTGTCAGGTGTCTGCATTTCGATGATCGCAATACTCGAGACGACAGAAGAAAATCTGATAAATTTGCGCCTATCCGATATATTTGGGAAATTTTTATCAAACAGTGTAGAGATCTTTATAAACCAGGCTCGTACGTGACAATAGATGAACAACTTTTGGCGTTCAGGGGACGTTGTCCATTCCGTATGTATATTCCCAATAAACCGGCCAAATACGGAATAAAGATTGTTTTAGTATGCGATGTAAGATCGAAATATATGATTGATGCTTCACCGTATGTAGGAAAAAACGCCGGTTCAACTATAAAGGAACCATTGGGCTCTTATTATTGTAAGCTGCTTACAAAGACTATACATGGGACAAATCGCAATTTAACTTGCGATAACTGGTTTACTTCGGTACCGCTAGCTGAGCAATTGCTTCAATCGCCATACAACCTCACTCTTATTGGAACAATACGCAATAACAAGCCAGAAATTCCTGAAGAGTTCAAGCATATTTCATCACGACCTGTTGGAACATCTCTTTTTGGATTCAACGATAAGCTCACTCTTGTTAGCTACAAACCAAAGCCTCAAAAGACTGTTCTTTTGCTATCTACGATGCACGATCAAGCTTCCGTTGACCCCGTTTCCGGTAAGCCAATAATAGTTAAATCATATAATGAAACAAAAGGTGCTGTAGATACTTTTGACCAGATGTGTGGTCACACAAGCTGTAACCGTAAAACCAAGCGTTGGCCACTTTGCTTATTCTATGGAATGTTGAATATGGCTCTACTAAACAGCTATGTAATTTACGTATCCAATTGCGGAGTTTTAAAAGTAAAGCCAATGTCAAGAAGAGAATTCCTTAAAAAATTTAGCAAGGACCTTTGTAGTGACTGGTGCTCCATCCGTTTGCAAGAAAGGCCTCGTATGCAGAAAAAGGTACGTGCAGCAATTAGTAACGCGATTGATAATAATACTGAGACTGACGATGATACAGATGAGCCAGGTATAAAAAAGGGCAAAAGATCAATATGCGATTTCTGTCCGCCGAAATTGAGACGTATGAGCGTTTATTTCTGCGCAAAATGTAAGAAAACTTACTGTTTAGAGCATAGATCACCCAACTGTTGGCAATGTGACGTAAAAAAGTAGATGCAAAATCCACAAAATTTAATTTGCTCTGCACAAGTTTTTGAAGTTAGACGCCTTATGTAATTTATTTAATATGTTAATTCGATTTAAGGGCTGTATGAAACAAACTTTTTTTTTTCATTTCGAACTGATTTTTATTTTTATTTTTAATTGTTTGTAAAAGATCTCTTCATACCATAGACTGAAATATGTGATCTCCAAATATTCCTATAACATTTCTAAGATATTTAATATGGAATTATTTTTTTGTCAATTCATGTAACCAAATATGTAATAAATACGTTTTTCTTTCATTTTAAATATTTTGTTGTTTCTTAACGGTGAAATGTGGGTTTTTTATAAAAGTCGCCTCACAGGCGAAGTTTACCAATGAACAGTTAAAAAATATGTTTACCATTCTAGGGTTAAGCAGGTAGCCTCCTTGCGTTAAGATCTCCTAGCACAATTTTGGTGTCATAGCTGGAGCACTGAGCACATGTTCGATCTAGGAGGTCATAGAATTCATCCTTGATGGTGTCCTCCTTATTCTTTGTAGCGGCATGAACGCAAATCAGGCTTATATTGCCGATTTGCCTTGAAGTGGACTGTTATAAGACGTTCGCTAACGCACCGAAAACTTAAGAATTATTGCCTAAAAGTCTTCCTCAAATAACAAATCCCTAATCTAAATAAGCAATGTCTTCCTTCTTTGTAACAGTCGTCGACCTTAAGAAAAAAAACCTTGGATAGTGGGTGCGTTTTAAAGCCAGTAGCCTCGCTGAGGTCATAAGACCTGGCCTCCATTTCCGTAGAAGTAGCTTTAGAGGGTGGTATGAACCAAATAGCTCAAACTGACTAAAACCGTGGATGCTGAAATTGATCCATATATCAGATTCTTCAGCCATCATCCTGATGAAGTTGAAGTGACCTAGCCCTCTCTTTCGTCTTCGGCAGTTCATGGCGTCTTCCAGGGGTTAGGTATCCTACCTCCAGTCAAAAATGAATTCAGTACTTGGAGGTGAGGGTGGGATTTGATGGGCAAGGCTTATAAAACGCTTGATCACACTTGAAAGCCATTGACCGATATTGTTTTTCATCCTCATTGGGCCAGCGCACACTGTATCAATTTTTCCCCGTGATATCTTTTATTTCAACCGCACATTGGATTATTCAATGCGGGCAAAATTGAGGAATACATGAACCGATTTTGATTGTAGTGATATTTCTGATAATTTTTCTTACCCTTTAAAATTGACAACTTATGTGTGTATTGATTTTCCAACCGCTTCAATACTGGTTGAATATTTACCCCGCTTCATCTTCCTCTTCTGTAAAAAAAACAGTTTTACCTCGAGGTAATTAGTCTCGTGTGCGCTGGCCCATTAGTAACTCTTCTACCGGTTTAAATAAAAACCAAATCTTATTTCATAAAAAATACGTACTTTTTCATAAATCAAAATGCAACCTCTTATTGGGAAAACCATTTACAAGTATATATTCAATTTATTTACCGATTTCGTAAGTAAAAAACAATTCCAAAATATCGTCTTTTGTGCAATAGTAAGCCCCTTCAAGTCTATGTGGATGTTTCCATCTCAGTATTGTGGGAATCACAGTCAAGCGTATACATCGATCAGTTCTAAATGGATTTCGTACATCTTTCCAACTAGAGAATACAATTTCAACTTCAAATTGTATACTTCATAAATATTCACTTACCATTTCCTCACACCAACATCAGCGAAAATAATTACAGATTTCTGATTGGCATACTTCTTTATCGCAGCTAAAATGTGAGACTCACCTAGAAAAAGATACACAATAACATAGATAATTTGAAAAAGAAAACTTTTGACGCATTTTAGTATCTACATACTTATTTCGCAATCTCTGCACCAGCTGATCCCATCCCTGTCCTTGCTGCCAAAAAAGTAACAATACACGAAATCGTTTTTGTCGTATTTTTTCAAACATTCTTCTAAGTCTTCATACTTTGTGATTTCAATTATTTTTGCCATAATTTTGACGTCTCAGAAAAATAAAACACATAAGCTTCGCTGATACATACGAATTGATATTTAAGCGAAAAGTGTTAGCAAATTGCATCCATCAAACACGAAAAGCCAGCCTAAGCCATATTTTCAACCGGCGATGGTCAACGACAAGGTTTATAGTTTCGAATACGAGACACTTTCTAAAAGCTATTTCAAATTCTGAAAATATGAAAATATGCCTCATTTTGTTGTAGACAAAGTTGGCGTAGCAACACAGTTGTTTGGGCAAATTACCCTTTATACCAAGGTTTATGGAAATCGTATAGCATATATTTATTGTCACTTGAGTTGGTACTGTAAAGATTGAGAATACTTACAATAGTATTTCAGTAATATCCGGTTCCAATTTCATCTTTCTTCACCATATTAGGTTTTTCCGTCTATCTTTTTCAAAATGTTTGTGAGATTTCACAAAACGAAAACTCTAAACATACATAGACTACGGTCTCTTTCTATAGCTCAACAAATCAATAAACCATTGAATAAGCTTCAATCATATCGGAATTAAGGCCTTTCAAACGAACTCTGAAGAGTTCCTCATTATGATAAAACGAGTTCTGCAAAAGCCCTTAGAAACGCAGATTCATAACCTTTTAGGTTAAAGAAACCCGTTCACAAAATAAATTAACCGACAGCTTATCGATTGAGATTTGTAATAGAGCTGCTAACACATTATTGGAGAGCTGAACTTTAACAGGCGGTGGTTTCTTATCGGCTTATCTTTTCAGATGTTTCAGAAATAGTGATGGATGCCGTGACATGGACAATTTTCCGAAATCTTTACGGATAATTCCTCATTTGCATGAACAAAAACAATTTGCATCAACAATACGAAGATGGATTGACAAATCTTTAGAATAAGGCCATCTATGCTCTTCTCTCAGTAAAAAACACATCTTCTTTTATGAATTATAAAAACATCAGCGTTTCTCCACCACCGATTTGGTGGAGTATAATGTTCGAGGTCGTGGCTAAGGAGGGTATCCCTAGCAGACCTAGAACCCGCACCTGGATACTAGTCGAACCTTCTTCCCCAGACCCCTCCCATTTTCCTAAAACTTAACACGTGCTCTGGCATTTTAAGTGTAGTAAAAAAAAAAAATTCTGGAAAACATCAAGCTTAGTAAACCGACCCTTCCGCAACTGGAGAAACAAGAGGCTCTTATAGATGCGCTTTAATTGTGATAAATAAGGAATGCCTTAATCCCCTAGCGCATACCAAAGGCATGATTTGGTTCAGTTTCCTAAGGGTTTACAAGGGTTGGGGGTGGCCGTGGTGTAGTGGTACTAGCAATCGCTTCTCACTCGGAGGGGTCTAGGTTCGAATCCTGCCCATGAACAAGTCTTTCAAGTTTTTAAGTTGTGTAATTGGAACTCAGACAGAAAAATTCTGCATGTGAAGGCATAACACTGACACGTAGATTTGGCTGTTGTAGAGTTTCAAGCACAAATAATTACTGCGAATTATAACCTTCCACTCTGAGTGAAGAAAAAACTCTCCGTCCTATTCGGACTCCCACCCTGGAGAGCAAATACCGAAACCAAACACACCTTAGTTTCAAACCACTACAAAACCATTTTTCTTTCTCCTCCTTTCTACCTTTCCGCCCGCGCCATGGCAACAGTAAAAGGGTATCTAACCCCTTAGGCGCGCGTAAATTATAAAAAAAAAAAAAAAAAATTAGATAGTGTCGATTTGAATCTATCCGAGGTTACAACTAAGCCGACGGTTCCACCTCTGACACACTGTCGGAAATGGAAACCGACGACGAATTAAAACGAGATCCTTTGCGATCAGATGATGAAGATGAGCTCTTGGCCACATGTTCAGAATCGGAGGACTCAAACAACACAGTGGTGGAGGCTTCTCTGGTAGATTGTAGCAATTGCGATTGCGTCTTTCCAAAAATGCAGAAGAGGTCATCCTAATCCAGGAAGTATGGATTATATAAGGGGTTGTTCGTGGACTTGGGATACCTGAATACGATCCGCTCTATACAAGGCAAAGGTAAGATTAGAACTTGAATATTAGTGAAACGTACATTTACGTATTTTTACTTCCTAATCTCAGCGACCCCGGCATAACCATTGTCAGACTGGATACTGCCAAAGGCACCTACTGACTGGTATCGACATATCTTGGCCGCGACCATATGGGCCCTCTCCCTGGTGACCACCTAGAAAGGGTGGCGCTGGAAGCTGGGATTCTAAAAACTAGCCTCATCATCGCGTGCGACGTTAATGGAGATCAAACGGTATGGGGCAATGTAAGTAATAAACTCATTGTCTACAACATTGGCAATGAGCCCACTTTCATAACAAAAAACCGACAGGAAGTGCTAGTTATCACTCTGATCTTCTGAACACACTTTTTCATACCACAGATATATCCAATTCAGTCTGAATGATGCTCCTCCCCGCCAACTAGAATTGCGGAGTTATCCGAAAACTAATTGGCCAAAGTACAGAGAAACACTTTTAAGAATACTGTCCCCTGTGTAACACAAACGAGCTTGTCGTGAAAGTCAAGGATTTCACCCTGGCTCTCAATCACGCTATGGCTGCTTCCTGTCATAGACGTAAGAAAAAGCCACACTGGTTGATATTAGAAACGTTTCTTTCCAGAAAACTTTTCAACAAAGCACAAAGCACAAGAAAAGTGATTGACTGTGACTCATACAAAGAATCCCTCAAAATATATAAAAAAGAACTGAGGACAAGAACAAGAGGCAATCCTGGAAGTCATTCTGTGACAAAATAATAGGAACCTCTGAGAGATCGCGGCTAAGAAAAATCCTTTCTACAAATCCTATGATGCCTAGTTGTTTGAAAAAAAACCGATGGGTCTTGGATGACCTCAAAGTAAAAGCCCTAGCAGGATTACTGCAGCTGCGACCGAAATTCATGGTCTGATTATAAGAGACAAGCTGTTCTTGGCACTGCATAGCTTCAAACTATACAAGTCTGCTAGTCCGGACGGTATAATACCTGACTAGCTACAAAGGTGCTCAGATATTATCCTGCCAACCCTAGAGAATATCATGAGGAACTGTGTAGAAATGATCCACATCCCCTTGTCATAGAGAGAAGTCAATGTAGTTTTCATTCCCAAAGTCGGAAAAGGTTCTCATGTTGTCCCATCGCCTTTCCTTCTAAAAACTGTGGAACAACTGATTGATATCCATATACGATCTGAACGGCTCTTCATTTATTGACTACCCACATCGAACGATCCCTACAATATAGACTATAGTGTACACAATGGTCGCTATCCTGGACAGTGCCTTTAGCAATATCAACACACGACTGTGCTGTCAAATCTAAATCTAAATGACTCACTCAGGGAGTTGATCAGTTTTATACTAAGTAAGATTATTAAGTTCAAAATGAGTAGAGCTTCTGCTAAAAGATGTGTCAGCAAAGGTATGCCGCAAGGCGTTGTCCTTTTGCCCTTTCTCTGGAACTTAGTTGTCAATGAGCTGGTGATACACCTGGAGGTAGGTGGCAGCAGGGTGTTTGCTTATACGGATGACGTTGTTATAGTCGGCATAGGTAAGCATCTTAATACAATTAAAAACCTCCTACAGCTAAATCTTGACAGATTAACCTGTTGGGCGGATCGCTGTGGATTGGTAGTAAGCCCCCATAAAACCGATCTTGTCCTCTTTTCCACGAAATAAGAGTCAAAGATGGCAGAGCTTAACTCTCACCTGTGTTGGGTGCCGGGACAGAAAGACATTCCAGGGAATTTTAGGGGGATCATCCGCTAAAATTGGAACCACTCTACCTATCCTACCAGAAAAAGGAGGCTGGATGCTAATAGAAGAGAAAACCTTATGTTGACTGTTGGATCAACATGTCTATCGACCAACCAAATCTGGCAAAAGCTGGATCTGAATCGCTCTAAGAGTTTTGATCTTTCAAAATAGGAAACATCTCAGCGCCATCATGGGTGTCATCACTGAACACTGCTATAAGACAATGTAAGCATACAAGAAGGCTTGACTTTTTTACAACTGACATCTGTAAAAGCTGCATGGACGAGGAGGAAGAAGAGACAATCCTCGCTCAAAGACTTAAGCAATCTAAACAATATAGACGTTAACAATTTCCGAAATTCATAGTGAATGCATATACTGCGCAAGGAAAAACAACCAGCGCATCATGAACGATCAGGCACGATGCAAATGACAGTTGTTTGTTTGGTTTATGCAATCTGAAGTATAATGGCGAATTCCGAGAAGTATGTTTTCTTTTATAAATAAAGGCATTCAATTATATTATTATAATTATTTATATGCAGAAATCAATGGACAAAAAGCGAGATTTTACACTTAATTACAACTACAACAAGGCTGCAGTTTGAAAATGAATTCAGCTCTAGCTGAATTTTAGCTTTAAAATATATTTTGTGAATATTAGGTTGTCACAAGCACCACAATTATTTAGCAGATGATTAATTATATGAATTCCAATGAATTTGTTACACATTGGATATTTACGATTAAAAAAATTAACATTGCGCATCGCGTAACATTCCAAAACATGATGATTCGTAACGCAACGAGATACGCATCGCATCATAAAAGCAACGCATGCTTGCATGACAGATGCGAGGTGCAGTCACAATGCGCATTTAGTTTGAATTTTGGAAAGCAGCCAAAGATATTTTTATATGTATATTTAGATGATGTAGCTCTACTGTCGCTCAAACCATCCTCTAAAGTAAGAATGAATGAGTGAAAAAGAAGTGAATGCCTTTTATTGTGACTCGTCTAACTCAGCCATTACTAAGGCGACAATATACTTTTATTCTAAAAAGCCAAATTTCTTTGGAGTAAATATGCCGCGTCGATAAGTATGTAAGTATTAAGGTGCTTTCCTGGGAATCCTCATGACATGAGGGCTGTCAGATCTACAAGGCTCTGCTTAGGCATGTTCTATTCAATCATTACGTAGGTAGCTGAATTTTTCTAGTTCGCTTTATACATATGCACTGATAAAGTTCATTAGACTGTGCAAATATATTTATATCATTAGCTACACCTTTGAAGCAACTTCCCGGTTACAAAGTAGTTGCTTGTACAACAACCCATACTGGAGTTTTGATGACCTGTTTTCTAAATTCACTGAGTTGTGTCTAGGTCGCATCAGGCTGGTGATGTTAGACCCTCATGTGGCAAGTGCTGGTACTCTAGGCACATCAAAAAATTTCCTTGAAACGCTGCTCGAAATGATTAATTTGATTAACTGTCAAATAACATAACCTTGATACTAAATGTAATCAACCCAAATTTTATTTAAAAATATTATTTTTCATAATGACAAAAGGATGACCCACGGCTTTTAGAAACGCCTACTTCATTGGTAATAAGGGCGAAAACGGGCAAAGTTAGTACTGAAGATGTTGTGCTTCCGAGCCAGCAACCATGTCTGCTATTGGGAAATATGGAAAAACAAACGTTTTGCTAATTTGTGCAAAAATGTAAAGTTAAGAAATACTTTTACTTATTTTCTATATTTAATATTTTTCAGATGGAGAAATCCAAATAACTAGTTCAGAGTGGATCGCGATATTTTCCTGACATTAATCACCACTCTGATGCGTTACAAACATGATTGCCGATTAAAAGTCTTTGAGCAAGCACTAAGCAACCTCGATCTTTGGGCCTAAATTCTACTTAATCAACTCGTTTGCGTACGCTAAGGCATACTGAACTAATCCCATAAGTTCGCTTATGATGATGCTGAGCGGGATCGACGAATTAACGGCTCCTTCTTGCAACCTGTTTTTAATGTGTAATAACCCCACAGAAGTCACATCGCCATTCTTCGGCATATCGATGTATATGAGTGGTAGTCAATCAGGTTGACAAGCGTATTTTGTTTGACTGGATATCAGATACCAGTTCAGTGGTGGCATGAGTGTGAGATATGGTTATCCGGAATTATATACTTGTCCTCAGTCTATTAAGTTAAGTCTCTCTTAATCACTTTTTCGAATAGCTTACCATTAATCAGGTGATTCATCCGCCGACGTTTTTGAGACGCGCCATTGCTGTCTTCCAATGCATACAATGGGCAATATGAATTGCATTATCAAGCAGGATTCTGCAAAAGTCCACTGCTTCTAATCAGATCGGTTCTCGCTGATTTCTTACTTCTCAGGGAGTCGAAGATAGTTGTTGGCAATGATATTTGCGCCAACAAACTTAGTGAGCGATGTGCGGTATAGATGCTGGCAATGAAGCTTCCATTATTGACGTGCCAAGCAACTCATAGTAACACTATGCGCGCTTCCTAATTTAGATGGATACTGCTACATCCAAGTATTGTAATTATGGGCAGTTTCAGCCAATTCCACTTTTCTGTACCCTGTTGATGAATTCATTTTGGCATATGGTCAGCACAGATGTGACGATTATCGAACTTACATTATGCCCTATCGCATCCAATTGATATGTCAATGTGGATCATACCCAAATACTTTAAGTAAATATTGGTACATTTTATAATGAACGAATAGTCGCCGTCTCCAATAATTACCTTGGTAACCGTATCAAGAAGATAAGAAACCTTTAGCACAAAACAGGTACTTTGTGTTTTTTTAATCATATACGATTTTAATGATAAACCAAAAATATGTGGAGCAATAAAAGCTTATCAATGGAGTACAGTTGAGGTGAATGTTTGTAATATCTCCTTTGATCCGTGTACTAATCTTCAGTAAAAAACATTTCCAAAAGGTCTTCCTTTTCCAACTGGTCACCTTCTAAACGCTGATGACACTTCCAACGAATTAGTGTAGGAATAACTTGTATATGAATATCTTTATCAGTTCGGAATGGATTTTTTCTGTCTTTCCAGCTAAAAAGGAACGTGTTAAAGGAATAACTTCTCGTTTGTATGTTTATTTGACTTACTAGTCCCTGCCACCCACATCGACGTACACGAAAACAGCTTCCTTGTCTGAAAATTTATCTACCGCCGATAGTGCGTGCGGTTCAGCTAAGATGGAGTTGAATTTGAAGAACTTTGAAAATTATGGAATAGGAAAGAATTACCAGAAACGCAATCGGGACACCAGGAAACGCCTTTTTCATTTTTACTTCCAGTGAAGTATGCATTTATTTGCTTTTTACCGGCAAGTTGTTCTACGGTTTTCTTGAATTCATCGTACCCCTTGACATTAATACGCTCCACCATCCTGCTGTCAATTGCGTCCGTCGACTTGTGTTTACTTCGCAAAAATAATTTTCTTTCTTGACGTGTGTATGTGCAAAAGAGACGAGTCAGAAATATGAGAACCATGGAACTGTTTGACTAGTTATTTCAGTACACGTAGATCTATAAAAAAAAATATTAAAGTGACAGTTGATATCGATCATTTATTTTTCGTTAAGTAAAGAATAAATTATAATATTTTGAATTTAATTAAAACATAGTCCAGGGTTTTTTTCTGTTCATAACAAGGGATTCGTTCCAGTTTTAATTAGGAAGGGAAGAACGTGAGCTTCCCATATGCATCGCTTTAAATTGACCCCTATGTAACAGCAAGACGTAATTGGATACATCCGGGAGTTCGTCGTTGAATTCACCGGAAACAACGGATAGTGAATTTGAATCAAAAATCTTCATTCATTATGAAGAAAACATGTTCAGGCATGTAACTTCCTCAGTTGCTTTTGAAGAAAGCTCCTTCTGTCGGTCCAATTTTGGGCCACTTATAATTGGCTTCAAAGAGGAGAAAATTTTGCAATTTATCAGCATATATCAAAGATTTAACATAGCCTCAGTGGGGTAAAATTGCATGATCGACATATGATATAATGTCGTCATTGGATCGAGCCATCAGTACGTCAATAATTTCATGTGCGTAGCGACTTCCTACTGAAACCACCTAACGTCCAGATCACTGTCGACTATATTTTTGAAGAAACATACAACACCGATCTTTGTCCGGCTACATTAGCCATTGAATGTAACACGAGTTCCAGAGTCAGTTTTAAGAAAATAAGAGCCGATGACGATGCCACCATCTTGAAGTCCATACGAAATAGTGTAGTTTTCGGATGTAATTGTGTCGAAAAGTTTGCTTGTTGCCTAGCCCATTGAGCCAAAAGTGAGCCTTGTTACCATTTTAATAAAAGTAAGGACCAACTTTAAGCCACTCAAAAACCCAATTTGCAAACTCAAGTCGCAGGTTATGGTCCCGTGGCCTTAGTTTCTTATCAGAAGCATCTTATACAGGTATAAACTATACATTGTGCAGATAAAGGTCAATAAACTGTGATCGCCGCCAAATTAACAATTCCAGATCTTGTGTTAGATGTAAGTAGGTTAAGTAGATTAAGATTTATTTTTAGGTAGTCTGTAAGTTTTTAGTTTTAAGTTTTATAATAAAATAAAAAAAGGACATGGAACTAAGTTTTTTGTTAAAAAATGTTTTCTTAGTTTTAGTATTAATTAATGTTAAAATACAAATAAAATTAGACTGTAAGATACGTCGAAAGACATAGTTTAAGTGTTAGGTTTAACTTAGAGTGCCTGCATGGGGCCAGTAAATTATAATAAGATATTTCTAAGTTATTTAAGCTAATTTTTAAGCGTTTTTTTGTCTAGCAAGTAAGAGTAATTTAAGTGACATAAATAAAAATGCATAGAAACTGAAAACTGACAATTGCAGATCTTCCGCGATTTTAGCGTTATATACGTCATGCAGAGAATTAGTTTGAATAGTATTGTAGCGTTCTTCTCTGAAAGTTTGTTTATAATGATAAGAACTGTCCAAAATAATAGCACCGCTGAAAAGTTTAAACGCAGTTGAAAAAGTAACAGTCAATGAAAATTTTTTTTAACCTTTTTAACCACAAAGCAATTTTTTTTTCTTAAAAGACGAGTTGAGGTGCAATTCATAATATGAATATCGAGGAAAGGAAGATTGATCTGTACATATAGAGCCGAGTTACGGGAGCCAGAGAGAGTCACTATGCAGCCGAAATGAACTGCATATATATTGTGAGCAAAAGCAGCACTGAAAATTTATATTATTTACAGCCGACGTATGAGAAATGATTTTAATTTTCATAGCCGCGTTGTTCCAATGTACCCTCCTCCATGGTAAAAAGCCAAATGTATTGTCAGATGGTATTTTTTGAGCCGACATATTAAATCAAAATACGAGTAGGTATGTTATCTAGGAAAACACCCATATATCTAGCTTTGTTGAAAATGGATGGATGATAACTAACTGAGAGACAGACGAGACCACGAAGCTCTCTTATTTTCTTACAGAACGCAACCTCAGTTGAAAAGTAATTTGTTAGTGTCTCATTTACATTACTTCGATTAGATCTAAGATAGTGTGAAGTCGAAAGAGAGTTAGACGTGTGAGCTTTTGAAAGCGTCAAGCGTCGATCTTACCAAAAATGTACCATGAAAAAGGAGACAAATCGCAGTCCTGCCGAATATCGTTTAGCCTCTGCTATGATTAGCTCCCATATTTCATATCCGCAGAAATTACAATCTTTTATATGCGATTTTGTCACTTTTGTCGATTTTGTCAATCTCCGTTCACCCGACCTGCTGACGTTTTTTGTTTCGGCAAATGCCGATTTGTAGCAGCCCAATAAACGTGTCGTAGAAAACCCGAAGAATATTCGGAATCGAAACATCTAGCAAGTCGTTGGTTTTAAAATCTTTTTTTTTTTTTTTTTTTGTAGTTGTTTTAAATTTGTTTTTGAGGCCTCCAAAATCCGTGGTTTGGCCACAATCGGGAAGGACACGATCAATGTTGCGTGTACCAAGTGCAGTACATTTATAAGTCATTCATTGATAATCCATATGTTTAGTATCGTTTCACTAATTAGACTTATTTGGAAAACCTGCCTTCAATTTCCGAAAATAAGGATTATTTTGTTGGTCCTCTTTGGTCGTGTTGTGGAAAATATTCCTACCATATGATACAAAGCCAACAACGCGTCAACACCATCTACATAGATGTATGTACATAAAACGGTAGTCGCTGTCAGTGAAAGTGCAAAACAGCGGAAAACCGAATTGTTAATTCGGCAAGAAGAAGAAACTTAATTACATCCAAAACGTGTGACATCATCGGTCCTTATTTTTGCAAATGTTTTGAGGCGAGACAGTACCTCCAAGACATTAGAACCTTTAGTAAAAGCAGATAGCAAATATTCACTGGCAGTTCCGAACCTGCCTCCTTCTCCACTATAGGTCTTACTTCTTGGAAGCCCATAATAATTTGAGAGAAAATTCTAATTTACGAGTAATTTAACCATTGCCTTATCCACCGAAGAAACTATACATAAATTTCTCAAATTTTCGAGTTCGATAACACTTTCCTTGTTACAGAGCTTGACAATCATTTCCTTTTTGCACTCGTTCAATACACGATTAGAAACCTTAGCGGAATGTTCTTTGCTGCTTGATGGTGTGGTTGTGTTTTTGAGGCCATCCACACCACTATGAATTTCTATCACTCTCCCCGCGAAATTTGTGCGACTGTGAGTATTGATAGAGTTAATCTGCAATTTACTCCTATTCTAGTGCGCAATCGTATTCGCAGTCTCCTAGGCTTTGCTCGTCGTAAACACAAACGAGATTTTCAGGGTGGTTCTAGCATCTAGCTCTCCTACAAGCTACGAGTAACTGGGTTCTAGAATATTTGTCATATCCCTGGACCTGGATACTGCATCAATTGCTCGATTGGTCTTTTCGCTTTTGCAATTTAAATTTTCTATAAAAATTCAGCTTTTAGCACCCTTAGGTATTTACTGTGCGGCTTTGACTCGGTACTGCGTTCCCCAACTTGTGTGGTGGTCGGTCACTAACTTATGAGAACTGCCTCTTGTTTGCCAGTTCCAGACCTGATGAACGAAGTCATGTTTTTATATTTTTATTGCAGAGTTGTATCACTTCCTCCATGATTTTAGCAATGACTTCTACTGCTTCTTCATTTGCACATTCGCAGAACTCCATTCAACATTATATTCCACAAAACTGGGGCTTGAACTGACTCCTATGGAACTCCCCGAGTTATTTTATATTTCTTTGACCATTCGTATCTGTGTAAAAGGTGTATCTTCAAAATAATATTCTATCATTCGCGATAGGAAGCTTGGTAGTACTTACATATTTCATAACGCTCAGACGATGGTATTCGAGCTAACATTTGTGTCACTATTGTACAGGAGGTACTATTTTCTTGTTACCTTTCTATCTGATTTCACATATTTTTTCACGCAATATCACATACTGTTTGTATTAGGGGGGTTGGTCAAGAAACTGCTAACTTGGATTTTGTAAGCACACAACAGTCACTCGTAGCGTACCTCCCAGTGATTGTCCCCGTAACAGTATGAATAAATCCTTACTCATGAGTAAACCGTTACTCAGTTACTTACTTACTTATCTACTTCGATTCGCAGTTTCAATTTGAGCCAACATTGCATAGGAATTCATAAAAATTGTTACCAGGCATCACTACGGGGGTGTGAACTTGACCGTTGTGCGGCTGCAACAATCGACTTTAAGCACAATTATGTCAGATATCTCTCATGTATGTACGAGTATGTACCTACGTAGTTTTGCCCTAAATTTTGTTATAAAGTTTCGAACACAAATGGCCTAAAATTTTTTTAGAGGAAAACTAGACCAATTTTTTGAGATGTTAGAACTATTCGAAATATAGACAATCTTCGGACATTGGGTTATTGGTCCCTTCGGCAAAATGCGTCGCCCATGCAGTGCAGAAACCAATTCGCAAAAATCCGTTTTGGAAGGAAGTTAATATGCGTTTAAATCAGATCCATATTTAGGTGGGTTCAGGACTATATTTACATGAAAGCCTGAAAATTTACCAGAAAGATGTGTTAGACGGTGTTGTGATAAGTTTAGCAAATACTCTTTTCAATGGAGACAGATGGATCTTCCCGCAGAACTCTCCCCCACGCACAAAACTAAAACCACAAAGTAGTGAGTAAGTTTCAGTATAACTGGGTTACGAATCTTAGGTGGGAAATGCAGGTACTCGTATATATGTCCCAAGGTCCTTATGCCTGTTATAATGACTCCATGCAAACTGTTTTCCGAGAATATAGTGACTGCATCGTCTTGATGACGTGTAGATTGAGGATGCTCTTCAATTCTGAGTGTCTGCAAATCTTTTAACTGCAATTACTCCCTCCTTGAACAAGAATCCGTAAATATCAGCACCTTCCATGAGCTTTTCTCATAAAAATTTTAGCGCCTTCTAATAAGCAGTCATCGTATATAGATTTTTCGTTGATTTGCAGCTTCCCAAAATGAAACTAATCGTATACTTAACACCTGAGAATTTGTTCTCTGCTCTTACCACGAAGACCTTAAAAAATTTAATGCCAACGGCCTTAATGCTCCGCATTTTGGCTTTCCTTATATTTTTCTTTTCTTCATTTTCTGCAATTTGTTTAAACATTACATATCACCGACAATTCCACCAAGTGCACGTGGTACCGACTTAGCAAATAGCAAAATGAAAGTGCACCCAAGAACATTTTCTTTTTGCCGACAATGCGATTTTGTATAAAACAAAGTAGCTCTATGTAACCGAAGTTATCTTCACGAATTGTTTAAAAGCGACACAGAGAGTAGGTTGCAACACAGTTCATCGTTTGGATCAACTCATATCTAAGCAAATCTTAACAATGGGTAGGAGTTGCTTATGAGATTAAGAACTAAGGTTCGATGTTTAGGATGTTTTTTTTTATTTCCAGTCTTCTTGAAAGGATTAATCGTTTTGGCAGGATGTCTGGCTCTGGCAAATGGTGCAACGACAACAAAGGCAAAAAATAAAACCGAAACAGTACCTACTAAAGAAGCCACTGAGGCTAAGGCTGCAAATACAACAACGCCATGCATTTGTGGAGTCTTTCTTACCGGACAATTTGTAAAGGGGTCCGATGAACAACCGAAAGGAGATCCTGCCATGATTCAAGAAATCAATAAAATATTTCCATGCAATGTGATTGGACAGAAGCAATGCCAAACAAAGTGTCTAGAGGCAGTAAGAGCGACATTCTTGTAAAGACTTGATTAAAAAAAAATTTTGAATTTTTTTCCTAATAGATTGTTGGGCATCTTCCCAATTCGGCGAATGTCTTGTGCGCTACACTGGATCGTGATTGTCATAAGGAACGGGCTTATCTCTTCATCAAGAACTGCAAGGATACCTGGGTTAATACAAATTTGGCTGCTGGCAAGGAATACTGCTGTAAAGATGGACAATCATACTCATGTCCACTAGTTTAGATGTATTTTTGTTATTATTGTTATTTATTTTCTTTGTGAACAATCATAATCAATAAAATGTGTATTGTATAAGTAAATTCACATTATCATGATTTGATTGCACAACAAATTGTATTCCAAATATGTATCTCTTTGGTACTTGGTGCCTCTACCTATCGTATTCTTCCTACGTGGAGCCAGTTTGACTTAGAAACAAACTCTCTTAGGCTGGTGTTATCCCGTGTGAAGAGTTTATGTACTTTTAAAACTTCAAAAGAACACCTTAAGTTCACTGGTAAGTAAGCTGGCACATAGTGTGAAAGTTTTTATTGAATAAAGCGCATATTATAAGAACAGAGTTTCATTGAATATTAATGTTCGGTCGGCCATCCGAAAGCAACTTATTCCAAAATGTTCGGGTCAATGGCCTCAATCTCTATTCAAATGTTGTGTTAGAAGCCTTTAATTGTTCTTGCATTGTTGGAATAGACATTATTTTTTCAGATAACGCCACAAACATAAGTCTGTTTAGGAGGACCAGAGTCTCAGCTAACATGCCTTTCCAGCTAGCGCGGTCTTTTCCCAATTGCCTCTAGTTGCGAGGTACCTTTCCTTTTGTTTGTGCCACATAAGATGAGGTCGCGTTACCCCTCTGGGTTGGAGTCGAAAACATTCCGTGCGGAAACAGAGACGAAGTAGACAAAGTCCCTCACTACCTCAAAATTGTAGCTGCCTTTTGTGACAAAACGCGCTGTATCCGTAATTAGGCCGTAATCTAAAAATTCGACCTGTGGTGGTCTTTCGTGGCTAAAGCCACACTAATAGAAGCCAGTTAGATCGTTTACAGACGTTTACATAATTAATACAGCACACAAGATTTTATATGCGATATTGAGGAGACTTATTCCCCTGAAGTTGGTACGATGCATTAAATCACTTTTCTTAAGGGACGGATAAAAAATGCTGAGATTCCATTCGTCGGGCATACTTTTGTCGACTCAGATTTTAGAGATAAGTTAATGTATGCTCCTTACCCAATCATCACTTCAGAACTTTCTCCTTTCTCACTTCTGAACCTCATTCTTCTGGTGGAACCTCTCTAAGGCCTCAATCGAGCATTCACAAGCCTCTTACCTTCTTTTCTGCAGGACCACATTTGTCATCGAACCAGTGATGCCTTTGTTGGGGCGGGTTGAAATCTAGTACATCAGAGGCGGCTCCTTGATTCCTCTTTGGCACTGGTCTAGTACGAAGTCGGTGATAGCTGCTCGAAACGTTCGGACATCCACCTTCTGCCGATTACAATATGATCAATTTGCCAGGTCCATTTATGGATATCGAGCTGTGAAAACCGTGTTCTGACTGTAGTATATTGTAATTACTTCTCCCCGCAAAATCAATAAGCCTGCCTCCGTTTCCGAACTTGATGGCGTTAAGGGTGTACTTAATCCTCTATAATACCAAAGATGTCTAGTTAGGTGTTAAAATCGCTAAGGACGATTTTATCATCATACAAATGCAGGACATTGGTCGTAGACTTTGTTCATCCGGTTGCGGATTGCGACTGCTGTAACATTCGCCATAGTATATTAGATATCACAGTTTTTCATCCTCTTTTCGTCCGGTCCATCATATCGCACTTCTTGGATGGCGGTTTAGCAGGCGAGGTTCTCCGCTGGTTGTTCGGCTGTACGATCTATTAAGGGTTCGAATATTCCAGGTGCAGATCCGAAGATCGTTGTCCTTTAAACGTTTGCCAGGGTAGTCAACAGTGAATCCTTTACTATCTGAGGCTATTAATTGGTTCTTCACATTTTTTTTTACCTCTTCCGTATGGGATTGTGAGCCTTATGATGGCGTAGGTCATTATTATGCTACTGGTCGAGCACGCACTTGCCATTTTAGCCTGCATGAGTACGGATTTACTGCATGAGTAAGGATTTACTCATGCTCTTACCAGGGAGCACCACTGGGAGTTACTGTAAGCACTACTATATGCTACAAGTTGTTGTGCTGCTGACCCAATCCAATTTATAGGGCAGCTTCCCAATTGATCGTCACGAAGATACCACAAAATGAAGTCTATAGAAGTTAAATTACATGATCTCGGTCAATTATCTTCTCCTCTAAGTCAAATTAAGTGAACTCAGGATTTCGTTCGCAAACATTGACCGTTTGGTGAAATGAGCGTGTAAAAGCTGAGCTCAACCACATTCAATTTATCAAATTTCGGGAAGAAAAAGTCGATTAACATCACTTTCATCGTCATCTTCGAAAAAAAAAAATGGTCCAGTGACGCCGCCAGCCCACAAAGCACACAACTCAGTAACTTTTTTAGAATGCATTAGTTTCTCACGTTTCTTATGACAATTTTTAGTGCTTACGTACCCGTCCATCGAAAAATTGAATTCATTACAAAAAATCACTTCTGATTAAGCATCGTTTCTCCATTCCAGCATCCATTGAACGTAATGGCAATGTCTTACGTTGTCCAATGGCTTTAATTCTTGTATCATTGGGACTTATACGGATGTAAATGCAGGTCAATGAATCGTAATGCTTGCTTCATTTCGGACACTTGTCCGAGCATGTTTATAAGTTGCTTGATCCGCGGCTGAACCACTTTCTTCAGAACGATTTTACTATTGCCCGAACTCTGAACTCACATCGAAAAAATCACGAATCTTGGGAAATGTATCTTTTCACTTCTGGCATCTGCAGAAATCGCTGCAAGGAAAGATTTTCTTCTCGCATTTGCTTCTATTAAGCAATATCCAGTCTACGCTTAATTTTTTTATGTAGCTTTTGTTAGGTTAGCTTGCCTTTTGAAAATATTTGTTTATCAGAACGCAGTTCTCAGGCTATTGTACTTTTTTTAACCCAATTTCTCAGCTTTTCGTGTCAGTGGTAGAGTATCTTAAGTATCAGCACCAAAGATATGCAGACTAATGCTTGTGGAAGATAGACATTCACTGATGAAGTACACCGTGGTGTCGTCATCACTCTCACAGCAGCCATGGCGGGGGGTGATTTCACTTATGATCCCAAGAGCCCCAACTGACAATGAAAATCTTAACAAACCCTCTAATGCACAAGGATGCCTCAGGGCATTCATTTTTAAAGTCAGTTATTTTAAATGAAATTACCGTTTTCGCACCGCCTGCTATTGCCGGTCGTCAAGTACATTTCTACCAACAAAACGAGACTAATTTGAATTACTTTGATTTAAAAAATTGCAACGTTATTATTAGTTGAGGGTAAGAAGTCATCGAAAAAATAAGTAAAATTATTGAGTTATTTATTTTTTTTTCGGCAGTCAAAAAAAGTTATTTTTTTAGCCGTACTGAGCCCAGAATTTGTTGATAGGTTCACGTAAGTATAAATTTTGGTATTTTCATGCCGGTGAGCTAAATAAAAAAGAAATTATGTGGTTAGGCTACCGTTTTCTGATCGTGCCTGTGGGCAGCCTTGTGCAACAAAGGATTAAAAAATGTCCCTTCTTTTGCAGTGCCCGTGCATTGTTTTTTTTCTAGGTTTTCTTTTGTTTGCCTTTAATTTTTATCTGTGCTGTAGAATCATGTCAGATAATGCTAAAGCTATGGCCGTTTTCGAAAACGTCATTTTGATCGTCATTTGCAATACTTAAGGGTTGCGAACATCAAACTGCAAACGTCATTTGGTATCGTTGATCTGTGTCATCTACATGATTTTTTTCTTGCAAGAGCATTTGACGTTTTCGAACAGAGCAATCATCCTTGAATGCATGTTATTACGCAGTGCAAATTTCTGGCTCCTTTTTTGCAGCGCACATGACGTTTATGAACATCTGTCCTGCAAACACTGCATTATCGAACATGCTGCAAAGGCAGTTTGATTTCTAATGTCGTTTTCGAACAAATGACTTTCGCAGCTTGCGTTTAAGAACATTTTGCAAAAGCAATTTGATGCAGATAACGTTTTCGAAAATGGCTTATATCTGAGCGACGTAAACGTCTCGTACAAGAGGGAAAAAGGAGGAAAATTGAAGAAAAAAAAAAAATGATTTGAGCTCAATGAGTGACGAACAAATAATTGATGTAATGGTATCGGTGATTGAATCGGATGACAGCGATTTTTATGATGATCATGTTGATAATGACCTGGATTACAAGCCAGACGAAATAACTCCAGAATATAGTGAAATGATAGATGAATGTTTGAACACCATGAATTCAGCAGATTCATCTGATGCATTTATCCAATCAGTTCACATTTCGCTTGGAGAGTCACTAACAACATCAGACACTCCACCAGTAACAACAACCTTCGAAACATCAACAAGAGCAGCAACTTGTCAAAGAAAAAGACCACGTTCACCACTACCTGAACACGAAGAAGACGGTCCATCAGTGCATTTAGGTTCAGGTGGTTTTGTAGCCCAAAGTAAGCCATAAAGTAGTCATTCTTTCCAAGAGTGGAATGAATAACGTTTTGATCTTTTTCAGATTTGTTATTGAAAAGCAGTCCCATGAATTCAAAAATATTTTATGGCGAAAAAAAAGTTTGCAGCATCATGTAAATGAAATGGCATTCAGAGGGAGTGATAAGCTGACGGGCAAAGTAGTTTGTTTTGAATCACCCTATCAGTTTTTCAAATACTTCTTCACGGAAGAAGTAATTGATTTTATTGTAGATCAGACAAATTTGAAAGCTGTTGCAGATGATGTTAACACACAATTTCGAGTGGACTCGGAAACTATTCATCACTTTCTTGGTTTGCTGGTGTACATGACAATTGTTACTATTCCTAACACACGCTGGTACTGGGGAAAATTTCCAGTTGACAAAATAAAAAACGTCATGCCTCTCAGGAAGTTTGAGCAGATTAAAAGGTACATATGCTTCTCAAATGAAGAAGATAGAATAAAAAGAGGTGAAGAAGGCTATGATCCTCTGTTTCGTATCAGAAAGCTATCAGACAGATTTCGACGCGATTCCAAAAACAGCTCGGTTGTGTGTCGATGAGCAAATGTGCAGTACCAAAATAAAATATCACCTGAGACAATATATGCCAAATAAACCGCATAAATGGGGTGTTAAATTGTTCGCACTTTGTGATTCACATGGCTATTCGTATCGGTTCGAAAATTTCAATGGTGCAGGTGATAATATAATTGTACCTGGAGCTCCAGATCTCGGCGCTACAGCTACGTAGTTGTGCGCTTGTCTCAGACAATACCTGACTATGTCCATCATATTATATATTTCGACAACTTCTACACCACATTGCCTTTGCTAGTATACCTTCGGGCACGTGGAATATATGCATTAGGTACCATTCATGCAAATGGAGTTCCTAATTGCAAACTGCCTTCAGATAAAGATCGAGAAGTTACAAAAGCGCCTAGAGGTTATTCTACTGAATATGTTGGCACAGCTTATGGCATCGATTTATCGATTGTGCTGTAGAAAGATACAAGATGTGTTCGTTTAGCATCTACTTACGTAGGAATAGCTCCATTTGCCCGAAACTCTGGAAATGCAGAACTAGCAAAAATTGCAAGGTATCATAGACAGGAAAAAAAATATATCGAAATAGATTGCCCACAGATTATCAGAGAATATAACGCACACATGGGTGGTGTTGATCTCATGGATGGTTTGATGGGAAGGTACAAAATTTCATTGAAAACTCGTGATGTTGTTACACGTATTTTTTATCACCTGGTTGACATGACCATTACAAATGCTTACATATTGTACAAAAGAGCAAGATTCGAGAAAAACAAGGATCCATCACGTCCACCAATAAAAGAAGAAGACTTGTTATCATTGCCTGAATTTCGTATGTATTTAGCTGCTGCACTTTGCGCATTTACCAAAAAACGACTTGTTGGTAGACCACCAACTGCATCAGAAGAATCATCGCAGCCAAGTAAATCGGGTCAACGAGCTCAACATCCAGTGGAAGAAGTACGTTATGACCAATCCGGCCATATGCAAATATGGCTACCCAAGAAAGATGGCAAAAGGAAATGTGTTTGCAGTAAATGTGACCTTCACTTGTGTTGCAGTGCAGCTAAAAATTGTTTTCTAGCATACCATACTAAGCCATAGTTATTATTAAATGGTTATTTTGAATATAAAACCGATATCTACTGAATTCATATTCAACTTGCTTGTTTCACTTTTACATACCCATTTGCACAAGGATGCCCACAGGCCTTTTTCATATTATCTCACTTCACAGATAAACTATAACAGATATCCCAAATCTGACTTCATATTCGTGTTTCTCGTGCCAAAATTATCCAGAAACATAATTATGGACTCTCAATTTGCAGCGGTTCAGATTTGTGCATTAGAGGGTTAAACGCAGGTAGTCTTAACACGGTCCACTATCAGTTTCTTAATGTGGAAACTACCGCGGCTATGCCTACTTCTTGTTAGATAACATTTTGGCACACCTACTGACATTCGTAACACTTTCATTACCGCTGTCATTTTCCTTTATATCTGTTGTATAAAGGAATTGGTCGATAGTTAGTCGATCCGAATGTTAAAGGAAGAATGACGGTCGTGTATAGTATAACAAATCTTTAACTTTAGGCAAACATTTGATAACTTATAAATAAATGTCAGAAGTCAAGTTTGCAGTTTTGCAAAAACGGGAATGCAGTACGACTGATTAGCAACCCGCGTTCTTCTACCGCCTTCTCTTCAAGGCCTGTCAGATATTTACTTATGACAACATATCATATCACTATGTGCAGATTCAAAGGAAAATCTTGAACATCATTAAATATCAACGGACCTTGTACACTGCCTTGACGTACTCCAACTTTATCTTCGAATTCTCCTGTTATTCCCGGTTTACGCGTTATCACAAATATTATATCATGTATCACTCTTTTATATGTAGGTGTTTGGTAAATTTTGAGATCTTAGCACCGTCCATATAAGATCTTCCCTGGTAACTCTATCGAATGCTTTTTCCGTGAAGCTTAAGACGATATGCAAATCTTTCACAGCATCACGATGGTTTTTCTTCTTCTTTTTTTGAAACTAGCGCGCGCTCAAGATGTTATTAATACCCTTAAAATTAGGGAGGAAAGAAAGAGGTACCGATGTACATTGGCTTTAAATGTCAGAATATTACAATAACTAGGAAATAGAGCGCTCGGCAGGGCATTCCATAAGCGAAATTTACGGCTTAGGAACGAATCAGGATTTTTCAGAGTACGTCCGAAAATGGGCTTGAGAATATACTGATAAGCATTCATAGCGAGACGAGTGTTGCGGTTGAAGGTTTATTGCGTTGTCGACTGCTGACTGTCGTGTATTTTCATGCGACAGTATTTTCACCGATAAACAGTTGTTGCAATTTATTTTGTCATCTTGCCCTTTATACAGTGGAACAAGAAAACTCTTCCTCCATTAGTTAGACATTCGATTGGCCGTCAAAATTTTACTGAAGAAATCACAAGCCTTTTATATCCAGGATTTCTGATTGTTTCCCTGGCTGATTGATAGCCCGACATCAGTTTCAAACCTTATATTTACCGTTTCGTATTATTCCAGTATACGAGTACAATATCTCGGTTTGGTGTCCACTGATGCAGTATGTAATTAGGTGTAGTGCTTGTTTAATAAACAGCATATTTAATGAAGTAAGACTGTGTGGTTCTCATGAGTTTACACTAGCTTCTCCTCCAAAACCGTTCGGTCCAAGGTAGCCCTTGTATACGTAGTTCCATCACCTTAAATGTTGTTTTAAATTTGCACCGATGAAAAGGATTTCCTCCCTTAATATTCTATTCAAAAGCTATTCAAAGTCGTGAAAATTATTTTTTTCCGATTTTTCAACTGCCTACTTGCGTTGCATAGGTGCTAACAATATTCCAAGCTTCGTGTTCTAAAGGGTCCGCCATCTAACGTTTTTTTTTCAAACTAGTGCTTATTTCGTGAATGGTAATACCTAGCTCATGTCTGATTTGACAGATAATTAGTTTTATCCTTCCGATTAATAATGGAAAATAATTTCATTCAAATGGCTGCCTCGGCTGGCCATGCAGTAGCCTACACGATCGGTCCAATTTTTAAGCACATTATCGATTGTGTGCAGCTGTATTTCACCAATGGCTGCACGAATATTGTCCTTTAAAGCGTCAATTGTCTTTGGCTTATGCCGTAACCCCACAAATAATAGTCCAACGGTGTCAAATCGCAACTCCGAGGTGGCCAAACGACATCAGCTCTGCGGCTGATAATGCGAGTTTCAAAAACAGGGCGCAAAACATCGAGTGTAGCTTCGGCTGTGTGGCACGTAGCGCCGTCCTGTTGAAACCAAATGTTGCCAATATCCTCCTCTTCAATTTTTGTGAACAAAAATTCGTTCAACATGGCCCGATAACGATCGCCATTGACTGTAACGGCCACTCCTTGCTCAATTTCGAAGAAAAATGGCCCAATTATGCCTCTGGACCAAAATCCGCACCAAACAGTGACTCGTTTTGGGTGTATCGGCTTTTCAATGTATGCGTGCGGGTTTTCTGTGCCACAAATGCGACAATTTTGCTTGTTTACATACCCGCCAAGATCAAAATGAGCTTCATCTGAAAAGATGATTTTTTTGGCAAAATCGGCATCTTCTCTAAGTCGATCGCAGGCAATATTTCCCAGCATTGTTCAAGCGTATACACAACCATATTAGTTCAGCGGAAGGATAAAACTAATTATCTGTCAAATCAGACATGAGCTAAGTGTTACCATTCACGAAATAAGCACTAGTTAAAAAAAAAACGTTAGATAACGGACCCTTTATTTTCCAATTGTATTGCCATTAGTCAGTTGCTAATTTTTGATTTTATCCTGGCTGCTTTCCAAAAATTCAAACTAAATGCGCATTGTAACTGCATCTCGCGAATCATGATGTTTTGGAATGTTACGCGATGCGCAGTGTTTATTTTTTTAAACGTAAAACAAAACAAAATGTGTAACAAATTTATTTGAATTCATATACATAATTAATCATTTGCTAAGTAATTGTGGTGCTTGTGACAACCGAATATTCACAAAATATATTTTAAAGCTAAAATTCAGCTAGATTCCTTCTCAAACTGCAGCCTCGTTGTAATAAGTGTAAAGTCTCGCTTTTTGTCCATTGATTTCTGCATATAAATAAATATAATAATACAATTGAATGCCTTTATTAATAAAAGAAAACATATTTCTCGGAATTCGCTATTATACTTAAGATTGCATCATTTGCATCGTGCCAATTCACGGTGTAAGTTCAAGTAGCGGGCTTAGAATTCAATTTCACGTTGCAGTAACGCGTTTTCCAGTTAGAAACTTTTTTCCATCGTTTTACCGACATTCCATCTTGTGATACGTAATCTGTTTCTCAAAAGGAAAGCGATAGTGTAAAAAACCTTAGGCTGTTCAATTAAGCTGCTTTTACAATGTTCAACGAAATCTGTCGTAAAGTCAGGTTCAAAAATCAATAGAGGCTCAAATTCCAACTGAGTTTCGATGGAGAGGCCGAAATAAAAATAATGATCACTCAAATGCATCGAGCATGCTCAATATTTTCTTAGTCCTCAAGGCTTATTTAAAAACGAGTTATCCTCGTCAATTAAATTTGGTGGCAAAATTAAACATTTATGAAACATTCCTTTAGCATTTTTTTTTTGTTTATAAAATGTTTCGTTCGATCTGGATTCACCTTTCGATGTAATGTAATACGGTTAATAAAATTAGAAGATGACATCTAATCTATGCCTTAAAATTGCAATATTATTTGAGTTTATAACAAGCCACATAGGTCTATTCGAGGATAACTAACAGTAACTTTCCTTGGCAACGCCTTCGTATGAAAAAATTTCGAACACTTAGTTTGCACTTTTGCATTAGCATGCACGAAAATTAAAAAAAAAACAAAAAAATATTAAAAAGCCAACTGTTGTGAAATCATTCTATAAAATTTATTTTGCTTCCCATATATAATATTGCCTATCACTTGCTTGGCTAGATTTTAATTGAAGAATTTCTTCTTTGCCGATGGTACGTTAAACGACAACTCAGAAAACCTGAAACCGAATCAAAAGTAATTTATTTACTGTCACAGCTTTCAAATTGCATTATCTTACCGCGGAATCTTAGGAGTCTGGCACGTTGTGTCAGCCGGTTTGATTACGGTGATAGTTTGGTTTATAACACCCATCTCAGATGGTAAATTCTCCTTTTCATACATAGTGTCATCATCCGAACTTTCGTGCTTACTGTTTGTACATTGATCGGTGCATTTGCATTTCGATGAACAGCTTTGGTTGTTCTGTTTGCAAGTACAGCGTTTTGTGGAACAACCACTTCGACATCTGCACTTGAATGCACCATCCGAGGCTCGCTTTATGCCATTGCTTACTCTAGACACATCTTCAGAAGCGGAACAATCTGAAGAACGTTTTTCCTTCTAAAAATAAACAATGACTCTTCTAGCAGAGGGCGAAATAATTTAGAAAAAAAAACTTACACTAAAACGTATAGCGCGTTTGAACCGAGGAGTTTTCGACCAATCTGGATCGACTGCAGAGTTATCTAAATTCTCTTCTTCTTCCGAATCAGTCATAATAATATCGATTTCCTGCCAAAAAAGTGATAACTTTAATAAAACTGATAAATGATTTTTTTTACGATTTACCTCTTCCTGCGGCAATTTGGGCTTTCCTTTTCTGCGCTTAGAATTGCATTTATTTTGAAGTTCATTACAGCGCTCTTTGTAAATCTCTAGTTCTTCCCTTAGACTATCCAATTTGTTAAGGGCTTCCTCTTGAATCTTCAAACGCTCCTCTAATTCTGGCGTTGGCTGTCCACTGGCTACCTGTGGAGCACTATGCAATTCCCGCAATAAAATAGCAATCTTCTCCTCGTAAACACTTTCAGACTTCATGATTTCATCTTCGTGTTCTTTCAAGATTTGTTTTATCTGTTGCTCACTTGACTCGAGCTTTTCTTCAGCCGATTCGCGTGATGACTTTTGTTCTTGAAGTTTCGAAGCGAAATCTCTTCGTATATCGGTCAAGGTGGTAAGCAAGTGTTTTAAGACCGCTCTTGCTTCAGGCATACTTTGAATACCCTCGCAAACATTTTTTATTCTTGAATCAACATCTGTTGTTACGACCTTTTGTTGTAAATCAGATATTTGCGCATTACGAAGTTGAAGGGCTTCTTCCAAGTCCGATATCTCTGCTTTATTGCTGGGGCTATTTTCAACTTTCAATGTGTTGATGCGACTAGTGATAATACCACGATCTTCCATCAGTTGTTCAAGTGAATTTTCAGCATCGATAAGTGAAACAATAACATCCAACTCTTCGTCGACCCACGAAATAATTTGCTCTAATTTACCAGCATTAGTATTGGCTTTGTTTTTGTTTCGCTGAGATTGAGCTACTTTTTGTCGTTCTAGAGCGTCTTTAAGTCTAGAGGGATTGGACAAAAAAAAAATAACGAAAACTGATGAGCTTGTAGGAACATTTACCGACATTTAATTTTTTTTTTACGAACAGCAGAACAGAACGTAAATATAAAAAAGCTCTTCAAAAAATATGTAGTAACCTCTGATTTAAAAATAAAAGAAAGGATATACATATGTATAGCGATATCAAAACAAATTGCAAGATGATTGCGTATCTTATGATAAATTTTTTTTCAGCGATTAGGCTGAATTTAGGCTCAACGGATATTGACAGTAAGCAAATTTGGAGTATTTGGAGTGAGAACAATTTGCAGGTGACGCCTCAGGCTTCATTACATCAGAAAAAATGTACTGTATGTTATTGTGTGTACACTTGTGCCATCATGGGTCATTATTTTTTCTAAAAGCCCTACCCTACGTTACCTTCAATGCTCAATGTTACCAAACAATGATCAGTGTTTATTTCTCTGAAAATATTGACGGCATTAACCATGACGATATGTGGTTCCAGGAGGATGGCGTTTAAGATATAGACCAGCTGCTGGCAACTCTGAAGAAAATCTTCCATACTATGCTAGCACGGCAAACAGGCCGAACATGGTCGACAATATTAAAGGTGGCCTCGACAAGAGGGTGTACTCGCATCGAAGGTGCTTTTGACAACACAACTTTTGACGGCATATCTAACGCGGCCAGGCACCGCTGTGTAGACAAATCAATAGTTTTGCGGTGCATAAGACCCTGAATGCGGATGCTGATGGCGACCAATATGTAATGGCAACTGTAAACAGGAATTTCGCGCAAGGCGGCGTCCTGTCTCTATTGTTTTGACGCATGTCGTCTAAATAAAAATAAATGTTTGCAACTCTGCCTGACTGGTCCGAGTTATCAAGTTCTTAAAGGTATCTCCAGCGGTTTCTCCAACGAATGTATCACCCTGGATAGCAAACTTCTGTGGACTATACATGTCACATCGAAAAGCTCCAAAACGCTATCGGCTTTCTGGCAGTGTAAAAGAGCTTTCAGCAAGGCATTGCTAGACAAGGCTAAGAGTTTCTCAGGATCTAAACCTGAATTAGGACTGCTTGGGGTAATTAGAGTTCGAATTGACAATTAACTTTCATATGAGCAAATAATACTCCAAGAGATCAACGACTTTCCTGCTCTCACTCAGTAGAAAAGGATGTAAGCTGCTTGCTGGCATTGAAACCGAGTACCACATTTTAAACATAAGTGGTACAACATCCTCAGATGCCTGCTGTGAGAGTAATGATAAAATCATTGAACGCTGATGTGGTCGGTGCTGATACATTAAGATATGCAATGAACTTTATCTAGATGATCTCCTAAAAAAAACAAAAACAGTGCACTGTAAGCTGTGCAATTTGACACCGCTCGATTAATTCTTGTGGGCTACGTATAGTTTTTGGTATACGCTGACAAACCACAAACAATTCAGACAGTGGAAGTCAGTATTCAGATCGTTAATGATGAGATAGAGCCCCAAATGCTCGAAATTCGAGCAACGGGATGAAAACTCAATTCCTATCGCTTTTGCTTTAATAATAAGTTTTAAAACTCTAAAGAAGGGTTCGGCAACGCAGTAGTATCAGTTGGTGCCACTTGGAGAAATTCTACAGGGAGACCATCTATATTATCTATATGACCCATTCGACGTATAAAAGTCAAATCAACACCTACCCAAATAAACGCTTCCCACCATAATAGTCGCTATTTCCTATTCTCCCTTTACTTGCGAGTACATGGCCACGGTCAGTCAAGGAAGTTTTATGTGGTTATCTAAACTTCACTCTACCTGGAGCCTGCCTGCCCGCATGCACTTCCGATTCTTTTTAAAATGAAGAATGCATTTTACTTTAAGTGATTGTTGACCAAATTGCTGGTTAATTATAAATAGAAAGAACAGGCGCATGCATCTACGACCCTGCCCAAACTTATTGATTTTTTTTTATTGACTTGAAACAATTAAGAATAAAAGAGTGATGGCTCAAAAGACAAACCAAAATAACTGAACTATAGGCTTGGGAAAATACTGAGATATAAGAGTAGAAGATGTAACCAACTTACCTCTTATTTATAGCCAGAGCTTCTTCACATTTGCGCTTGAGTACGTTCCTTTGTTTATTGTGTAATAAGTCTTTTTTCGCCATTTCGTTTTGCATCTTTCGGTCTTTGTTCTTGAGCTGCATCAACTCTTTCTCCCTGCTCAATTTAAACCGTCGGAAGTTTTCACTTTCCGTCCGCATAGCACGTATAAGTTTCACCTTGCTCTCCTTCATTGCCTGAATATCTGTTTGCAGATTCTTTATTTTTTCTGCTTCCTTTTCACGCACCTTTAACAATTTGGCTTGTTGTAGATTTTTACGTTTCATATCGGAGATTTCCTGTTCCAGAGCCTGTAGCCGCTTACGTCGCTCCTCTGCCAATTTCGCTGAAACATTATCTTTAACATGTTTCAACTTATCCAGCAATTCGTGTTTCTCTGCTTCTAAAGCTCCGATTTTCTCTTCACATTCTTTGTACTTTTCTTCGATATGTTCATCGAGTGTATAGAATTTTGATAAATTTATTGCTACTCTTTGATGGAGCTCCTCTTTAAGTGTTAGCTCGCGATTAATACGTCGCAATTGATCGTTTAGATCGATTTGCTTGGTGGTAAATGCTTCGGATTGTTTTTGCATTACCTCGTTATTTTCATTGCAGTCAATTTCAGATTCCGAGTCCAAAGGTGCAATAGATCGTTGTTTTTTGTGCTCGATGATCTCCTCCTGGGACTTTTGAAATTCAATACCAAGATCTTCCACTAGCTTACGTATGCTACCCAATTTCCTAACATGCTCCACAATTTCCGGAGAGCAATTATCCTCGTTTAAGTGATTGCATAGATCTATAACCAGTTCGGATATCTGTTCAGTCTTTATTTTGAGCTTGTCATAAGCAGCCTCAGCCATGTGGGCACGCATTTCATTATCGGCTACATCATGCAGAGTGTTTTGAAATTGCATTTGAAGTTGTCGGTATTTGTCCATGAGTTCGTTATACGGCACTGATGTAGAAATTGCCTTCAGTCCATCAAAACCAGCTGCCTCCATAGAACTAGTCATTACCCCACAACTTTTATTGAGAATTTCCATGCGTAGTTTTTGTATGATGCTCTTAAGATGATTAATTTCCGCTGCATGTGGATCCTGGTTAACAATGGGTTTGTTTTTGATCTTCCTCGCTCGATCGGCATAACGTAGTGTACTTAAAGATTCACCAACGTTATAATCCGCTGGACTGACACACGCAATCATAAGAGTAACAGAATTACCACCTAACGAGTCCTGTAACAAACGCGTAAGTTTTGAATCTCGATAACCAACATATCCCGTGCCTTGATTTGCTGTAATTCAATTATTTCAAATGTGAATCTTCATTTCAAAAATATCAAAACTTACATCCCAAAGCGGAAATAACATTTCCCAGCGCCAACAGACCCTGATTAATTTTGACGCCCTCTTTGAAGCGATCCCCCGTTGCTTTGGTTTTCTTGGAACGTTCAGATCCCGCTAGGTCAACCAAGTGAAACTTCGATGTTATTACATTCTTCCTACAAAGCAGAATATATGTATTGATCAAGAGTGATTTCGTAAGCACATGCATCCTAATATGAGAACACTAAACACACTCACATTTCACTTTTGCTGCACGATTGTATGGTGACGGTGAAAATTGCATGTGAACGACTGGATTGTTCATTCATAGCTGTCGAAGCTACTGCTCGGCCTGAAGAGCCTTTCATCAAACAGTCAGTGGTTTCTTTTGCACATGAGACACTTTGCTCTGTTAGTCCAGGCATTATAATACCATTACGATCTTCGCGCATATCAATGATTGATTGTTCTCTCGGCGCACTAGATAGCAAATCAAACAATTGCTCTTGGTATAGCTCCATGAAAGAGCAACTAACTTTAAAATCGCTTTCGTTTGACTTCTCTTCGATGCGTTTAAATATGTCAGTCATCGCTCGTGGTATTACACCCATGTTTTCATTTGGATTCCCATCAAAAGTAGTTCCCATCGTGTACGTTTTTCCCGATCCAGTTTGTCCATATGCCAGTATTGTGACATTGTAACCTTAAAGGAGAGTATAGATTATTTTATAAATTAGTTACAGATATTCCTTCAATTCATATCATTTAGAGTTTTATACTTGTTAATTTGGGAAAGCCTTAAACAAAGCTATCGGGTCGACTATTAGAATTATATTGAGTATAACTGTTTAGGGATTCGGCGAAGACGAGTGATAAACAGGTCAGAAATGGGTACAATCGGTGAACAGGAAAGGGTGCAACATATTTGTAATCTACATTACAAGTTGCTATTACGTTGACCTAATCAAGACCCTTTCCTGCACTGCCTGCGGCTCGGTTAGACATTGACAGTTGAGTTTCGTGTGAGCATAATGCCTGCATACCATAAGCGAATGCTTCCTGATCAAGATATAGATCTGAAACCTCCCTGATGCCCCTCAATAAAAAAGATTAGACTGCTTACTGGCATCGTAACGGGGTACTACGCTTTTATTAGCACTTAAGCGTGGTGGGAGCTGGTACTATTGGCAATATATCATCCTACGAAAGACTTAAAAATTCCGGTTAAAAGAATATACATATGTACAGGAAGTACATTAGACTAGTGCATTGTCTTTGCGCTCTGATCCAGCTGAAAACAAACACAAAACACCTTGCAGCAAAATTATTGTAGTAACTGCTGTGCATGACATGTCGAACCGTGTAAACCTTTTTTTTCAGGGCATCTAACTTTGACATGAATTTGCACGTAGCGATGGATGTACATAAAGTAACTTTACTCATCAGCTTTACATATCCCTTTGACACGACCCCCAATAAAGGTAAATGTGAATGTTGGACCGTCCTGTAATTTTTTTAAAAGATGAACGGGCTGCTATAAAGTTTATTGAGGATAAGATCAAGGATTCGATTGCAGCTTGGCTGTCCGACATGGTATGGTGATCCTTAGCAAACATTACGTTTTTCTTAAACCAAGGTGAGACTTCTTTTATCTTCATAGTTTCCCGCCAGAAAACACTAAATATCACGAAGACGAAAGGAGGGACTAAGATTTAACATGTTAGAGAACACCGCTCTACACACTATGTTATTGGCCTTTGATCCGCCGATATAAGAGTAGATCTATTTTTCCTCCCAGAATAACCTCTGAGAAATGGTGACATGGAAGTTGGACAGTTGCTTTGTGGTTGCTTGTTCCACTGTAAAAAGCGACACCAGAAATTGCAACAACTTTCGGTCGGTGAAACTAATATCGCAGATTATGAAGATACACGAGAGATTTCTAGACAATCGACAACGCAATATTATTAAACTCCATGACAGTTAATTAGGCTAGGAGGCACTTTATGAATGATGCATATCTTCATCAATTTGGAAAAAAACATTTAACAGCGTTCGCAGAGATCTTATATGGGTGGCGGATTTCAAATTGTACCCGGGTCGTATATAAAAATGATGCACGATGATATTAAAACGAAAGTTAAATGCACAGCGGAAATAAGCGCTGAATTCAAAGGTAAGATTGGAGCACGCCAAAGCAGGTAAATAAAAGTTTAAAGTCATGCAGAATTTTGTATTTTGAACAGCACAATTAAGAATCCAGAATGACTTTTCTTCTTTTTGCCGATGACAGCGATATCGTAAGCAACGACATGACAGCCCTCCAGGCACCTCGTACTTAGGCCGAATATCTGCATTACCGTTTTGGCGAACCCGGAAATCCATTTGGCATTTATTTAAAAGTCATTGTGCCAAAGTTCGAACAATTTAAATACTTAAACTCTGTCGATAACCATCAAGGAAATTACGTTTACGATGTCACAAATAGAGTTAGCGAGCGGTGGATATTTAAACAGTTAAGGAAAGAACGAGGTAAAAATACTCTCCTGCTGGAAAACAGGTTGGAGGAACTGGTGATTCCTCAGCGAAAGTTGAGTCGCTAAGGTATTTGTATGCATAAAAACAAAATAATATTGACGGATCAAGCAAAGGCGAGTTAAAGTTTATGGTTAACTATAGCTCAAATGAGAAATCAGCACATATCAAACATAACCGATAAGACTGATAAGCAATATTGTCGGCAGATTCAATGTCATTCAATTACCCAATAGAATAATCAGTCGGCCAAATGACTGAGGTACAATCTAACTAAGAAAATTCGGACAACTGAACTAAGGTTGGTTGTCTTATCAAAATGGTTTCTATTCTTTTCGAAGAGGAAATGAGCTTGGTATTCAGTTAATATTGCTCTCCCACCGAAACCATGTATCTAAAGCTTGAAAAACGTTTAATACTATTACCGATTTGTACTTCGCCTAACTATTTTACAAAAGGTGTTCTGAGTCGTTTCTGCTTTGACGTGGATTTTCTTGCTGTGTCTACTCACGTTCCGTTTAACTAAAACAAATTCAGACTCCTTGAGTGTGAGTGGAAGAATTGCATCCTATCAGCATACACGGCTTTAGTCAGTATAAACTACTTGGCGCACATCGCGGCGAAAAAAACCTGAATAGGCCAATTACGACTCTCAAAACCTCAGCGAGGATACTGGCATCGGAATGTTTAGGACCCTTCATCCAGGGGTTTTATTAAGAACCTCCATGTACAAAAAAAAAGTTCAGAACTTCAGATACAGACGACTCCATCAAACGTTCATGTATTTCAGTTTTGGACATGCAATTTTAGGACCCTTAACAGAGCACGTGCTGTCGAAGAATTCACGAAGGCCCTAGACTGCTATAAAGCTGATATTAGCGCAATCCAAAAAGTACAATAGGCCGGGCAAAAACCAGTTGAAGACTGTGACATCTACTGCTTCAAAGAAGCAACGATTAATTGTATTTAGATTTGCTATTTAAGGGAGACTTGAACAAAAAGTCTTTAGTTTTTGGCAAGTAAGCGAACGCCTCAACGACGCAATGTACTCCACCAACATTTTGGATATCCGAACTTTACGAGGAACCAATATCCACTCTGATTTCTACCTTGTTGCAGCCAGGCAATATATGAATACGGAGTCAAGTAAGACCACCAAAGTTCGATATTGATATGCTGCAATCGCAAAAAAATGCTAGAATCTTTGCCGATCGCCGACTCCTTTAAGCGATCTCAAAATCCCCGCCATACATAGACCATAGAACTCCAATGGGAATGTTGACAACCAGCCATCAGAGAAGCTGCTTCTGATATAATTGGTTTGAAAGCGCCGCATTAAAAAACCCCTGGTTTGAAACAAAAAGAAAGCACCACCAAACTCGCATACGACTGCGTCCATAGGGACAACGACATGTCTAACTTTGACATCTCTGCGAAACACGTCAGATTACACAAAATGGGACTGATGGTAAACGAAGGCAAAATAAAGCACATGCTGTCATCAAAGAAGGACACACTCTACTGTTACCAGAGGCAATAGGAGCTCTGGAAATGTATTTTGCTAGACCCGAAGTAATAATTAATTTTTATACATTATCAATAAGATACGAATGGAACCGTGTATGTGGGGTAGACGGCTGCAAGGGCAAAAACCACCGCTTGCTGCATGAAGCACAAAACGTCTCGTGTCTTTTAAGTGAACTGCTGACAATATAAGCCTTAATTGCCCTGAATGCCCAAACATTCATGGGAGCAAAGACACGCCTTGCCATCGCTCTCCGTTAATTCTATTGATACCAAAACAGAACCTGTGTTGGAGGCACATTTGATTTGAGTCGAGGCTGACCTAAAAACTCTTGATGAACTTAGGATCACAGCACCCAGGACCTATGACCGGCAACTTGTAACTGGTCATATCATAGCAAACTTCAGCGACTATAAGTTTTGAAAACTGCTACGATAAGACAAGTATTTGCTCTACCCCGCTTTTTATTAGACAATTTCATTAATGGAAGAAGGCGTGATAATTGGGCGAGGGCCCGCTGCATGAAAAACAGAAGGATGCTTTTCCTAGTGGCGTACAAACACATCGAAGAAATGAAGACCTTCTCTCTCGCATCGCACCAATGATAATTCATGCAAGCGGAAAATTTGTAGATACGATTGCATTCCTTGACAGTGGATCATCCCTCACATTTCTGGAACAAGAAGTAGGTTATGCTTTGAAGATAGGGGGTGAGGCCAGCCGTTATGTTTACGATAGATTGCAGACCTTCTTCGTTTAGAACAGCAATCTCAACTTGTGTCTATCGTGTCCCCACGACAAGAACCCACAGAAAAGAAACGATCCTTTATTCAAGGTATCAGTTGAAAAACTAAGCCTACCAACACAATTGCTTAACGCACGTCCCGCCCAAACGAAGTACTGGCATTTAAGGGGGGCTGCCACTGGAAACATACTGTGATGTGCAGCCTAAATTATTAGTAGGAATACCGAATGAATAGAGGCAATTAAGGTGCCTGAAGGCAAACAAAACTGAGATTTTATAGTCATGGAACTTGCAAGAGTTGCGTGGAAACAGTTCAAGAAAATAAGACTATAAGAATAAGAAAGCAACCAAATAAATCATATCTGATGATATAAAAAAATCTAAATAGAAATGCCACACAGCTATCCCACTCAGAACCGTGTTGAATCAGCAGATTAAAAATCTTGTTCACAAAGGCTATGCAAGAAAACTAAACAAGCCCACCTTCATTACGAGAAATCCGAACCAACTGCCGAAAGTTCGTCTGGTTTGGGATGGAGCTGCGAAAGTAAAAGGAGTGTGGTTAAACTGAAGTAACACATGAAGAAAAACAGTGAATTGGCTGCCCCGACAATAATCATCTACACCTTCTTCACTTACCTTTGAAAAGTTTCTCAATCATTTCATAAACAGAATCCTTGTACAGAAAATCCTGACTGTCACTGGGATCATAGACATAATTAAAGGTGAATCCATCCGATTTATTTACACTCAATTGAGGTTGACCAGGAACTCGGTCAATAGTGGATTGGCAACCCCGCTCGATTTCCGATCTAACAAGCGGCCTAATGCGGATTGCGACCCGGACACAATCGTTATCCGACATGGTAAAACAAAATTAAAACAAAAAACAAATCAAACCAATACAAATGGGGCGTAGAATTTAACAAGGAGATCTTAACAAATAAATGTAAAATATGATACGTAAAACACTATAATAAATTAAATAATTCGTCTCAAACGAACAACAATAAAACCATTCAAACAAAAAGTGAAAATACAATTTGAAACGCGCAAACTGCTGTTGGTTGCGAATTATTTAAAATTTGAAATTTAAAATGGTTGCATTTGCATGACATGTGTTTGACAGATCAAATGACTGAATTCAGTCGTAGGTGCTGGTTGCTGTTTTCGATATTCGAACATCTAACTATGTGCCAGTTTACATTGGCGACGAGATGAAAGTCCTCACCATGAACGTCGTGTTCACATTGTGCCTGTTTACATTGACGACGGGATGTAAGTCCTCACCATTAAGGTCGTGTTCACATTGTCATGGGGTTGAAAGACTTTTTGACAAGTGGAACACTGAATCGGAGTATTTTTAATTTTTAAATTTGCGCAGCTGGTCTGAAACATACCGTTTTTCCTATTCTCCACACTTCTTTTCTCATCAACGATCAAAACTAAAATGAAAAAATATGTCAGAAATGGAACGAAATGGAAAAAAACGATGTGTTGCACCCGAGAATCCACGTTAGAAATGGATTCTCGGTGGAAGTAACCCTTCTTCTTCCCACTTCAATAAAAAGCGTTCCCTCTCTTTCAGACAATCTTCCTGCCCACGCCAATGTGAACAGACACAAAGTCTTCCATTCCCTTGAAAATGTGAACACGACGTTCATGTAGAAGAGTCCACTCACTTTTCCCACACAATTAATTGTCCGGCCATTAAAGCCTAGTATGCGCCTAAAGCGAAATGAAATTGTCTCCAAACAGCCAACGAAGTGTTTGCGAAAGTCAACTCCAAACAAATTTTGTGGCACTTCAAAAAAGGAAAAAAGAAGCAGTGAAAAAATCACAGAATTACTTACATACATATGGTATATCAGTTGAACCTCGTATTCTTCAAAAATGTGAACAACGAATATTGAAATGCCCAAATTTCGCAGCCTTTTAATGTTTTAGTTGAAGTGGGTAAACACTACTTCTTAAGCAAATAGAGTTAATGGCTCATTTAAATAAATTATTCACAATCATAGCAAGGGATATATTATATTTTTTACATAAAGGTTTAAACTGACATGAAAATCAACGGCAATCAAATCAAACTTCGTACGTTGAGTGAATTATTTTACAGTTATTTCTTACGCACCGCGTCATAGTAAAACTGGTCATATGTGTAGTAACAAATCAAGGTCAACACCGAAAAGTAGAAGAGTAACAGTCCGCCTCCACAGAGCATGAACAAGGCCCGGATTATGAACATATGTCTAGCGGAGATACAAAAATCCATGCCCAAACTACAATAACATCAGGGCATGGATGTTCACCTTTATATCACGGCATGAAAGCGGATGAAAATCAAAACATGAAATTGATATTTCATGTGCCTGTAAACGAGCAAAAAGGAGGAAATAATTTTTGCTGTTGTTGCTTGTTGCCGTATGAACATCTGCCCGGAAAATGAAATTTTTTGACATAATTTGCTCAATAAAGACAGAAAAAAATATTGCAGACTGGATGTCAGATGTTATGTCTGCCATAACTCTGTCTCGTAGAGACGGGCTGCAATGCTATTTATCTGACAGTAGGTAAAGCAGGTATAGCTACATTTCGCTCTTTTGCGGTGTTCAGAGTAGACAACAAATCGCAGTTAGCTCTCTATATACTCAAAATTACAAGATAAAGAACACATTGAGTGGAGAGATAAAGCCAAGTTTCACACTGATTTGTTGGCCCATTAATTAATTTAATTATTAAACTAGCTCAAGTATATAATAACCAAGAATTATAGAAAAAAGATTTGTATGAATAAATTACGAGTAGGTAAAATACGAACTAAAAATCCTCTGACACTTTAAGAACACCCTCTAGAATGAAATTGGCTTTGCAGCTGTCAATTTTATTTTTTCTTATTAGGTACGCTTTTTAAATTCTATTGTATTCATTTAAATATTGTGCCAAACATTTATTTCAATTTACATTCTAGTATTTTTGTAAATAATTATCAAGTATTTGTAAATAACTATGAAATGTAAAATTTGAAAATAATTGAATTAAACTTGTAAATATACACTGCAACGACTGAACGGCAAGTAACATTTCGATGCTTGTGTGCTTCAAACAAAAAAGTTTGAGTGAGGCATCGCTAGCATTTATGTTTGTTTATTTATTGTTGTTATACGTTGCAGTTTGTCTTTATTTTGTAAATATTATTGCAATCAGGAAACTCAAGTAAGTACAGAATGCAAATAATATTTAAGTAGACATCATTTACGCGTTTGCTTTGTGGTTTTGCATAAAAAATGCTTTGACATCTACAAAAGCAAAAGCTAACACAGTCTGCACCAACTTTGTATTACAGGTAATTGTTTATAATTTTTTTTAAAAGTAAATTAATATGATTAGTGGTGTAAATGACGTAGGAACTAAACATCTAGCTAGCGCTAGTTGGGGTCGCTTTCAGAACATGAATTTTAGTAATTGTATTGAGGGGAACAAACATTGGAATGATCAAATCAATTCAAAGTATTTTTTTAAAATAGTGCAATGAAGGTACTTTAGCAAAGTACATATATATTATTACTTAGCCTGAAACTTAAACTCAACCATTGAGTTTAAATTTACTTTTAAAGAGAGTCGCTTCATGTCTACCGTGATTAATTTGATTCAGAGCGTTCCATGTCTTAACAAATTGTGACTGACAAGCATATATGTATATTTTGATATAAAAAAAAATCCCAACACTCTTAAATGGTGGCATCTCAGTACTGATGATGTCGAATAATCACGATCACGTTTGCTTTTGTTTGCCTTAGTTGTTCGTTTGATCCCTTTATTTTCGAAATGCATGGTGTGTAGTTAGACAGTACCATCAAAAGTACGATACTATTTTAGACGCTCTTTGAAGTTTTACTTGATGAAATCCAACTCTAAAGTTTGTTCGCCAGCGTCCATTATAAGATTCTACTACTGTTTATTAGTACTGATTGGTTTAATGGTCTTTTCATGCCCTATTCTTGAAGCTAAACTCTTACGTTTCTAAAGACTTAATAATTTTTCAATTCCGGCAATTAGGGCACAAAAGGAAAACTAGAAAGCTGGGAAGGATATATTAAGGAATTATTTTCGGATAAATGCTAACAAATCCAGCTGATTGATCGATTGGATTTAAAATCCTAAAATGTGTCATAAAAGTACTAAGAAGGAGAAAGCAGTAGGCCCAGATGAAGTTCCAATTTGTTATTAAACCTCACATGCAGACACGTACAAACAATAGTAACGTTTGAAAAGAATCAAATAAAAAGGAGTAGACGTCGTACGACTAGAGCTTTCTATTGTAATAGTGTTAGAGAACTGTTTTTTCGGTCCAAGACAGGAAAACCGAACAAAATTCAATTAAACCTTAATGTGTAAAGTTTCAATATGAATAAAAACAATATGACAACGTTCATTATTAATGAACTTCCAGCTGTCAACTCTTTGCACTATGCCAATCTGCTCGCGTGGCTTTTCACAGCCAGTTCAGATATTAGAGATCTTCAATAAGCCCAATATACTTACGCGCTCGTAAGTAGTAAGAGTACTCAATATATCAATATGCATAAATTCGCTGGTCCAGATGGAAGATTTGAAGAGGCGTTCTTCTACTCCGGCATAACCACTGCGTAGGCTTCTTCATAGATCCTTCTCATTAGAACTCTTTACGAACAGATACAACACATACTTCATACTTCATAAAATTGGAGGCAGGATGCCGCCTTAAGGGCAACTATCACATATTTTCCAACTACACATACTGCCAAAAGTTGCTAGACGATGCTTCAAAATCTGTTGCGCAGAATTGAAGGCGCACTCGACAATTATTAGCGCTGGATATTCTCATGGACATTGAGAGTATGGACTGGTGCACCAGAGAGAATCTTCCCATAAACCCAAATAAGGCTGTCATAGTTCCTTTCACGAAAAGAAGAAATATCAACCTGGATAAAGTTTTACTTAACGACACAATCGTTGAGTACTCCGATGAGGTCAAATATTTGGAGAGTAATCCTAAACAAAAGACTCAACTGGAACTCTCACTTAAACAACAAAATAACTAAAGCAATCAATGCTTTATAGAACTGTAGTCGCATTTATGGCAGCACATGGAGGATCTCTCCAAAAATCTCTCAATGGATCTATACAATGATGGTCAGGCCCATCATAACATATGCTTCTATAGTATATTGGACTAAAGTTACGCAAAATACCGCCATTTTAAAGCTCAACAGAGTACAGCATTTTGCATGTCTGGGCATTTCTGAAGCCTTCCGGACCTGCCCCACATCTGCGATAGAAGACATAATAGAACTAACCCCCCTACACGTATTGTATATATAAGCAAAGTGGCATTACGCAGCACAGCAAGTCTGGTACAAATTAAAGAATTAAGTCTTATCGAACACCCTGACCTAAGGACCCTACTCTCCGAAATACTAGAACAGATATGATCTGCGCTGTAAGAGACCGCCTTCAAAAAACATGCTTCAATAAAGGCATCTGCACGGAGATTCCCAGCAAAGAAGCATGAGTTAGCAATAACCCACCATAATGGCATAAAGTGGTATGTAGGTGGTTCTAAAATGGAATCGGGAATTGGGAGTTGGAATACACGAACCAAACCTAAGTATAACCATAGCGGTGGCAAAAGTCCCAGTGCATTCCAGACAGAACTCCAAGCCATTCAAGTATGTGCCAACCATAGTTACAACTCTGGCATCAAAGGCGCAAACATCCAAATATACACGGACAGTCAAGCTGCTGAAAACATCTTATGTGAATGTCCAGCCCTCAACGGAATTAGACGAATGATTTTCTCCAGGGAACAATTCGGCTCCAACCAACTAATGAATTCCTCTGCTAGTAGTGTTATCAACTTCATTCGGAAGGTAGATAACCTACTAGCCTAACTAAAAAGATCTTTTAGGTCAAAGTGCCGTACTTCGCAATTGGAATTGGCGGGTCAGAAAATTAAAAAAAAAACATCACCATTGGTGTAAGTTTTACCATTCAAAAAGTTTACAAACTTCGAAACAAATGAAAATCTCATGGTTCAAGATCGAAGTTGTATGGTAGATGTGACATCACTTCCCAACCAGTTCCCAAAGATATGTGTTGTCTATCGTTGTCTTATTAGAACATGATTTCCTTACGATTGGCCGTTTTTCTTCGATTGCTTTCTCTAGTTTCAATAGTTGGTACCAGGAAACATCCGAAGTGATCTTAAAACATACGACACCTTTATAATCCCACCAAATTGACAACATAGCCTTCTTTTGTTTCATTGAGTTAAATTAATTTCTTTCAATTCATTTGGAACTAAAATATCGAGCTTTTTCACCAGTCTAAGACGTTTTAATTGATATTCAATTGTTATGTGCAATCGATCATACTATAAAATGTTTGTGTGGGTACAAATGATAGAACTTATTCTTTCCAATACAAATCCCTTTATTCAGTACAGTTACAATTCACTACTTAATTGTTTCTCTCAATACAATCCAATTTCGCAACCGCTTATACTTTTCTTATCTTTTACTTAAACCACTTAATAACTTCTTCTAATTAACACTTCAAATTCAACTGATGAACTAACTTGCATACCTTGGGGATGCTGGTATTTATACTCAAATGACATACTTCGAGAACAATCTTCGCCATCCAGCGTCCCATACAATTTCCAATTTGCTAGAAAATTCGATTCCACTCTCCAGTCATCAATGATCGAGACTTTGTTATTCAAGTATCGAAATCTTGTGGTCTTCGAGTATCGACATCTTCTGCTCTGTCGATGTCGCTGCTCACATTTAAGTGGTTATCGCATTGCTCCCTCCCTACAGTTGTTCGTCCCGAACAACTTCGTCAACAACAACGGGAGGCTGCCGTTGAAATGACACATTCTATCCAAATGGACCACTTTCAATTTTCCTCGATCCCCACGCTGGATCCGGTAGACAACGTCATTAATGCGGGTTATCACCTTGTATGGACCTTCCCAGTCCTGTTGCAATTTTGGTGATTTGCTTTTCTTACGCTGAGGATTATACAGCCAAACCAGATCTCCTTCGTTGAAACCGGAAGATTTCGCCTTGATATCGTACCTAGTTTTCATGCGGCTGCTTGCTAGCTTCATCTTTTCTCTGGTGTCTTTACGAATCCTGCTGTGTAAGTCATTCACGTACTCGTTCACCTCTTTGGGCTCCGTCGGTGGGGATCCGAATTTTGCTTCACTTGGCAACCGAATTGTTTGACCAAATAAGATCTCGGATGGTGTGTGCCCTGTTGAGCTATGGACCGCGTTTCGGTAGGCCATTAAGAAGAGGGGTATGTGTCGATCCCAATCCCGCTGGCGGTTGCTGACAACCTTACTCGTAGATAGATGCTCATTCAAGGTCCCATTGAATCGCTCGACCATTCCATCAGATTGAGGGTGTAGTGGCGTTGTCCTTGTCTTTCTTATTCCCAAGTATTGACATATTTCCTGGAAGACTTTTGATTCAAAGTTTCGCCCTTGATCAGAGTGTAGCTCCATTGGGACCCCAAATCTGCTCACCCAGTTGTTGACTATCTGTTCGGCTACGGTCTTAGCCTCTTGATTTGGGATGGCAAACACTTCCGGCCACTTACTGAAGTAATCCATGAGGACGAGGGTATATCGGTTACCATTAAAGGTTTCGGGAAACGGCCCAGCGATGTCTATGGCTATTCGTTCGAAAGGTGCTCCGACATTGTATTGTTGCATTTGTCCATGTGGCTTTACTTTTGGACCCTTGGTAGCCGCACATCTTATGCACTTTTTGCAGCAATTCTCGACCAAACAATGAACTACTCGAAAAGCGTATAAGGATGAGGCCATTGCGAATATTTCGTTGCAGGAGTTCACATCAGCGATTTTTTTCAAAGTTTTGTTAAGAATATTTAAAGAAGCGTTGAAAAGAACTGTTTTTATTTAGTTTAAAAAAAAATGGTTTCGAAAAGACTTTGACAACGACAGAAAGAGGAAAAATAGATGCTTTCAATGAGTTAGGACTCTCAGGCCGAGAAATTGCAAGGAGGCTTAATAGAAGTAAGACTTTTGTAAACAGTTATCCTGCGGATCCACAACACTATGAGAAAAATCAAAAAGGACGCAAGGCAGAAGGAACAACATTGCGAGAAAAGCGGTTACTTCTACGGCGTGCCTCAAATTCTACTCTACCAGTGACTAAAATAAGGTCCAACAGCGCGGAGTATCAGCCAGCATAGCAACGATCCGAAGGATAATCCGAAAAAGTGGTACTATACAGAGAAGAAAACTTAAAAAGAAACCTGTTTTGAGGCAAGTACACAAGGAACATCGAATGAATTTTGTGGGAGAACGTGTCGCTAGGAGCAGTGAATGAAAACGCCTTGTCTTTTCGGATGAAAAAAGTTTAACCTGGACGGCCGCGATGGTTACAACTTTTATTTCCATGATCTATGAAAGGAGGAGCTTATTTTGGCAAGACATCACAGCCGTACATTAGGTGTAATGGTGTGGGGAGCTATTACCTACTATGGCACAATCGAGTTGGAGTTTTTGTCCACAACAATGAACGGAAACAACTCCAAATATTTGCTGGAACGGTCATTTCCATAAGTGAAAACCATTTTCGGACCCCTGCCTTGGATATTCCAACCAGACAATGCCCCCATCCACACTTCCAGTGTTGTTAGAAGTTGGATCCAATCAGAAGACGTGGAACTTTTGCCATGGCCGCCCTATTCATCGGACTTAAACATAATCGAAAATGTTTGGGCATGGTTATCTCGTAAAGTGTATGAAGGCGGCAGACAATTTGAAGACAAGGACACTTGAATCGAAACTATTCGTGATGCCTGGGCCCAAATTTCTCTTTATTATTCAAAAAACTTACCGCAATCTACCTCTAAACACCAACATTACTTTCATCCAACCAATACAATGCTTTGTCATAAGAGTTTTGTGTTCCATGTCGCAGCGCTCCGCTTGAGTGCATACATCCTTTTGCTTTGTCCAGCTCCCACAGATTATCAGCACAAGTGTTTGCACTCAGCGTAGTTCAGACAGCGCGGTCTTTAGCGTTTCATTGTTTTCTTGTGCGCGAGTCTAGCCACAGTTGATTTTGTCTTGTGATTAATGTATGTAGTAATGTTAAAAAGTGTCTGACATCCCACAGTTAGAGGTAGTAAAACAATTGCAGCCCTTTTCGTAATCAATTCTTTTCACTAAGCAATAAGTATAGTGTAAGCACGGTTTATACAAAGTCCGTTCCAAAGTAAACAGGACTTTTTAAAAATAGGTATTTCTGGTGAGGCCATCTATTGGCAATTAAATGCATTGGAAATCCTTCACTGATGTACTGTCAAAAATTCATAACATTTGTGCGAACAGAAGCGGAGTTATTGCGTCTGAAGTAACAGTATGTTTGTGTCACCGGTACAAAAATGTGCATCGAGCAAAAATTTGTCTGAATTCAACTTTCGAAGGATATCGTCAAGGAGGCCAAAAAGAACAAAAACATCATTTACAACATTGTGACTGGTGATGAAACGTGGTGTTTTCAATATGATCCAGAAACTAAGCGCCAAAGTGCTGAGTGGAAGGCGCCAGGAGAGTCAAAATCCAAAAAATTTCGTTTGGAGAAGTCAAATGTGAACACAATGTAGATTTGCTTTTGGGATTTCGTTTGCAGAAATCAAATGTGAAGAGAATGTAGATTTGTTTTTGCGATTCCAAGTGCATTGTCCACAAAGAGTTCGTTCCGCCGTATCTTGGATCTTGTTGTTTTGAAGCATTTGGTGCAACGTATTCGTTGTATTCGGTCAAAATATCGCGAAGAAGGGCGTTGGCGTTTCTTGTACGATATTGCGCCATCTCATCGATTGACACTTGTGACCGATTTTTTGGCATTTTAACTATCATCTTCTCTGTATTCGCCTGATTTCGCACTGAGCTATTTTTATCTTTTCGGAAAATTGCATTTGCCGATGAAAAGAAAGCGCGTTGTGCACGTAGAAGCCATCCAAAAAGCTTGTACCGACATCTTGAAGGACACCCCTTCCGACGTTCTAAAATTGCATTTGCCGATGAAAAGAAAGCGCATTGTGCACGTAGGAGCCATCCAAAAGGCTTGTACCGACATCCTGAAGGACACCCCTTCCGACGTTCTAAAACACTCATTCGACATGCTTTTAGACTTTGCCAAAAACAAAGTCCTGTTTACTTTGGAACGCACCTTGTTGAAAGCATGATCAAGACAATTGAAACAAAATAAAACAGTTGCATTCTTTTCAATTAAACTAAACATATTCTTTAATGGATAATAATTAAGTTTGTTTGTTTTTCTTTTATATTATTATTACATATATATTTACATATTCTTATATTAATCAATTCTAGGAATTTTTATTTTGTATTTTGTGTTAATTTATTTAATTAAATATTTCGAAAGCTGCCTTGAATCTAAAATAATTGTATTTATTTGTTTTTCTTTTATATTCCATCAGTATCGTATACTGTTCTGTTGCTCGGCTCCACTGGTATTGCTTTGACAATAAAACGCCTTCGGTGAAATAGTGTTGGCTTCGAATTATCCTACATAAACCAAATAGAAAGGGCAAATACATATGGATGAAATAAAAAACCCATCACAAGGTACATACATTCATAAGCGATTATAATTATTTTTGTTAATATTAACTTCTATTTACAAACAAAAAAAAGAAGCGCCGTTATTAGTCACATGCTCCATTTAAGCGAAATGATTATTTAATATGTGCATATGCATACATATATGTATAGGTATATATATGTATATATATAATTTTTTTTTAAATAGGTTATTACTGCAAAATGCATACATACAAAGACATACTCACACAAAATAGAATTTTTATTTTAAATTCAGTCGCATGTTACACACTGAAATAGTTTATATAAGAGTTTTATCTAAACAAATTGATCAGACGATACAATAATTGTGTTTAAGGACAAGTAGGTGTGTGTGTTTGTGTTGATTGTTTAAAAAAAGTCTATATTGTCTATCTATAAATAAAGTAAACAGTATAAAAGGACACAAATCAAAATAACATTTAGAAAACAAATGAAATTTATGAAACCTACAAGATTCTAGATACTCAGTTAAGTTTCTTCGAAATAGAAGTTAATAGTTGAATGGATTGTTAATTAATGGGTATTACCTCAGCGCATTGGCAAAGATGATCATCGAAGTAGGTACCTGTTGTGCAATTTTGAGTTTCCCGACATCGACACTTGCAAGTGTCATAATCCCAGATCTTGTCTTCTTCCTAAAATTTTGTTTTTTTTTGTTTTTAATAAAATATCATCAATTCGAAATAATTAATTAAAAAAAAAAAGGAAAAGAAAAAAGAGTTTTATAAAATTGTTAAGGTTTTAGTGTGATTTCCTACCACTGCGCATTTTTCTCTGGCATCGTTGTTGATGCAATGACACTTGCACTGTGAAGCGTCGTATTCTTGATATGAATTGCAATCCTAGAAGGAAAATTATTAATGAATTAGTTAGAAAACTATTTTTGTCAAAATCATAAAAGTTATTTATAAAAAAGAGAAACCTAAACACTATATTAACCATGTGGTAAAGTAAAGAGTTTATCATTAGATGCACTTCATTTAGGGACGGATATAGGGATTGTCTGAACTCACGCATCTTTTTACAGATATCATATTTGTGTTCAAGATTGCCTATTATTTAATCATGGAAAATTGTACGTTTCAACAACATTTGCAAATCATTCAAAATTTTTCCCAAAATTTGCGATCAGATACGACTACATTACGTGCGTTAACTATAATTGTCGGTCGTTTTAATCGTCCCGATGTTTAGGATAATACATCAAATCAACTCTCTATAATGTTGCCATGCCAGTGGCCTCAATGACGTGGCACATTTTTAATTAAATGGCTTTGTTAATAAGTAAAATTGCCGCATTTGGTATAGCGAACAGCCGGTGCTTGGTGTGGTATTCATACAGAAGTTGTTGTTGGGCTACACTTCTTCCGACATGATGCCGGCGGGTCGTTTACAATCAATAGAGACCGCTATTGCTCCGAATTGCCACACAGCCCGCGTATTGAAGACGAAATTCGATCTCCATCTTATCTTCTATCCTATTATCCTATCCTCCATCTTACCTTCTATCCTATTAATTGGCCACCACGCTCTTGCGATTTAACAATTATATTTCAGTGATGTGATACTGGATCTCGTGTAAGGATTTCCTGGTGCGAGAAATTCAATGTTTTAAAAAATCACGACCAAAATTAAATGTAAGCGGTTAATTAACTAAGGATCCGTCAAAAAAAAAATTCATAAATAAAAACGTTCAAACTGTTTATGATAAAACGTATAAAACAATAAAGCTGAACTGGTTCATGATATCGTGAGATTATCATTGGTTCAAGTTTAACCATTACACTCGGATAAAGAAATAATTTGATGTGAATTCGATTATCACGAGACTATGAGAGACTTGAAGCAACGTAATAAATTTTGGTAAGATATTCCCCATCTTCCGAGGAATTTGGCGTTAATTTGTGTTCATATTGTTGGGAAATATAATGCGTTTTCGCCATTTATGCAACAAGATACCTTTTAATTGAATTAAATTTATGTTAAGAGGACACTCTTAGCATTGTAGCGTAATATCATTGAATAAAAAATGTATGGGCTCTCCTATCACTGTAATGTAATTTGAATTCCATGTTTTGCATTTCCTTTTGCACTTTCTTTGGAAAATGCCTTGTAATATACTTGATCAAATGTAAATTTAATTTTTCTTTCATTTGTTCGTTTCGATTAGTTAGCTTTGCCCATCGTTGGACCTCGTAGTTTTTTATTATTTGTCATCGCTGGATTTCGTCGAATAATTATCATTCACAAATGTTGTTTTGTCCACTGTTCGATGACGCATGTGTTTGTGAGGAAATGACAGCGAAAATCTTCGAATTTATTGTAGTATCTAAAGACTTAAACAACAACGCAAGATTACGTTTAGTGACTGCCTCTTCCGGAATGCTTAGCGGCATACTTGTTACCTATTCCTGCCATAAGTTCTGTTACACAATTTCCAGCGCTTATAGTTCAAAACTTCTTGCGGGAATAGAAGAGTTAACTTTTTTTCAGAACACATGCACTGATCAGTGAAGAATACTAGTCAGTTCGGTTTCAGTTTGCAAACTCTTAACATGGAGTGGGTCGTTAAATAGTCGAGTCGCTGCAATAGCGTTGCATAAGTGCTGGCCAACGTGGACATCATCCTGGTTCCGTAATGGTTTGGTGGGGGGTCTCTCACCATGTTGTCACATCCCTCCATTTCTGTGAAAAAGGCGTAACAACTGGTGCAAAGGTTTTTGAGGAGATGTGCTAGAGGGTGTTATGAAGGGTTTGACCAATACCCTTTTCAATGGATACAGATGAATCTTCCAAAACCACGCAGGGGTGGCCCAGAGTCAATACTCCTGGCTTTATAGCAGCACAAGATTGTCCGTCGGGGAGTCCAGATCTGAATCCACTGGACAATGATTTCTGGTCAGAATTGGAGAACATAGCCTGCAAGACTCCCCACAGATATTTGAAAAGCTTGGAAGCTTGTGTTAAAGCAAAAGGCAGTCATTCCGAGTGAATTCAATTTTTTTGAATAATCAATATTGTGGTATAATAAATCAAACAATTTTGAATACAATATGTTTACTGTTTTTTTATTGCGTTTTATATTTGTAACAGAACATATGGCAGCACTAGGTACATTTCGTTGAATAGCCTTGAAATGCTCTCCAATCATGACAGTCTTCATGATCAGATACTGCTGGTATTATACGTGATTGATCACAGCCATCATTATTTAGCCAAAAACTGGGTTACGAATAAAAACGAATGGCAGAAGAATTATCGTGAAGCAAGAAGCACTCGTCCGTGCAGTACAATTCCGGGCGCACGCATCGTATCTTTTTCAAACGTCGATCAAGTGCATCTTTATAAAATATTGCGGTGACTGCTTGTCCGGTAAGGACGTATTCGTCGTAAAAAATAGTGCAGGAGTTGAAACAGCAAATCAGGATACTTAAAGCGGTCGCCCTTCATTGAGAGTGCGCCATTATGCGGTTTGTAGAAGGATCGTACTGGAATCACCACGATTGGTCACCCGTAATATTATTTAAACAATTTTCGCCTTGATCGGTTCATTCAATGAAATTTTAACCAGCATCCACATGGCGTTGTTGCTGGTCCTCTGTTGTGTGAAACATATTTAGCATTAATCTTTATTTTGCCAAGATTACATGATAGTATTCAGTTAGGTAAATCTTTGAACCGTGGCTTGTGAATTAGAAGACAGAGCAAGCTGCATGCACTCAACATTCTCATCTATACGGAAGTGGAGGGTAGCCACTCTTTTACAAATATATAGAATGTTGCACTGAGAATGTAAGCGTTTTCAAACCCTGAAAACCATTCAATTATCTTGCTTCGACTCAAACCAGTCCCGGAATTTTTTGAATAAATTTTGCGTAATGGCAGGAAAATACGTAAATTCACAAGGAAAATATAAATGTTTTGATATGGCCACGGCAGGCCCCGAATTCCTGCCAAATGAAAATGCATGAGCAGTTCTTAAGTTACTTATTATTGAGGACACCGAATTGTTGTATTGTATGTATACGTTACGAGTACGTATGTTTTTTGAGAGCTATATAACCTTTGAGTAATAACGACAGGAATTGAATTTGAATCAAAAGCCTATTCATGGTTCGTGACATTATGGTTTGAAGACGACCTCAGACATATGGCTTTCTCGGCTGTTTTTGACGAAGGGCATCCGGTCGGACAAATTTTTCGCTTCTCTTTCGACCATTTGGGGCTCTGCCTCATCAATAACGCGCTGAATATTGGCTTGCAATCACAGTGACTAGACTATCATCTGTACGCACATTTGGCAATAATGGTTATGTGTCGTGCACAGTGTATGTGGTACGAACTTTATCTACAATACGACGAATAAAGAGCTTTTTTCCTCGATTATGAGGATCAAACAAATTATCTAATCTTCTATAGGTTTCTGGAAATTTAAGCCGATTTTCAAAATAAGTGATAATGATAAGTTTGAGTAATACGGAAGCGTTCTTCTGGCGTAAGTTCATTTATGATGAGCGTTGCTACGTCTGTCATTCGTGAAAAAGACCTGAGAAAATTTAAGACCCCTCTATCTCTCAGTTAAATGTGTTTATGTTATTTAAGAAGGTTATTGTTATAGTAAATGTATTTTCGTATTTTCAGTAGAATTGACTTACATTAGCTACAAAATTTTTTTTAATCACGTGTTTCTCTTCTTTTTCTTTTTTTTATGAAAAAGTAGATCTATTAATTACTATATATATCGAAACAATAAAAATACGTACCTCTTTTTTCATGCGGCAATTACATTTACATGCTTTGTGCTGTTCCACTAAAGCATGTTCTTGCTGTCGAAAAGGCATTTTGCTTTTGCCTGTGTATTGAACTTTGAATATCTAAAGTAAAGAAAAAAAAACGAATCAAAAAAGCTTACAAAATCGTTTTCATTAGTTAATAAAAACAGTAAATAAAATCCTACAATGCGAACAAAAACAAGATTTACAAGTCTTAACCTGAAAATACAAGAATATTCACATTCTCAATGCAACTTTCGGCAAAAATTGTTAAGATATGACCTTGTACTTGGAGTTTAATGACAGTTCTAATAAATCAATGAATGGCCTACCGTAAAGTCAAGTGTTTCTACTTCAGTGGGTTCACATTTAAGCAGAGGCGATGAACAGCATCCACCGCATCGTTTTACTCTCGTGCATTTTGGAAAATAGAATATTGAGGGATCATTTGATGGTTCTAATGGTTCCAAAGGTACAACGGTGCTATCTGGTATGCATCCCGCGATTTTGGCTACCTTTGAGGCGGCTGATAAAAAAATGAAAGTTTTATATACTTGTAGTCACATTTATTTATTATTGTGGTTAACTTACCTCTCTCTACACCCACGCCTGAAATTTTTTCTGAAAAAAAAAAACAACAAGAGTTTGCTCTTTATAATAAAAATACAGACTGTGTGAAATTCATATAATTATCATCGTAATATTAAAGTGTGATATTTGTGAATTGCTATTATTTCGTTGGGTGCTACTTTGGGGATAAATGAAAAAAAGCACCTTAGTGCATAATTATTCAACTGTTCTGACCTGGTTTTGACCCTTTGGTAAGAAGTGTTTATACTCAGACACTGACCTTTTAATTTATAAACGGTTAGAGCAGTTAGAGTGAAAAACGTCTTTAATATACCTCTTTCAAGTGCAACTCGTATATATCCAGAGGACGGCTGTATGAAGACCGGCATACCTGTCTTTTCTTGCCCAATAGGTCACGACCGGCAATCAGCTCTCCTTAATGAAAGCTGCGAAAATGACTTTCAGTTCATGGAAAAAAAACATAAGACAAACATGTACTCTACATTACGCTGGTAGATTAATAACTACCCGTACGAGTAATGTTTTTCTAATTTTTTTTATTTTCCGATGCAATCCCTTTTACGACGGATACAATTTTCCCAATGTTCCTGACTTTTTTTTAAATCATTTAAAAAATATGATTTGTCAAACTCTTCAAAATGGCCGTTTGTCTGGTCGATGACCTCCTCCTTCGGGCTTATTTGTTTTCCTGTGAACCACGTTTCATGTTGGGGAACAAAACAAAAAGTCCCAAGAAGCCACGTCGAGCGAGTATGGGAAATACGCCAGCGATTCGCCCAGTAATTCATGCAATTTGACCACGACGATTCTGGACAAGTGAACTCGTACAAAGTCCTGTTTGAACAGGACTTTTGTCTTTGCCAAATGCCACAGTGTATCTGTAAATTTTATATCAAATCGGTCACCGTAGTATTGCTCCGTGATTGTGGTTCCTTTACTCAAAAAGTTCGTGTGCATTATCCTATTCGAATTCCAAAAAAATCGTAGCCATAGCCTTTCCAGTCGATATGACCGTCTCTGCCTTCTTTGGAGCAGGTTCGCCTTGTCACTTGGTTTCTGGTGGGTAGTAATGGATCCAGGTTTCATCATTCACCGTGCGGATGTCAAAGAACTCCAAACTTCGAAGTTGTCACGGCATCAATCGGGCTTTCTCTTGCTTAACTTAACTTATGTATCATGTAAAATGTTGATTGCCGTTCCGTACGCGCACTTTTGTTCTGCGATCAGCAAGAACCATGTCACGGACTTTTTCGGCGATTTTCTCAGTAATCACGTCTGCCAGACGGACTGAATGCTCCACATCAAACACAAATATACGGCCACGTTTAATTTCGTTGAACCAATGTGTCACACTTGTCATAGACGGTGAAGGGTAACCATACATACAATATATGGGTGGCCGTGGTGTAGTGGTAGTAGCAAACACTTCTCACTCGGAGGGTCCAGGTTCGAATCCTGCCCATGGCAAGTCAGTTTTTCATTGTGTAATTGGAACTCAGACAGAAAAATTCTGCGTGTGAAGGCATAACACTGACACGTAGATTTGGCTGTTGTAGAGTTTCAAGCACAGAAAAGGAAAATACTATGATATACCTCGAATCACTCTGAGTGAAGAAAAACTCTCCGTCCTATTCAGACTCCCACCCCTGGAGAGCAAACATAGAAACCAAACACACCTGAGTTTCAAACCACTACAAAAACAATTTTCCTTTCTCCTCCTTCTATCTTTCCGCCCGCGCCCTGGCAACAGTAAAAGGGTTCTAACCCCTTAGGCGCGCGTAAATTATAAAAAAAAAAAATGAATTAAGATTAGAACATCCAGGCTCATTTGATAAAATTGTTTATCACATTATCGCACATTTGCGGCTCCATTTCACTGGTACCAGCACCGGTAATGGTTTGAATTGTGACTTGTCCCGCCGACATTTATACGTTTATGTTCCAGGCATAAAAATTCACTGATTATGGCTCGATAGCGCAATCCATTCATTGCAACAGTAACTCCCGCTTCATTTTCTAAAAAAATAAGATCCAATGTCCCCGCAGCAAACAATAACACGTTGCGGACAGAGGGGTTTCTCGGCAATCATTCTTGTATTTTCTAAGCCCCAAATGCGGCAATTCTGGCTATTAATAAAATGGAGAATGAAGATGTGCTAAAACAAGATTCTTCGGTTATGTTCTTGATCAATCCCACCCATTTATAACAACGAATTTGGCCATGCTACGGTACTTTTGATAAACCTTAGGCTTTTCGACCCAAGTCTTTAACAAAATTCGGTGGTATTGTGTAATTGACAAACCTCAATATTCTCAGTTGTTCTTACGAGACGAGAACGATTTCGGTTTTTCACATCACTAACTTGTCCCTATAGCTAAAATTTCTTAACCAATTTAACATTACCAGATCAGTTTGTTCTAATATACTTGCAAATTGCACTTAAACCAAGCCGTTTCGTGTCTCTTTTTTTTGCAGATCGGACGCAGGCAGAATATGCCTTAAGAAAATATTTGGAACTTTTCACTTCTGATTGCGATTTATTCAAGTTTTTCACTGCACAAAATGGTGTGCTTGAGTGGTTTGGTCGAACAGTTAAAGGCAATCAAAAGATTCATGACTATTTAAGGTTAGTATCATTTCAAGAAGTACAATATGTTTAAATGCACTAAGAGAATGTTGTAAAATGTATTAACTTTCGATATTACTCTTGGAATTCTAGGTATGAAGTATGCTCTCAGTATGATCATTTATGCTTCGCTACTGCTCAAGCATGTGAACCTTTTGAGTGTAAACCAACTCACATGACAACGTAAGATTTTGAATCTAATTCATTTCTAAAAATTGTAATTTGTTTTCATTTTATTTTTAGAAGACAATTCCCGACTGAACATGGCACGTCTTCAAATCAAACTTCAGACGACAGTCCAATTGGTTGCGAGAAAAGTGTATTTTATAAAACAACACAAACTGACTTTAATACCGAAGCAAACATAAAAGATCGTCGAGGATCGATTACACCTCCGTCAACTGCCAAACGATTCAAGTATGACGAAGGGCACGATCTCAACCGAAGTTTCCCACCTTTACTTAATATAGATGATTATTTCGAAAGAAAGGACACCAATATGAAAACAATGGCATACATGAATAATTTCAACCCCGAAAGTGCATTTCTCACTCCAATAAACACCGTTATTAGCACCAATTGTGGTTCCACTTCTAGTTCCAGTTCCATCAGCGACTACAGTGAATTACAATACTTTGAAACTACTGGCATTTTAAGATCTTGTACACAACCTGAACATAGAAATTTTCTAAAATCGAGTTCTCTAAATGCAAACGGAACCTGGGATCGTGAGACTAAAATACAAGTTTCCTATCGCCTCCGGCTGCATGATAACGATATACAATTTGCTTTGATTATTTATCAAAACGTTCATCAATACAGTTTGCTGTCGAAGAGAAATCTTATGTCGGAATTTGAGGAAGTAGCTACAAATGAAAGTATGACTTTGAAAAAAGACACAACAATCAGATCTCCATTTACTCCACCTCAAGTAAAGCGTAAATTAGGACGACGACTAAGGCTATTTTAGAAGAAGTATTTATTTTATTCTCGTTTTTTTAAATATTTTTTTTTATACCTTGACGATGTGACAGTAGGTGAAATAAAATTATTTTATAAAAAAATAAATAAAAAGTTTTTTTTTGTACCTCTCTAATCGACCCGATACAGACACATATTTCTAGTTCTTGATGTAAATAATAATTTATATAATGGTGCGCAACAAGTGCAAAACATATGTCACAGGTGTTCTACGTTGATATACGAATTGAAATAGAATTATAGGTGCATCAAATGGGTGAGGGTTTGATATTAATAACTAATATAGCTCACGTTCCATTTTGTCGCAAATCAGTTAAATGATGAATTATATGTTGAAATACAAATGACTATAAGAATACATTCGCATGACTAGAAAACAAAACTAAGCTGAACAAGTGTTTTTCTTTTTTATCTGCGGACTGGCTGGATGTTGTACTATTAAAGCAGGCTCTGACCGGGGTCAACTTGGCGATGCTCAATGCTGAAAAATGACTACACATTAATTGTACGGGAGGTACCCCGCGGTAGCTGCATGGTATTGATCATATCCGATGGGACCTGATTTGTTAATCTTATAAGATCTGGTGTTGGCTAAGGGGAAAACAGCAACAATACAATATTTTATCCGAAATGCTAAACCCCCAAAAGCAAATACGGCGGAGCCAAAGGTGACGTCAACAGTCAGCAAGGCATATATGTACATTATTTGAGCTACATCAAAGGTCAAATTTTTTTTCTGGATTTGATGATTTTCAGGACTAGGCAGAGTGAGGCTTATGAATCATTAATGGGTTAACAGCAGCTCTATATCCCCGAAGTGAGTTACCTACTCAAAAATATCCCATCCTTTTCGACCAAGGTTGTTAATGGTTTGGCGCAGTATTTAATTTTGGGAATAGCAAACCTCCGAAAGTAGAACTTTCTCATTATGAAAGAGATTCTCACCCGTCCGTCGTTCGGAGTCAGTAAAAATCGTAAGTCTCTAAGCGCACAGTATAACAAAGCGAACAGCAAAGTGGGTGTGGAGATCTGGGCTTGGTCAATATTGATTTTGTTTCACACAAAGGGTTCCAGAAAGGATCCAGCCATCTAGTTTTGAGGTTTTATATAGAGTGCACTTCTTAACCATATAATTATTTTACTGTTTCGAAGCAAGTAAGGAACGGAACAAGCGGAGACCTTAGACTGATATAAAGACATTATTACCATCCGGAGAGTGCGGTGGTATGTGCTGCACAGAAAAAGTAGTTTTAGGTGATTTTAACGCGGAAATAACGCAGTACAGTTTAATGCATAGCCTACATACGCAGTACATAGCATAGTAATGGAGAAATACCATGAGATTTCACATTAAACGACTGGAACAAAACGTTAGAAGCTTTGCTGATCGCGTATCCTTAACCTCTTGCCAGGTTGTTGGCAACTTGCATTAACTGCTGAACATCCGTAACATCGAAATCAAGAAGTCGAAGTTATTGCTAAGGATATTGAAAAAATACTTTATCAGAATGTTAGACAAGGGTGAACCTATAGCTCGAAACCCAGAATGTTTTCTATCTATGTAAGTTCATTTATGGGCAAGGTAATTCACTATCATTGACTCTGCCAACAGATAAGGTGTGGGAGAATATTTTCCTATACAACAAATTGCATACACCGATAGCTTTGACATCCATTGACAGAATACAGTGAATTCAGTGAATGGATACCAACGCTATTCCCCATAGGACGTACGATCCCAATCTGGACGGACAAAGCAAGAGTGGAAAATATAGAGCGATTGAAAAAAAATTTAGCATAATTTTATTTTAAAATTTTCTTACCATGTAACCTTAGTCGCGGGTCTATACTTTCTTCTTCAACGAATTTGTTTAGAAAATCATTTAAATCTGTTACATTGTTGATTTGTTCTAAAAATTCAAGCGGTATCTGAAAAGCAAAAAGAAAATATGTTTAATTTATTTTTTTTTTATGAAACGATCGAAAAGGAACAAATTATATATGTATGTAGATTACATATTTATTTAATTTATATCGAAAACAAGTAATCCTATCTTAATAGTAAAATACATATGTATGAGGTCCTGAGTTGAGTAGGTAAGGTGTTGTGCAGATTACGCCCTTTAACTTACCAATGTTCTGAAATATAATGAGTAAAAAATCCCTTGTTATCCGACTAAGAAAGTGCAATACAATATGGGGCTTTAAGTTTCTTAAGTTCTCGTAATAACAGATGATAATGAAAATGGCTTTTACATTAAACGAGTTCGAATTAGCCCATTACTACCATCTTACCGAATGCCTGAATGACAGCAGGACCTTTTATGCCATTGCGCATCTGTTCTATTTTCTTCTGTAAGATAAACTTCATTCCTGTCTTCCCTATTCGTAGAGTGGGAGACTTTTATTGTTCTCCTTTAAAGAGGATAAATTGCAAGATCGACATGACTAGTCGACATCAAGTGATCATATAGTGATTTTTCGTTTTTGTTGAAGTTCCTTAAAACTTAACGCGTAAACTTAATCTTAAAGAAACAGAAAAGCCAGTTTTAATCTGGGTTAAATCTATCAGACAAGAGTCTAAGAATACATTTTAAGAAGTGCAAAATCGTTTATCCGTAAATCAAAATCCGTCATTTTAGCTTAAAATCTAGAGCAGAACCATATTGAAATAGAGCGTTGGGACCTAGTCGTAAAACAACTATTTTTCAAAGTGATATCTAACTGTGGAATTTCTGAGTAAAACATCTAACTGCTACCAAAACAGAAAATCCGACAAGCGTAGCTTAGAAACTTCAGAGACTGATATAACAACTAGAAAACCTAGTCAGCCAACTAGCTACAGACATGCCTAACGGTTAGTGGACTGGAGTTGAACTAAACTGTAACGTGGGACAGTATTATATTATGACTATTAAAATATATATGTAGGCAGAATGTGCCTATCAACTCAAACCTAAGTCCGTCACAGCGAACCACAAACGTTAAACTAATAATCTACCACAATTTACTGTTCTTTAAAATGCAACTTATATCATATTTGGTCATTCTCATCTTCAATCGCTTTGAAATAACAAAATATGAAGAGAGAGTAACTAGGCAGTTGACCAGCAGGTACGAAGAGCAACGGAAGTTTTCTTTTAAAACCGATACGAACACTACGCGACGATACACAACGATACTTGTAAACTATTCCTCGATATACCCTGTTTTTTCTTAATCTTTATCTTAAATTATTTTTTCATTAATTGGTTACTTACTATTACCTATGATGAATTAAAACTACATTTGTAATATACTTTTAAAGAAACGTGTTATTATTTAAAACTACCTGGACCCCCCACACACATATATATGGCTATATTGTGACTATTATAGGTAATATATCTACGAGTATGTTGTGCTCAGTAAGTACCTGGGTATAGCAGATAGCTTGGCACTTTTTAATATTTACCTAAAGAGAGTACCTATTGGATCCGCTTTTGGCGGGCAACAGGAGGCCAACAGTAATATCTTCTGTCTACATATGATCTTTATTTTTGTGTATTGCTGAATGGTCGAACAGCAGAACACTATATTAGCAAGACAATGTCACTCCGCATACCGCTAGAGTCTGGATGGGGAATATGAGCAATTTTACCGAGTAAATCAATTAGAAAGTATGGAGACATACTCTAGTCTGATCCTTCTAAATAGGAAACATCTAAGCGCCATCATAGGTGTCAACACTGGAGACTGCCTCATAGGCAAGCACTTTTACAAACTATTTCATGTCAGCATTCAGCCAAATCTTCAATTTGTTTTTTTCAAAAGAAAAAGGTTATTTATTTTTATGACATCTTATTTCAATGGTTCTTACAACATTCCTCTTCAAAAAAAACCCAAACTATTACGCACTAAAATCTTCTAACTATTTCTGCAGCCACAATTAATATGCCTAACTAATCTGCATAAGTATGACGATATGTTGGCGTTTATGAACACAAGGGTAACAAAGTTTGATTAAGTTATTAGTTCTGCAGAAAATCTGTAGTACTGAACGCAACTCATATGATGTTCTTGAAAACATCCATACTTTTGCAAAGGAAAAACATGACATACATTTGTAAGTCATTTATTAAAGAGGTGCTGGCTTTCTAATATGCATAACTGTCTAACTAGCTGCCATTTTTAGAGTGCAATGTTTTTCTGTTTTCATTAAAGTCTTACAATTCACACTAGATACATATGCATACACTGCAGAAACGTTACCAAAACGTATAATATAATTTCTGAAGTCAGTATTTATTTACGCAAACGCAGTTGAGGAGAGTCTTAATGAAGACAAGAATTTGACAATTCGCAGACGTGCACAAGAGACTTAGCTGTGACCATCCACAACTTGAAATATTTTGAGAAAATATCTTGGCCTAATTCCTTTCCAGATTTAATTGGTGCTGGAATTGAAGCCGTTAGATTATAAAATATGTCAGACCTTTGCTTAATGGGCTCAAAACCAATTGCAGGAGGATTCTGAACTTTATGGCAAAATTGTGTTAAGCTGGCTTTTGGTTCAACAGACACATCAATAAGTATATTTTGGATGAAAACATTCCGCAAATAAGTTCAATACATCCACAAAAATGTACTGTATGGTATGGTTTGTACGCTGGTGGAATTATCGAAGCTAGTTTCTTTAAAAATTAGCCAAGAGTTCGCTTTACAGTCAATCGTGACCGATACGGAAAGATTATCAACGAATATTTGTTTTGTTTATTTGTTGGGTTATGTAAGAGTCATATACCCAGTTTATCCGACAGCTCAATATGCGTTGAAGCAATCCGCATTGGCTCAATACCCGTAGAAATGCTGGTGTTTATAGGAAATTATCCAAAATGAGCGAGAGAAAATTGAGATAAGTTTAACAAACAGCTGATTGAACTGACACTTCACACTAAAGGCTCCGGCCCATAGAATCCGTTGCGTCCGTTACGATGCCGGATAGGTTGACGTTGACTTATTTGACGGAAATGACAGTCCCATAGAATCCGTGGCATACGTTGGCAGAACAACGAACGAAACGAAACAAAAAAATTTAAATGTCATTTAATCTCAATATTTTCTTTTTAAGCTATGAAAATTTATCTTCATTCTCTCAATGTCCCCACCAATGACTTACTCTCAATTTGTGAATGCGTGAACCTCAATGTGTGAAAGTATGGTCCTCAATGTGTAAATGTGTGAACTGCCAACGGATTGAAAAGTAGAAAGTAAATCTACTTTATCCGTCCGTTCCGTCATATCCTTTGTTTATGGGCCTACTTCCATAACAAAGTGTATATTCTATCCAGCTGTCAGATGACAGAGCGAGAGAGTAAAATGTTTCAATGCGATTTGAAAGGGTTTATATGATATTTCAAAGCGGTTACAAATTTTCAATGCGTTTTATAAGCAGGAATGAACATATGCGTGTTGAATATTTCAATGCGCTTTGAAGTGGTGTTTATTCGAGCGTATTGAACCAATGCGGATTGCTTCAACGCACATCGAGCGGTCGGATAAACTGGTTAGTATAGTACTGCGGCTTATTAAAATCATCAAATTGGCCACCAAAATGTTGCGATTTTTATTTAGTTCACCTAATATCGCTTGTTTAAGTTATCAGCAAGGGTTGAAGCTATGAAAGACAATATATGGTGAGTTATTGCGAATATACAAACCCAGATGCTCGAAAAACTGGTCGAAAAATGGACACACAGGTTGCGCTTTTTAATTGCTGGTCGTGGTGTATTTTTATTTAATTTTATTTTCCGAACCATTTAAAAAAATGTCCTTTACATTTACGAGTATGTATATATGATTCAGTAAAAAACACAGACTAAAGTATATTAATTTGGTTTTTTGTTTCCTTAAACATTTTATTTCATCAATCATCGAGTGCTCTACCATTTTAACTAAAAATACGATTCATGCATAAAGAAAAATATTTTTCGAAAATTGTTTCAACCAAAAACGTTTAGTATCTTGTTTTCTCAAATGATGGTATGCATGTACATAAGTACGAGTACGTGCGAACGTGATTATTTTATATATCGTTAAATACAAGTAGCTCAAGCGTACGGCAAAAACTTTTGTTCATGAGTCGCAATTAATACAGGTGTACGTATAGACGATTCACTCGTATATTGATTATTTTGTCTTAAAGGTAGTTTCACACTATTTGTATTATACTCGTAATAATGTCAAAATAACTTCAAGTCTTTAAGTGAAGCTCACCGACTACAATACATCCGTATAGAATAAAATGATTCATGAACAAAAAGTAGTGTGGTTGTAGCAATGACCTTTAGTGTACTTCATGTTCGTCATAGCAAATAAAAGCCTGTGAGCAAAAATCTTTCTTCAATGAATAACGATTTTACACGTGATTTTTTTGAAGTGGTTAGTAACAACATAAAATTATTTTTTGTAATTCTGGGCTAAATTCAAGACTACTGAAAATCTCTTGCAGTAGCAGTGACGCACTTCAGGATACCGTCAGAACTGATCAAAACTGAAACTCCCCATACTATGATATATCCGATTGGTATTCATTACTTTAGAATACATACATATGTTGAAATTTGCATCGATTTGCTGGCGAGCGCTGGTGTTTTTATATAATAAAAATAATAATAATAACGTAAAGTGCAGACTCCGTCGTTTGACTCCTTTGATCTCGTATTCGAACATATGTATATTCTTTTTTCAGGACATTTTTTAACCAGACTAATATTTGTATAAAATCGCCCATTGGAAATTAAATAAAATGGTTAAAATTGCCTAAGGCACAGCTTGACTTACTTTCTGCAGTTATATACATATAAGGAAAATGCAATAGAACAGTCAGACAAATGAAGACACTTTCGAAATAATGCGGTTCAAAGTTGAAGCAGCAAAAAGATTGGCCAGTGCAGTCGTACCGTTCACATAGGGTGAGTTTATAATTGTAATAGTACTGCAGATGTGCAGAGTTTGTGTTCATAAATGTAAAAAGATTGTATTACTGTTCCAAAGGTTTATCTCTTGTGTTCATAAACGGCCTTGTATTGCAATTTTGCAGCAACAGTAGTTTTGAAATTTACAATAGTATTGTTTTAGAGAAAATTGAGAATTCAAGAATTGGACTTTAGCATAAATTAAAGTATTAATTTCCATACGTTTAGCGATGGAAGCGGATTATATTAGCGACAAGAGAGGAAAAGCAGTTTACCCAAACTAGCTTAGACAGTTACACAAAAATGTCAAAATAACCTTTGTATTATTTGAAAACTCATTTTCTCGTCTTCGGCATTCATTAACAGCTAAAATATTTGTAATCCATTTATGGACATAACTTTGACAGCTGTAAAGCTGCGACAGCAATGCTGCAGAAACTGCGTTCATTATTGCTCATGATTTTGTTCAATAATGTCGAATACTACAAAAATATACTTGTGAGTTTTAATTCAGCCAATACAGTTTTGCGGAAGGTAGGTCAACATATGATCCCATTCAAAGTTATGAGGTTTCAGTTTCAGTTTTCAATGCATTTTATTTACTTAATCACTAACTCTTACATACTAACAAAAAATGCTTAAATGCTAGCTTACAATTACTTAAAAATCTTATACTAACTTACTGGCCCCACACAGGCTAATCTAAATTCTTATATCTATGTCTTTCGACTTCATTTACATTTTATTTATAAATGTTTATTTTGTGTACTTAGGGCTAAGAAAAAATTGATAACAAAAAACTCAAAGTTATGAGGATCAGAAGTTAATTGCACTGGGGGGAATATGTGGAGAATTCGAAGTTAAAGGTGGAATACATCAACGCAGTGTCCAAATTCCCTTTTTTTACTGCTGCGAAAAATTTTCTAACGTTAGCCACCAAGGTAATCGCAATGAAGATGTCGCGTTTAGAGTAAGTGTAGGCTGGCATAAATGGCGCGAAAACTCTATACTATCTTATTAAAGAAAATGGGGCTTAAACTCAAGGGTTTGTTAAATAGTCACTAATTTTAGCATGTAACAAAAGATGATCGGAAAATATCGCAAACGCGCTCTAAAAATCAATGAGTTCCAACCGAGGTTCGAAGCAGATGCCGAAGAAAAATAATTGGACCACTCAAAGGTAAAAATATCAGCAAACTCTTGGCCTTACTTATTTATGCAAAATAGAACGACCTGTATATTGGCTCTAACGTCGGCAAAATTAGCCAACCACAGCAGCGGCGCAAGAACAATGCCGATAAGTAGGAAAATATGAAGCATTAGGGAGAAGAGATAAGAGAGAAGAAGATTCGCATTTAAGTTGAGTCCTATGGTTTGATTGGTTAAAAGCTTTTGCAGTCGTTTTGCCAGCGTGGAAGAAAAGCTTTTCAGATAAATATTGATATACTATCTGGACCAACGGATTTTTGTATATTGCTATTACAGTGCTATTACACGAGTGCGAAAATAAATTCGTCGTGTAGAATGTTCGACGCGCTCTGGTATAGGCATGACACAATATAAAATCTTTAAGCTGGCTGTAAAGTGCACAGCAATATAAACTTTAGCTATTAAGATTTCATAGCTTATGTAATTTTTAAGTGTTTCTCCGTATATCTGCAGTATTTTTGGCACAAAAATCCCGCTTATGCTTAAAGGTTTGTTGCACATGACAGTCATTTGTCATAGCTTTAACATATGTATCGCATTGTTTAACGATGTGCAAGAGGTATAAAGGGAAAATTAGAGCGACCGCAATGAAAAAGTTATGAATGTAGCGGGTGTGACAAAATGTGATCTATAATACGTACGCGCACGATTAATGAGGAATAGAGCGGCCTATAGAACAGTACGCAAATTTAGCCTACCTTACAAAAGGCGCAACTGCAATGCAGGTACTTGAAAGAAATAAGTATCATTAGATGTATATATATAAAGTATGCGCATTACATATTTCAAGGTTTAATAAAAAAAGAATAGGGCTGTTTCTAACAAATATTTGCTTGAAGCTGACGTTGATAATATGTTAGATGATGTTGATGTCAAAAAGTACAGGATATGGTTTCTTTTCACAGAGTATTTCCTACTCTCCCAGAAAATATTGTGAGCAGAAGCTTTGCATCGACATTTTTTTATGATTCTTGAAAGCGAGCTAAGGCAGTACGTTTCGAAACAAATGACGGCACTATATTAGAAATTCGTGTAAGTCATTTTGCATTAGACAAGAGTCAGCCGGAGATGATATATAAGGGACAATGTTTATGTCGATATTAACGCGGTTGATATCGTTTGTAGTCAACATGAAAATCAGTGAAACCCGGTGGCTGCTTTGGGGAATCCAAAGCTTTTGCTTAGAATCTTTTCAACATACATAGGTGGCATCTACTTCAGCCTACATATTCATTACAAAACGCAAATTATTTGAAAAGTTAAAAAGCCAGACGCACTTCAAAGTTCTTGCAGCAGTTAAACATGTACGTTTATATAATAATTTGATAATCAAACGAGCATAAGAGTAACCTTCGTAACATTGACATAACTAATCTAAATACGTACGCATATCTACCTACTTTTTTTCAATTTAGGTAGGTCAATGTTCGACCTTGTATATTTAATAAAACAAAATTCAGGCTGATTGATATCCCCTCCATTTTGGAGTCTAACCATAAATTTAAAAATTCTTTTCAACACGATAACGATAGCTTCAGTGCTATGAGAGTCAGCGATTTTTATTTACCGAACATACTCGTACTTTTTTATCTGATTGAAAATTTTGTAATCATTCAATTACAGAAAATAATAAATATGAAAAAAAAAACTGGAAAATGATTCACCAATTCACCTGCACAGTTAAACTTGTAGATAAAACGAAAGTTGACAAATATTACAATAAAAAAAATAAAAATAAATAAATAAATAAATAGACAAGTTACCGCTTGGGTGTCAACAAAAATTACTCATTTATTGCATTTCGCGTCGATTGAAATCCATTGGGTGACTTGGACGTTTATTTTAAACACAATCTATTCAATTTAAATTCCGAGAGCATATTTTGATAATGGGTTTCGAATCCAGCCTTCAGCAATATTTTTATAGCAAAAGTGGGAGTATGATGTACGTAGTTTATTTAGTTATTCAATGTGCTGCAAAATGAATCATTTATAGGCAGTGGAAGGAAGGCATTAAAGACGCAAGACTAGCCGTTTAAACGACTTGAACATTCAAATGTATTCAAAGATATGAATTTACATCTTTAACTGGTCCATTAAATATAAATCGCAAACGAGAAATCGGAAATAACTTGTTGATTGTTTCAAACATACATACTCGTACACAAAGCTTAGCATACCTCTTTATGATGTGTATGTGATATCGTGTTTAAGAATATTCCAAACTGTAAATTAAGGAAGACTAAAAACCTGAGAGATTTATTTACACAGATCATTGAGCTTGTTTCACTCTAATTATTTATAAATTAGTAATCTAATTTATAATTAAATAAACTAAGTTAACTTTTTCCATATCCCATGGAAAACAAATAAGTAATAGAGAAAAATGGCAAATTGAGGTTATTCACAAAGAACGGAAGTCAAGAATGCCTTAGTTAAGAAGTATAATACAACATTTTTTTATGGTTCGCAATCTATCAATCTCAAGGAGATTTAATGTTTTTCTGATACTTTTAAAGCTAACAAGTAGAAAAATGAAGATGTTTGACGTTAAACATCGGCATAGACTTCGTCGATCGAGTTTCTCCAATGGAACTTTAAGAAGCAATTACAAGCTGTCCAAAATACATACACCGGGGCATTGGAATGACTCCTTTTTATAGCAGCTTCTCGGAACGTCCGGCATCGAACAGCAGTCGTCCATATAACCAGTAACACTGCTTCTCCACGAGACACAAATACATATGTCTGAAATTTTGTCTGACATTTTTCTTTTAACTTAGGTGGGCAAATTATTGCATGACATTTCATTCTGTGAGTGTAAGTTGGTTGCCACGCAACTACATTATAGTAGAGAAATGGTAGATTTCTTGTTCTTTTTTTACCAATAGACAGCGTTGTAGTGTATGAAGTTCGCCCAACATGGTTTTTTTTTTTCACAATCCGAAGTCAAACTGACAAGCGCTGTCAAAAAAATTTCAGGTTTGATGTCTACAGAAATGTCTTGAAAGCAACTAACCGATTACTTATATTGTTTAACGAACAGAAACCATCAGCAGTGGCATGCAGTCGGATATAATTGATCATTGGAATGTTGTTCTCATTGAAATTCATTTCTAAAGATGGTGGAGAATGCATTATGCGGGGTTAAATTTTGACACCTGGGGATGCATCGAAGAGCGCAGACAAAGTTCGCATTGCAGCTATCCCTGTTGAAGGTAGAGGCTAGATTTAATGTACCGCACACAATAAGGAAGAAAAATGTTATGGAACAACCCGAAGAAACAATAATGTAACATCAGACCTGTGTACAGAATCACCAAAGAGCTGATAAAGGTCATAGCTTACGGTAACATTTAAACAGTTCCTGTTGATCTCTGAACCTGTAATGAGGGAGTACTTTTTAGTTGTTTTTAACACCATTACAGAAGAAACCTGTCCCCAAAACCAAGATTAGTTATCCGACCCCCAAAATAATCGCCACGATTAAATAATGCAAGTCACCGCAGTAATTGCAAATCTACTACTTCCAGGTGAAGTAGGTCTAAAAAAGTGAAATCTTCACGGACAAATTTGAAAGGGGAGCTCTAAAGAAAGGTAATCAAACCGAGTGTGAAAACTGAAGAGGCATCTGTGTGCTTCCTTCAATTACAAAAATAATAGCCAGCATAATCCTTGAACACATTAAAAAAAAAGATCTCTTCACAATTCGGCAGATATCTGTTCCGGATCATCATGGTTGAATTTTGGAATTTTGGTATCGAATTTGAAGTTACCAGTCGTATATCGAAAGCTATGGCTCCAGTTGACATATTGTCAACAATTTAAAGAAGCAATGCAACCAATTTAAACACTTAGCTGTGTCTGCTTTGCTTAAACGTGCAGTCTGTGTTGTTTTGTGGCTCCTGTACCTAGAAATTGTAGCCCCAACGAAAACTTATGGGGAAAGCAGGGCAGGAATTTATTATACAATTGCGAATGTGTCAGTTTGTTAGTCACACCATACGTAATAATGAAAATTGTATTCAGTTGCTCGACGAGACTAAATACAGAGAAAGTCACTTGGGAAGATGCCACGTAAGCTTAAGCCCACGGTGTGCAGTGCTACTTGGGATTAAGGTGGGCTAATCAGCGACTGAATCTTAAATGAGGAAAGTCGCACAGTACTTAACGGAATCGTAGAAATGAACCTTTCCTCTGGCGAAGGGTGAGTCCTACTAGAAACGAAGTCAATATACTCGTATTTATTTGCATTTGCTACAGTTTCGACGACAATCATCAAGAAGTTCCTAAGCTATTAAGCTTCTGAATATTCCACGAATAGATGCAGAGTTTGTTTGTACACATCCCGGGTCGTCAATAGTCAGTTCATTCGTTAGTTGCTTTGTTAATAGTACTTGAGTTCTTTTACATGGTGTGGCTGTATAACTCAAGCAAAAGCCCCCAAAGTTTCGGGCTTACTTTCATCCTTTTGTACTGAGGGCCCTAGAATGGCTTAGTACTTATTAGCATTTAATAAGTAGCCCATTCTCCCTAAGCGGCTCAACTTTACTAAAAAGGCAGTCGCCAATGTTGGATCCATCTTTCTTGCTTCAGAAAAGAATGGATTAGCACATATGTACTTTCTCAACTTCGCTACCTTACAGTTACAATAGCATTTCTTTTGGGCAGTCATTGTTTTAACGAAATTGAAAGTTGAATAACCTGTAATAAGACCAGTTCTCATATCTGGCTTCGGTCTTCCTACCATTCATATGAAAGCCATATTAAATGAGTTCTTGAAGTATGCTGGCTGTCCTTATCCACGTACATATGACTAATCGACCTTGAGTCAGAGCACTGCCATATACACAGAAACATACTGGCATACTCGTATGTTTGTATAGATGATATCCATTTTTGAGGAAGAAATTTGTAATTGTTCACTGGTTTCATTAACCTCAACTTCGCCCAAATTGATAAAAAAATTTAACAAATCAAAAATGCACATACTTATATTATGTTTGGTCCATAGATTGGGGTTTTGAATGTACTAGTAAGTAGATCTAGATGATTAAGTAACCATTACTATAGGTGAATCCCAGTTTAATTTTTATTCATCTCATAAAGAAGTGAAATATCTTTGCATTGCATGGTTGGTTAATTATTTTTAACAGATCTTTATTACGTAGATAATCATTATAATCATGTAAATGCATTTTGGCGGGGAATTCCAAACCGCACAATGTGAATGAATGAGAATTTTAATTTTTATTTTTCATGATGCAATAATTTGTTTTTGTAGTAGCGACAGCCTTGAAATGTTTTACATAAATGACTCTCTCTGCGTATATTTTCTGCACATATTCATACGTCATAGTACGAGTATAATAATTTACGAAAACTCGTGAGTTTTTTTTTGTTGAGCTCAGAAAAACTGTGGTACAGATATGAGTCAACCCTTAACGAATTTTTATCTAGGAACTACATGTCGTAAAATGTGCGCATATTGCTGATTAAATATTTTGAAAGTGTTTTGTGAAATACGTTACTGCAGCAACAATAGGTTACGATAGGTTCATTCGCACTCAAGATGAAAATATTATCGCAAAATTACATAAAAATTGAAATGTTTATAAAGAGTTGTTTGCACGCGTATCTAGTTCAAGGGTTTCAAAATATGCTTTTGTCTCGCCGATGACCATCTCTTTGGCCTGATTTTTTTTTCTTGGAACAGCACTGTTTTCTTTTTCAAAAGGGGCCGTACCTCTGTCAATTTCTTATCAAATTGATTCAATAATTCATTGTCTGGTGGTGATTCCTTTCATGAGGATTATTCCCTACGAGCAGATTTACCTGTAACAATCTATTGTTTTGATTGTCCGATTTCCCTTAAACAGCTCAAAATACTATTTCGAAGTTGACAGCCGTATTAGCTTGTTGGCCACCATGAGCATTCGCGCATACATTGGGCCGATATCTTTCGCATGCTTAACTTTTCATGTAAAATGTTGATTGCCGTTCCGTACGACAAGGCTACTTCGCGCACTTTCATTTCGTGATCAGCAAAAATCATGTTACGGATCTGTTCAACGATTTTCTCAGTAATCACATCTCCCGAACGGTCTTATATAAGAAAGTCTAAGGTCTAATGGTAAAATAGTGATAAGCCCAAACGAAAACTTGCAGGGACGACCAAGTCAGTTAAATGATAGAAACGCTTTCGGACCTCAAGAATTTTGAAGAAGCAATTCTGAAGATGGTTAAACAATAAACATGAGTAGAATACGGATGCCAGGCAGAATGAACAATCACATTATATTGTATAAATAGTGATGGGCTACATGCTCTTTCGACTGGTTTCAATGAAATTAGGATAAAAATACACAAATCGAACACGGTAGTTTAACAACTGAATTATAATTAGCATGTACAAGTGATCTGATAAGAACCATACGTAAGTATGCCTGATGAAAGTATGAGTCCCAGCATTATTTACCCTCCATACATTTAATACTGACGCTTCCGCTGATCTTAGAAAATACTCAGGAGTTTCGAAGTGGTATCCTTTACGTAGACCAACGGTATACCACTTATTGCAGCAATTAAAAAGGGTTTTTTACATCCCTCCTTGGCTCACTGGTCTATGCTCTATGCAGAATTGTCAATGATAATGAGACCTCATTTAAGAAAATGTGCTCAAACTTGCAGAGTGCAACTCGAGACGACTATCTACCAATCGAACTAGGTTTGAATAAGTAAAATCTCTGATAGGAAAGTAAACTCCAATGATTTACGGACTATGCATAGTCACACTAAGACCCATTCGACTCTGAATGGAAAACGCTCATCGAGTAGGAGTACTAAAATCAACCCCAACAGCTGGATTATAAGTGTGATACTATGCAGGTAACAAAGGCTAAGGCTAAGCCGCTAAACGATCGTATCAGCTGATTGTTGGCAATATTAGTTATGCTTAGACCCTTGCAGGCAATCGTAGACTATCGCTTAGGTTGTAGATTACTAGGTTCCATTCAGTTATTCTAATATAAGAATTTTTTTGGGAATTTATTGCTTTTCTAGTAGACGAGTTTAAAAACTAGGTAATACTAAAAATAATTCTGCAACATAGATTAACACAGATCATCGAGTGAGAGTCGGAGCATTTCTCGAAAGATACCAACCTATTCGTACTATAAACCAATCATCGAAATATTTTTCGAGTATATACGAGTAATATGGCCATCCGGAAAGTATAATAGTAGCCCAGTTTTTCTTGAACATTAGAAATTGGGATTTACAATACCTTATCAGTCGTTCGGTTGTCTTCCATAACTGTGAGATGTTATCTGTTAGATTGAAGTTAGATGCAGAATGTTGCACGAGGATCTCTGTTCTCGGTTCCAGGTCATAGCGATATACGAATACAAAATAAATTTGAAGCGAGATAACTGGTGAAAAAATGCACAACTCAGAGCTTCTCTAATTGCATGAAACCTACAATATATCTGAAACCTACAATATATAAGCCTTCGACTTAGGATGTAATAGTTATGCCGCCAACAAGCAAACGTACATAAGTGGAAACTTTTAGTAATATTCCTCAAATTTTAACTGACCTGGGGCCTATTTCACCAACCACTTTTCACTTTGCAACTTTGCAAAAAAATAATTTCCTGCAAAGTACAAGTGCTAAGTATTTCACCAATTAAAAAGAGAACTTTGCATTTGCAATCGTGTTTTGCAAAGTTGCAAAGTAAATCATATGAATGTTCTCTCGCGTCGGCCTGTTTTACGGCTCGCTCCGTTTACATTGTACTAACTGTAATAAACTATGCAAGTGGACTTATGCAAGAGACAACATGTTTGGTTTGTGGAAAAGTCGGATGCTGGTCAGTACATTCAGCATTTTTAAGTAAATAAAAAAAATTATGATTTGTTTTTCTTAGGCCAAAAGGCACAACTGTAAAAAAACAGAAACTGGGGGTAATACTCGACTTAATTGGGACCATAGACTAACTATACCTATGTAGATATCAAACTTTCCAGATATTGGAAAATCAAAACCGGTTTTCTACTGATCGCCTCTAACCGTGTGACTCTGCCTGTGAATACATGTGAATTATGATCAATGGCAATTTCCCTCCATTTTTATACAAACCATGCCCATTTTAACCAAAAAACGTCATCCACATTACACACACTCGTGCAAATCGCTCTCATTCTAGCAATTTTACTTGTAAATTGCTCTCATTCTAGCAAATTTTGACAAAGTTATAGAGATGCAAAAGTGTTGGAATTCACTTACAGTGTGTCTGTGCGAAAGTTAAAGGTTGCAAAAGTATTAGTAGAGTTTGATATCTAGGTATAGTTAGTCTATGATTGGGACAGTCTCGCCAACTGTCGAAGGGCTAAATTTGCCAGAAGCAGGTGGTGATGGAGTAACCGTGGTTCCTTTAGAGCCGAATCCCAAAGCTACACAGCATTGCTCTTCGAGGAAGAGGAGATCGCAAGCCGAGGATGATGATGTAACGGAATTAAAAAAACAGCTGTCGAAGGTGGAAATTTATAAAAATAAATTGGAAGCCCTAAAACTGGAACGAGAGCTGGGAATTCCATTATCGGAAATGACAAAAGATTTAGAGCAACCTATGGACGGCAAGGAAGCTTCCAGCTCTAGCCTAGAACATGTGTTAGATTTAATAAATTATTAGAAATAAGAAGTTTTGTTTGTTATATTTTTTTGTTTTCTTCTAAGTTGTATATAATGTATTATTCTTCTTAATCAGAAAAAAAGCTTCTTAAATTATTTAAAACAGTAAACGCATTTTCATTTGGTTGTTCATTGACCTCTATTGCTATTTCTTGTATATTTTCATCCTCTTCGCTATCGTTAATAGGATGCGCTAACGCTGGCTCATCTCTTCTCACTTCAAGGCTATGTAAAATGCAGCAGGATAAAATAATTTTACCTGCAATTATGAGCTGCATACGGAGATGATTTAAAGAAGGAAACTTTTCTTTCCTCAAACACTAATATTTGAGAACACAAGAAATATGATAGTTCGTTTTATTCCAAAACTATTTTCAATTATGCGCCTGGTCCTTTTATGAGCCCGGTTAAATCTCTGCTTCACTGGATTGTCTGGGTTTGTCCTTAATCCGCTTTTATACGTTGCATGTGTGTAATGAGCATGTTCTGGTTATTTTCTTTTGAACTGTCATTCAGTGATGCGCCAATTTTTACACGAAAGCCTTTCCCCCTTGCTTGGTTTTTCATGTTATTTGACAGCTCTCTTTCGTTTCATCTTTGGCGCTCAGTGTTTCATAAAAGTGTTTGAAAATGAGCCCGCTTGTTAATTCTTTGGTCCATTTCAGTTCAACCGCCATACTGAAATGTTGTGCTCGTAACAACAGCCAAAGAAATAATGAAGCAAATACGAAAAAGAAAGAAGAAGGAGAAAAAGAAATGTCAAAACGATGCAATGACAATCCTACACACATGCAGTGGGAATTTGGTTAATTGGGTATTTTTTGTTTCATTATCCCTCTCTTTTGCACTCATTTGAATCTTTCGAAACATGCGACGTGTAAAAGTGAACTTAGTGGTGTTATTAATAATAATTCATCAATAATTGCATCTGAAACTTGGTGTAGTACTCTGCAGAGTATAGCTTTACTAATTCCATGCACAGATGCCACTCCATGATATTGAGCTCCATTTCCCATCCAACGCAGTGCACATAAAAGTTGTAACAATGGATTCAAGCAATTATTTCTCTGACTATTGAATTTAAGCTTATGTCCAATTTTGGACAAAACAAACTCGATTTGAGTTTTTGTTAGACGGAAACTTTCCAATGTTATAGAATTATTTCCAAATTCAAAATTTGTTCTTAATTTAACAACTCTTCGCACATTATTAACACTTTCCTCGTTTTCAAAAAGCGCTTCGAAACGATTCATTTTAATTTTTAAATTATAACCTCGAAATTTACACGACAAATGTTTAACTGCAAATGAAAATTTTTCTTTGCATATTATTGATAATCTTTGCAAAATTCTTAATGCAAAGTGCGAATTTTATTTGGTTGCTGAAACGAAATAGAACAATTCTTTGCAAACTAAAACAACCTTGCACTTTGCAAAAATTAATTTTGCACTTTGCAAATTGGAGTTTGTTGAAACAAAGAGGAAAATTTTGCAACTTTGCAAACAAATAATTTCCTCTTTGCAAATTCGCGTTTGGTGAAACAGAAATTACAAAAGTGGTTGGTGAAATAGGCCCCTGGTCTACCACAAATTGGAAAAGTACAAAAATACTCTTAACTCATGTACATATGTATGTAAAAGACGTAAAGTCATTGTTTACGGGAAGATACGAGTACATATACCAAGTAAACGGGCGGTTCCCTTTAATGAAATCTGCAGAAGCTGTAGAGGCAGAAACCATCACTGGTTCTACAGGTGTTTTTCCTATGGGTAACACGTCACTTGAAAGAATGTAATGAAGGCATGTTCTGAACAGCGAATTTAATTGATAAATTTGAACGTCTCGAACAGGTTAGTGATGTGAAGACTCCAACTCGTGTTCGTCCTGCAAGGTCAGCTGAAAATATCGCCGCCGTAGCTGAGTGTGTGACTGAAAACGCAGGTGTGTCCATTTCGATACGATCACAGGATGTTGGATTGTTGGATGACCCTATATGTAGTACTTTTTAGACTGTAATATACTTAGCATAACTGTTGGGCAGGGTTAAGTCAATTACTTGCTGGCTCATTTTGGTAACAAATGTTTACTGAGAACGGATAACTACAGACAGCTTGAGGCATTGCTTAGGCCACTAGCGCAATGTTGAAAGTTCACATCAAGCCTCCTCGTAGTGGCTCATGGAGACCGATTAAGGATTCTATGTTGAATGTTGCCTGCACCCATTCTATGGGCTTGACTTGACGTATAGCAGATCTGGCTTCAGAACCAGCTGTCAGGGGTTATAAATTGAGTCAACGCCGGCACTTATAACTTCGTACCACTCATAGGGGAAACTTTCTTTTCTGTTAATAGAAAAAAAGTATGTTTACAAAATAAGGCAAAGCTTAGGATACAAATGATATCACTGTTGATTAACTATGCTAACGATTTACGGTATTGCAAATAGAACGTTCTGTTTTTTTAAACAGTCACGAACAGACGAAAATCTTGCGGATACCCCAGTGCTAAAAAAGATATTCTCCGCAGTTAACATAAACAACGACACCGTCTTAGTTATTATTCGAAGAGTAACTCTTGTTAATTGCTGTTTTTTGTATATTTTTTTTGCTAATTTAGTATAATTGACTGACAGAGCCCACTCTCCTCCTCCATTACTGCACAGAGGCATCGATGTTATAAAAAAAAAAAAAAAGAAAAAAAAAACAGGATGAGGAAGCGCTTGGTCATGGCGAGAGAAAAGTGCTTCGAGTGATCTACGGCCTCTCTTCATCGACGAATAGACTAAAGTAAAAGAGTCGGAATTCATTGGCTTAGATGAGTGGGACATGTAGAGCGGATGGACACCAACGGTTCAGCTTAGTAAAACATTTTGTCTCCATCCGCGAGTGAAAACGCAGCAGAGAAAGACCCTGCTACCGTGGTGTACGTTAGTGGAGAGGGACCTCAATCAACTTGGCGTCCGAAATTGAAAGCAGTTAACAACAACAAGTCTAGGCGGAGAGACATGCTGGTTGGAGCCAATTCCATCCTAAACTGTAGCGGCAGTTAGGTAACTAAATAGGATGTATTATGCTAGAATAGAATCAACGATTTCGCGCATTTGGTGACTCCCAGCTTACTGTATCAAAGCATTTTGGGAGGTAATACATATGGTATAATGCAGCAATATTCGCTGCGAAAATATAAGTACAACTATTTAGAATTATAAGGGTATCACTTAAGGTCAGGAATGGTGCTCAAAACTTGTATAAGTTTCTTTAAATACTTCAATTTAGATTTAGTTTTAATTGTAGTACTACATTTTTTTTTGGTCAGTTTGAAAATGTGTAAAAAGTTATTTAAAATTCTCATCAATGAAAATTACTATAATACATACTCGTAGCAATAACGACAGACGAAGGGCGGCATAAACGTGGTCTTTAACATTACTCCAATCAAATGTGGCATTACGAGTACATATTTACTATAACAAATGTGTTCGCAATATAAACAAAGACCGTGAAGGCAATCGCAAACCAAAATTGTGGGCTTCTTCATGTATTGCAAGGCTATTTGTGTTTTTATTTTCGCACTTATATTGCAACATAATTAAAATCCCGAATAAAATTGTTTGCTTGCTAATGAAAATGCTAATGAAATGCAATCGACCGACGACTAGGTATGTTAATGATGTGGCCATTGACTTGTCATGATAAAAATATATTCTCCTGCTTTAACGAAGCCAAGTACATGAAAGAACTGTAAGCGTCCTACAATTATTTTGTGTAAACCTTTTCCTTTGGTTTCTTATTTCCATGAACGTCATATTTCCTACAACAGGAAATGCGTAGGTTAAATATTTCATATACATATTGTACTTGTATGTATTCATATAATTTAAAGGAGAAACAAAGATTGATTGTGTGCGTTCTCAGCCAACATGCAACGTATTTCGTTCGTATCAGGAAGAGTTCCCATTATTAGAGATGTCCATTGAATACACAACTGCGAGTATGTGTCTATTGCGAAATCCCATCATGAATAACTCAATAGGTGAACTAATTTCAATGGCATTTAACATGTGCTAACAACAATTCACGTTAAAACCTCAAGCCAGCATCCTAACAAGACAAACATGCGTAACCACTGAAACATCTGTGTTTGCCATTTAGCGCCTCTTAGCAAGCGAAAACCACAGAAAGAAGGAAAAAAACGCTATTGACAATTGATGCGGGCAAACCGATCGTAACTGATCATAATGACCAGAACTTCACCATTGGGGTCTTTAAATATAAAGCAGACCTTTCGAGAAAACGTAAGTAAGAGTTGACTCCGCCGTCGTTGTATAATAATATGTACATGTACGACAGAGCCCACCTAAAAGGATGGTTTTGTATTTCAAAATGTGGCAACAACATTTGTGCAGCTGCTTGAAACGATCAGAAAGCCAGAAAATATTGTTAGGATGAAAACATAAGCCAGAAGTTGACTTAGCGCTATTTTGCGAGCACGCCCTCTTGATTTGAAACAGCAGCTTATAGTTGAAAATCGTTTTAGAGAATTTAAATAAATCAAACTGATAAACAAGTACTCGTATTTCTATCTCTGGCAATTTTAAAAGTCTTCACTTAATTTAGAATAAAAAAAAGCTTTCGAGAGTCTTCATGAATGGAATGCCAATCAAGCGAGACCGTCATTAGATTTATTCAAAGAAAATTTATTTAAATTAAACCGCAGTTGGTAGACACTAATGAGTAAGTGCTTACAAATACGAGTATATTGTGTTCTTAGCAACCGGAAAATAAAGAATTTCTCTTCCATTTTCGTGATGGCCATCTCTATTTGGCGCCATTGTATTCGTATTTAATTAATTAATTTGTTGGAAACGCTGTTGACATTATCTAAAAAAAAATTCTATCAAGAACATTTACACAACCGGGTTGATCAAGGTGAAATGAGTCACTTAGCATATGAAATACTCGTAGCTCGCATGAACTACTATTCTTAACGAGATTTTCAAGATTCAAGTATCTCTTGTCTTGAGAATCAGGCAATTACTATTATAAGATAGTATACTTTGATCACTATAAATTGTACATTTGAATTATGGTTTATAAAAAAATGGGTGACCCTATTTCTTTTTCTCTCTTATTATTATTATTATTTTTTTTATTTTTTTTTGAGACCGTTAGGTATCTGAAAATCATGAATATCTACATTTAAAATGGGAGAGATGCGTTTGGATGTCTATGTAAAATAGGCTATTTTAAATTAAGACGCTTTCTACTAAATATGCTGGAGTTCGAAAAGGCATAAGAGTTCTTTAACTGTATGCATCTTTCAATCTAAAGTGATTTATCTTTATTTTAAGCTGAGGCTAAGACTTATTGAGATACATATGTATTCTCCAGAATTAACTTAAATAGAAGATGGAATTTGTTTTAGCTTTTTCTGCTGGAATACAGAGGTTAAACACATATACTTTGTAATACGATATTCCTTGTCGTGGTAAAGATCCTCGGAATCCACAACAGAGGTCCCAGATTCGACTCCCAGACAATGCAACAAAAAACAGAAGAAATCATTTTCTTCGTCAACTTTTTTTTTTATAATTTGCGCGCGCTCAAGGGACTTAAGTACCCTTAAAATGGTTACACACAGCGCGGGTGAAGGAAAATCACGGAGGATGGTAAGAGAGGTACCGGTGAACGTTGGTTTTAAATATTTGAAGGTTATAATGGCTAGGAAATAAACAGCTAGGCAGGGCATTCCATAAGCGAGTTGTATGGCTTAGGAATGAATTACGATATTATAGAGTATGTCCGAAAGTGGGCTTGATGGTATACTAATGAGCATTCATAGCAAGACGAGTGTTACGATTAAAAGTTTGAAGAAGCGAAATGCTACTGGCGATTTCTATGAAGCATTGGTGGTAGAAATAGCGATAAAACAAGGTGAGACACGAGACTTTATGACGGTGTGCGAAGACGTCCATTGTTTGAGTGATATCCAACGTAAGTTATCATTGACATACATACCGAGAAGGGAAAGTTTATCGGTTTCGACGATGCAAGTGCCTTTCACTGATAATGGCTGGGTCTTTAAATTTCGCTTTAACGATAACAGACAGCAGACGTAGCAGACAAGAGATCGTTGATGAAAATTAAAAAGCGTGTCGGAGACAGAACGGAGCCCTGGGGCACACCAACATTTATTTTGTGAATATCACATTTGAAACCATTCAAGACACTTGAATTTAACGTTACGAAAGGTATTTTCTAATCCATTAAAGAAGAGAGTCGTCGATCCTAAATGCACGCATTTTCGACAAAAGAGCCTGATGCCAAACTCTGTCAAATGCTTAGAAATATCAAGTGCAACTACTTACTTTCGCCAGATTGATGTACGCTTTAGTTCCACTTTTCGGTGAGATATGCCATCAGATCGCCAATGGGCATGTTGCTAAGAAAACCGTACTGCTGGTCACATTCCTGAGCTGACGGTTTATCAGCGTTTCCATGACCTTGGAAAGAAGGGACGTGAGTACAATAGGTCTATTGGAGAAGAGAAAGGTAGATTCGCCTTTTTTAGGGACGGGCTGGAGAAATACTGTTTTCCATCTGCTCGGAAAGTGCCCTTAAGAGTAGGATTGATTGAAAAGCTTACGCAGTAGTTTTGCCAGCGAGGAATAACACCTCTTCAAAAGGAGGGGAGATATACCATCTGGACCAGCGGATTTGTAAATGTTAAGATCTTTAAGAACTCTTGCTACAACACGAGTGTGAAAGTGCATTTGTCCCATTGAAGATTCGACTTACTCAAGTGTAGGCGGAAACAAAGACACTGACTTTTACTAGGCACTAGCAAACCTCTGAAAGTGAACTTTACTACATATGAGAAAGCCCCGAATTCTGTAGCTTTCGGAGTCATCAAAAAACTGTAGGTCCCACTCTTATGTCAAAACAAGCCACAGCCAGTGAAGCAGTGAAGAGGCTAGGGCACCGCACCATTAATTGAATTATTTTTTTTTAAATGTTAGATTTCACTATAAAAATATTGAAAATTCCGCTGAAATGTAGAAATTTTTGTTGGAAATTAGAGCTATTGGGACAAGTTAAAGATGTGAAGAACCGAAATCGTGCTTCTATAGCTCGAAGTGTGGCCAAAAGCCCTGGTTTGTCGGTTGGAATTGAGCATTTAGCACACAAAACTCAAGCAATTGTAAAGCCTATAACGTTCAATTGGTGCAAGCATTTAATTGTAATAATTGGGTGTTGAAAACACATGAAATTGATCATCATCTTGAGTGATGAGGCACATTTCCATAAGACCGCTTTTACATTGCGCATGTTTTGAAAGATTCCAATGAATGCAAAAGAGAGGGATAATGAAACAAAAAATACTAAATTAACCAAATTCCCACTGCATATGGGTAAGATTTTCATTGAATCTTTTTGAGATTTCTTTTTCTGCTTCTTCTTTGTTTTTCGAATCTGCTTCATTACTAATTTTTCTGTTATTGTGAGTGCAACATTTCAGTATGACGGATGAATTTAAGTGTACCAAAGAACTAACAACCGAGCTCATTTTCAATTACGAAATGTACCCGATTTTATATCCATGCAATCAATAATCATTTCTGCAGAGTCCAATAAATTGTTTAGGTCACACTTTTTTTTCACACTTTCAACGCAACACCACGAAAGATGAAATGAAAATAACATGAAAAATCAAAGAACGAGAAAAAGGCTTCGTGTAAAAATGCGTGCATCACAGAAGGATAGTTCAAAAGAAAATAACCAAAACATGCGCATCAAACTCATGTGCTGTGTAAAAGCCTTCCAAGAGTTAGAAAATACTTGCAGTTAGTTTCATATAATACCGAACTGTCAATGTGAGCCCTAACTGAGGATGCAGGCAGTCCTACGGTAGGTTTGGGTCTGAGAAGCTCTCCTTTGGGCTTTGCCTATCAAGTTTATCGACGATCCCGTGATCCAGTTGTAGGCTGGCATACAAAAAGACTCAGTGATTTCGCCCCATGTCTTGCCGAAAGATAATTTTCACTGTCAGAAAGACAACAGCATCTTGGTTGTTTTCGACATGGCATGTTTAGTCCAAAGAAGTTTGTTATTTCGGATGACACCCAAATACTAAGCTTCGTTAGAGAAATATATGGTGATTCCTTTAAGCCTTCATATGAATCTGACCAGTTACTGTAGCTTCCTCCTTCTCATAAAGAGAACAACTTTAGTTTCTAGATAATTGACTGAAACCCATTTCTAGCGCAACAATCGTCGATCACGTCTTAAGCCTGTACTTTGGAGCAGACAGTCGAATGGCGCGATCCAACAGACAGAGCAGCTAAATCATATGCATGAGCATAGATGTTAGTACTATTGAGAGCGTTAAGCAGTAAGTTGACTTACATGCATCAAATCAGTGGAGATGGGACGTCGCGTTCCGAGCAACCCACGTTTACCCCCACTATAATATATTAACAGCATCTGCAATCAGGGAAGGTGTAGTCATGTTTTCTGATTTTCGCTATAAAGGCTACTCTTACGGTTCGTTTTGGTATCTTTGCAAGTGACAGACTAGCAATGAAGATTTTTTGTAGGGTCTACATTTTTTTGTGTCATAACTGGGTGCAGGCCATTGATGCAAAGTCAAGCTATCAAAAGAAGCAGCGTTTTTTATGGTCTCTTCTGTCACCACAATCGATAAAAGATAGCAACTACAGCATATTGTGTTATTCAATTCATTTAACTACAGCTTCAGCGATAGAAGCTGATTCTGATCAGGAAACCTCAAGCAGATCGTCTAAATCTTTCAAGTCTGGCTGATTTGATTTCCTTTTGAGAGCGTTAACCAGTAGGCTGATTCCACCGAGTGTTTCCATCTTTTCGAAAATCCGAATAAATTTCTTCTTCCTTTACCTTTTATTATGTTTTGAGTTTAAGCGGGTTATTTAAGGATATGCGCGCTTTTCGTTTAAGATCTCCAGTTGATTTTTGACAGATTCCTTCTCTTCAATAAGGCTAAGACCGATTCTGAATTCAAACTTACGGTCTGGCATGGAAACCTTCGATAATACTTTCCAGAGAATAATATCTTCAGTGTACCTGTTGAATAGGAAATAATAATATGATAATGCAGTCTGTAATAAGTGTTGGTTAAGAGCCAAAAATTGTGTTAGACGATAGCATTAAATCCAGGAGGTGATTGCCTTCCACGTTCCATTTGCCACTGCCCCAAATAGTATTCTGAGTATAAGCGTCAGAGCGTATAATACTCGTAACTCCTATTTTCTTGAAATGAAACAGTATTCAATGAGTTCGGTGTACCGAATTTTAGGAAAAATAAGCTGAAGCAACGTTCGTCCGTTCGTTTCGTGGCTTGTGATAGCAGTAATAAAATCTTTGTTTGCAAAATTGGCAAAATTTAGGCGATGAGAGCGAATTTGATGCAAAAGGACAACTTCTCGACCGCTAAACATTCGAAACCACAGATGGCTTTATTCCACACCCGTGGTTCCTGCACAAATATTATGTGAGTCATATACATACCATATAGAAACCTTAATTTACCCTACCATATGTCATTCCCGTATGCTAAAATTTTAACAAACTTTTGAAAGTTTGTCTTGAGTTCACTTCTAAAAGACTTGATATTGATCTTTTTGACACTGAATGTGTCCACGTATTGTAGTTAATGTCGATTTAATTGAATACCGCATATTCTTCATTATTATGGGTGAACTGAGCAGATATGCCAAACTTTTATATCTATCCCATTTCTGTAAAATCTGCCAATGACGTCATTAAAAAGATTGATTAGCCGACTCCTATATCTTCTTTCCTATAAGAAGTGAGTCAAAAAACTTCAGAAATAAGTATATGGCCGTCACTTTACCTTCACACACAGCTTTTGTCTTTCCTATAAGAAGTGAGTCAAAAAACTTCAGAAATAAGTATATGGCCGTCACTTTACCTTCACACACAGCTTTTGTCAAGCCCACCATTTTTAGAACTTACAGCTGTAAGCTCGATATAACAAATGAAGAATTCAACGATAGCCTTTAGTTTTTCATTGAAAGTTGCTTTTGTGCTGAATACAATAGATTTCGATAAGGACTGAAATAAACTATGCTCCCTGCTGGAATATTATTATTAAGGGACTTGACTCAACTACGTATGATCCTTAAATTGATTGTCCTAAACACTAATATTTGTATTAAATATTTAGTTGCTTGCTTAATACGGGGATATGCTATTTTTTTCCAATTGAGTTGACAAGTATGAATACTATGTACGTGTCGTGCTTCATCTGCATACCTGCAGAGGATATAAAACGTCTTTTGACACTTGTATTCAAATTACTCGTAATTTAAAAGCTAATTTCGGTACGCAATTTCACAGCAAGTTCATAAAATCTTAAAGTTAGCCACGCCATGCGTTTCATATTAATTCCTTATAAATCTTAACAATATTTTTCCGGTTTAAGTCTGTCAGTGGTTGCCGATTTAAAAAAAAAAAACAGACAAAAGAAGTAAGGAATTTCAACTCGGTAGGATTTTGAAATAACAAAAAATAATAAGTCAAAATATAAATAGGCAACTTATTTTCCTTCATATGTATGCGTTTGTATGATATATTAATTTTAAGATAAAAATAAAAATACAGAATGTGTCCAACTTACCGCATTATCTTCAAGTTCCCCTTGAGAGTAATCACCATTTACGGAAATAATTATTATTGCTGCTATTAGGAGTAAATTCACCAGTGATTTCATTCTTGTGTGTTTTTCAGAAAATCTATTTTCACATTTGAAAAGAGAGTCAATTCTATATTTGATTTTTCCTTTTTTACTATTCTATGATACAATGCAGGGTGATGAATAAAACAATTTACAGGCTATTTTAACGATTTAAAATGAAGAGCATTTAAATTGAAACAAAACGACATTAATTTTTAATTTTAAAAGCAAAATGATCTTTTCCGGAGTAACTTAGTTTTTAATAGTGGGCTTTTTATTATTATTATTATTATTATTTCGAGGGATCTTTACAAATGAATTTGTAAAGTCCGGAATTTTCACGCCGGGGTACTATGCCCATGTGGCGCTAGTCAACAGCACGCGGTGTACCGAGTTCCCATGTGGTCCCCCATCTAGGTACTTACCGCGCCCACACTACTTGATCTAAAGACAGATTTTTTTCAAACGAGACAAGCGTACTCTAAATAGATAGATAATACATAGATATCCAGCTGTCATGTGGATGAATTTTGTCTCTCGACTTACTTTGATGAATTAGTGTCTTGCCACCATTCGCATTGACAAGAAACACTTCAACATCAGCTTTATATGTGCACACATTTGGATAGACGGAAAACTCAGCTTTCGACAACGTAGAAAGGTTGATTGTTGATTGATTTCAACTTCTCGTTATATAGTATGTACGTATACGATCACTGAAGAAACAACCATATTAACCACGTTTTGATAAACGTTTCCAGTGCCCTGGATGTACTGATTCGAGGAGCTGATGATAGTTTGGGTCAGTGATTTGCTGCAGCCAAGGTCTGCAAATATTTGTGCGCAACAAAAAATGTATGAAACTCAATATAGTAGAGCCATTCGGCTATCACTCTTGCTTTCACAAAACCCTTGAATACGATGATATAACATATGTACAACATGTACGAGCTCACCCTGTAGTCTTTTGTCATTTGCTCATAAGGAGCGATAAGAGAAATGATGGGAAGGGAAATGGCCTTTCAGACGCAAGAAACCCAAAACGAAGAAGCGCGAGAGCGATGATATTCAAATTCTTAGTTGCAAAGGAATGAACCGAAAATTCTATGAATGTATAAGATGCCACATTATGGTTTAATAACCGGTGCTTTTTCTGAAGAAATTAAAATTGTACTTCTCACAGCTGCTGAGTGGCTACGATGGTTACAATTCTCCCGATGGAGGAGCTGAACTTGCCGCTGAGAGCATCTAGTTATGATCGAGGGCCAAGCGAGATACATACATACATTGTGTCAATAAGAAAATAGTTGTGGAATCTTTCAAAACTACACTTTCGATGAAGTCAAATATTTCCAACATTAACACCAACAATAATTGCAAAAAATTATTATGCAAACAGAAAACGTTTAACAAAATCATTCGATATATAATAATGTAATACAATATATTAATCAAAAGGTCTCTTTTCATTTGATAAAAATCATGTTTTGATGTCGTTTCCGTGATAGCAACATCATCGGACCTTATTTCTTCAAAATTAAGGCGAAGCTCGCTATACTGTCATCAGAGTTCATAAAGTGAATGGGCCGCAATTGATGAGCAATATTTAAATATGTTCGACGAAAATTTCATTCAAAATATGAATGACAGACCATCGATTTATTAAAATCACAATTTGCCGAGAAGGTGATTTTGCAAAATAAGACTGTTAACTGTCCACCGAGACCATGCAATTTTACACTTTTATGCGGATAAAGCAGTAAGTATTGGAAGTAATTCATTGTGTACAGACCGAAAAAGTGGTCAAATTATATTCAAACATTAAATGGCAACAATTCTTTAATCAAACAAAAAAATCATGGCGATTTAATTGATTTCTATGGGCCAGCGCACACTGGATCAACTTTTTCCCGTGGTACCTTCAACCGCACACTGGATGAATAATACGGGTCAAAATTGTGTATACATGAACCGATTTTGATTGTAGTGGTATTTCTGATAGTTTTTCTTACCCTTTAAAATTCACAATTTATGTGTGTAGTGGTTTTCCCCCGATGTTCAACCGCATCAATACTAGTTGAATATCTAAACCGTTTCTTACTTTAAACGTCATCTCATTCTTATATAAAATCAGTTTTAACCCGGGTTAAAAGCCTTATGTGCTTCATTTGAATTTAAAGTTCTTAGGGCTCAAACAAAAAAAAGCTCTTTAGAAGGAGGGCGCAATAATGCGACTGTCACTGAGTTATTAAAATCGCAATTTGGCTATAAGTTGATTTTCAATACGGCTAATTGACAGCGGCCTTCAAGCGTTCTGTAATATAACACCTTTTGGTTACAAATCAGTAACAATTGACTCTCACTTAACATTAATTGTATTCGTCGTGACATATGTACGACCAATATTGTTCGAAAGAGCGATCAACAACTGTACAGCCAGAATGATGGTCACATTTTCGAAATTGTTTTCAAATGCTTGATGAAATTGTATCTCATTTAAAAAAAAATCAATTGATTAGAAGGTATGTACTCGTATATGGTACACCTTTTGTCAACGAATAGAAAAAAAATCGGTGAACCCTGTATGAGACAATACCACTGTTGGCAACAGTCGCTTTAGAAGCATGTATGTTTTTATAAAGGTTTGTTTTTTTGTTTTTTTAATAATAAGCATTCGCAGAGGCAAAAGAGAAAGACCTGAATGAGTAGATTTACCATCGTGCACAGTGAATTAGAGTTGTATTCATCCACTTTATGAAAGATACGAAATCCAAGCCGTGCACAAATTGAAGGTGCCTGACTATCGTGTTCGTCGTATGTTTGATGAATGGGCCGAAAACGAGATTGTTTTCGATGTCCTTTTAGGTTAAATGGCAACAACCACAATTGCTACATTTTAAGTGTGTGGCTATAAAGCCTATAAAGGCTAGTCATTGATTTATATTTCTTCAAGAGCGCTGTAGATCTATAATTACTGACTTTTCCGTAACAATTGGAAGGTACGAGTATCAACGTGAAGAGCTGTGATTTTAACAAGACGGCACACGTCTTGAAAGAAACATTTGATGAGCCAATAATTTCACCTAAAGGACCTGTGAATTGACATCCAAGATTGTGTTATCTAACACCTTTAGATTATTTATTCCCGATAGATTGGCATTCCAGATTGAGCTTTATTCTTCACAGCCGGGCGTTCATATCTTCACAGGGCGTTTATATCCCAAAAATATTTAGGCACTTACCCCATAAAATTGTCTTTTTAATAAAGTCAATAATATGGCTATTATTTTACATGTTTTACTACATTTTATATTTAGTTCTATTTAGTTCATCAATAAAAAAAATCCTTTAGTTAAGAAATTTAACTTCCTCCGAGTAAAGGCTGTACAAACCGTAGTTCTTACAAGTGCTGCTATAGGGTACCGAGTGCTGGAACTTGAATGCGGTACAGTGACTCATACTTTTTGGACAGGGGCGAATGGAGAACAGATACAGCCATTGAATTATATGTTCTATGTTATTTACTCAAATGAATACGTATTTCAAAAAACACATTGATCGTAATTAATAAGCTGGACTGAATGTTCTGGTCAAGCGAATTTTCGTGTTGCTCGAGGTTCGCCTCGTTAAGGACGTCCGAAACCGATGACAGAGCTCTTGTTTTGAATACACGAAAGGAGTAGATCTTCATTGAAGGCTTTTGTGCCTCACGATTCTCCATCGGATTGGAGCCTGTTAAATAATTACGAGTAAGCAAACAACATGAAATAGCTAGCTAATAACTCCTAAAATAGATAAAAAACCCTTTCATTCCACAGACAGAAAGAAATATGTTAAAACTGTTCGCAGATAAGTAAGATTTGTTCAATATCATTTTGTATCTGAAAAACTCCGTGTACTACTCATACATAGCTGTGACAGTTTTTACGTATAAAAACACACACACGCAGTCAACAAAGAGAACAAGCTTATACAATCATACGTCTCGAAAAGCACGTTTTAATTAAACAATCGTGCAATAAATCTTTTAAGTAAAGGATCAGTTAGATTACTATTAAATAATTAAATTATAGAAAAAAATTACTTTCAAACGTTTGAGTGACTTGAGCACGTCATTGGTACTCGTAAGTGCGCGTGCTCACAAATATATCTGTAAACGGTGTTTTTTCCCCTTATTCGGTTGTTTTTGAAGACGTACGTGCTGTGGCGCCAATTTTGGGCCACTCTTCGAGGAGAATTTCGCACGATCTAGGTAACCAATTTGGTAGTCCATTTCGTGTTATAATGTTATCGTTGCATGGAGTCCTCAGTATGTCAATAGTTTTATAAGCTGTTGAAACGTAGCGCCATGGTGCTCGAAACACATATCGTTCGGATCAATATTATCCATATTTTCGAAGAAAAGATCATTGCCCGGTAACTTTGGCCATTGACTGCAACACGATTTTTAGATGAAAATATGGATCGACTTTAAGAAAGGCGCAATTTCGTGACTCTTTTGTACGACGAGTTTTTTCACAAAATTTTCCGCATAGTGGACAAGTAGAAGTCAAACTGTTGCGATCGACGCCTAATTGACATTTCGGGGTCTTCCACCACACTTTCACTTACAGCGGATAGAGTTTTTTCTGTAGGCATATTACGAGTACGTTAATGCTTTACGTAAAGGCTTTGCGTCTTGTAAATAGTATGTGGTACCAAATTTATTCCCAAGACAATAAATAGTAAGGTCAGTTGATCGATTTTGAGGACCAAAAACATTTCGTTATCTTCCATACGTTTCGCGAATTGATGGAATTTAGAATTGGTCTTTAAAATAAGTTTGAATGAGGCGTTTTTCTGCGAGTCTAGCCATGATGGTTTATTAAACAATACTAATACTATGTCGGGCAAGCAAAAACACCATTTACAATATATTTTCTGGAACTATATGTCTTCTACGAACTTAAAACTCATCAACTCTTATAATTCAAATTCGGACAGTTTGCAAAAGCAATGAAAATATCAATTTAATCTTTCTAATTCTAAATTCGAATTTAAACAACATTCTTCTGTTCTACGTAACCATAGGAATGTGTTTCAATAACTCCGACTAGAGAGTAAACAAATGAAGATAGTATGTCGCCCTCTATATAACGTCTGTAAAATCCAATTCTGTTTCGACTCTAAAGATAGCATTCACATGTTGTTTACAGATTTTAAGTGCTCTCCCCTCAAGGGATTCATAGTTCACCCTATTCGTAAATATCCCTCCATAAATGCGACAAAAAAAAAAAACAACAAAACGACAAAGCAAACCTGCTCAATATATACACAGACTGAAACAAATAAACAAAAATTCTAAATCCGAAGCAACATATTTTAGCAAATATTCAAACATGTAATTAACACTGATATTCAAAAAAAAAACTTAAGATCGTCCAGTCAACAAGGAAGCCCCAGTATCTCGAACTTAAATTTCGTTTACTTCACTTAATAGACATTTTCACTTCTATTTTTATCACTTTTCTTTCTCTTGCAAATTTCTTCTTTTTTTAAGATTAACGTTTTTTAGTATTATATAATATTAGCACACAATTTGAAGCATTTTCTTTGTGTGTAGGAGTAGCTAGAAAGCTCAATTTACGAGTATACGTAATCCAAACCGTACAAAGACCATTGACATATCTCGGTTTTGTATCTTAAAATATTTTCTTTTTTTTATTTACTTTTTTACTTATTTACCCAGTCGTATTATAATATCACATTTGTTTGTTTAAAAATTGATAAACAAGATTCAGCCACGCATTGCAGTCTCACGAGATGCGAAGCAGTAAATTAAAACAAAAAAAAACTCAAAAATATTTGTCGTTACAAAGTGTATGCTGTGCTCGTATGCACCCGGAGTTTTGAAATTGAAATACTTTCCTCAGGCACGCAGCAAGAATTCAAAAATGACTTTTCTTTTCACATTAGAATAGAAATATAGAAAATATCACAATTATAATAGAGGCAATTTAAAAATGATTTAAATATTTCCCTAAACCGCTGTTTCGTTAATTGGTTTCTAATTAGTTACCCGCTTCTAAATTTTCGCACGAGTGGCGTGACGACGACTTTTGCCAACTTGCATATTCGAATGACTAGTAGCAAGTAGGAAAAGTAAATTGTGTCTCAGCAATTTTGTGCTAATAGGTTCATAAGAACTGTAATTATATATATGTATGTCATATAATATAAAAATAAATTTGCAATAAAGAAAACAATATATCAAACAAAATATCTGGAAATCTTAGTAAAACCTATGTGATGATCCGAACTCAAATTGTATAATATAATCGATAACGTGACACAAATTTAGAAAACTGGACAGAGTGGTTTTTAATGTCAGCTTGGTCAGGCAGAATATTCCGGATCATTCATCGATCTGACCAAATTACCAAAGCAGTGAGTGGACAGACAGACAATGTGGTATTGGTGATTTGACCAATCGAAAAATGGCATGCAAAGGTGTTTATTACGTCGTTATCGTGCAGTATGTTGAGGAAAAGTAAACTTGACTGAGATAATGTTTCAATACTCCAAGCTTGGATTAGTTTTGCAGATCAAATCATACTGATACAGACGAAGGACAATACAAGGATTTTGGAAGGCTGTCTGAAACTCAGCTCTACAACCTCAGCAAAAATGAAAGGTTCGCATAATGCCTGACTAGTTAAACTGGAGTAAATATTTGCGGGAATCATTCATTCATCGTACTTCCTACTATAAGGCTAGTTGGGTCTCGTCTGACGAACAGAAATGTCCAATCCGGACAGATATGGTGAGAGTTTTCTACTTATCGAGGATTCAATTAGAAGCCTTCAATATGAATCGCTTAAAACCAATCAACAAACTAATAAATCTGCCAACAAACTATTTTACAATAAATGCCGCCTCTAGTCTCACAAGGAATACCAAAAGGTACACGCACATGCATTAAAAACATTAATAGAGACGAAGATGAGAATTACTTGTAAAGAATATGAGCTCCGAATATGTGAAAAAACATTGCAGTGGAGTCAGAGTCGATGCGGAAGTACCGAAAGAACATATCAGCACTCTGCTGGACAATGGCGACTTTAGCAGTCTACTCTATTTAATATATTATCACAATATCCGAATAAAAGGCTGCCAGTGCGAATTGCCTGCTGGCTGGGCCTTTCACCCAATTATTAAGGTTATGCCCATCAACGACGTAGTCTAATAATAAAAGGGGGTATAGCAATACTGATCTTATCGAAATGGTTTTCAGATTTTAACGCCACTGAAGGTTGCTACGACTTAACCAGTTACAAGCGACCGGTCATAAGGTCTTGTTGGGTGGCAGGACTATCGGGATCCCTTCCAAGACTTAAAACTCGGCACCATGAGAGCAGGGCCCCACGGACTTTGGTTCGGGTCTGATTTGAAAGAGGTGGGGCCCTCTAGTTGGAGCGTCATGGTGGCTGTGGTTTAGTCCACTTGTGGTTGAACCGATGTAGAGTTGCAGTAAATACGTACTGGATGCGGTGACCATTTTTTTATATAATTTGCGCGCGATCAAGGGATTTGAGCACCCTTAAAATGCTTGCACATAGCACTGGCGAAGGAAAATCAGGGAGGAGAGAAACATAGGTATCGATGAACGTTGGTTTTAAATGTTTGCAGATTATAATGACTAGGAAATAAAGAGCTAAGCAGGGCATTCCATAAGCGAGTTGTACGTCTTAGGAACGAATTACGATATTATAGAGTATATCCGAAAGTGGGCTTGAGGGTATACTAATGAGCGTTCATAGCAAGACGAGTATTACGATTAAAAGTTTGAACGGGCGGAATGCTAGTGGCGATTTCTATGGAGCACTGGTGGTGGAACTAGCTGTAAAACAGAGTGAGACACGAGACATTACCTCGGTGTTCGAGGGTGTTCACTGTCTGGGTGATATTAGTATCACCCTAAGATCGTCAAGGGGTTTTATGTCGGTCTCGACTCAAACCAAAGGTGAAACCTTTTGCCTCCAACGCAAGTTCAAAGTTCAAGTTTGGTGTTCGATATTGCAGGTAACTAAAATCAAATAAAATGAGTAGCTCACTAGAGAATAACAAAAAGCCTGCTTTCACTAACAATTTCTCCTCATTAAATGTTGGATGGCACCTTCGAGCGAAATAACCACTGAGCCCAAACATCTTTCTATCCCATTTCCTAAATAACTTAACACATTGTCAGGCATTATAAGTGTATTTATACCCACTTGAGTGTTAAGTTTTCTACCAAAAAAAAGAAAAAGATGACGGTGAGCGCTTTCCAGGCATATCCTGGCCCCCATGGATGAATAGGCATTCCGTAAAATTACTTAAGTCGTACTATGATAGATGTTCACGAAAAACATATCGCACGTTCTGCCTACTGACTGATCTAAAAAGGGCAGAGGGAGATGCAACAGTAATGAGCATAAATTCTTCTTCTAAATTTGTGATAAAAAAGTCGGCATCAATCAGTAAACGTCTGATTTATGCTCAAGAAGATTTTGGAGAAACCCCGGGAGCTATGACAATAGCAAATAGAATAAACAGATAATCGCTATAGATTGGCCAGGATTCTGTTGGTTTCTTAACCATTTATTTATTCATTTTACTTTATATATGCTACACATCTCAAATGTAATGTGGCATAAAGCCGGCCCTGATGTATCCATCAAAGCATAGGCTTTGTCAAAATCAGGTTAATATTTTCTTCTTTGATTCATATTATAGTGGATCTAGTGAATAAAATTCGAGTCCTGCACTTCAGCTGGATCGATTTTATGAAGCATACATACGAGTATATGTACCAATGACACAGCACTAGTATTTAAATCCACAACTTAAGATGTGCGGCACAGTGGTTAAAAAAAAATGTAAACTAACTTAGTGTACAAAATTGTAGGTAGCTAGCTCACAATAGAACTGATTATTATTTGATGTTCTGTTCCATACCGACTAAAAGCACCATCGAAATCAAAAAATAGCAGATGTTCTACAAGAGATTCAAAACAGCACTCGGTCTTAAGTTTAAATTTAAAGAATGCATCAGAATTCTTAGACAACGCAGAGACTACATTCAAGGCCTTCAAGGGACACAATTGGTAGATATATACACCTTCACACAGCATCCCTGATATTCGTCCCTTCTATGATCATCAAGCTTCAAAAAAAGGCAAATTGATGGATTCCTTCTTCATTGTTGATTAGCCAGGGTTTCGCTAAATACATTTTAATTTCCTCGATTTCGAGAAACGATAAGTCTAGACATTATTTTAAAAACTAAAATTTTAATAACTAATAAAAAACTAATAATTTGCAATAAGCTATCAGGTGTTACGTTCTGCACAATAGGAAAATGTCACAGACCTTTGAACTAATACTATATACTCTGTACTGTTCCTGTGGTCGCCAATGAAGTTGCCTATGCAGCACTGACATATTAAATTTGATCAAGACAATGAACAGTCCATCGCGTTTAAATAAATCTACATTACGCTGATAATATCTCATATTCTCACACAGGACCATAGACCTTCGCTGAAAAGATCATAACCTGGAAATCGAATACTAAAGTATAGCATCGGCCGATAGTAATACCGATCTCATGAGTCAGGAAAGCAATAGCTTCGACGTTTTCGTTGTAATGTGGAATTTCTTCGGATGTTTTATTTGGAAATAAATTGCATTAGCTGCAAACAATCGTTATTGGTGTTTGCGCATACAACTGAATATAGATTGGCTCCCTACTAAATCCTAAATCAGATCCTACGCCGTGAAAATAGTTCCTCTCTAATGAGTAAAATTTATTTAACCAATCCGGCAAAAAAGTGGGCCGGAATAATGTGGTACAAGACAGTTGAGTGCTATTAAAGATTACTAAGTATGTGAAATATTCAAGAAACTGAAACACATTGCCGAGCATAAAAGTCATAGTTGACACTTCATGGCCATCCAGGGGTGCAAAGGCTAAAGTGCAATTTGTATGATTTGCTTAATTTCCACCTCCCGGAAAAGTGTAACTTCTGGAACTAGTTTTCTCTTCAAGATCCGAAGTTATACTACTTTAATTAAGACATATGACGATTTCCTAATGATCGACCAAGGCATGAAGCAGGCCTACATATAATGTGTATACAGTTCAAGTTCAAAAAATGTTTGATTTTACTTGAAATGCATGGTCTTACTTTTTAAATAAATAAATAAAGAATATGCCTAGGCTAGCATTGAAATACTGAATTGCACCTGCAGTCTCAAATTCAGATTGCGAGAAAACAACCTTCACAAAGTTGCACAAACCTGTCACTCCAATACAGTATTCAGCACAATTACAGCGACACTTGTCTTGCTTTTAACATATTTTTAGAAGATGAATAATTTGATAAAAACTCATTTATTTTTAAGGGCTATTGACCGTTCCTCGAACCGATTTGAAGATATTATAATAAAATAAGAATTTATTTAGACTTAATTTTATTGCTAAAAAATGTATCATTTCTTGGTAAAATTCGTTCTGAATCACCTTGTTTTGATGATGAAAGTGCAGTTTATTATTTATTAACAAAAATTGGTAATAAATGGTAAAACCCAAAACCAAAACTTTCACTTTGCCGTAAAAACTGGCGCCAGTTACTTTGTAAATGGAAAATGTGTTCTAACGATTGAAAATATGTCAAAAAATGGTAAAAAATTCAGGGTAACTGAATAGTAGATAAGATGATTATCAATACAACTGGTTCTTTTCGTTAGAACTTATAATTTTATTGAATAAATAAATGACGAATAACTTAAAAATAACCTGTTATCTAGAGTTAGCGTTAAATTAATCTGGCAGCTAGTTAATCATAACGTTGGTCAAAAAATCCCATCGTAATAATACGAGTAGTACTCGTCCTCACAGTGCAACAAATTCAGAACTGCCAAATCGAGTTGTCATTTTGATCACACCTACAGCTATTTGAATTTTATATGGTGCATATTCGTGCATTCCTTGAATATTAAATGAATTTTGCAGCACATGCTGTGTAAAACAATCAATTTTCCATCTGTCGCAACAATATGACTCTGTGTATCTTCTACGTCAGAATTTTAAACCAAGATCTTGGTTCCTGGTGCAAGAATTAAGGCCACAAGACCACCATTTGCGGATTTCTATCTGTTATTGGCTTCTACAATATGTAGATCAGTTGCAAGTTGTTCTGTTATTTTGTTGTAAAATCGCCTTTAGGTTCATTTCCAGTTTAGCGGGCTTATTTTGAACGAAATTGTCGCATATGGAGTAAGACCCTCAAAATGGCAAATTTGGATACGCTTTCTAAATTGAACCGGAGCTGGCGGTATGAACAGTAAAGATTGAACTTTTAACAATGAACGTTCCTCAATAACGCAACTTTTTCGCAACAATTAGCTATACTTCATAACTAAATAATGTACGGCAATTAAAAGTTAGTTTTGATGAGTAAAGGATTTATGATTTGAGGGGCCAATACCCCTCGACAATGGTAAAGGTGACGAATAAAAAATGTTTATAAGGATCACACAGCTAACTTAGGTTGTGAATTTTCAGAATAAAACCTATCTAACTAACTATGTAATCTATTCCAGTCATTTTACAGAGAAATGAGTAATTGCTGTAGTGATTAAAAGCTTTCCATTAAATCAACACCGGATAGCAGATAATACCGCAGAATTATTAATACTCTTACAGTGTATCGCGGAGAAGTTGGTGCTGCTTAATATATGTTTGGAATATTCAAGTCTTTGGAAAATATTAGTGCCCCGATTTTGTGTTAAGCAATATACTGAAGACAACTAGAATGCTAGTAACCATTTAACAGACTGTATCAAGATACGAGTCGTACGAACCTATCCGTACCAAAATCCATTCATGGAAATCAAAGATCGCGCTCTAATCTGTGCCTTGGTTAATAACCTCAATATTCCCCGTGATCAGATTTTAGCTTTATGGTCTTAAAAAAAGCTTTTTCTTCTTCTTCAACTCAACGTCAAAACAATTTTTATGATATTAGATTGGAATTTTTGAGTTCTCATTTAAAATCCGTGAAGGGCAGTAAATACAAATTTATTATGCAGCGTCTAATGTTACAGCAATACATATGGTTCTTTTAGGACGATGTCACAATAATATATACTACTTTAATCAAAAAGTTCAAATAACAATCGGACAAGACAATCTTAAACATCTTGAACGCCTATCTTCACTTTTTTGTATAATAATATTATCAGTTATGGGTGGAATTTTAAAATAAGTTCGAAAAGAATGAGGGTTAGGGTTAGATTAAACCACTTCTGTTGTATAGTATCTACTTCGATTGGGTGAAAACATTCTTTTTGATGAGGAGGTCAAATACGGCAAGGCATAACCATAGCCCAGAATAGTGTTTTCTCTTTCTGCTGTCATCTGTTATATTTGATAATTGAACCTGCGAAATATGATGACCAATATGATCGGATATTGAATAGTCGAGGAGGAGTACAGTACCTGAGCATATTTCGTCGAAAACAGTTAACACGATTCCAAAACAAACTTTGCAAGTGGATTGGGTTGGATGGATTGCCCTAAGCCACTCAATATGTACAATCTAACTCTATTCGGTGTTTTAAGAGGCTGACTCCATATAAATAAAGAAATGTGGTAGTAAAAAGATGAGGCATGAAAGGCAATTCTTCTAAGCGTGTACTAAGTACAACGAAAATCTCGAAACCGATAGTGTACGACTTGAGTGAGACCATGAACGTTGCAAAAAAGATTGAAGAATGCGGGAGCATTCGCGAGGAGTTTACCTTACGAACCTTACCTTAAGCAGTCGTGGGAGTACAGGCACATGAACTAATATTTTCAAGATTACGGCACAACGAAGAAAGCACTCGAAAGATATCCAATCGCCGAAATATATTCAAGACTAGCAGAGACACCTGCTAACGGTGAGGAACTAAATTTGCAATAAATGGGAAGCATACTTCATCGCGTTACTTAACGGAGAATTCCTACGCAGTACCATTACCTCGGTTGTAGCACACGAAAAAGTAATGGCAGATTGTACGGAAGCCGAAGTTAGGGAAGCAATAAAAATAGTGAAGCGGGATCATAAACTCCAAAGTAAGGACGACAATCGAAAATCTTGGATTCAAATGGCTTGCGATTTTGTCGAATAAAATGATTTCAAAGTATCAACTGCCCAACCAGTGAAGGAAGAGCTTTTTTTCCCACTTTTTTTTATAATTTACGCGCGCCTAAAGGGTTACATACTCTTTTACTGTTGCCAGGACGCGGGCGGAAAGGTAGAAGGAGGTGAAAGGAAAGTTGTTTTGTAGTGGGTTGAAATTTAGGTGTATTTGATTTCGATATTAGCTCTCCAGGGGTGGGAGTCCGAACAGGGCGGAGGGATTTTTATTCACTCAGAGTGATTCGAAGGTTATAATTCACACTTGTTTTCTTGTGCTTGAAACTCTACAACAGCCAAATCTGCGTGTCAGTGTTATGCCTTCACACGCAGAATTTTTCTGACTGAGTTCCAATTACACAAATGAAAAACTTTAAAAACTTGTTATGGGTAAAGTCACATACAACGATAATTCATAAAATTCAATCTTCATCCATGGATGAAGTCAATTGGCAAGGTAGGCCTCGAATTCTGAGATTTCCATACGATATCCAAATCCTTCAAAGCATAGAGATGTTTTTCCATCATTGTCCGCAAACTTTGAGTCCAGTCATATGTCGACATGCCTTCCATAAATCATTGATTTTAATAGTATTGCAAGTTGCATTGGGCTTTTTACCTAAATTTTCTACCTGAACAATCCACAGTACATACAGATAATAAGAGTCGGAATTCACATCCACATTTTTGAACAGTGGGCGTTTTGTGGGGAAAACAGATTTTGTGGTTTATCGAGAAGCGTTTAATTATTAAATTTTATGACTTTTAGTCTTCGATTCAGCAATTGTTTAAGGCTCCTTACATCAAAAAACTTGTCAAATCCCAAAAACCCTGGATTGCAAGGGTCTTATTTTAGATTCTTGCGTTAACAACTCATTAAAACTGGTTAAAGTCGAACCACAATCGAGAAATGATATGCAATCATCACCCTTCTTAAAGAAGGCAAATTAACGAGAAGCCAGCGAAGTACAGCACTCGGAATACGTGCCGAAATAAATCAAAATCGAGTTCGTGTTGCTGTTCGAAAACACCTGCTTCGACCACTAAACAAACAGAAAAGTATTAGCCAAGAGCATAGGTGAACTAACTTAGATGGCAAACTCTATTAATACTTTGCAAACCCTAAACTCTCGCAAGTGAATTACCAACACATTGTACATCTCTATAACCTGCCAGAATTTGCTAAAATGTGAGCAATTTACAAGTAAAATTGCTAGAATGATAGCAATTTGCACGTAAAGTTCTCTATATGTGTGTAATGTGGATGCTTTTTTTTTTGAGTAAAATGGGCGGGTATTGTGTAAAATGGGAAGAAAATTGCATTGATGGCAACTCACACATATTCACAGACAGGGTCACACGGATAGAGGCGATCAGTGGAAAGCGGGTTTTGGTTTTCCAATATCTGGGAAGTTTGTATTCTAACTCTTAATAATTAGGTAAGTAAATATTAGGTAAGAAAATAACGGGTTGCGAATAGACGAATCTGTAATACGTCAAATGCATAGGCTCTGCCGTTAACCTCAAAGGAAAGTGCGACGACAAGGTCGCACATAGTGTAAGTGTTGGGTGGCTTAAATGGTGCAAAAACTCTACATAAAGGAAATATGAAAATATGACAGCAAGGGAAATGAAAAAAAAGGTGATTTCATAAAAAATACGCGCGTTCCTGGAAGTCTGGATATGATATGATATGAAACCGATAGTGGATAAAATTCAGACTGAACGAATCAGCTAATTTTGCCATATTCTAAGAAGGTCATTGGAAAATCCGGAAAAAGGAGCAATGATCAAGTTGCAGCTGAGGTTCGAAGCTCGAAAGAAGAATAATTGCATCATACATATGCAAAAATATCAGAAACACTTCACAAATGTGAGAACAGCCTGTAGAATGGTTCTAAGATTTGCAAATTTAACTAAGCCCACTAGTGGCGCATTAGCAAAGCAGGTATACGCCAGAAGTTTTGTACATATTTCAACGATTATTAGAAGAAGAAGAAAAATATAAACGAGGGTATTATTGTTATCTACACCAAAAATAACTTTTACTTTAGTTTTTCAATCCGCATTCGGATAGTTTGACCATAATGGATTACAAAAAAAATGTCGATTTCAGTGCAATAAATTTTCTGATCCGTAACCCGTTTTATAAATTTGTTGTTAAAATGTTAGCATTTAAGAGAAGTTAAACCGGTACGTTTGGACAATGCAATTCGCGCTAATTACCTTTATTAGTGCACAGTATTTTTATTTTTTTTTGATTAAAGCATCATTACTTTATATCTCTTCTGAGTCGTAAATATTTAAGAAGATATCTGCCAGATAGGAAAAGATAAAATCTGATAAGAACTGTCGCCGTCCATCAGCACTAAAAAAATAAACAGTAAGACTTTATAACTTGCATTCCAATTTCAAATCAAATCAACTCATTTAATGGAGGGAATGAATTGGACCTCATTTGGAAGGGCAGACATTTCAAAAAGAGAAGTCCATATCTAACCTAATTCGATTTCAAATACAGACGAAGGTATACGTATATAATAAATAAATTCGCTTACAGTGTGCCGAGAAAGTTAAACTATTAAATGAAAAATTGGAAAATTGACTGAAAATGGTATGCTACGAGTATATGAATAACTTGTCTAATAATCGTTGTCACATGTTTGTTGCTCGTTAATTAATCCATGAACACTGTATACGAGTATAAGTTTTCTATATCAACGATTACGTTTTAAGCCCACATGTTATACTTGGTCACTTTTTAACGGTTGTATCATGATTTAGACGCCTACAAAGCCCAATCTAGTTCAAATTCGAACAGGAAGTAATAATAATATTGTACATAATATTATGTACATACGTACTCGTATGTGCGATTTTATGGGAAACAAAACAACTTTGCGACGCTTCACTGCTTCGCCTGCATTATCAGACGCATTTACACGAAGTACGATAGTAAAGCTACAATATATAAAGTAACACTTATTCGAATGAACCAGTTTCCGGATGCACATTTAATATCTATTTTATTTTTTTTAATAGCACACGCATGTAAAAAAGCAAATTAACACTCATAAAGGCTAAATCTCTACATACTCGTACACATACGTATGTATATTTATTATATGATATTTATATTTATTTAAATGAAGACAAAACAAAACTGGTATTTATTCGCGTCTTATCTCACGATTATAAGCGCTCAGGCAAACTCTAATTCTAGCACCAAAAATCAAACTCACTCGTGCGATAAATTTTTTTTAAAGAAAACTTCAAACAAATATTCAAATAATAACAATTAAATTTTTTTACCCACGAAAAACGAAAAGGACAGATCTCAACTACGCACAATGAGGTTTCGTATAAAACTGAGATTGCAAACTTGTATCTGACGGTCTTTAAATGTTGATTAGTTTGTTGCATATAACCGAATGATTACGTTTCTCAGGTAATTCTATTAACTCACAAAATCTACAGGTGTTTGGAGAGTGATGCCGCTTGTTGATTTTTATTTCACTACTATCTTAAATTTAAAAAAAAAATCAAATTTCTATAAGGTGCGCTGTTGTGAAAACGTTCTACAATTTTGAAAACATTGATTATCTTTTTGCGTAAATTCTACAATGGAAAAATGTATCTGGAACACTGTAAAATTAGCATTACTGATAGGGATAAAAGATTTTTGTAGTTTATTATTTGTAGATGAGGGCAGCACTGATTGCAAACAATTCTCTTAGTCCTCTCTTAAATGAAGTGCATGACAAGTACACAACAGAAATAGAGACTTCCAATTGGGAAGGCGAAAGCAAAAAATAGAAATAAAAGAGAAACTGGGTAGACTTTATCAAACCTGTTTAAATGTGTGACGTTGTAATTATGAAGTTGTTTTTATCAGATAGCAAATAACGATGGGTCTTAATTAAGGCATGAGGCGTTGGAGCGTTGTAGTTGACGTTAACGTTAACGTTGACACTGTTATTGTTGAGCGAGGATGACTAATCAACTAACATTTTCTACAGTTAAGTGAATAACCTAATTGAAAGACAATCAGGGCCATTCCCAAACCACATCAATACTAGTTCTTCGTTTTTCATCGAAATTCCTTGGTTACGATTTTAAAGCAATACTAAGTCAAAATAAAATACCTAATACCAATAGTTTATTGGGTGCAACTGATCTCAGTCTTAAGCAACTGTCGTTACTCTACAAACATACGTCCCAATGGGTTTGGCTTGCGTACCCCAAAATTCGGTTGAGCGCTAATAGTCATCTGGAATCGTTGGTTTTGCATTTCCGCATCCTGGAAGAATGAGCAATGTGCAATTATCAGTAATCGAACCATCGATGGATTTTAAACGTTAAAGCTAATTCTATAAGCTACTCCCCACCATATCAGGAAAGAATATTTTTTCTGATCCAAAAATTCCGAATAGTGAGCACCCAACTTAGAATCAAAAGCCATACACTACCTTCAAGAGAAATAAAGGTATACAGAAGCCGAAATTACAGCAATCACCATTGAAATATAATATGTATTGCGTAGAAAATATCGAATGTTACGTTACTCCCTCACATACATAAGTATGTATCTGCATTGCTAGTGCACCTCTGCAGGGTTGGCATAGTTTGCAGATCATCACCGAGAGTTTACTTTGCATTTGAATAATTAAATTTTTTTGTCGCCCCCTTCTTTGAACCTAAGATGAAACTTGAACTTCTATTGCTTTTTTGACCCGCGTTGAATATGGTTAGCTGATTCACTCAATATGAGGATTTTCCTTTATATTGTAGGTAGTGTAACATTAAGATCTTCGTAAATGCGCGAACATCGTTTTAGATCGTTACACTCGTTGACATTTTCATTTCCGCTTTATAAAGGGTGTTCTTTTTATTTTTTCTTTTTGACTGATCCATATTTCAATAGAAATAATTTTCAAATAGTGCTGTCATTTTTGACATCTTTTTTGAAGGCCGATTCTACGATACGCGAAATTCGTAAAAGGTTACGATTTTTTTGGTCCTTAAAATAGCAACTGTAGTTGCTATTGGTCGTGATGTAGTAAAATTTCAGATCACATACATTTTACTTGACGCAAAGTCAAGTGGTTATCTTTTTCAAAAATGTGAACAAGACTGATCCGGACAATATGTGGCTCTGGACAACATTTTATCGTGAAATAGACTAATGAATTGGCCACCGAGATCGTGCGATTTGAGGCCACTCAATTTATAGCTATGTAAAGTTGTTGGTGTAACTAATAAACTTCAAATTATTCAACTTCTGGAAGCCAATATTCAGAGCGTTATTGGTGAAATAGAGCCCGAAATACGTGAATACTTGAAAGAGTAGCTCAAAACTGGACCGACAGGGTGTGCTTCATTAAAAACCGGAAGGGGGAAGCCACAAGCCTAAAGTAATTGTTCCAAACATAATTCATTTCTTCGTTATAATCGACGAAAAGAAGAGAGAATTCACAATGGGAATCGTCAAGGTTTTTTTTTTTTTTTTAAAGGACTTAAGGTCCTCTTAAACGAGGCGAATTTTTCTTTTTCGGTATTCATGTCCTACCAATCTCAGGTCGTTGTACAGTTCATAAGGTTCGCTATTATATCTCTTCCGCCAAAACCTGCCAAAGCAAATGTGATCAAAAATCGTTCAACGAATTTTACATTCCGAGCGGCCTAGGATATTTGCATACGCCTCCCCTAATCTTATAAGTATAAAATCTGTTTAGTATTTGTTAATCGCAGCTTAACCATGAAGTTGTAACTACCTATGTGATAATCTGTCCAATTCCTCGATATTATGTTTACCTTTTTGTTGAAATTATACATATCAGTGTACTTAGTTTTGACCTCATTTACCGCTAAGCTCATTTTGGCAGCTTCGGTTTCAATATTACCGAACGTACCAGTGACACCTCGTTGTGTCATCACCGTATGTAAGTACTTGTAACAGAGACTTTTGTAAAATAGTGCCTCTGGTGTTAGTGCCTCGAGTTTCGCACAATTTTCTCAAGTTTGGATATTGCTATCTTTACTTCAATTTGGTCTGAAACACTGCGACTCTACTTTGAAATGTCCATGCTGATCTTTAAAGACTTCTGTGCAGGTCTTGTTGACTTGATTTGTTCTTACTATTGGCTTGGCTCAAGTGGTAGTTTATTGGCTTCCAAATCGGAAGGTTCGGTGTTCGAATCCGAGCCTCGCCCGAAAGACATTCTTTTTTTCAGGCAACTTAATTCACGTAAGACGAATGGTTGCCTATAATACAACAACAAGTCCAATTACAGTAATAATTTAGTCTCCCCATTAAATATTGGATGCATGGGTGGCATGGTGCGAAATAACCACTGAGCCCAAACATCTTTCTTTCTCTTTCTATCCCATTTTCCTAAATACTTAACACGTGCTCACGCATTTTAAGTGTAATAATACCCATTTGAGTGTTAAGTTCTTTAAAAAAAATAAAAATAAAAAAAAGTCTATACTTTTCCTTCTTCAGTCAGGAAAACGTTTGCAGGAGGAACTCCACAAGCAGCAGTGATCTCTCTGCTTATGCGGCTTCCTGTTCTAAACGACATCCTTACAAGTTTCGAACCGAAAAGTGTTAAGGCAGTAGCCTATGCCGACGAAATAGTCATACTGATGCAGTTGCCCTTGAGCTTATTCCTTTAGACTGATCCCTTAAGGTCGATCAGACTAAAAGAATCAGGTCTATGGACGCACCGCAATATAGGACACGCGTCTCTAATACAGAAGTACGAACAATCAAAACTAACGAATTGAAGTGTAGTGACTGCCAAGCGTAGCCTTTTTTATAGGAGTTTTCCACATCATTTCCTAACAACTAACACTGCCACGAACAATGAAAAGCTCAACCTCTACAGGGACGGCTCAAAAATGGAGTGAAAGTGAAAGTGTGAAATGCTACAGATCCAGGGCTCCTTCACGTTTCCGGACGAATGCAGTATTTTTTAGACAGAAATATTTGCCATAAAGCTGCATAGGCTGTACTACTCATGAAACTTGATCCCTCAGAGATTTCTATCTTTGAGGACGGTTAAGATCGCTTTGGCAAGTACAAAAAAAAAAAACACAAAAATTACATAAATGTCGTCAAATCTAAGCAGAGTTTGCGAATCTCACCGAGTGAATATCTGTTGGATACTTGGACACACAGAAATGAAAGGGAATGAGAAACGGATAAACTAGTAAAAGAGGATGCCTCTCTGCACAGGACTAATACACGCAATGACATAAATATACCAATTGAAACCCTTGAAACTGGAAGTGACTGTATCATCTCACACCACTTTTGACCAAACCTAGACAGGGGAGAAGACGCGTTCTCCTCGGACACAACAAAGAAGACATCAATGTAGCTACAGGTGTCCTAATTGGTATTGGCCACCCTTCATTGGCAGGATGGCCAGTAGATTATTGGATAGCCTGTAGAAACGAAGAGCACATAAAGACTTTCACACACTTGCTGTTCGTCTGCCCTAACCTCCAAATACGCCGCGCCAAACATCTGAGGTACAGACTTTTTAGAGAACTTGAGGACGTCGGCAAAGCAAAACTGATAGATCTCATTAAATTTGTTAAAAGCTCTGGCTGGTTTTCAGCCAACACAAGCTAGGTATGGTCCACCGTTATAATAATAATAATAACAATAATAAAAATAATAATAATAATATAATAATAATAATAATAATAATAATAATAATAATAATAGTAATAGTAATAATAATATACTACGAGTACCACATTCCTTATTATCTCTCTTGTTATTCTATGTAGCGCCGCTTCATAGGTGAGTTATTTTGCTAATGTGCTTGCCTGCACAGTATTATAAATGCGAATATTCTGAGCGGTTAAACTACGAGTACTTAATTTCAGCCAAAATACACCTACAAATAACTCAAGCCAAGTCGTTTACAATCTGCTTTAGCTCTGAAGATCAGTAGCCATCACAAAAACCGCAACCGATGTGGTAGATTATACCCGACCACCCGTAATAAACCTTTGATCTGACGAAGAATATAGGCAAGAAACTTAATAATTGTTAGATAAGAGAAAATCACTTATGGCAACACTGAATTCATCTGATTCATTTGAACAAAATTGTTGTTTCTCCCAAAATATTTTTATTTATTTATTTTCTTTTCTTTCAGAAAGTTGACTTGGTCAATTGGACAGGATAATATTGGAAAACCTGTATTTTAAATACTCATGAGCGTACATAAATCAACACCTTTGGCTGAAAAGATTCAAAGCACCGCTCAACTACGTACTATACATATGAACATACGAGTATGTACTGACCTTCCGATTCATTACAAAAACTACACTCATTGGTCAAGGTGGAATTATTTTTTAAGTTATTTATGCTTTACCCATTCGCTCCACACATGGGTATCAAGGCCCAGCCTTATTTTATGCGTCATGAGATTTGGTCCTTGAACTCAAGATTCATTCTTAACACCAACAGTGGTATCTGAGTGTATTTTTAAATTGTTAATCAGCATCGTCATCTCAATCATAAACTGAAGCGTTAAAGAATGCATTTGATCACGAAATAAGTTTGCGAGGAGTCTTTATAACTTTTTTAAGACAACACATGGAAGTCTTATTCTGCAATGTTATACTTATTAAAACGAGGATTAATTTCTGTTCCAAAATCCTTTAAGTTTAATGTAAATATCGAATTTTCGTTTATTTACTTATCACGGAATTCCGAAACTTGAAGAACCTCTCAACTTCGCTGGTTAAAAAATATTTACTGGTTTTATGCATATAGTAGTTAGCTTTGATACGCAAATATAAACAAATGTTCCGAATGACGTCAGGCATCCCAGTAAATAAAGCTGAATATATATTTTGAAATGTTGTCAGTGTTTCAACAATTTAGATAGATGTATGTACAAGATACAATAGCAGCACCCAAATTATAACGCCAACTACACTTTCATGGCCCTGGCGACCTGTTCCATGCAGCTGACGCGAAACTTGGTACAAAATGACGTTAAAAGCTTGTCCGGTACGTATGTTAACACTTCATCTTCCAAACAGATACCGAGAGCAAGTAATGGCAATGATACATATATGTGTTAGAATATTAGCGAAAACATTACCGGTTTGAATTTCCAAAGTATTAGTAGATTAGTCCATGAGTCGTTGGCCACGATTGCAGTAGACACCTTTAAGCAAACGCTAATACAAATACAGCACATCATCGACATGAGGTCGATTCTCGATCGATATATCACAGCTGTTTAGTTAAATCGTCATATATAATCAATACGTATTACCCTGGACATCGAAGTACTCACCAATGAAGAGCAAGAGTATTGGGCTTAGCCCAATGCAATGGAGCGCCATCACAGGCGATAGAACCGTGTAGTCCATTTTTTCTTTAAGCGCTTCAGTTAATCAATGGCATCTTGACTATCTTTGAAATGATTCTAATTGTTGATCTTCCCAACGGCATAAGCTTGTCTAATACCAATAGACATTAATGAGTGAAATGCAATCAATCATTTCTAACGTTGCCCTTTAGAATCAAAGCATAAACAATGCATCCCGAAATTTCATTACTGAGACTTCCATCGATTAAAGCATCGAAATCCTGGCAATATCACTCACTTTGATCAGTTTTTTGTTGGCAAAGTCAACAACTTCCAAGTTGAAAGGTTCGAAATTTAAAATCGCAGCGAATTTCATCGATTTGACTGCTACTCAAGCCATAGACAAAGGCGCTATCGTTATCAATCTACAATATAATGCACCACCAGTTTTTTTGACAAGACAAACGAAGAGATGTCAACGATGTTCGCCTCTGATAAGGCATGCAGTTTACGGAAAGTTAGGCAGCACCTGCAACCGTGTACCTGCAGCCGGATTCGAGAGCGTGAGCCTCAGACCATCACACTTAGGTACTTCACAAAAGGGTAGTGCGCCGTTACGATGACATTGAACTCTTGGAAAATGTGGCAAGCATTCTGTCAACGAACGTCCTTATTGAGGATAATTCGCCCCATCTACTGATTCTTCAAACAATATAGCTCATTGTCATCAGGATTTTCTATATCTACACTCACATACACGCAAATTCTCTTAATCAGGACTAAATCTAACTTGCCAACCTGCAAAAATATATCAGCGTGGGTGGCCGTGGCTCAAGTGGTAGTGGACCAGCCTCGCCAGAAAGACATATTCATTTTTTCAGTTAAACGAAAATCAAGTTGAATAGAAATCAATAACAATCTAACTTCCACTAAGAATTTAGTCTCCCCATTAAATGTTGGATGCCACCCATGGAGCGAAATAACCACTGAGCCCAAAAATCTTTCTTTCTCTCTCTATCCCCTTTTCCAAAAAAACTTAACACGTGCCTTAACTTAGGCACTTTAAGGGCATTCACACCCACTTGAGTGGCATCGCAGCGTCGCATCCCAAGTTTTGGAGCTGATTTTATACTTTAACAGCAATAAGAGTCCTGGTGTTATTGCATAAAACGGCACGCCCATAAGACCAAAGTCAAAAGTAGATCGACATCAAAACTCCAGTGCATGTTGTACCAAACACCAATTGTTTTTAAACGGATGACTTTAAGAGTGCAGCCCATGATATGAATATAAATGGGAGGAAGATTTATCAGTGCGTATAGAGAAGAGCTAACTGTGCTAACAAAAGCCCCATGCAGACCAGATAGACTATTTTTTTAGAGTCTATTAAAAGCAACTAGACAACAACAGGTCTTATCATAGCCGAGTGGATCCAAAGGACTACTAGACAGCTAACACCCCCTTGGAGGTTTTTGGCGTCACATACAACAACCTAATTTTTAAGAGGATTGACTGAAAACCCATTTTGGTGCATCAATCGTTTGAAACGCAGTCATATATACCATCGAAAGTTGGGTTTTCGAAGGCACTGAAAATGTCGCCAATGTGCAGCCGCACAGGATCTTCCGCGTTTGTAGGCGTGTGTAGACAGAGGATGTGTTCACAAAAGAGTTTTGCGCACGTGAAGCATATGCACTCACACTGATAAGCCTAAAGCTTATGGAACGAGCGATCTACATGAGTGGATCAGTTCAATGCATTTGGGTTAAGCACCATTCAGGTTCTAAATAGCTTCCTCCACCTTTGGCTTGGTTCCGAGTTTAGGCGTATGACCGACTTACTGCTTAAAGAGTATCCACTTTCCTTTTCTCGGATTCTTCCTTCCCGATTCTGAATTCGATGTACTATGGTGTGATATATATATATCGGTTGGAGAAGTAAATATCATAAATAAATACTGATATTCAAAAACGTAGTTCAAATTTATAGAAAGATTAAAAAAACATTGATTGCGTTTTAAGAGATCTCATAGTACTTTACCACCCAAAAACTTTATCCAACTACTTTATTAACGATATGTCTTTTTTTTAATAAATATGTACAGCCATTTGAATTGAGAGTTTACAGAATAAAATTGACTTAATAATAACAGTTTTTAGTTTCCATCAAAAAGGTTCGCTCTAACCGTTTGAACAAGTGGAAATTTTAAACTTTCCGTCGATGTTTCACCTTCAGTATTTGGTTTTGTATTTGTATCACAATATCCAGAATAATCGTCAGTATTGAGTGAAAATATCATTGCACCACCCAAATCATTGTCGGCTATATACTTTGTTTTGCACGCAATACTTTTTTCGTTATCAAATGAAATCCATTCTGTCCCACCGTAAATGTATGGAGAACAAGAAGCTTCATCGAATACTGTGGTCAGAAATACATTGTTCTGCTTAAACCAGCATAACTCGGAATATGATGCGAATCCCATGTTGCCAACTCCACCGATACCACATGACGGACTACCAATGCGGTTATTGAAAGGGTTAACTAAGCTGCAAAAACAACAAAAGCTATAATTTATAAAATTGTTTATTACAATACATGCGTGACTTACGTAAAGGAATGTCCATATGTAGGAAGGCCGACAACCAATTTATGTCTATCCATTCCACTTTTGAGCCAAAAATTTACCGAGTAATTGATGTTCAGAGTTGCCAAAATTGAGTGTTCATTCCGCCGTGGAAATAACGGTGCATTCAAACCTATTAAATTAAAAAAATGCAAAACATTTAAATTTTAAATAATACATCTTCTTTTTTTTATTATGTCGCACTATATCCCTAAAGAACTTCCGAATAGATCTATGGCAATGTACGGACGCACAGTGAGTACTGTACTTTACGAAGATAAAAAAGCGTCCAGAAGAAAAAATTCTACGACTTCACTCATCTTGAAAGTCGCCAGTCTTGTAAATAATCACAGAAATATACCATGGCACTTGAAGTGTCGAGTCCTACATTTAAGACAATTGCAATGGCAACAAGAAAATATCTTCGCAGATTTCGCATTGCTTCTTTTTCCTTTTCGGTAATATCGACATTAATTTTCCTCTAACAACCATTCCAAGATGTTCTTCATCAATATTTATGTTGCTCTACTGAAATGATCTCTCGTACGAAGGCCGAATATCTAATGACACACGCAGTTTGAAGATTTTTCACTGCCAGCTTGAAATTGAACATGAAAACTCCGCGAGTATGCGGATTTTTGATCAAAACTAATATTGAAACATCCGCGATATCCATAGCATTTTTATGGCAGTCACTATCATACTTCCTTTATGTTTCTTATATATCGCTTAGAACTGCGATCTGTGTACTATAAGTTTAAGTTGAAGTCGCATTTTCGAGTCACAAGAGACTTCGGAGCTTTCACAGCATACTAAGCATTTCACTGCATTGCAACTTATTAATAAATGTTGCTTAAGAGCTATCACGGTATTACTTAGTGTACTCATAATTGAACCAGTTAATATTTTTTATTTTACTTACTTATAATATTACACATTATTTGAAATGGCCTCAATTTGCATCCTATGACGTGGACGTCCTAGATCGATAGATCGCAGCGCGCACCACATGCATGGGAAAATTGTCCACTGCTCGGGCAAGGAATCGGATTAAGGGCTCTGTATTCCAGAGCCTTGGAATTCAACAGGTAGAATTTGGACTGACAGCTGGTCAACCATGATTGCCCATTATTCACGTACAAGCTGAGCAGAGCATGCTAATATTAGTTACGGTTTTGCTTTCATGCGATTGTAAGTTAGTGTAAAGTGTGTCTTTTGCATGCGAGGAGTGCCAAATCTGTTAAATAATGCGAAGGTGATTTCCTAATACAAAATTTTCAGTTTTTGCAGCGGTTTTCGTTTGATTGTACGTCTATGATGGGACTCGGAGCCCTTAAACTAAACGCAAGCCCGAATGATGGTTTTGAACTACTCCTATATCCTTGAACAACCTCGCTGTATAATTCTACGATAGATTTAAAATGACCGCAAGGTTAACTAGCGGACGCACAGACGGATCTCGCGATTGAAGACGTAGAGCATCATTCTACAGTAAATGTTATCAACTGCAACATATTCAGGAGTGTTCCCTGACACGACTTCGCTTTCCGCCAAGAGTAATTGACCCAATATCCTGTTCATAACCAGGTGAAATATTGAAAGTCTAAAGATGCCTTTAGTCCGCCACGATTAAATAAACATTGTAATTCCTAAGAACGTATGCAGCGCAAAGTTAAGATCGCAGCCCATTACCACGGAGAGAAGTGTTATTTTAACGTACTAGCTCAAAAGACAGAAGAAACAAGACGAAACAAGAAGAATGTGTCACAGCAGGACCGTGTATATTATTACAAAGGGTCTTATAGGTGGCCAAAGCTCGACACATAACCTTGTGAGAAATCTGAATTGGTCATTAATGAGAACCAACTCAGAACGTGAAGAAAGCACAACAGTGCTTAGAATAAACACTCTATTACAACCTTTAACATTTCTGGACTGCATGTGGAGAAATTAGATATTGTTGCTGTGTATGGACTGCTGTCTAGGGGATCTCTACGATTACAGAGTAAAAGCATTCAGTCAAGCAAAAAGGTGACCGATATTTATACAACATATCTTCACTGCTACTGCACCGCTTGTGGATTTGATTGAATTTGCGAACCTTAGCCGATAAGCCGTCCTTTTTTAGATCACTTTGTTAGTGAGGACGAGAGGTTGCTAATTTTTCTTGTATTTGAGTGATTACATTTTTTTTTTCTACCTCTTCTTCGAACCTTGGTGAAACTTGAACCCTATTGCTTTTTGATCGGATTTTTCAGCCATGGCATAACCATAACTAAATCGTCTTTCCCTTTGCCCAACATTGGTTTCGGCCAGAATCTGTGCCAGGAAAGGAATGTAGTCGGGTCTTCACGGATGGTTCCAAAACCGATAAAAGGTCCAGCTCTGGTGTCTTTCTGGAGGACGACAACGTTTCATTTCCCGTTAGTAAAACTTGCGTATGTTTTCCAATCGGAGATATACGCAACGAACTATATTGTGAAGAAGCGGTGGAGAGGGCAAAGCATTTGCATTTGTACCGGCAAGCTGTAAGCAATTTATCACTGAAGCGCTTACTAATCTTTCTTCAAAAGACAGAGAGATTGCATTAAAAGAAACTTACAAGGATTAATCTAGACTCGTTCTTTGTCTGAGTGCTCCATTCTGACAGGAAAAAAACAAACAAATGACTTGTTCAGCCTGGAGTTTGTCCACTATCCACTATTTCCAATTGTAGAGACATCAGCAAATGCCCAAATCACGTTTTGTTTCACACGCTGATATTTGTAACAATTTATTACCGTCGCTTTCATGTTTTCATTATACTTCTCGTATATCATCCAACATTGTGATGCGTCTGTAAAAGCTGCAAAAACGATGTCCGCGCGAACTCACTATTTGTGCAAGCTCCTCGGTGAGTAACGCCCTAGTCTAAAGATTTAAATTTTTCACACTTCGTCTTGATGACTCCTTTTAAATAGATTTCAGGAGTTGAGATTGCTGATTCGAAAAAATGATATTCGGTCAAACTACGACTGATTCTGAACCAGTTATTTTTTAGAGCTTTTATTTTTTAGCAACTGACTAATTGCTTGAAGGGCTTATGATCAACGTTCGCACTATGGTCGACGAAAAGAATACAATAAATGATAAATTAAAATAAAATGTAAAAAATCGTGTTACTTGTAATGTAGCGTTATCTACAGCAAGTCCTCCTCAAATTCATCCGTCCGATTTCGTCAATGTCTCAAAAAAAAATCTCGCACGATATGTGCATGTACCCCAAAGTTTAGGATCTCAACGTTGTTCATGTAAAATATCTAAGTTCACGAACGCCGTTTCTAAATCGACGATATGCGACGATATCTTTTAAAGCATCACGATCTTTCTCTATCAGTTTCTCTGTCGTAAACTTTGAATCACGTCATATGTCTACCTTCCTCCTACACAGTTGCATTATGCATTATGCCGCACTTGTTTCACCGATCGGTACTTGTTGCACTTTCTCGTGTCGCCATTACCTTTATACAGTGCAAGAAGAAAGCTTTCCCTCCATTGGTTAGGCATCCGAAGGGTATGTGTATGCACGCCCCTGTGTATTCTTTTCTTCTGTTCTTTTTCGTGCGCGACAGAATACATCGAATAAGTTACTCGAATTTTTTTTCTATTTCGAAATGATGTATAATTTATTTCTTAAAAGCATCTTATTTCTCACCACCGAAAAGGTCGGCCTCAGACACAAATATTTCTATTCCGCCGGGATCACATCTCTGTTGTGCAGAAGAACAACCTATTGAGTGTATTCATATAGCTTCACTTCCATGATGTTGTGCTTTCGTACCACAATATTCCCCTTTCATTAGCTGATAGCGTGAATTATGAATATATCCGACTTTCCTTTTGCTGTGGACACCCGAGCACGTATACTGACTTCGAGTAGCTTCATTAATGTGCCTCAGGCTCATTATAGGTATCAAAGTGTTTGAATATGATTTTTCCCTTTTACAAAAAGGAACTATAAACTATTCTATAAACCGTCGGCGCACGGCCTTCTCCTCTTAAAAGCTAAATCTATACCAACAGTAATACTCACCAGTAAATGGGGAGCTCTTTGCATAGAAATGATAGTCGTAAGTCATAATATTTGCAAAATCCGCATACAAATTGATTTCCCGAGCATCATAGGCAAACAAAGCAATTCCCTCCGATGCTGCCACAGCTACTGTCAGAAGATAATCTCTTTTCTCGCGTATATACTCTTGTCGAATCTCGTAAAGCAGTTGCGAGAAATGCTGACGTTCTCTGTTATAAGCAGTTGGAAACTCCCAATCCAAATCAACACCATCCAGGATATGCTGCATTAAGACAGTTTTCAGAGACTGTATAAACTGTTTGCGGTTCGCATGATTCTGAACCATATCCACAAATCCATTTGAATCAGCTCCACCCACCCAAAGTAGAATTTTTATATTCGGATTCTTTGCCCGAAGCGTTTTACTATCATTTAAGGCTGAGCGCAGATCATCAGTGATTACTATAGAGTTGTTGTAAACATTTGCTATGCCGATGTTGATGTGCGTGCAAAGCTTCCCATCGACGCTATTCAACCGGAGTGCATCGAATTGGTTCAAAGGCGATGGAACAGTGTAGTAACACACAAGTCGCTTCCCCGTAAAGTTATCCCTCACATGATAAACACTATCTCCATCGTCAGCGTCCTTTACATCGTAGTGCACAGAATTGGCTTCGAAAAGCTTTGACTGATTTTTGAAGTTGTTGAGTTGCAAAATGCGGAAATCATGGGATATCTTGCCGGAATCATGAATGTTATTGGAATAATAGAATGCTCGCTTATACCACCATTCAGGGACATCTGTGACGAAATGAAAATTAAAATTCAAACTGCTGAGACATTTTACTTTATGTTCACAAGGTACCTGATAAGTTTGGTGGGTAAACAAGCGGGTGTGCGTAGATTGCATTCCAATATGTGAACACTGCTATCGCCGTTAGAACATAGAGTGCCACCAACAAAAACAGACGCAATCTGCAATAAGTATAGCTGAAAGGAAATGCGTAATCACCTCCTTGTTGTATCAAATATCAAGGAAGAACTCACCGATATCCGTTTGTCTCGTCAAATAACTGATATTCAGCCATTAGTGATTTTTACTGGTCTTCAATTGATTTGAATTTCATTTCTTGCCTAATATGAACATGACGATTGTATCTTAACGCTCTTCTTTGAAATTAATTCCTCGAATTTAAGCTACATGTACTAATGAAAATATTGAACTATCTACCAGTGAAGGGCCAAACGTCACAAAATTGACAGTTTTTTAAGTCGAACGTAACGTAAAGCGGAATAACAATTGAAAGTTTTGATTTACAAGCTTAAGGGAAGAACGCAATAATGATGGAGACAATATCATGGAGAAGTACGCAATTTTGATTTGACAGGAACCGAGATAACATAAAACTTATTATTATTTTTTTTTTTTTCAAAATTGCAATTGTCTGATAACGAAATAATCAGTGTGGTATTTAGACACAATACTCACCCCTCTTAATTGAAAATCAGAAAAATATCTAGGTTCTTTGGATGATGAATTGTGTGTCGCCTAAAAAATATTGCGAATCCGTAAGAAACCTTCTTCTGAAAGAGACAAAAGCTTTAAAATAGGCCTCCATGACTCAAGATCATAGTCTGGAACAACAAATTGACAATATTCTCTTGGAATGTATACTTTTTCACACTCCAGGTGAAGCTCGAAAACTAGAGAGAGTCCCTTGGTTGATTGATTGAGGCCCGGGTCAATCCCGGACACTTTATTGAGTGCTTAGTACAAACATTAAACTTCGCGTAGTATTAAAAGAAATGCCAAAGGAAGACCGCAGAAGAATACAAAATCGGTTTAGTAAATTAATGGACAGTCAAACCCCAGTCAGATTTATTTCTTTATTACGATAGTGGGGAATAATTTCAGGTATTGTAAATCCAACAGTAGATTGAATCACCTGAGGTAGCTTGGCCTGCAAGCTTATAGCTTTGCTTTTTCATATCTGATCATATTTTTTTCATTATAACCTTACAAATGCTTAAGTTTTTATGTTGGACTCCATTGAAAAGTTCCAGGTATTATTGATACATAGTTCACAATCGCTTACCTGTAACAAAAGGAGCATTAGTGAAAGAACATACGTAAGTTCTTTATTAATAGTAATTATTTTTATTTATTTACTGGTATGCTACTCCTGCTCAAGTAAACCAGTAAATTCTCTGTTAATTCTGCTTAGCAACTTTTTAAAGTCAATAAATACAATAGCACGTTAAGCGGCAAACGATATAATGAATGATCCAGGGTGTAAATGTCTTCGATGTAGAAGAAATCTGAGCTGCCTCGGAGTTAAAATTGTCTTTGAGGTGGACTCATTTGAAAATAATATTTTAGATATAGCACGGCGGCAACAAGCTCCTGTACGTTTGTCGCACTTCACAAAAAAAATTTGCTTACAGAATTCAACGATAGGAAAACACTTATCGGAAAAAAGGATCAAATTTTCAGGCACACTCCCGAAGAAATGCAGGCGTTCTGCAGATACTGTAGAGGCTAACGGACCTGTCACCAGGTAATATAGCCGTCAGATAGACGATCTCAACTTCGCTGAGGGTTGAGTTGCGAATGCGGGCAATTGTTCCTTCGAACAACTTCATTTGGTCACCGTGCAGCACTGAAGCCAAATCCTCCTTCCACCGCTGCAGATAGTTCCAACGTAAATAAATAGAGAGTCGCCTCAGGCTATCATTAGATCTTGTCAGTATTCTGACCACCCTGACAGTTATTTGTCGATTCTGACGACAGTTTTGCTGTCGTAGATCTTTCTGCTTCTATGTAACATTGATGCATAAATGAACCAAAGTTTAGTAGGATCCATGCTCCAAAGCCATAAAGTAGGATGGGATGATCAAGGTCTTACGTACATGTATAGAGTATTCTTAGAACAATAGAGTATTACTGCTCAATTTCCTTCATAGCCCAAAGTAACATCGATTGGCACGAGCGATTATTCGTTTTATTTCTGTTGAGGTCTTGTTGGCAGAATGGATAGCAGAGTTATTGTTAACAAAGTCCTTGAGTTCTGGCAATTATGTCAATATTATCGCTAGTAGTTGCACAGACTTTTGAAAGATTGTGCTCCCGTTTCACTTGTGAGTTCCACACGATTCTTTTAAGTACGATTAAGTATTTAAGAAAGAAGTCACATGCCACCTCGTCACCTTGTTTAAAACCTTTTCTGACATCAAAGGTTAAGTCGTTACCGACATTGGCGGAGATACGAGCGTTTTTAAGCAGCATTCTGCTCAGACAGACGAGTTTGACGGCCTTAAAATAAGTGAAAAGATGGTGAGTATCGATTTGGACTTCTTGAGTCTTTCCCAGGCTCTACCGGAATGTAAAATTTGGTTTATTGTTGACTTTCCTGACTAAATATTGCAGATAAAATCTTGTACGCAATGTTGAGGATACTTTTATCTTTATAGTTGGCGTCGTTGAGGAAATCTCCCTTTTTGTTGACCTGAACTCTTATAAATGAGTTGCTGTATGATCGTTACAAAATCACCTCTAGGAGTTTGGAATACCTCCGCCGGTAAGACGTCAGGTCCAGCAGCTTTCTTGGATTTAAGCTTAGATATTGATGTGTATTTTCAGTCTGACGACGTGGTGTTGGTCTTCATCACAGTTATATAAGAAGTTTTATCATATTCTCAGCGCCGTCTACTACAAGATTTCCTTCCACATCTATACGCGTTTCTCGTGCTCTTTTTTCTTCTTCTAGAGAAACTGGTGTTTTCCCCTGTCTTTTGCTCTGTGAGCTCACGGGCGGCTAAAGTCCTTCCTTGCAGTGCCGCTTTGTACGCTTTTTAGCTTATGTTGGCATTCTTCATCAAACCAGCAACTTCTTAGTGGTGGTTGGATGAAACCCAACACATGAATTAAGGCGTATTTGACGGCACGTTGACAGTCTTGTCCCTTCCCCTGTCTTGTCCCAGTAGTTCTTCTTTGTTATGGCACATTGCAAATCCACATTTGTACCTAGGCTGCAACAGGGTAGTGATCAGTGAGAAGTTCAGAATAGCAGAGACTTGCCCTACGTTGATTGCAAAATGATCAATTTATCGATTTAGTTTAGATCAATTCCCAAGGGTCTGTAAAAAGCCAAGCGTTCTGCCTGAGTACTTCTTTTGATTTTTGTAGCAAAGCACACGATAACAAATACTTTGAACGTATGCCTAGTATAGGCAAATCTATTACAATACGGCTGTCAAATAGATTTCGTCTGGTTCACATGTGAAGCTGACGAATAGTGGTTGCGTTCAGAATCTCGTGCAAGCTAAAACAAAAAAAAAACAGCGAAAAGTAAACAAATAATTCAATATAAATTTATCGTTATATCAAGAGTCATATTTCCGATTTCATATTATAACCCATGAATATAAATTCCAAGAAAATCCATTACGAATAAACCAATATCCAATTCCTCTCTCTGACAATGATGAGCGCTCCAATAACATAAACCTTCGCTGACAGCTAACTCGGTCACCTAATCCGTTAAGAGCGAGACAAAAAACCAAAGTTTTGGCAAGTCCGTCAAATTAGAAGCTCCAGTTGTCAAGAAGTGTCTTTTTGATTTGTTTGTACAAATAGTCTCCAATTAATTTTGGTATTCAAACAATAAATAAAAACGCTTTAATTATGGGTGAAAGTTCAAGTGCCTCAACAAAAGAAGATGACCTAGAATTAGTGGAATTTCGAACTCTCTTGTGGGGTAAAAATATTCGGGCGGATGTGTTTCGACGGTGGTCACAAGGTTGGTGTTCTGTCCCCAAAATGCTTTGGAATTTGTTTCAGTGCTTTCTTTTGATTTTTTTTGTTTGCTATCCCCGTGTAATGCATTTGAAAACTATAATTGACCGATAAAATTGAAACCACAATTGTATTCGTATACATATGTACATGAATGCAAATTGCACTTGCCCAGTGGAGTAAGTGTCTGATTGCATTCTTAGCTGGTGAAAATTTTTTAAGTGACTCAGATATGCAGCAGCACCAAGAAAAAAATCATTACTTTTTCTAGTCGGCTATATAAGTGACATAATTAAATGTGTGTGGAATAAGAGAAAAAAAATGTTCTTTCGTTGCAGGCTTCGAGTTCAGCGATGTGGAACCATCTGCTCTTGTGCAGCGGCAGGGAGGGCCTTGCGCTGTCATAGCTCCAGTGCAGGCATATCTATTAAAAATTCTCATGGATACTCCCAATCACTGTCTAAAAGATGTACGAGTAAATGTATACACGTGCGATGTTTTTTTTTTTTTTGTTCTGACAAGTAATTGTGTGTTTTTATTTATTTGTTTCTTTTCTTTCTCTCTTTCTCTCTGTCGGGTAGTTAACCCAGGATAAATGTAAAAAACTGTTAATCCAGGCTCTTTGCAATATTTTGGTTAAGTGCAAAGATGTGCGATTTAGAATTGTTACTCTGCATGAAGAGGGCGTCGAGGCAATGGAAGCATCAGCTGCAGATGCTGAGGGCAATGTCAACACATCCGGCGACACAGATGATGCACCTGAAACTGTAAGTTATATAAAAGTTGGAATACATTTTTATTTTAGATTAGTCATGCAGAGCAGGTATAGTATAAAATATTTTTAGCACATTCTCAGTGGTAACACATGTAGTATATGTTCGCGCTAAGGATCCGAAGAGTTGCCATGCACTGCTGTGCTCACACCTACAAAATGTGGTATCGCTAATGCCGATCACCATGAGATAATGAACCCACAAAAATGCACTACTCTGGATTAATTTTCACCGAAGGTCTTGCTCTGTCTAGCAAGTTAGTCCGAGATCCCTATTGACTGAACTCAATAAATCCTTGCATTTCCAGATTATGTAGGTAATAGCTAAAATTTGAATAATTTTGTCAAATATATTTTGGAGTCGTCACGATAATTATAATCTGCGATAATTTTTGTAAATCGAAATTAAATTCAACTTCGTGCAGTTAAAGTTCCATCTATGTAATGGAATTATCCACTGCCTTATTTACAGAAGCCATCAAGTAAACAGAAATTCGACTTTTAACGAGTTTGAAACACTGTCTCTATACCAAAAATTATATCTCTGTATCCTTATACTGAAATCGTTACGGGTGATTTCAATATACACAATACCTGCCGTTGATAGTTCCGCCAATACTCTGGACTTGTTTTTAGCTTCTTATCATTTTTTAAGCATATATTTGATGTGGTCTTCCCTATAGGCTCGCTGGACTACTGTGTCATATCAGGTAAAATCTCGGGTACCACACAGTTAAAGAAAAAAATTCCGAAAACGAAACTGTATGACGATACGAGAAAGCCTTTTGGAGCGGACTGAACAGCTTCTTTAGGTGTTTGTGTTTTCTCGATTACGACATAAATGCCGCTGCTGATATGATCACAAACATTATTCTCCTCCAGATGAGAACATTTATCCCTCACCGGATGAAGAGTATCAAGTCAAAAAGATAATGTGGGTGGCCGTGGCTCAAGTGGTAGTGGACTGGCTTCCAAATTGGAAGGTTCGGTGTTCGAGTCCCAGCCTCGCCCGAAAGACATATTCATTTTTTCAGTTAACGAAAATCAAGTAAGATGAGTAGTTGATTAGAAATTAACAACAAGCCCACTTCCACTAAGAATTCAGTCTCCCCATTAAATGTTGGATGCCACCCATGGAGCAAAATAACCACTGAGTCCAAACATCTTTCTTTCTCTCTCTATCCCATTTTCCGAAAAACTTAACACGTGCTCAGGCACTTTAAGTGTATTCATACCCACTTGAGTGTTAAGTTCTTTTAAAAAAAATGCATTGTAAGACTTGAACAGTCTAGTGGTTGTCACGGTTAGTGAACTTACAAAAGCATTACAATACAAATCCGGTGGTCCAGATGGTGTCAGATACCCCTCAATAGCTGTTCTGCCAATTATTTAGGACTCATTCCAAATAGATGGAAAACAGCATTTATCCATTGGATTGCATTGCACTTACGTCCCTTCTTCCCAAGATCTGAGAAACGCTCGCAGAATATTGCGGGACACAAACACATTGTTTCGGCGTAAGCGATGTAATGTTTTCATTAAATGAATTTTTTGAATTAATTGGAATGAGACGAGTCCAAGACCAAAGCTTCTTAAGATAAGCGTAAATTCGTCTAACCGAGTGGTTAATTTGGTCAGAACAGGACAGCCGACAATTTATTTTGAAATCTGGACGTGTAACATTCGATACGAAAGGGGTTATTTACTAACACATGGGGGAAATTTTTAGTTTCGTATTGATTTTTATTTTGCCTGGTACTTAAACGGATTTAAGATAAATGCATCTTCAACAGCCCAAAGATAAACTGCATGAAAGTCTTCATTATGCTTAGGGGCCTTGAGAGGTAGATATGCAGGTCATTTACATAAAGATAGTAGGATACATTTTGACAACAACTAGTAATATAATTAATATATATACAGAAAAGAATCGAACCTAATATAGAACCCTGTGGAACAACTTTGAGCAGGTATTTAGATTGAGATTAGGTTCAGCAAATTCCATTACTAAGGTCCCCTGACAACGACAAGGGTTTCACAGCATTTTGATTAAGTTCAAAATAGTACCGCAGTTTTTTGCAAAGTATTTCGTGATTCACTGTATCGAATGCTTTTGAGAAGTGAAGGTGTAATAAGACTGTCAAATATCCGGGATCAAATTCTTGTCTGACATCATCTAAAATTTTCACCATAGCTGTTGCACAATGGTTTTTTTTAGCCATTTTTCAAGAATCCGGAAAAGACGATGAGGTGATACAAAAATTGATAATATGTGTCAGTGAACCTAAGATATATGGTAAAATTAATTTTAAGAACCGAAGATTTATTCCATCTTCATCGATTGCGTTTGACTTAAGATTAGTTATTTTGGTATCTAATCATCCGAAGGAGGAAGAGACTAAACACTTTCATCGGTAGCTTAAGATTAACTTTATTAATATGAAAATGACACTTATGCTAACATCTTGTAGGCTAGAAGAAGGTCTCAATTACATGAATGGTATAGGGTTTTCCAATAAGGACTTGACAACTTTTTTTTTTAAATAAAACGCAAACCATTTGAGATATTTCAAAAACTTTATTATCGGCTTGAAGTACAATCAAAACATTTATGAATGGAACTCGAATTCGTTCATATGGCCACCGCGGGCACATTTGCAGCGGTCGCTTCGTTGGACCCAATTTTCAACGACTCGGCCACACATTTCGGCCGCTATTTCGCGTTCAATGTTGGCTCTGAGCTCTTCCAACGTCGTCGGCGTGTTGGCATAAACCAATGACTTAACGTAGCCCCACAGAAAATATTCAAGGAGGGTTAAATCGCACGAACGAGGCGGCCAATCGACTGGCCCATTTCTTGAGATAACACGCTCACTATACTTACTCTTCAATAAATCGATTGTAGCGTGTGCTGTGTGGCTTGTGGCATCATCCTGTTGAAACCACATGTCGTCCAAGTCCATATCTTCCAATTCGGGCCAAAAATAATCGGTGATCATGGCACGATAACGCTGACCATTCACAGTAACGTGACGATCGTTATCGTCGACGAAAAAATATGGCCCAATAACGCCGCCGGTATGCAAACCGCACCAAACAGTTATTTTTTGTGGATGAAGTGATGATTCATGAAGCACATGTGGATTTTCACCCGACCAATAACGCATATTTTGCTTATTGACGAACTCATTGAGCCAAAAATGAGCTTTGTCGCTGAAGATGATTTTGCGATGAAATTCATCATCTTGGCGCATCTTCTCCAGAACCCAATCGGAGAACGTACGTCGCTTCAAATGGTCCATCGGCTTCAATTCTTGAGTCAGCTTGATCTTGTATGGGTGTAAACCAAGATCCTTACGCAAAATACGCCATAATGTGGTCTGAGCGATGCCCAATTCTTGAGAACGCCGTGGAATTGACTGATTTGGTTAGTTTGCTACGGACGCCTGAACAGCAGCTATATTTTCGACACTTTGATCAACCCGTTGTCTCACTGACACGGCAACATCACACAACGAATATGTAGACTCAAATTTTTGCACTAAACTTGTTATTGATTGTCTACTAGGGCGAGAATTACGACCGATTGGAGTTAACGCTCTTAAAGTTGCAGTCACCGTCTCCGAATTTCGGAAGAAAATTTTTATAATTTGCAGACATTGGTCGTTCGTGTACTTTACCATGATGAAAATGTTGAGTTTACTGAGTAAATGGACAGTGACAGTTTGATGATTAGTGAAAGAGTTTATTTCAAAGACGTCACTATCCTCAACAGTTGCAAAGTCTTTATTGAAATTAGTGCACAAATTACTATTTAACGACGTGTGATGACTACTTCTTACATTCGATAAGAATGAGTTTTTTAAACTGTCAGGATCCAATAAGTAATCAAAGTCATTTTATTTGCCAACGCCAATAATCCGCAAGTTTCTCCAAAGAGTCTTATAATCTAATTATATAAATGTTTAATTTAGAGAGGTAGTAATGACGTTTGGGCTACCGCGTTATATTGTTGGAGTAGTTCCTGGCCTGACAAAAATGTTCCTACTTGCTCGAAGTTGGTCTTTCTTTTCATTTGTGATACAGTTTACTTCGCTTATTAATGGAGTTAAGAGCCACAAGAGACATCAGGGACATTTAGAGTTTTTAATTTTATCTGTCTTTAGTGGTACATTTTTCATTCTTATCAAATAGCTGCAGAACAGAGTTTTGCAAGAAAGATACTTTTCCATTACCTCCATCATTAGCATTTCTGTGTAGAGTTCCAAAATTGATGTTCTTATAGTCTCTATAAGTGATCGTTGTGATTGTGGCATCAAGCCAATAAGGAATTTTATAAGTCAGAAAAATTAAAGCGTAAACTTAGAATTATGTTCGGTGCATATCGAGTTGACCCGGAGTTTACGATATCAAGTCCATTTTCAGGTATACGGTCAAGAAAATCCCTCGACAAACTATTTTTTATTAACAAGGTTGTGTTTAAATCTCCACACAAAATGATATGTTCATAAAGAACACTAAAGTCGGCTAATGGACAAAAAAATATTTGGCTTTGTAAGCAAATGCGAGAAGATATTTACTATTTCTGCCCGTAATTTCTACTATTTTCTATTCAATGCCGTGGGCTGTAGACACCGATTCAACAATTTCTAGACAACGAAGATTTGACCTACAATAGATTGCAATACCTCCACCTGTGATGCCTGTTATGCGATCATTGCGGTACCCCACGATATTGTAAATAATGTTTTCAATATTAGGGTCGAACCATGTTTCGCCAACATTGGCTTTAAGACTACGGGCATTGATGTGAGCAATTTTAAGCCCCTGATGAGCCCCACACAATATATTTACAACAGTACCTATATTATTATTACCTGCACCATTGACAATGGAGTTAATGGGACAACACATGGTTACACAAAACAAGAACGTGAGAGCCAGTATTCATTCATTATTGTCAAAACAAAACGCAGGAGTATAAGAAAATAGAGGGAAAAGATATAAGAATAAAAGTAGAAGTGAAGATAAACAAAATGAAAGGTAGAAAGCTAAGTACAAATAAGCTGTAAGGATGAAATTAAAAAGAATACAATATAAAAAAAAAATCGCAGCAACATTATTTAAATGACATAAACTCCTGATGATTGATGCTCTTCAATTAGCAAATTTGTTCACTACCACCAATCCGTATCTAGTAAACACTGCAGCCAGTTACTTTTTGCGCCTTAAACTAATGGCATGTTGCACCACAGCATCAGCAGCAATACTATGTCAATTGTTTCAAGTCGATGTTGCAGCGAGCCAAGTTTCTCATTTGTAGACATTAAAATCGAAGAGGCATCAGTTTCTGTATTATGCCACGCACAATTTTTTAATGCTAATAATAAACTTTAACTCAGAGATTATGTGATATTGCAACCGAATTAAAAAAGCGACTTATTTACACAGAGAGATTTCTCTTTTAAGAAAGAGAAAGATTGCGAAAGCAAGCTTTTGACAAAGTTTGTCATCAGAGTCTTTCTTAAGTAAATTGGAAACTATCATACACTTCAGAAAGTTCAATTCAAGTTATGGAATCCACAAAATCAATGCTTGTGTCTGCTTATTCTAATCCAGTACTCTCTTCTTTTCATATTCGTTGTCATGTCCCTGCACTTTGGGTGTAAAATGGGATCGTATCGCGTTTTAATTCCGATATTAAAAGTATAACTACAATATTTGAGGAAAGAATTGTGTGAAATTTATTGCTGGCACTTGTGTGTCAGTAGCAGCCTTAGTTAGCTTAACCATATATTCGATGTCGCCAATAGTGCTGCGAAATCTCTAGATTTCTTCAAGCGATGTAAGTAACACTTTACATGGCATGATCTGGTCCCAAAATATATAAAGCTTTTATTTACCCTAAGTTGGAGCACGATGCCTTGTACAGTCAATTGACAACTTTGAACACCGGCGAAATGTCTCTTGCCTTTATTGTTATATCCTTATTGTGATCACTAGTGCTCTCGCGAAATTGCCAGTAGCAATCCGCTCCTTCAAACATTCAACTGTAACACTCGACTTTGAATGCTCATCAGTTTATCCTCAAGTCCGCTTTCGGACATTTCTGAAATATTATGATTCTTTGCTAAGCTGTACAACTCGATTATGGATCGATCCCCTTATTTTCTAGACATTATAACCTTCAAATATTCACGGCGAAAGTATTTGTATTTATTTTTCTTTTCTCTCTAATTTTCCTTCGACTGCGCTGAGTGCATAATCTCTTGAGCGCACGCTTATTACAAAAGAAAAACCATCAGTTGATACTACGTAGGCGTTCGAACCAGTTTTAAGAATTCGAAAGTCGAACTTACGATACGTTTGGAATCTCACATCGGGTGTCACATTTATCAAACTAGAGTCGAAGAATAAGTCTCACTCGAGTTCATTGTACTTCATAGTCACTTTTGTTTGATGGAAAGGCGGCTTCAAAAGTGCCACTACTCATGAAAATATTGAGACAAATCTTGTACATCTTCCATATACTCCGACACTCCGATTTGTAGATATTTTCGCATCTTTAATATTTACCATCTTCGTTTGTTCTTAATTTTTTTTGTTCCTTAGTCAAAGAGCTTCCTCATTTCTTTATTCTACTTTATCATAAATGAAACAACGAGCAACGACAACTGATATGTTATAAGCGAAGCCGGAAATTGCTGATTGGGACTGTGGCACTTTTCGTTGAATAGATATAAACAATGGCTATACGAGTCAAATGTCCCCCTCCTAGCCGTATCTCGGTAATAACTCGACGAATGTTGACTTTATAATACTCTAACATTTGAGGATTATCGGCATAAACTTATAAGTAGTATCCACATTCTCTTGGCTGATTTTAACTGCATATTATATGGATAGAAATTCAACTTTAGATGCCATAAAGATCCGAATGAATTGCATTATTGTTACGAGAGTCGTTGAAATGACAATCTTTACTCTTGGCCCACCCATCCATTCACGAATGAGCTATACATTAAATTTTAATTACAATTTGAATTTTTTATGTGTGATTTTTTACCCCATCATTTAACGGTTATAAAAAAATTTAATTTGATTAAATGCAAATTACGTCCACGTAAGAAATATCCTCACATCTAGTGTACTGTCTGTAGTCTCGTTGGACCTCTTTGGGAGGTTCCTCATTCTACTTGTCTCCTGTTAGACCTAAAACCCCGTGAAACGTTGACTTCTTTAATTTTGAGTGCTTTTCATACGTCAACTCTTTGTGGGACATTGTTAGTCGAATTGGATTCAATGTTACTAAATGCTCTCTCTATATTGAGGAACCCCACCATGGTGAATTTCGTAATTGAAATGGATTTACGAGTATGTGGAGTATAATTGATCTTGCACACATAACGTTCCTGTCTTATTGGATATATACAAGTTATTCACTTTATTCTTATAAAATTCTTTCGGGATCGGTGTGAGATTGTTGGAAGTAGTGTGTGCTTGCACCAGGGCCTGTCACCCTCAGGGGAATCATGATGGCTTGTGCCGTATAATTCCAAACGACTTAGGGTGGTGTGCAAGATTGCAGTGAATAGTGTGACGTCAGATTCCGCACAATCGGGATGAACGCTGTTTTGATAGGACTGTTATTAGAAACTGCCCCAGGATCTGCCGGAACTTTTCTAATCTCTTCCAACCTGATATAACTTGTCGCTTAGAACAGCGAGTATCTCCACATAATCCAGTCGGTGCTATGGTAACATCAATTGCGAATGCAAACGCATTTAAAATGTTGAGAGTGTTTATTATCCCGCATGGATAATCCATTTTTCACCACAATTCAAGGGTAATTTACATGAAACTTATCTTTGTTTTGTTTCATCCACATCTCGTTATCTGTCCGTGAGGCTACCAATCTCTATCAATGGATATCGAATTCTTTATCTGGTTATGTGTGCGTTTAATTCCTATTACCGGAACTCGCAGCTGCGTATTACAACATTTTATTGATAGCATTGATAGATTTATTGTATAAGAAGCAAGAATATGGCTCTCTATTGGAGCAAAAAGAAGGTACGGCTTATTCTTCTTATTCTTACTCTTGGAAAGGAAGAGGTTATTTCTATGAATTGGCTATCTAAATACAAATATGATTCTAATCTGTGGAAAGGACGCTTTCTAGGATTTCCTCAGAATTAAATTAAGGTCTTGTCTAGGAGTACACCATCATCGCTAGGTGTCACATATCACCACATCCGATGAGAATTTTGATCTATACAATGATTCTGAGGTTTCTGAAACAAGTGCATGGAAAGTTTAAGTGGCAGTGGCTGAAAAGGTGATTTGTCTCTTTACATAAACTTTTTAAAACCCCTACATATAAAGGAATCCTCCAAAACCTTACACCGTCCAAAATTGAAAGAATTCAATAGAATTTTCTTATTTTTAAAGAGATACGACATACAGTTTCAAATCGTTTATGTTTTACCAGTTGTTAGATGGATTTTGGTTCGCGATACACTTTCCTTATAACATCTCTTATATTTACTAAATTTCTTATTATTATTTTTGATTGTTTTTTTTGTTTTTTTGTTTTTGTAGGCAGCTGAAGGATTACCAGAAGACTTCCATAAACGCCTGTCAATAATAAGATTAGATAATGTAGATGCCGTATCGACGTATTTGTCCGACAATTTTCGACTTTTAACGGACAACTACGGCGTGCTACTTTTTATGTATAGCGTTCTCTTGACAAAGGTAATTCATTTCGATTAAACTGTATTCAAAAAATCCACAGTGTTATTAATAGGGCTTCGAACATGTTACTTCAGAGCTTTCGGACACATCTGAACCGCTCATACATAACACATATGGGTACGGATCACAGGGTTTAATAAATCTCATGTTAACTGGACAAGCTGTTGCTCATGTCTGGGATAATGAAGAAGATGTAGGCGGACTCAGTATGTAAAAATATTTTTGCTGAATTACATTTTTAACAATTTATTTTTGCCTGTGTTTGCGTGTGTATCTGTTCTGTTCAATTCAATTAGAACTTCGAGGTATCAGTGAACAAAGTGAAATTGGTTTCATCACACTGATGGAACAGATGCGTTATTGCACCGTTGGCTCCTTTTATAAAAATCCAAAAAATCCTGTCTGGGTTATGGGCTCAGAGACGCATCTAACTGGTAAGTAGTAAAAAAAAAATTTGAATCTCTTTTTTTCGTGTGTTACATACAAGTACATATATACAAAAACTAAAAAAAAAACATAATTTTAATCAAGTATTTAACGATTGTTGTCATTTAGTTTTATTTAGCCATGAAAAGCGATTAGTTTCACCGGAAACGCCTTCAGAAATAGCTCGAAGAGTCTTTAAGTCATACGATCCCGAAGGGAATAATTTTATACCGACGCCAGTTCTGCAAGATGTATTGGCGTCTTTGGATCTAGTCAGTGAAACCGAATAGTAAGTTATCTATAACATTCAACTGACACTAAGTTATCATCAAAAATATTTTAAATCTTAGTGTGGAAATAATGCAAAAGAAACTGGACCCCGAGAACTTGGGCATTATACTACTAAATGCATTTATGGATGAATTTTTCTCCCTCGAAAAGCGTTCTACACCGGATACATTCGATTTATTGCATTACAATGGTATACCCGGCTCAAATGAGGGCAATAAAGTAATTTTACAAATCGACTCCATTTACATTATATTTGTTTAAAACAAAAAATATATATATTTCTTTTAGGTACGTTACAATAGAGGATCTGCTGTCATGCTGGAAAGTGATTTAAAAGCGGTTTGCGTGTCGAATCCAATGCTAACGTGTCTGCAGACAAAGTGGCCAAACATTGATGTGAATTGGGGTGCTTTAAAAGTACCATCATTAAATTAATATATAAATACATAAGAAAAAAAAACAAAAATAAAAACTTTCAAATAGGAACTAAAACAAATAATTAGAAACAAAAGAATGAAAAAAAACTACTAATAAAACCACACATTCACCTTTTCATAAAAGATTGGCATATTAATTTTGATTATTTTCTATCTACTTAAATAGTTAAATGCATTATTTCTTTAAACAAACTAATATTTCTAGCAAAATGCCAAATAAAGCAAATACTAGTGTTTCAATTTATAAAACAAACACAAGAAGTGGCTATTTCATTTGGTAGTACTAGTGTAATGTAATGCAGTTGTTGATATTATTGTTCGCAGTAAATTTGAGTCATATGTATTCGTATGTATACACAAGTGGTGACGTCATGTGTAAATAATGTTTGCTCGCCAGTATTTGCATCAGTAAATGTGACTTGTATTTTATTTACAGCAAATTAAATTTATTTTATTAAAAGAAAAATTGCAAATGTAAAACAAAATTGTATTTAAATTTTAGAACTACTATACCATAAGAACCTGTTTCAAATTCTTTGTATACAGTGAATACTCGTAATTGCTCACAGTTGCTCTCTTTCTCCTCTATCAACCGTTGAAATATCGTATATAACGCGTAAATTACCTAAATAAAAAATACTACACCGATTTTGACGTTGGCTAAAGCTACGGGCCTGAGAACCACTCAACAGTTCGCTCTATTTTGGATCACCCAGTTAATGGTGCCAAGAGTTTGCTGATGTTTTTGCTTTTGAGTGATCCAATTATTTTTCTTTCGCACTCTACTTTAAACCTTAGCTGGAACTTAAGCCTCTATTACTTTTTTGGACTGATTAATTGTTGACAAGTCCAGTAAACGAAACAAGAATAGCGATCTTCGGATCGGTAAGTGGAATGTTTCAAGATAAGACATGAGCAATGTCCTAAGTATGAAGCCGATATAGGAAAGGAGGACAGTTGGTAAGCATAGTCTACATGACACAACATAGTCTCTGGACCATGAAACTCTAAAAAAAATGTATCATTTTGCGATTAACGGAAGACATGCTGCCAGCATTCTACAATTCCGAACCTTCCGGGCAGCCGACTCGGCCGAAGTACGAATACGGATATACCAAGCGCCACAACAAACAAAAACTATTGCTAGAATATATAACGTAGAATTTTTGCAATGGGAAGCGACCGCTAGTATCCCTGGTTCCATGAAGAATGCTGGCAAGAACATGCTCATAAACGAGGGAATAGAGCCGCTCGTGAATTCAACGAGCCAAAGGGACGAGAAGAACATCGGCTTCTCCAATGGAAGAGAAAAGGGCACTAGAAGTGCGCGATCAAAGGTATTGAGAGTTGGTATTCCAGGAACAATGTTTGGAAGTTTTACTAACAGATAAAAAGAACCTGTCAGTGCAACAAAGCCCGTACAGAGATGAAGAAAGAAACCTTGTAGTATAGTCACAGACAGTGCTTAGAATATGGAAAAACTTCTTACGCAGACTGTATAACGGTGACGAAGCCCAACATTCCGCCGTCAGGCAGAATAGACCATACAACTTAGGCAATGATAGCTAAGACTTCCCTCCACCTAACAAAAACGATGTGAGGACAGCAATGTCTAAGCTTTAAAAACAACAAAACTACTGGACCTGACGGATTACCGGCTGTTTCAAGAGACTTTGTGGAGAATATACACCAACTCATTTCTCAGATCTGGTCAGAAGAGTATATGCTTGATGAATAGAATTTCACCATCGTTCACCTGATCCAAAAGAAAGAAGAGTTCCTCAACTGCGCCAACCATAGTGTTATAAGTCTCCTCAACATTGCGTACGAGATCTTATCTGCAATATTGTGTGAACTTCAAACCGTTTGTTTGAGACTCACTCAACAAAACCACACATCAAATAATTTAAAAGTACCAGACATAAAAAAAACCTTTTGTTTAAACATATACACACATTCAATCTCACTTTTTCTTATTGTTTACGTACATACTTACATAAATGCACACATTTTATTTTTTTGCTTAATTGTGTAATGGTAAAGGTGGTCTACGATATGGTGTAGTTAATATTTTTTTTTGTCTCTTCGAACCAACACACTCAATTGTGCAGGAAATCTGCATGAGTGGGCGAGAGTACGCATGCAGGTTCGACGAATCGATCTTACATGCACTCGTCCACTTGGATCGTAACTTTGACACGGGCAACATCGCATCTTGGACCACTATCAATAAGTATAATCCATAAAATTATTATTAAATATATTGTACATACTCCTTAACCCAAACGAATTTTTAATATCTCATATAACACCGTTCGTCAACTATCTAATTGACCCAATCAATGCGGTTATAGACCGGTAAGTCCAAAATCGACCAAATATTCATACTAAGACAGATCCTGGAAAAAAACACAAGAAGTCCAAATCGATATGCACCATCTATTTATCGATTTTCCATTGCTCGCTGCTCCGCAAAGATCGGAAACAATTTTTCGTAGACCTTTGATGTCAAAAGGATTTAGGTAAGCTGATGCGTTTTTTCAACATCATTCTTGAGAAAATTCTCGCAAGTCAACACCAGAGGTACAATTTTCCAAAAGTCTGGACAAATACTTACATATGCCGATGACAGAATGTCAAAATAGATAGCTCTAACTGTCAAATAGTGAGGGACTTTGTTTGCCTCGGCTCCGCTATTAAATTTGAAAATGACATCTCACCAGAAAACAAATAAAGAGTTTCTTTTACCAGACGCTGTTTCTACAGCCTACGAAGGCAAATAAGTAATAAAGCTCTGTGAAGAAATAGTAAGGAGAATCTTTATAAGACCCTCATCATCCCAGTCCTGCTTTATGGTGCAAAAGCATGGACATTGGCGAAGGTGGAAGGTATCCTGGACCGCCTCGAATGTAAAATTCTTTGAGTGAATTTTGGTCCGTTTGCGTTGAAGGGGTTTGGAGGAGGAGATATACTCGTAACGACGAGATGTACAGTCACATTGATCTGGTCAGAAAAGTGCACATTTGTCGCCTTAGATGACAAGAACATGTAGAGCGAATGAACATAAACGCTTCAGCCTGAAGAGTTTTCGATTCGAATCCGAAGAAACAACGCAGTAGATAAAGACATTGCATTAGGTGGCCTGGAGGAGTAAGTTGATCCCAAAGAACTTGGAGAAATGCCTATTGGTTGAGGTCCAGGTCCATGTCATTTAAGTTACTACGTAAATATATCGAACTTTTTTTCAAGATTAGCGAAAAGGACGTGTAGATCTTTCCCGGAACCGCTATGTTTTTCTATTGTTGTTAGCAACCTTTGAATTGCATCGTAAGTTAACCTGTCTCCCTCGAAGACCGCATTGACTCCAAAGCAGTTTGATTCTATTGCATTGACGATTGTCCACAGTACGATGTTATATTTTCAATTTATGCGACATAAGCTTAATTGATTGGTAATTGTTTCAATTTCTCAGGTCAATCAGTTAATTGAGTAAAACCGCATAGGAATTCTGGAAGAATTTTACCAATACTTCAGAATATGAAGATATTTATATTTGTACCGTCTGCCCGTCCATTTAACAGTTTCGCTGACTTCATCTTCAGCAAAATCTAATATTTTCGATAACAGAGAAAACGTTACTGTGCGGGAATTTCGCCCTTGCCCAATTATCAAGGCTGCCTGTCGAAATTGTTTAATAAAAACGAGGGTAGAGCAAATACTGTGCTTATTGTAAGCGTTTTTAGAAGTTTAGGCTGCTGAGGATTGCTATAATTTTGCCATTTACAAGCTGCCGGTCATAGGTCCTGTTGAGTAGCAGAATCACCGGTAGTCCATACCAGGTCTTTAAACATGGCACCGTGGGAGTCAGGACCCCCGAAATTTGGTGCGGGACTAACTTGTAGAACTAAACTCCCTAGTGGCAGCGTCACGGTGGCTGTGGTCTAAAATCTAAAACGGCAGAAGGGTCTTCCAGTTAGTTTCGACCCGATGTAGAGTTGCAATAAATACTGGGTGATGGGACCCTAAGAATAGCAAGAGGTTAATGGGTAAGCCTGGACTCATACCAAGAGTGGAGCTGTGCCCTTAAGACAGTTCCGGTTTGGTATTCATAATACATGCAAGCGATGGCAAGGCGTATCCTTGCTCCCATAAATGTAGGGGCATTCAGTGAAAATAATTCTTCCACAGACAAGAGTTTACTTTAAACATAAGAGACGTTCTGTGCAGGTATTTTTCATTAAGCAACGCGCTAATATACATTTTCTAACTACTGCAAATTTTGCCGTTTCGGTTAGTGAACATACTTGCTCGTGAGCAATGAATTTTGGCGATTGAATCTATGATATTTTTACTTTGTTGAGCCGCATTTTCAAAAATATTATTTCGTGTCCTTCTGCTTCAAAACCAGTTAATTGTTTATCGATTGCGAGGGCAAATGTGTTAAGTACTTCGCCCAAAATCATTTCGCAGTCTTTCATTCGGCACTTCGCGTTATTCCAGCATTATTTGGGTTTAGTGCCTACCGCTGCAGAGCCTTCAAATATAATTGGGTGCCCCTTTTGCTTTATAAACAACAAACGAATCTGACCTAACTTTATCTAAAAATTGATTGTGGTGAATAAAACCACCGTCATCACGAGTACTAGATTACAAACAAACATCTTTCATATATTCAACTTTTGATAATGATGGCAATGCCAAAGCCGGCCTTCTCTTTCACTGCTTTCAATCAAAAGCAAATGGCGAGTAAATGTCAATTTAAAGTATAATGATAAGAAGTCAAAAAATCTTTTTCGTAATAAAAATGACAATTTTCGGTGGAACGCACTAAAAAAAAACTCTAAAATTAAAAGATCGTTTCCACTAAACGGGGCGTAAACGCAAACACAAATCGTGATCGACCGCAATGCAAAACAATTGTCGCAATTTGATTTTCCCAAACCAAAATAAATCACATTGAAAATGGCTTCTAGCTGGCGCATAGGAAAAAGGAAGTTTCGTGCCAAAGGTAAACACACAAATTGCAAATGTGTTCCCCTACTTGGGAATGACCCACCACCATACAATATCATCGACGCAATAAATAATAATAATTTAGTTAAATTCTTTTAAATGGCAAAGTGCGTAGGATGATTGAAAAAGTGACGATGACACGGACGCGCAGGGTGTAAACATATTTTTTTTTTTTTTTTTTTTTGTGATTTTTCATTTCTTTTCGTGGTGTTTCCAATCTTTAAAATACAACCCGTGATTTGTATTAAATGATGTATTTATAGATTAATAGACGAAAATAGAAAATCATAGTTTCGTCGGAAAATAGCCACCGCTTCCGACCCCGCCGCCACCACCGCTTGGTGAAATCTGCGTAAATAGAGCAAGCGAGTGAGACAGTGCGGAGCGTTCGCTTACGTTTTTGGTAATTCATTTGGTCACACAAAAAAAAAGAGTAAAAAAAAAGATGATGGTACCCACCGTAAAGTTTTTTACTTGTTTAACTTGGATTTGTTTTTATTAGTTTTCGGAGAATTCATCAATTACAAAGTATTTAGTCATAGAGAGCTGTGAGTCATGTTGGGTTCCCTTTAAAATTTGAATTACCAAACAAGTAAAGGTGCAACATAAACGACTCAACCTAATCAAATTAGGACAATAACACATTTGTCGTAACGCTCGGATGGGATGTGATGACTCTTCTTAGAGTGAGTCGCCCCGCAGTTGAGGTGTAGGTATGCTCCGTAAATAGTGCTGCTTGTTGGAAGTGAAAATGAGGAACAGTATTTAGATTAGACGAGGTTTTCTATTCTGCATTTATCTTTGCTTTTCTTTTTTTTGTTTTGTTTGTATTGTGCTTGTAATTGTTTTACAACGCAATAGCTTGGGAAAAACAAAAATCGATCAAACAAAACAGGATAAATTGAAAACACTAACACGCGACTGTGCTAGGTCTATGGTAAAAGTTGTGGTTGGCACTTTCATTCAATTCAGTTGCAGTGGCATTTGCCTTGTTTACAGAGAAATGTGCCAAAGAGTCGAGCACCTCTATTTGAATGAATCAATTGTTTGAGAAAAGAAGGCATCGTTTCGATAGCACGTCAGCCCGCCTGCCATTTTCTTAGATGATGCACTCTATTCTGTCCAGGTCATAACAGGAAAATAAATTTAAATAAATTTTTGATCTGAAAATTGGATTTATTTGAACGATAATTCCTCACCATTTAATATTTAAACATGATTTCAAGCATATGAGTACTGCAACTGGCAATTACAAAGGGCATCATGTTTCTCGGTCCAATCGAACTTCTAGGGCCGTATATCTGCAATAACTTGCCGTACATTGTCTTCTAAAATTGTTGATTTATCCACGTAAACCAGCAATTTCACATATGTACAGTTGCGAATAAAATGGTAGTTCAGAACAAAGTTAAAGAAACAATCCTTGACATTAAGAAAAAATGTGTTGAGAATATTTATTAAAAATGGTATGCTTTGTGCGAGTGCGAGTTTTGTAGTCCCAAAATACTTTTTGTGGCGAACATGAAAATAGTAGTGCTTGATACAACCTTAGATTGTTTTACAAATCTTCAAATAAATAATGATTATACTCGTATGTTCCTTCTTAAAATGTAATGGTGTTACATACGTAATACTTTGATTCATTACCCAAATTTTGAATGACCGTTTACATAGCCACGGCATAGAGACCACTAATCGCTGATCTGATATAGCGATGCAAACACTTTGAACCACTTGTCAAACTTGGGTGCTATTGGATGGTTTCTCGTCATAAACGGCCCTCTACATCTATCCATAAATTGTCAATAGGATTCAGGTCAAGATATTGAACTGGCCAGTCTATTACCTGTATCGCATTGACACGAATTCTTTTGCCTTCTTACTTGTATGTTTTGTGTCGTTACCTTGATGAGAAACCCATTAAGAGCGGCACTCCTACAAGGCCAAACCGACAGTAAAATTGTAAAAAGTTCAAACAAGCCAGTAATGACTGCAACGTCTTTCTTAAGCGTTTAAAATTTAAATACGACCAAATAATGAGGCAAAAAATACTACATTGTCCCAAAGCTAGTGCAAATTGTTCGTGTTTTGTAAAATAAATATCTAAAATTCTGTCTCATCTTCAATCCCAACGCTCATTTATAATGACATTCTAGCATTCTAGCAGCCCTTCTTTAAAATCTTCTCCCATCTACAGACCCATTGCACTTACGTCCCTTCGTTATGGAAACGCTGATAAACCGTCAGCTCATAAAATATCTTGAAACACGAAAACATCTCAATGGCCGGTAGTACCTTTTTCGTAGCAACAGTTCCGCTGGTGATTTGATTTGATCGTTGAAAAATGAAAGCAAAGCGTACATCAATCTGGCGAAAGTTGCAATTGATATTTCTAATGCATTTGACTGACTCCAGACGCTTTTGGCGAAAATGCGTGCATTTGGGATCGAATCTTTTCTTCAATGGGATAGAAATTACCTTTCGGAACGCACAATTCAAGTTCTCTTGGATGGTTTCAAGTCTGATATTCATGAAATAAATGCTGGTGTGTCACAGGGCTCCGATCTGTCTCCGACGCTCTTTTTAATCTTCATAAATACTCTCTTGTCTGCTAGTTCTAATTCAATATATTTCTTTACTGGTGACAGTACTCTCTGCTTTTCATATTCGTTCCCGAACTAACATCACTGCTCTTAGGCTATAGAACGAAAACGCCAGAGTATGTTAAGCTCATTTAATTCTGATTTTAACAGCTAATCACTACGCAAATGATTAAACTTATCTCTAGCATGTTATCTGACAAATTTGCACATGGGATTGCTTATTAACAGTTAGCATTTGGTGATAGTACGAAGTGAAGTGAAGTAGTTCACAGTGAAGTAATGTTCACAGCTGTACCTCTACAGAAAATAATGGAGCGGAGTTAGATAGCAAATTCTTGGTGGCCAATTTACAGTTGCCAATCTTGAAATAATTTTCTCACAAAATTTTGATTTCAATAAATCGATGGGAGTCGTCGCATTATGGTACGTAGCTTCATTCTATTTGCATCACATATTGACCACATTAACGTGGAAACTAATATTCATTCCGTATCGGTCACAATGGACTGTAACCCGATTTCATTTCTAATTTTTAAGGAAATAAAGCTCGATGATGCCACTAGCGTACAAAGCCCACCATCCGGTATATTATTGTGGATAAAATGGCCTCGTTGTAGAACACAATTTTGCCATAAAATTCCGGATAATCTTGCAACTGATTTTGAGTCCATTCAGCGAAAATCCGAAATGCCATGATCCAACGGCCTTAATTCATTCACCATTTGAATCTGGTTAGATCCAAGATCACTCCGCAAAATGTTTCAGGTTGTGGAAGAAGAAGCCCAAGCTTGTGTGCAAACCTGGGAACTGACAAATTCGGTTCTTTATTAACGTCGCCCACAATTCGGAGGATATTTTCATCGGAGCGCACTTGTCTTACTTTATTGTTTGCCTATTGTCATGTAGCGCAATCTATCAGCAAAACCATGTACAGCCGTCCTTATGGGCGATTATTCGAACCATAAAATTGGCGAGGTGCTTGATAAATTTGCGTACCTGAACCATGATTTCGTAAACATTACTCCACTCTTGTCCATGAAGAACTGCTACTGAAAAAAACAACATTCACACTCTAAAACTAGTTTGACATCCTTTATATGTATCTCCTCCTATAAAGCCCGTCAATTCAATGAATCTTCCATTTCAAACGGCCAGAATATCTTTATCCGACTTCGCTAATGATTATGCTTTTTTGACATAGAGTTATACTGGAATGGTAGAGTCTTATATAGATTCTCCAAAACGCTACTTGACTTGACCTTATTCCGAGGTAGACAAAATCCCTTAAAGTCTTAGCAGTCTATTATGACATTCTGTCCCAATCGTTGATGTTGTTCCTTACATTGGTTTTGCTCTGGTTCACGAGTTTAGCAGGGATGCCAAAATTAGACATTGCCATATGCAACTTTTAGATTTTGATTAAAAACGGTCCGTATGGTCCAATCACATAGTTGACAAATTATTTCAGGCGGTTACACAATAGGGCAGGCAAGATATCGTACGCGATGTAAAGGAGACTGATGCTGGCGTTTTTTGTTCTTTTTTTGTAAATGAGACAAGCGATATTAATGCTTTATTGCCCAGTCCGAAAGCCTTGTTATGCTTGTACAGATATAGCTATCTTTACTTCATTTTGGTCAGGTGAACGGAAATCTTGATTTTCATTGCACAAATTGAATGGTTCGTCCTGCCTAACAGCGAAATTTGGATTGTATTACTAAATTTCCTTAATCGTTTCTCCAGGTTTCTGTTCGGGTCTTGTTAGTTTGACATGTTCTTTTTGCTTTTTGGTAAAACTTCCGACCGTAGTTCCTGGAGTCGCTTCTCTTGATTTTCTCGATCGCTCGCTTTACATTTCTTAAGCAAGTTGATTTGTTCCATTTTCCAGCACTTTATGCAGGTTGGAATTACGATTACGGATCCTAAGTCATTGTGTTCAATTTTAGCGATTTAACTCATACTTAGGGCATTTCTGTTGGGTTTAGTCGAGGCGCTTGTAAAAACATTCTTTAGTAGCATCGCCTATTTTTGAGTTGGGCCGTGATATGCGTGCGACCGCCCATCTATCATTTTGTTTATTTATAAATATTTGAGCTCGATGGCTTGCAATTGATCATGAGTACGTATAGGTTGTTATTCTCTGGTGCTTTTTGCCTGTAAGACTAAAGTACTTACATTCGAGATTCCACGCCTCAAATATCAACCATTCGAAATTTTTATGAATTTTATTCTCCTTTGGGTTCCCAGTTATAACATTGTAACATAGAAAGAAATGACAAGGTCGACAACCTTACCAGACGAGATGCCACTTCCTCTTTTATATGGAGCTGTTCCTCAACCAATGGTGAGTTCTGTCTCGCCTGAGTTAATATGTGTAGTTTACAAAGGCCACTACGATGGGGTAAAGGAAACAGCTTGAAGCCTTACGCTTCCAACTTTAATCCATGTTTTAGGCAGTCTGCAGTAGTTACATGATCAGGCAAACATAGCTGAGATTCCATTTTTAGTGTGTGCTTTCATCCGAACATACACATAGCACAGATGAGTTGGCTATTACCATTCCCAAGTTGTTTTAATTTGCAATGGAAGACTAATTGTTCAAATACCCCAACAGTCATACTCATAATACTTGAAAACTCTGTAAATAAGGACTGATGTCTTCTCCTCCATGTCCATTTTAAGAATTTCCACACTTAAGCTGTGTTTGGTGTAGCCGATAAAATGCATTACGAACAAATTGCGGACTATACTCGTATCAAACTATAGGCAGAACCAGCAACTCTGCGTATATTAACACCTACCCGAGGTACTCGTATTATCGATTTTCTTATAAGATTACAGATATTGTACGACAGTGCTTCTTCTTGCTTATATTCGATACATGTAACGAATAATTCGGAGATATTGAACAGTTCCAATTTGGAATTTCGAGTGTGTAGTGAGACATTTGTTGTTTCCTAAACTATTCGACGAGTTGAAGAGTCTGTTTATACGAGTAGCTCTTAGGGTATCCATGTGTTTGCCAGCAGTACCTACTGTAATGTTATCTGCTTTCCATTTGGGAAATCTAAGTAGTTGAATATGAATATCACGTTCCATTGAACAGGAGACATAACACTAACCTGCGCTGTGCACCGAGCTGACGTTTCTCCTAGCTGGGTAACCTCATAGCTTTATGCTGATAATTCTTGTTATGAGAAATTGATTTACCAATACGTTTAGAGAGGCTTCCACTTTTGGATTTGACAGTGCTCGCTCTTATTAGCTCTGCTTTAATATTGTTTGAGGCAGTATACTTAATATCCAGGGTAGTTTCTACTGATTTGCTCTTATAACTTTCATATGCGCGTCAAGCCTCGACAGCAATATAGGATGATTTTAGCCATGGTATGTCCATGTCGAGGGTTTCGGCAGGAAAGATATCATATGCTCTCGGGGAAGCTGCTTTTAGTGCTTTTAGATAGTTAGGAGTAATAAGGTTAGACATGAGGTCTTTACGAAATCTTGAGGTTTTGCAGGACTCTTATATTATTCAAAATTAGCCTCCAAAATTTGAATTATGAACTTTCAGTCAGTGGCTTCCCTGGTAGCTTTAATATAGGTATGAGAAGTCGGGTTCTGTAGGAGATCTCTCAAAGGTATTCCTAAATTTATCCTAGTTTCTAAAGATGATCTGAATAGGAGGATGATCATTTAGACTAATGTGAACCTACCTATGATCAGAGAAAGAGTTGTCCACCACCACTTTCTGGTGTTTTACAGTACGAGTATATCCTTTTTTTTTTAAGAACTTAACATTCAAGTGAGAGTGAATACACTTATAATGCCACAGCATGTGTTAAGTTTTTTGGAAAATGGGATAAAGAGAGAAAGAAAGATGTTTGGGATCAGTGGTTATTTCACTCCATGGGTGGCATCCAACATTTAATGGGGCGACTAAATTCTTAGTGGAAGTGGGCTTGTTGTTAATTTCTAATCAACTACTCATCTTACTTGATTTTCGTTAACTGAAAAAATGAATGCCTTTCGGGACAGGTTGGGACTCGAACACCGATTTGGAAGCCAACCCACTATCACTTGAGCCACGACCACGGCCACCCACTGAGTTTGTGGGAGATAAGAATAATGTCAATGGCGTCTTGTACTTTTTCAGTAACAAAGGTGGGTTAGTTCTACTGATAATACAATCATAAAGTAGCTTACCGCTGTTATTGATATCCATGCTTCCATTGATAGTCAGCTCCTTGTTGAAGCTGTTCTCTAGATGGGTTCTCTATCCGAATTCTATTGTTGAGATTATGTGTTCCTTATTGAAATTTGAAAGACAGAAGAAGCTAAGATAGCTCATCTCATGAAGATTGTGCTGTGATTTTTGATTTTGAGTCGATGAATCTTATCATCTACTATCCACGGTTTCTGGATGAGAGCGATATTTTGATTAAGAGAGGCGCATCAGTAGGCAAGCAGTAGCAGTTTTAAGAGTGATGGAGATCTATCTTGATTATTCGCAGAATTATTGCTGCAATTATGAGACTTTTCCTCTATCAATGTGAGGTTGACAATTGACATCCTCCCTGGTTTGCCTTTAAAAGGTTGTTTCTAAGAAGGGGCTGCCAAAGTGTCAGTCAGAGGAGTCCGAGATTGGCGACAGACTCTTTCTTCTTTTTATTTGATTGCTGAACCTAGCGAGACTAATCTCCGAACTTGAATTTCCTGGCCATACAGTTTCAACATATGGTAGTTTACCTCGTGTTTCGACATCGCAGTCCAATCAAAGATGGTTAATATCAATGATTCATCTCTTTAATTCCTGAATTGTAGCAACATTCATTTTATATCGCGTTTTATATGCAGATTCTTGCTATTTGAAACAGATATTCATATAGCAACAAACATTCACGAGCTCGGTCGGATTAGTGATTAGTATGATGTAATCTTACCTTGCGGTTATTCCTCATGGTTATGTATATATTTGCTAAGTGGGAATAACGCAACTCATTTCTAACTTTTAGTGTCGACGGAACCAGAAGATTATTTTCGATTGGATCCACTTAAAACACCATCTGAAAATGCATTTGAAATTTTCGAGTTGCTATGTAACAAGGAAACAAGGGATACAAAGCGTTTGTTTCTTCTCAACGGTTTCGCTACTCTCTTTCAGGAGAACAAAACATCGCATTTGGGTTTTACCACAGAAGAATTTTTATACTGGTAAGAAATTATTGTTTATTAAACGTTGTACAATTTATTCTAATGAAAATTGAATTGTTTAGCTTAAGTGTCTCACTAATTCACTCATTTACACAAGTGAGAGCAGCTGGACTGCGCGCAATCCGATATGTATTATTAACGCCAAAGGACATTCAAATATTTAATTCGCTGCAGCTACCATTTTTAGTTTGCCGGAGTATTGATGTACTTTTGAAGAACGACGATGAAAGAGTTCAGGCTCTAAAACTAGTAATAGATTAATAAAAACGTGATGAACAACTCATTCTTTTAAATAATTTTTATTCAATTATAGGTTCGAAAAATTCTCGCAGTTTCCCCAGAGGATGTTAGCCCAGTACTTGTGCGCTGCTTGGTGTCCCTGGCAAATAGTGGGATGGAAGATGGTGATAATATGTTGCGGGCATGTCTCGCAACTCTTTGTGAATTTGGTGTTTTAAATCCAACATTGATGATAATTTGTGGAGGTGTTGGTGCAATTACAAGAAACGTTTTAGAATGTCATAATCCGCGAATAGCCGAAAGCTTGTGTGGTGTTTTATTGCATTTGTTGGAATGGCCGTATACTCGAAATATCTCCGGTATACGTTTGGATTGTTTAGCTGCCCCATATTGCGATTTTACCTATCGCTTGGGTATAATGGATAAAAATAAGTAAGTTCAGTATCTTGATTAACTTCTGCATATGAAAACCATTATTTTGTACTTTTTCTTCGTAGAGATGCTCGTGAATTAAGATATACAAGCAGTCGGCTAGCACTGCTTTCAGTGCTTCGAAGTTGGCCTGGAACAATTGAATTTTGTAATCCGAGCAAACCGTCGGGTCTCAAGGCAATAGTAGACGTTTTGTACTTGAATCAGTTGGAAGTTAGAGTAAGTAATTGTGAGCTTCTAATTTAGAGTTTTTATTTTTTAAAACAGTCACAAAATGCTATGAGGTTTTGGGGTGGCTTACCCACTCTAATGTGTGTGAAATCGTCATCGCAATTTTATTGGTAGTTAAAGACGGAGTCTAAATATTTAAATTTTCCGCACTTTGACACGATGACTCTTACATAACTACTATAATTAGCGCGAGTACAAGGGGTTATTATATCCTTAAAATATTTACAAACAGTGCGGGCGAATTTTTAGGGCGGATGAAAAGGGAGTTACCGATGTACATTGGTCTAAAATGTTTGCAAGTTATAACAACTAGGAAATAGCTGTCACGCTGTTGCTTTTAATAGCGCTATGATCGACAAACAGAAGGGAAATCGTTCCGGAATCGTTAATATGCAGAAAATCTTTCACGACATTCAAAAGCAATTCCCATTTTAACTTCGATTACATTACCGTTGTTAATTTCCACTTCGTTTTCCCGTCAGTGCTTTATGCATTGAGGCCAGATCAGATGGGATAAAGTATTTCTTACATCGCTTGAGGAAACGAAGACATTGCGCATCATTGTTGGCGACATTTAATATTTGATCATTCAAACGTGGGTTGTCATTGACTTATATACAATACAAGTGTTATTTATGGATAGTGGCTGGATGTTTAAAAGTGAACAACAGTTTTATATTTTTTTTAATAATATCCTCATTGGCTTTCTTTAAACTATTGTATATAAATGATATCCAAGGCACTCAGGTCAGCGGCAAGGACAACCAGCGTTTTGGAATTATTCCTATTAGGTCCTAGTAAATATTTAGCCTTTTCACTTTTGTCTCGTATATAATTCTCTTTTTTATGTCGGGCATTCTAATTTGCTACATTAATATTCCTGGCAACCGCAATTGCTTGTTCCTTGAACTAAAGGTTTAATATTCCTCACCGGATCGTTGTCAACGCATATCTTATGCTGATAGCAACGCCACGACCAATGCGTGAAGTAAAAAATGATATGGCGGAGATAAATGGTTGGTTCTTTTTCTTTGGACTTGTGTGACCTTTTAGCTGCCCAAGCAACCTAAGATACTTTTAATTCTCAATTAATTATCACTGTAGTTAAAAATAAAATTATTTGTTCCTTAAAAGATTATTTACACAGTCAATTTCAATTATTATAAAGTTATGGGACACAACACCAATGATTCTTCGTATCAATGTATTCTAGGCGTGCTGAGCCATCCAACATTGAGCTTTTTATTTTCCGCATCTACAATACATTGCCGGGGGATTTGGTCCGAACCAATAAATTATTAGAGTCGACATTTGCCACTGAAAGTGGGTACGTCCATTATGTCTTACACCGACTGTATTTGATTGTCCGCTTTCCAGATTGCTAAGTGAGTTTTTTGTGGGAGATCACCATCTTACTTATCAGCGTGTTTCGTACAGCTGCCAACTATAAGCTTTAATCTGTGGTCGTTTTATTGAGGCTGGCCTCGTATGAGCTTCTTTAGCTCCGCTCAAGTGATAGCAAAAGGCCTTCTTGATAAACATTTCAGCTTCGTCGGTCTGAAAGTTTGCAGTGATCGTGTATTTATTACATATCCATGAGGACCTTTAATCTGGGCTGGTTTTATACGACGATAAAAATGTGGAGTTGTTTTTTATGGCGATTTGTAAATGTTTCATATTTTTTCTGTTTCTTTCCAGTTTCGAATAGCTTCTGAAGTAGTATAGAGTATAATAACATTCAGAAATCACACTGCCAAACCGTTGTTCATTTTTGTGACGGATCGTGATTCTGATTCAGACCTGTAGTAGCGTCTCCGTAGTAGCCGTTGTAGACGACCCAGAGAAATGGCATAAGTGTTATAAGTGCCTAAACTGCATTCCTGGTTTAAAATTAAAGGCCGGATAAGTTCTTAAAAATAGAGAAAAATGTGACAAAGCTTTAACAATAGGTATTAGCCTTCATCCCAGCCTTGTGTAGAAAACTACCCAAAATGAAATTTTTTTTCTAATTTTTTTTAAAAACCCTTATTGCCAACGAAATTTCCTGATTTTATTACTTGCGTTATTCTGGGTCAAAAAAAAAAATAAGGATTTTGCGATGAAAAAAAAGTTGATGACAAGTGTTTATCAAAAAAAGTCAAGTTCTCTACTCTCCTTTATACACATATGTATGGGTTTTTAGTGTATTTCACAGTTTTGTTTGAGAAAATGTCATTTGTATTGCGTCTTTTCGCAAGTGAACATAATATGAATATAAAAAACTATGTCTACAGTAAGATATATTACAGTTGAAGAAATGGGAGTTGAATGAAAGTGACGGTATGATTGCGGTTTTTTTTTGGGAACAGTGACGAGTTAGTTGGTGATGACGAGGAATTATGTTCTAATCTTGAAGGAGAAACAAATGAATCTGTTGTTGATTAAGAAAATGCCAATCCATTGTTTATTTCAATATACACTATTGTGTTGCAATCATAAGCACTTGAAAATTTGATTTCTCTTCGTCCTGGCACAACGAAATATGAAAAAGTTTGTTTTTGTGATATCAAAGATGTTTTTCTTATTTGTTTTCGCTCACATATTGAAAATATTATTTTGAAACATTTGAAACACAAGGTTACCGTTCTGATTAAGAAATGAAACAACGATCGATTTATTTGATAATATACGAGTAAGTGCCAAAAAAAAACTTTCAATCACGAACCAAGTTATTCGTTTTGATCACATTATAGTTAGAATACAATAAAGATCTTCAGATAAATTTGTACCAATTTAGAAATTCCTAGAGAAATGGTCTCATTTATTGGCGGACTATTATAATTCACATGAATGTGTTACAGTTGACGAGCAATTACTTGATTTTCGTGGACGACGTAAATTTGTTCAATAATACATATGTACATGCCGTCGAAACCAATAAAATATGGATTAACATTTTGGTTATTTGCATTTTCTTATATATGTATACATGTTATTTATTTGTATTTGGGAAAAGGTTTTGGTGCCGTTTTATGAGAATAGCACAAGTTGAACGTGTTGGTCAAAAGACATTACAATATTTACCACTATTGGAAAAAATAAAATAAAAGCATTCCTACTGAAATACAGCACTTGTGTCAAGCATTGGGAGAGAAAACAAATGCCCTATATAAGTAAAGTATTGGATTTTCACTCGCAAAACCATACATGGCAGCCAAAAGTGGTAAACCACAATCAACATCATCACCATCTTTGCTTGCAACGCTATCACGAGAAAGTTCACCAACTTGTACAACATATTTCTGTTCTGTCTTCACCAATTCCACCAAAACGATTAAGAAGCGTTCCACTTAAATCAGAAGGCAGAGCAAAATGTCATGTTTGCTGTGAAGAAAAAATTCCAAATAAAAACAATGTATTTGAAACAGTTTGTTGCTTTTGCATAAAAGCTTGTGAAAGCCAATTCAACATTTTTGCGTTTTGATTGAATAAAATTATAAGATCAATAATTTTAGTATTATCCTTGAAAACAAAAAAAAAATCATAGAAAATTTTACTGCACTTTCCTATACATGTGTAGAAATCTACACACGACGGTACACATCACAACGTACGTTTTTTTGGGTAGTAGTTGAATCTCTGTATCAAGCTTTTCGTTACTGAAGCTTGTCCCGTTTCGTAAATATGAGGTGAAGTCAATCGAGCACTTTTATTGTCATGCAAATATTACAAATAGGTTTATAGACCAATGATCGTAATAGAGCCAACATGACTTATCTTCCTCTGTGGAGTTGTTTGAAAAGTGAACCATCACGATCAGCTTATAATTTTAAATTATATCATATGTTTGAGATTTAGATAAAATTTATCATTGCCTCTATCAGGACAACAAAGGGAGGATGTTCTTACATTAAATAAGATATGAGATAACCTATCACCTTATTTTCATTCTAATTTGCAGCAAAGATCTTTTTTGGTGTTTCCTTCTTTTTAGTTGGTTATACGATTGCCCATGACTCAAGCAAAATATCAATTGTATTTTTGACCTCGAATTCGGCTTACACCTTAAACAATCTGAAAACTCAGATTATTCTGCTAAGAGTATCAAACAAAAGTAAGCGCTTCGTTGTAAGTATGCTGCCTGAATAAATTTAAGGACCAACATCAGCTTCCTTGAAAGAAATTAATGTAACAAAATAATGTAACAATATCATGCCGAATAGCGAGGTAGGGATAAAAATGTAGTGGCATGGACACATCCGGTGCGTAAAATCTGAAAAGATTTCTTCAGTAGACTAGTTAGCGGGAGTAATATTGATGTACATTACACTGCCACATAGAATGAGTCATTTATTATGGAAGACCATGGACGTCAATTGAGAACCAGGGCAGTTCACTGTCGAGCTTTTTAAACAGCAGAGAGAAGTGGTGGTCAAGAATATTTGCATTGCCGTTTTTTCGATCTAGTAAACCCAACAAAAATTAAATGTAAGCGATCAGAGAAACTCACTTTTCGTGATGTTTAACGAAAGCTAGTCACTGATCCTTAGTGGCAATTGACCAATCGTCCCACATATGTCAAAATTTAAGTAGATTTACCAATTACAATCTGAATTTAATATCTTTTGGTCGACCTCACTTTGAAAGTGAATAAGGACAAAGACGAAATAATGATGTCGGCAAACAAAGGTATACTTGCTCATCGTTTGAGGCAAAATATCTGTCGACAGGTATAATTTCGAAGTAGTCCAGGAGTTCTGCTACCCACATGAATATTAAATTTCTCTTATTGTAGCCTGGTGTTCTGCTAGAGAAAAGCCCGTATCGGCAATTCGACAATCTGCTGGTGACGATCTCCGGATAGACGCATTCATGACATTGCTGTTATCTTCCAACGAATAGTACTGCACCAGAATTCCTAGTTGGTTTTGATTTCCACAACAGTATTATATACAGCCGGTAAAAGTGAGCGAGACACCACTTTTATCGCCAAGGTACTGGAACACCCGTGTCGAATGCTGCATGTTCAGATAGTAATTAAAGACTACTTATTGTAAACGATTCCCAATGCTGGGCTCTCCTTTCCCGTTATACCAGGATGAAAATGACTACAAAAAAAAAGAAAATTAAATAAGAGGATTTGTCGGATATCGGTACATCTTCAGACAGCGACTTTTTGGCTTTCAGCCAGTAGACAATCTTCTAGCCTGAACCATCCATAATTAGTTTACCTTAGCGGGCGAGGTCACCGGCCATAGTTAAGTCAATAATTAGCGTCAAACTCACAGCAACAAGCCTTAAAACAAAAAAATTCTCCGGCTCTCGGATTGACAAAATTGCTTAAAGTCCAATTGTCATGCATGCGAGAGATCAGGAGGATAAAATTAAATAATAGGCTGTGGTAGACAAGTAACCTTGACACCAAGAAAAATCACAGCAAAACCTACAAAAATAATACTCCAATGATTTCTTCTGTCGTGGATCGGTAAAATGGGAAAGCCTGAGAAGGCTTAAAGCTGAATCTTATTCCGGGCAAGAACAGCCGTACGAGAGCTAGAGCTAGAGCCTATTATGAAAATCGGCAATCCTAGTGATTGAATTCTGACAATCGAGATGAGATTCTTTTCGGCCAACAGCCGGAAGAGCCGCAAAAAAATTAGAAATGCTTGTAATTAATTAGAAATGCAATCGGGGAAGCCGATTACAAATTTTTGCTTGGAATGAGGCAAGTCCAAATTTAAAAAAAAATATTCCGAACAACGGACCATGAACACAATGACAACCAATGTGACTCAAATGAGCACCAAGCTAGTCCTTTATTTTTTGTTAGGTATTTAGAAAATTGACTCATTCTTTTACAACATTTGAAAATGAGATATTGTTGTGGATTTTAACTATATGAACGATTTAACTATTGTATATAAACGATGACTATTTGAACGTTATTTGTGACAGTCTAGGCGTATGCCTAAATAAAGGTTATAGGCTTGTAGCACAAGGGTCTTGAAATCTATCAAAATTATACTAATTAAACTTCTATTTTATTTACAGAAAGCAATATTGGATTTATTATACGAACTGCTAGGTCTTCCCCAGCCTATATGGACAGACGAATATTCTGTTGCTCTGTCCGCCGTTGATCCTTCTGATTTTCAGGTAAGACTTTGTAGATTTTTTATTTACACAAAAAATATACTTAATCATTATATGTATCTTTAACCTAGGATGCGTGGTTGTTAAGCAACGGATTCGTTGCAATGGAAGGCCGTTGTATTTTACCTAGTCTTGCTAACCGTGCAGCTAATGTGTGTGAACAGCATTTAGCTTTACTACTTTATTGCTTCCTAGAGACAGGCCTACTAAATGCTCTCGTCGAAGTCATAGTGTCAAGTGATACTTTCATTTCGGTTCGTGCCACTGTTTTGATTGGTTAGTTAGTAGAATTTGACTTGTCTTTTTAATTTTACACAATAACACTGTTTGAACTTTTTGGAATTTGTTTGCAGGAAAAATTTTACATCTTATGCATACTCATTTACCTGCTGACATATGTAGTACATATCCAGCCCTACCTACATTAGTTTCACATGCAACACAGGGAAATCATCAAGCAACTGCCTCAATATCAGCTCTTCAAAACTATCACCAGATGCTACGAAATCGACCGGTGTCTTGTAGTTTGTTTTTGGATAATATTATTCAGGGAGGAGGTAAAATTTACTAGACCAAATTACATACTAGCAAATAATTAATACTTTGCTATATGAATAAAATTTGTAGCCCTAATCAATACGAGACTCTTTAAAAGAGATATCAATAATTATGAGGTAAAAAGTTCGGAAAGTTCTGCTGCAGCTCATGAGAGCGCAGAAAGGCGTCGATTAGATTCCGTATCGTCTAGTATTAGTGGTGGAGGAGCTGATGAATCTCATTCACTTCCGTCAACTTCCATGAGAAGATCCAGTTTTCGTTTGAAAAAGAAGAAATTTACACAATTTTTCGAAAATTTGCGAGAATTCAATCGTCTGGTCAAGGATTCCAATGTACTTTTATTGGCCGATGGCAATTCTTGGGATTGGGAAATAGTAACAACCATTTTAAGAGTATGTTTTTATTAAGGTATCTTCAATTGATAGAAATCGCTATGATTGATTTGTTATTTTAGACGGATACTATTGGAAAGTTAGACGACACAAAAGTTAGGTTCCTAAAGAGAATCGTTCATTATTTTAAACCAAGTAGTAATCGATTTTCTCATCAAGACCTTGCACACGGTAGAACAGTTCCAGCATTTGTTACAGCAGGGCTCGACTTGATTGATTGGCTGCTAGCCAGTAACGAAGTACAATAATACATAATATTAAATTGTCACTAATTGATAGAATTTTAAACGTTTCAATTGTAGTTAGAGAGCATGCGCATGCTTACGGATTTATTTTCTGATATAAGTCAACATTTACTAGCCATCACAACATCCAATAGAGCGCATGATTGTCTCTTTAGTCCTCAACATATGAACAACACAATGTGCCAACAGTATTTCTTGTTTATCGGGCGAATGTGCCGCCAAGAAAAGGGAATCCAAATTCTAACTAACACGGCAGTTTTTGAGCAGTAAGTTTGCCATGCAACATGTCTATTTAAAACAAATTTTTAAGAGAATTTTCGGTATTTTGCTAGATTGACGACCCTGGTTTCGAGTACGGATCATGTGTGCTATGTTAAATTGATTGTATCGGGCTTGGACTATGGTCTCGATTCGTATACTAGAAAAATTCTTGAGAAAGCACTGACATCGGCAAGAACGAGAAGTGGCCGTCTGTACTCAACACAATTTTTACTAGTTTTGTTAAGAGCTAGGATTCCAAATTTCGAAGTGTGGGGCATTCCACTCTTGATAAGTCAAACTAAAGACTCAGAACGAAGTATTGTATTAGCTGCTATCGACGTTTTAGACGAAGCTTGCTATGACAAGGTTGGTATTAAACTACATTTGGAATGTTTTACATTGGAAAATAAATTAATTTTCATTTCTTTTTGTATTTGAAGAATTACTTAGAGGAGCTTGTAAGCATTTGGCCGAATTTTAAGCCTCTGGGTGATGTGGGCCGTTTACTAATGTCACGTTACTATTCGATATATCGTGGTCTCAATCATCGAAAGGCGAAAATCAAGGAAGAGGTTGAATTTTGGAAAAACGGCTACAACAAAAGGTACAATCAGAATTATTAACACAAAATATAATGGTGTTTTTCATTCCAACACTTTAACAATAGATACGTACTTCTGGTTGAAGCTGATACGCATTCCAGTTTGACGTTGCACATTAAAAACGAGGATGGCTTCTATAGCCGACGAAATTGTTCGACGAGACCCATTGTGATTCCACCGTATATTCAACCGCATTTATATGGCCAGCTGGTGCAAACTAGTCAGGGAGTAGGCGCTTTGCAAAGCTATGCTGATTTGCCAACTTTAATAGACTGTGTAAATAAAGGAAGAGTTAACGATGAGAACGACTGTGTTGAACTGAAAGCTGCACTATGGGCCCTGGGTCATGCATCTACGCATTCAAATGGCATAGACATGTTTTTAGAGTCTTTTCCTAGGTACTTACAAGTTATTTAGTCGTTCACGTCGTTAAGAAAGTTAAATTTATATTTCTTTTTCTCTGTAGAATTTATGAAAAAATAATATTCTTAGCAACGAGAGCAGAAGTTTATTCCGTGCGTGCAACGGCATTTAATGTACTTGGTTTGATTGGAAGTACAACTGCTGGAGCAAACTGTTTGTTTAAACTGAGTAAGTACGACCGTTGCAAAAGTAACTGCGTCCGTTAGTCAAATTTTTGTTTTGTTTTTCACTTTGATATTGCGAGTATTTAAATATCTTTTTGTAAGGGGATTGGTATCATACAAAATCTTCGAGTTTTAAATAAATTTTTATGATCCTGCATGCCTCAATGATTGTGTCAAGATTTCGGCTTAGATAATATGAATGGAAACCATTCGGATAGAAAGCTGCAGAGATTTTGTAGTACGAGTATATTGTTTCATGATGAAATAATTTATTATCTTCAACATCTTAAGAGGAAGGCAAAGGGAATCCACCCCACATCATCGTATTAGATTTAATCATATTCAAATGGCTTTAATCATATTGTACCTCTTGAATTGTCAGAGGGTGAAAAGAATCACTCCACTAGTGACCCCTTTAGAATGGCTACGTGGGGTGTTAGAAGTTTACTTTAATGGAGGGGAAACGCCACAATACCAAAATACGGATTCACATCCTTCACGTCTGAAAATATAAGAGACTCGGCTGTAGGAGTGACGTGTCTATCGGAGAGAATAGTATTTATGGCGTTAATGACAATATCGAAAATATTGTAGGCGGATATGGTTTGGAATTATAAAATCAAAGAGATCAACGACTTGTGGTGTTCTGTCGACTAAACGAACTAATGAATACATGGTTCAAACTCTCAGCAAGAGGGAACCAAATCCGACTTTATGGTAAAGCGGGTGGGGAAAATCTGTCCAGGAGCTAATGTAGAATTAGACCTTAACCGCGCACCTGCAATAGTTAAAATTAAGTCAAAGAGGGAAGAGAAAAACTGCCTTAAAGAATATTGCCCCAATCTGTTCCCCTTGTTATCGTAATAGCGACCAAATGGGAAAAAATCATCATCAACACCTAAGATGAGCCTGAGGCGCATTAATATCTAATAAAACTACCCGATATCCCTATGCGTGATCCCACGTCTGAAGACTACCGGTAGAGCAAAAAAAAAACGGATGTGCATTCATTCATACACGCATACCAGGAGTATCCTGGAGCGAATAGAAATATTTGTTTAGATCACGAAGGTTTCCGGGGGCGAGTAATATGAATATCGTTTCTAACTAGAAATTGAATGTTGAAATAGCTGAAACAGGACCTGCCACTTGAACTTGAAAAGTGAGCGAATCACTAGAAAATCATTACCGACTTCTCCTGACAGAATTTTCCAACTCTACTGTTGAGATTCAAGACGATTAAGCTAAGGACCGAGTCATTTTTGTCCAATTCTTAAAGAGAGTTGATGATCGAGGACGTTTTAGTGTTGTTGAAAGCTCCCACGATATTAAGGAACGCTAATATTGAATATTCAGTGAGAGAGATTCATTTTCCATTAGGTAATAAGAGGGATTGTAGTGCTATCTCAAACGATTTCGCTTATGTTAATTTGGCAGCTTGCCGTGATTATGATTCCACTTTATGTGGAAAACATTCTTTAATTGTCTTTGACAGGAAGGAGATATACTGTAGTCTCCGCTTTCCATTCTTAGATGAGGGAAAGGAAAGATTTTAAAAGGGAATGACTTCGTTGTTGAGTTTGTATGTAAAGGTCTAGCTGGGATATCCGAATGTTACTGCCATATGACTGTGATTCGCGATTCTCCCTTTTCGTTTTTCTACGATTGCCATAAATGACAATGGAAGGAATTGCTTGCTTTTGCCCTTACAAAGAGACTATTTTATAGCAGCCAACTCGATGCGAGGGTGAAGGTAATCTGCTACATGGCTCTTATCCGGGCTATGATTGTATTCGAATGTCCCTTGTGGTTCACGTGAGAGCAAGTTTAATGGAAAAGATTCCGGTGTTTAAGAGGGTACATAAAATATTATCCTAACGAGGTCTTGTACAACAGGGCAAACTTAATAAGAGTGAACAATTTCGTCATTATGCTGACTAGAATGCACATTGCTCACTCCGGGGCTTATTACCCTAATCATCTATATCGCGAGATTGTGCGCTTTAACGGCTTCATTCCGCCAGAGGCGTTTCTCTATTTTTATAATAAAGGACTCATCTACATTGATCTGATACATTGGACTACTCGTATAATGTAGTTTTACATGATCTTGAAACGGCAGATGTATTACAAATTGCATGCACTATAATAACAACATAATTCACTTCGTATGTGTTTATAGACTTCATTCATGTGAACCGCAATCTTTCTTAGTGGAATTTTCTCTTTTGTTAGATAAATTAAAGACATTAAATTTAGTCATCTTGGGTTATTTAAACATTGGCATTGCAACATCAAACACGATTTCTGACCCTTATCTCAACCTAATTGTAGAGTGTGGTCTTACAACATTTATAAACGAGCCTACAAGGCTAATCTCAAATTCTTGCTTAGATCATGTACTTAAAAATGCTTTAAAAAAATATATTTACAAAATTACTTTGGTGTAAATCTTGACCTTCATATTACTGACCATAACATGACAGGTTTATTATTCCCAAAACTAAGTAATGCAAATATCAAACAGAGAATCTATTCTCTTTAAAAAAAATAAGGTTTGATCATTTGAATAATGCTTTACTTTCAGAATATTGGGTTCCAGTCTATGCTGAAAATAATGCTTCAAAGGGATATGAAATTGTTAGTGGAATTGTACAAGGATATTTTAGATTTGATTTATTTTTCTTATAATTCATTGTACAAAATAATTTAAAATATATAATCATTACAGAAATTAAGAATAAGAAAAATTCATGACATTCAGTATTTTAAAGTAAAAAAAAAGTAGTGTAGAATGCCACTTCAATGGGCTTAAGATCATAACGAACTAATTTTGGGTGGGGTAACCCTCAAAAGAAATATAGATACAATTCATTCAAGTAAGATAAATTCAGTTTTGTAAAGAACAAAAGGAGGAAAAGAAAATAAAAACAAAATTTTATATGAAATTAGCGATTCAATTTCAGAGTAATTATATCCAAAGAGCCAATTTTTTACTTTTGTTAAAAATACGTGGGGTACTGAAACAGCCATTATTATAACGAGGGAGTTTATTAAATAGCCGATAAGTTAAGACAGAAAAGAAGTTACGGAAGGAAGTAGTACGGAAATTTGGTATAGGTAGAAGATAGCAAAGGTTTCCACGAAGATTATAATTGGGAATCAAACGAAAATTACGGTTACCAGACCTCATAAAGAACATTTTCAATACTTTAAAACAGTACAAATGACAAACAGGAAGAATATTTAGATTGCGGAATAAAGGAAAGCTGGAATATCTACTGGGTTTACGACAAATTTTTCTAAGAACATATTTTTGCAGAGTAAACAAATTACCAACAGGCAATTCCATATTGTAGTTTAGATTGAAAAATACCATAATAAATTGTTTTTAAAAGTTTGACTGAACATACATTATTCAAAATCAATATCAACAATATCAAAACATTTATTACTGCAAGCTACATTACAGCAAAAAGTCGGACAGGAAAAACTGGAGTTACAATTGCAGTTTAAAAGGCGATATCTTTGACACTCAGGCGAGTGAAAGTACACATTTGTATCCCAATGATAGAAGGTAGATAAGCCAAAAGCCATAGTTTTAGTTTTCGAGCTTATATCTAGATTGCGTTTAGCAAACCAGAGCCTTAATAAATTAAGGTCCCAATTGACATCGGAAATTAGATCCAAAGGACTGTTTAAGCCGTAAGAGAAACCAATATCATCGGCAAATGCAGTAAGTGATCCTTTAAATTGAAGAGCAAATAGTGAGTTTATATACACCGAGAATAAAATCGGGCCTAATACAAACCCTTGAGGAACACCCACATTGAAAAACATTTTTTCAATCCTTATTTTGTCAATTAAAACACTTTGGGACCTATTTTTTAGATACGATCTAAACCAATCGAGTATAAATCCTCGAAATCCAGCATTATACAGCTTATCTAGCAAGATATTGTTGTTGACCATATCAAAAGCTTTGATAATGTCAATGAATATTAGGTGGGGTGAAAAGTAACCTCCTTGACCGCCAGAATGCGCTGCTTCTGCAAAAATGGTTATGGTGCCTTGAAGTCCGTTCATATTTAAGCAGACATGCCAAATTTCAGTGCGATACTGTCTTTAGTTTTGTTTTGACAGCTGATTGTTGTTGACGTGTTTGGCATCATGTTGAGTATGGACAAAAACGATTTTCGTTCTCTCATAAAACATTATTTATTGAGAGGCAAAACGGCGAAGGAAACAAAAGAAAAGTTGGATAAATATTATGGAGCTAATGCTCCGTCAGATTACACCGTCAAATATTGGTTTCGAGAGTTTCGTGGTGGCCGCAACTCCACTACCGATCAAGTCCGCAGCGGCAGGCCCTCCGATGCGGTTACAGAGGACAATGTCAAAAAAATATATGAAATGGTGTTCGCTGACCGGAAAATGAAGGTGCGCGAGCTAGCAGATACTACAAAGATTAGTACTAATCAATGACTTACGGCTCCAATTGATATCGCATCTCCACCGTATTCGCCCGATTTAGCTCTCTCGGACTGTTATCTCTTCCCAAACCTCAAAAGATGGCTCATCAATAAAAAATAAAGCTCACGCGAGGAAATCATCGACGCCACGGAGGAGTATTTTGCAGACCTTCCGGAAAATTACTTTTCGGACGGGAACAAGAAGTAGGAAAATCGCTGGAATAAGTGTATCAAGCTAAAAGGGACTATATTGAATAAAATAAAAAAAACATTTAAAATTTTTTTTTTCATTACCAAGGCGGTTACCCCACCTAGTAATCAATAGTAATTGAGCAGGATTGAAAAATCCAGTTTTAGTTAAGAAAACCAGTATCCTATTTTTCATGAGCTTTTCAAAGGTTTTTCCAAAAACCGGGAGAAGTGAAATGGGCATGTAATTACCGATTTCGGTGGCAGAACCGTTTTTAAGTAATGGTATGACATCAGCACATTTCAGCTCATCTGGAAAGACCCCTTCAAACATGCAACGATTATAAATATGAGACAATGCATCAACTATAAAACATGCAATTTGTTTAATTGTAAAGTTAGAAATACCATCAGCACCGCATGACGACGAATTTGGTGAAGTACCAATCACTTTTAAAATTTCAATAGGAGTTATGGGATTGAACACAAAGCTAATTGAACAATTGAACAGAACTCGGTTGCAGACTCGAGGCAACATTAACAAAATAATTATTGAAAGCTTTAGCAATAGTGACTTTGTCGTGTACGTTAGATTTGGCAATACATAAAACTAGGTTTTATGAAGGAAGTAAATTTGTTAAGTAAGCCATTAACAATTTTCTATTCCTTTTTTAATCTTCCCTTTGCTAAATTAAATAAAGCAGGGTAATATATATCACCGCAAATTAGAATCTCTTTTTTCAGTTCGTCACACAATTTCTTATATTTGTTTTTTAGTCTACATTATTTGGTTGTTTATTGCATTTATATAAAGTCTATTTTTTCTTAACACTTTGTTTAGTAAGCGTCTAGAGATCCAAGGCTTAATACTTCCTACCATTCTTTTATTATACAGATATAAGGAACAGGATACTATTTGACTTTGAAGAGTGTCCATAAGTAACTTTAAAGCAGTAGAAGCATCGTTACAATTATAAGGAATTTCCCAAGACTCAAACAATAAACAATAAATGTTAGCTTAGCGTAGTAAATTTGTGTATGTCTTTTAGCAGAATTAGAACATCTGTTAAGTTTTATTTTCGAGTTAGTTAATAAGATACCTGTCATAGCATGATCAGTAATCTTTAAATCAAAGACACATTTTTCACACTTAGACTCAACATTTGTAAAACGTGCATAATATGGTCTAGACATCGTCCTGAGGAAGCTCTAGTGGGCACGTTAATATAAGAAACTAGACCATGTGAGGCAAGAACGGATAAATAGTTGGATATAGTTTCGTTACGATCCAAGCTATTAATGTTAAAATCTCCAGTAATGATCAAGTTTTTTGATTTTTTCTTTGTGAGAAGTTCTGAAAATTCACTAATAAATGATAACACACTAAACATATGGAGCCTATAGATACAAAAAAATACAAACTTATCACGATTATACGGACTTATACGGACACCTTTAAAACATCAGCACTCAAAAAATCAATAGCACATTCATCTATACGAGTAATTTAGTCATCAGAAAATCAGACGTAAGATTAAAGCCATGAATTAGCCGCTGGATAGTCAAAAAAATAAAACTGAAAAACAACCTGGCCAAAATATGTCAGAAACATCCATTAAATACTAGATTGAAAAATCGATATAAAGGCTTATGCAAGAATCTAAACAATCTCATAAATAAGTGTCGTGATAGTTATTATCAAAGATGTTTACTCGGTTCACAAGGCAACCCTAAAAGAGAATGGAAAGTGATAAATGAAATAACAAACTCAAAAGTTACAAATATTTCTAACATAAACGGCGATGTCATTGATCAACCTAACGAAGTTGCAAATAAGTTTAATGATTTTTTTGCTACCGTTTGGCAAAATGTGAGAGCAATTGACCAATGCAGGCTGGTAGAAGCTACATCTTGTACTAGTTTTTTTTTTTTTAACCCAATTACTGGTTCAGAAGTCTTAGGCATAATTAAGTCGCTTAAGAACTCTCATGCCTGCGGTGAAGATGGTATCTCCAACTTTATTTAAAAAAAAACTTGACCTCCACCTATTAGATGTTCTCATATATATTTTTAACTTAAGTATCTTAAGTGGATCGTTTCCTAAAAAAATTAAAATGTGCCAATATTATACCGACTTTTAAAAAACGTAACAGAAAAATAATGCAGAACTATAGGCCTATATTGTTATTATCTTCTGTATCAAAGGTTTTTGAAAAAGCAGTTGAAAGTAGAATGTTGAACTACTTAGAGAAAATAAATTTTTTTAGTACGTCACAATTTGGGTTCAGGGAAGGGTTTAGTACCGTAGAAGCTCTACTAGAGGTCTGTTCTTCAATAATAAGGGCCTGGATGATAAAAAATGTTGCGCTGGATTGTTCGTGGACATTACCAAAGCGTTTGCTATGGTATGGACTATACAATTCTCCTGAACAAGTTATATTCCTTAGGATTTCCTAGTTGGACGTACAACTGGTTTACATCCTAGTTGAAAGATAGAATGCAGAAAGTGCAGGTTGGAAACGTGCTTAGTAATGCAATGTCCCATCAATGATCAATCTAGGTATACCACAAGGATCAGTTCTTGGACCCATCTTATTCCTTGTCTATATAAATTCACTTTTCTGTTTGCCCTTTCAAGGTAAGCCAACTGCCTTTGCAGATGAGTTGGTATCGAATACAACTAGATTAGTTGAGTTGTCTGAATCTCGTAGCCGATATAAACTTTGATATATATATGGGATTTGAAGCCTGACGAACACACAATACCCTAGACATATGATACATTGCAAATGACAGACTAATTACTTGACTAACAGACGACAAGATCATACGAGAACGAAGACACACAAACATACACAGCACCACTGGTTAACAAACACGTGATACAACAATCGAATGATAACGAGTCACTTTTTCCCATTTGAATAAATTTTCTTACTCTGCATCAGGCGACAGACAATACACAGTACTAACGGTAAACAAACATACGATACGACGAATGAACTAGAGCTAGTCCCTTTCCCTTTCTTAAAGTATATTCGAGTGAATTTCAGTTTGGCATCAACCAGCGAACGCGAAGGGACTAAAATTGTGAAATTGAAAGTGAATAATAAAACCCATATTCTTAAATCGTAGTGTATTTTATTTATATTGTAATTTTAAAATCCTACATATATTTGCTTAGATGGTGGTTTTCCTGTCACAAACTAAACCAAACTGATGTATTTCAGCTTAAAAATACAAGATTCACTAGATACCAAAATGTACTTTCATGGCGTAGGATGCAGCAGATATAAACTTACAAACTGCTCATCTCCTGATTACGAAACTATAGAGGTTTTCAATATGACAAAAAATTGTGATTTTGAATGTTTTGAAGTAGAAGTTGTAAAAGAATTTAAATACACCTTGGTGTAGTAATAGACCAAAATGTGAGCTGGTCTAATCACATTATGAATTTGAAGCAATACCTGCGTTCCTCTGTTCGTAGCTTGTACCTTCTTAAAAAACGTGGGGAAGTAAAACTTTGCGCACAACGTATTTTGGAATTTTTCATTCTAAATTGCAATATGGCATAAGTTGTTGGGGAGGTGCTTACAAAGAGAAAATACAACCTTTGCTGGTTCTACAAAGTGTGCCATGAGAAACATTTGTGGTGTATACCGATTAGCCCGTTCTATTGAGCTGTTTAGGTTTCAACAAATTCTGCCTGTTAGATATCTGTATTATTACAAAGTTTCATAAATATTCTTTATTAAAGGTGGTTATCTCCAAAGCCCGAACTCTTATGTCCGCATTCTGCAAAGCAACTTGAATAATTATGTAAATGTTCCATCATTTCGTACCACCCACTTTAGAAATTTCTACTCTGTCGTGTCCTATAAGTTATTTAATATGTTTCCTTCATCGATACGCTGTACCAGAAACTTTCCGCAATTCCTTAAAAAAGTTAAGTCAGCATGATGAAAGCGTAGGCCGGACATTCACAGAGGTAGTACTCCGCGTAGTCGTCATTATTTTCACAGCAAGCGTCGGTCGTAGGATGTTGTATCACTGAAAACTCTCCTCTCAGTCTTGCTTGACAACTTCATAGGCGATTTCATTTCCCGTGATCCCACTGTGATCTGGGGCCCAGGCTGTGAATTTAGACTTCCGATTGCATTCAGTTAATTCTTGCATTCTCGAACTAGCTTGGAAGTCGGAAGAGGGCTCAGCAACGCACTAAGCGCAGCTTGTGAAAATGCTTCGCCCCCTCCACTGAGGCCACTGACATACTCTCTCCTGCATCTTTAAGGATGCGTGTCAGATTTTGGTCTTCATATTTTTGGGTTTCGCACGGCCATGTTTTAGTCCAGTTTAGGTTTAATCCAGTTCGTAGTTTCTCATTGGTGCCGAGAAGGTAGTACTAAATAGGCTTAGCTTACTTCGCCAATTCGGTCTACATTGATGGAACTTACAGCTGACCTTGCAGGTCTCATCACTGCCTGTGCCGTCGGTGACATCGGGGGATTACGGAAATTTCGTTCCCACAGATAGCGATGTAAAGGGTGGTCGACCCACCGTATTCTACTGAGTTATTTTCTAAACTGTGGCCTCAGCCAAACTGATTCACTGCCCGGTTTGCGATTCACACCCCAGGGAAAAGAGTGGATAAAGAGGAAAGAAAGGATGTGATAGGAGGTGGGCTGATTACTTCCTGATTTTCTGTGATCATGCCTGAGGATCTGGCACTACTTTAACCTTTACACCATGGCAAGGGTGGGTGGATTCATACATTATTTTCAACTTCAGTATACTTGACAAAAGAAAAGACTCCAACTATAACTCCAACTATTACGCTGTGCTCCAAAGTTTATAAAAAATTGTTGCATTCAACAAAGTAAAATATAGAAATATAAAATAATTGTTACTATCTTCGGCTTTATAAATACATTTCAAAAACTTACCAGAATTTATTTTGCAAACCTAAATTTTAGATTGGTTGTGTGTACGTCATGATAGGAATACTATTTGGCCAGTTTATCAGCCCGAAGACTGGATAGCGAATAATTTCACCCCGGTACGACATCCATGTGAAGACGTTCCGTCATACAACTATCCTAGCTTAGACGACCAGAACGACGGATCCTACTACACCAGTGACTGGAATTTATTATTGGCTGATGATACAACAGGCGAAAGCAAAGGCGATAGCAAAGACGAGGCTGGTTACACCAATTTATACGATACATACCAGTTTCTATAACTTCTCTTAGTTTTTCTCATTTCTTTTCATAGATTGTAGGAAGTGCAACGCAATCAAGAATATTGACTGAACCAGTATTTCCGCGCCCTGGTAAACATACGAGATCCTTGTCTGAATCCAAGACTACTGATGTTATCAGTCTTATTGGTGTAACTCAACAACATCACCATCGCATTCGGCGTAATTCATGTACTGACTCGAATACATCAGGAGTTAGTAGCTGTGAATCGGTGCCAGCTCGCACAACTGTAGGGTAAGTCAGCAGAAGTCATCAATTTATTGAAATTAAATTTTTTATAATTTTTTTATAGAGATTTTACACAAATTCAATTAAGTCCAATTCCATCTATTACTAACTTGGGTGATATTCCGTCCCGACGAGTTTATCCTCTTCGGCGAACATCTTTTCTTGGTACTCCACACTTTCAGACAACGATTAGTCCTTGGGACTTTGAAGGGTATGCCAAGTTGAGAAGCCTTCGACGGCACTGTAGACCGGTGTTATCTGAATCTGCTGCAGACGATATCGCTGAAATAATATATCGAAATGAGGTCTATAAAACACTGCGACCGAAAAGGTCATCAATTAGTGATCAACATCGTAAGATGAAAGTTCGAAGTCTGGATCGTCAAATATCTCTAGATGTTTGTGCGTAAGTGGGAGCTGTTTTAATAAAATTATTCAAATACCATTTTATTGAGATGTACGAGTATGTATGTATTTGCAGGCAACTTTCGGTTGCAGATGATTTAGTTTCTCTACCAACATTGGCAGCACCAAAGTTCCTCCATCAAAATGAATCAAAAGGTCCATGCTATTCGGGTACGTAATCAAGTTGTCCACTTCCAATTAAGAAAATATTAATATATAAGTTTTCTTTCTATTTTAGGAATTTGCCTTCCGAAACACATATTAGATCTTTTTCCAACTCGAAACATGACTACAACATATGTTTCCCGAGATATACAAGATCAAGATTTATCAGATGCAAATCTCTTAAGTGTAAAAGGATCGTTCATAAACGATTCAATAAACGAATGTGACGAAAGTTCCGTCATAAGTAATTTATCAGATATTTCTTCCGTTAGTAAACGTTCCAAATGGATGGGTAAGCACAATCGGAATAATTGCTTACGCTGCTGCCGATCGGCTAGCCATCGACCACATAAATCTAGTGATACAAGTATATTTAATAAAAAGTTAAAATCCTATCCTAGTTCATCGATTCAACTCTCGGAAATTTCCTACAACTCACCTGAGAGTATGCTAAGCGAAGACAGTATGCATGATAATTTAACAACAGCAATTCTTTACAATGTCCTCCGCCTGGCGAATCCAGTCAGCAGTAAACAATCAAAATTTGCCCTACTGGAATTGAAACAAAAACAACCGGATTCCTTTCAAGACATATGTCTTTATTCAGAAGTGTGTAAATTTCTGGGTCGCAGTACTTATCGCATGAATGCCAGACGTTTTCTTCAGGAGCTTTTTTTGGATTTAAATTTTGATAGTTTTAATGTTGAGCCAAGTGAAATTATTGATCGCAAATCGAAGGAATCTCCAGTTAAAAGTTTGGAAAATAATGTGAATTCGAATGAGGTAGAAACAGTCATAGATGTAGCCGTTCCGATTCTATCTAACCAACAACAGACAACAACAAATATGACAGCTGCAACAACACAATCACCAGCTGTTGTTCCAACTACTGGATGGTTTCCAGCTTATAAGTCAAACATTAAATCACCACCACTTGAAAGTGTCTACGAGACAAGTTGCGAGAATCTAATTGAATCACTTAATTCGAAATTATCACCAGTAAATAGAATGAAACCATCTACTTCCATCACATCTAATCTATCCAATAGTAAAACAACTAACACATTACCGTTGAATAACGATAACATTGTAAACAGAAGCAACTGTTGCATTAAAACAAATAATATTTATGAAACTAGTGTAAGTGCACAACAAATGCAATCAACAAAATCAATAGAATATGATTTTTCCAAGAGCACCGACGCTAACCGCAATAGCAATAGCAATAGTAATAGTAATAGTGATAGCAATTGCAGTAGTATCCTAACCAAACCTGCAATGGTAATCGAAAATGAGAATAAGAAATACTCTCGAGGTCGTTTCTACACACTCGAGCTGGATTTAAGTTGTACAAAGAATAAGTTTCCTATAACCGACCGACGGAAAAAAGAATATCGTTTTCCTTCAATTTCCAATTCGTCGCTCGAATCACGAAATGCTGCAGCAACAAGACAGCCATCATCGAATATAACAACACCAACAACACCCACGACAGCAACTACCCCTACCCCCACCACTGGTTCAGATGTAAGCTATACCAGTCAACTAACAGTCACCAAAAGTCTATCCGCATCACTGTCAAAGCCAATCGGCAGCTTGTACTGTGAAAAGCGAATACAATCGTCTAAATCAGAGGCTGTCCTTTCAAAGGCTAAGCAAACTTAAAACAAAAACAAATAAAGTCTATCGAATAAGCTGTATGCTGTATGAGTGTATGCGCGAGCGTGTGTTTCTTCTTAAAGATTTAACTATCTCAAACACACACAAAAAAAAAAAAAACAACAAACGCTACCCTTAATGCATATGTACATAAATATGTATGAATATATATATATATATAAATTATTTTCCCATTTTCTGTATATTTAACTATACCACCGCAAAAGTTTATTGCAGTTTAAATTCACATGAACAATTCCATTTCATAAGCAAACGTCGTTTGAGAATCAAATAAAATAACAAAACAAACCAACAACATATACAACAATACAACAAAAGAATATTTAATAAAAAAAGCAAAAACAGCAAGAGTAATAATTAATTTAAGAAAAAATAAATAAAAATGTTACTAAGTAAACGATTAAGAGAAAGTTAAAAATAAACAAAAACAAAAACTTATTAAAATAAATAATTCCATTAATTGTAGCTACACTAAATTTTATATTTATAAACGCATTATATTGTTTTTTTTTTCTTTTCTTTTTTTCTGCAAACGATAACAAATGTTACAATTGTCAGTAGCAGTAAATCAGTCCATTATTTATTATACAAACAGGAATAGTTTTATCTTCTCACATATTTTTCGATATCATAAGCGACCAAATGCTATTTGTAATTTACTTTAATATTCAGTTTTCAACGACTTGTTCTGTAGTTACCGTGTTTTTTTCCTTTTTTTATTTAACTGTTTAAAATTTGTATAGTAACTCGTTTGTTAGATAATAAAAATGAATCAGAAACGAAACTGTAAAAAAATGTGTATTTGTTGGTGAAAGAGAATGGAATATTTAATTGGTTGTTACAGTCCAGGGGAAACCATCACCCTATTCCTCCATAAAGAAATAAATTCTGCGCCTGTGCTGATGATTTTACAATTATCAAAGAGATAAATAAAAATACTTCTTCCCCCATTATTGACCTCAACTCCATCTTTCAAAACATACTATCCTGGTGCGAGTATTCTGGAGCTAAATTATCCCCTAATAAAAGCAAGCATCTCCATATTTGTAGAAAACGCAAATGCACATCCAAAGTTGTTTCAAATATCTTAAATCTAGAGAAAGTTGACAGACTAAAAATCTTGGGCTTAATTTTTTCAAAGAAATTACAGATGGAATGAACATATCGAATTTACCCTTCCTACTTTGGGGAAAAAACTGAACATTATAGAATCCCTATCATACAACAAATATAACTGCAACCCTGTATCCCTCATTTCCACCATCAAATCCATAATAGTTAGCAAAATTAACTATGGTCTTTTTCTTTATGGTTTCTCCTCAAAATCCTACCTTAACAAAACTAAAACTATTTGTAATTCCGCCATAAGAAAGAAAGTCCCTCAACGCCTTCCGTACCACTCCAATCAATAATTTACTGTTCGAAGCAAAACTGCCAACTCCTAAAAAGCTTAGATATCAATCCACTCTAAAGTTATACAAATCTACTTTATTCTCCAAAGATTCCCCACTCCAGAGTTAAGTTAAAAAGAAAAAAATAGAAAAAAAAGAATGTCCTGTATCTCACGTTCTTCTATTCTCTGCAACGAATTGAACATCCCTTACCAACCCATTCAACTTTCCCCTTCATATCCATCTCCTAGGTTATTTCAATCTTCCTCCATCATTTCCTCTCTAAGATCCCATAGTAAGTCCCACACCCTAGATTATTCTGAGCGTATTTCTCCGAACTCAAAAATAATTTTCAAAAACATTCTTTTATATATACAGATGGCTCCAGAATGGGTGACAGGATAGGTTTTAGTGTTACCACAGAAAGCGAACCTACATGCTGCTTTCTATTGCCCTCATATTCCTCCATTTTTACAGCGGAAATGATAGCCATTTTTAAAGCGCTGCAATTCACTAAAAACTCAAAAAAAAATTTTGCTATTTGCACTGACCCCCTATCTTCCATTGATCCTTCTTTAATTCGCAATTTTTTACATCTACAATTTCCAAATACCTTGTTAATATGGGTGCCAGGTCACGGCCAAATAGCGGGCAATGAATTCGCCGACAAAACAGCTCAGGAAATCCTCAAAACCCCTTCCCTTTTCACCACCAACTACAATAATCACGACTTAAACAATCTTATTAGAAAATCTACTGACCCAACCCAACATATTTGGGAGAAAACGTCGGATTGGCACAGAACCGTCAACAAAAACAAATCTTCTATCATAGATTACCCTGCAGCTTTTGAAATATCCCGTAATGATATAAGTAAAATTACTAGACTCAAACTCGGACAGAGTAGACTTTGCCACGAACACTATACAAAAAAAAATATAAACATCCACTTGTTCATTTTGCAATAATTTTTATATTAGCCATATCCTTTTCGATTGCACAGCATTCCAAATCCATAGATCCAATCCCCAAATCAATTTCAGTGAACACCTTTCCAATCCCAACCCAGATAACTCTAACATTATTATCGGTTTCTTAAGAAAAACAAATTTGTATAATCGAATATAATTTTCACGCCACTATCCACATACATACTCGTATATGGTATAATGGCCTAAGGCCTCGTTGCTCCGGCTTAATAGCTAACATCTAATTTTTATAAATATCTGTTAGCTTTTGTAAATAAATAAATAAAAGACATTTTTCTTTTGAAAAAAGCTAATCTAAGATTTGGCTAAATATTACATTTTTTTGTCCAGGCATTACATTTTTGAACGCAAAACCATCGTACTAAGATACGTCTGGATAGTGAATTTTTTAATTACCTTCCTAATTTCTTCATTGGGAAATGGTAAAGGAAAGCTCGTTAGAAATGCCAACAAAATCGTGCTCCAAAACATATGATACTTAATTCATCTGTGTAACCTGTCAGAACAGACTTAGAAACTTTAAAATCCGTGCAGAAAAGTTTATCAGCAGAAAAAAGATTAAGTTAATTGCTTTGGAAAGCAGTAAAAGGTACTAAACAAAAATCTTCTGCGCCGCCAATAAAACAACTATTGTAATAATAAATGGGCGAAGGAGATGAAGGCTCATCTGGAAGAAGTCTTTAGGCCATTCGATTTTCAAAAACTCCTTTATAATAATGTTGTCTAGAAAATCTTCTTTAAATTATAAACGCGCCAACTACAATAGATTAGAATACAGTCCGATCAGGTTCAAAGCAACACCAACGTGCTGCCACAAGCAGTGGCATGTCATCTTGAAATTCAAATTACAACAGGTCTTGCCTTTAAGCCTATATAATATACTGGTGACACATAGTGGCTCATTTGAACTTTTTTGCTTGCAGAAATCATAACTCTTAGGCCTGTCCCACGCTGTGAGCGACGAGTGGCCATTTATTAAGCGACATCGCTCGAGCGATTAATTGTAAAAATGCCATTGGCTAACGTTGTTCGTCGTAATCTTTTTCTAAAAAGTCGTTTCCTTTTTATAAATATATAAAACTACGAATAACGCGTAAATTTGGATTGCATCCAATAAATCGGAAAACGTCAATTTACGGAGAATTCCGTCATTTACTCGTATATAAAAGTCTTCGTCAATACCCAGACAGACTTTGGCAATATTTTCGTATGTCAGGAACATCGTTCGATTTACTAATGGAAAAAGTTCAACCAAGATTAATAATACAAAGGCCGTCAATTAGTGCAAAACAGCGGCTAGTTTTATTATTAATGACATTTTTTATTTTTCATTTTTAAGTTTTGCTATTAAACTATTTTTTATTTCCACTCTAATCTCTAACTTTTCCACACTGTTAAATTTTGACATAAGCGGCAGAAGGCTTTTGAAAAACTGCATATCATCACTATCTTCTTTCTTTTCTACTTCCTGCTTTAAGATATTAAATCTTTCTTTTTCAAACCCTAGCAATTCAAAATCAATGTTTGTTGTTGTTGTCGTTCTCCTTTTTTGTTCTTTTAGAAATTGTGTGAGCAACTGGTAGAAGGATTGCTGGCGCTAGGCGTATCGATGTTGGTCAAAATACTCGTAGTGTCTTCCTCGCTTAGTAAATCTTTAAAATGGTAGAGTAGGTGGAATCTGAATACTCTTCTGGCCTTAGTAAATTCCCACCAGTCGGATCTGTATTAACTGACTGCTTTATAAAGCTCATCATATCAAACAACTGTCACTTTGCTTTATTTCCTTAAGTCCAGATCCGGAAATCTCTTGCGGAATTTTTCGAAGATTTCTTCTAAAAGTCACCCCAATTGACACCCGGAACGAAAATTCTTGCGGAAATTTTTTGTACTATATCGACTATATAAATTTCTGACAGATCGTTGGCTCGAGCAAATTCGTATGAAAAGTGAAAATTCGGTACGGAATAATATTATTAATTTTGTTAAAGAGATTTTTGTTTTCAAATACGTGTTGGCTTAAAATCTTGAGAAAAGATACGCGAGTTTCGAAATAAGTGCTAGTTTAAATAGAATCGTGCTTTAAAAAATGTAAACAAAGCATTTGTTAAACGCGAAGAAATTGTTTTTCTTGTTATTTCTTTATTCAATATTAAGTTCGTAGTGAATAATATAAAGTGTTTATTTAATATATTGTTAAACAAGTCAATAAAGACAGTGAAATGCAACTTAAAGTTTTCATAGATGGAATCCTATTAATGTTACAGCAATATTATTTCAAGGAGAATGTTTCTGCTGGTGAAACTGAAAAGTTGGTGCAAATTCGTTTGGTTTTTAAGTTATAATTGAAGCAGGATCAAGTGCAAGAGAGTAATTACAACCAGCTTTCAGTATTCTTTCACTTTCACCAAACGAAATAGTCCTTTTAAAATATTCTGCTATGAGTATATGCATATACATACACATGTGTAGTATTCCAACTATACGAATTTTCAGCAGCATTTCACTATTTTATTGATTTGTTTAACCATATATTTAGCAAAAAGACACTATATTACACAGTATTCACTAAATATTTAATAGAAAAGTAACAACACAACAATTTGTTCGTGTTTCACAAGTGCTTTGTTTACATTTTTTAAAGCACGATTCTATTCAAATTAACCCATCTACACACTTCACAAGCACTTATTTCGAAACTCGCGTATTTTTTCTCGACATTTCAACTTTATTCGGATCAGACAAAAATAAATTCTTTAACTAATTTATTTATTTTGTTCCACACCGAAATTAAACTTTACATATGATTTTGCTCCCAGCCAAAATCTGTCCAGTCGTGGAGGTAGAAAAAATGCCACCAAGGGGCGCTGAAAGCACTTTACCGGGTGTCAATTGACACTCTTCGCGTTTAACAAATGCTTTGTTTACATTTTTTAAAGCACGATTCTATTTAAACTATCCCATCCAAACACTTCACAAGCACTATTTCGAAACTCGTATTTGAAAACAAAAATTTCTTTAACAAAATTAATAATGTTATTCCGTACCGAATTTTCACTTTTCATACGAATTTGCTCGAGCCAACGATCTGTCAGAAATTTATATTGTCGATATAGTACAATTTTCCGCAAGAATTTTCGTTCCGAGTCTCAAAAGTCGTATCGCATTTATTATTTTGTAAATAGAATGATTTGCATACAAGTGTCACTCAATTTCAAAGCGTATAATCGCGTATAGAAATGCCAAATGATGATTGTGATAAAGGAAACATTCAAATGTTGTTTGTAATTAAATTAAATTCATTTATTTTTGAAGTGTTTGTGTTGTTTCTGAAATAAAAAAAGAAAATTACGTCAATAGCGTTTTTTTTTTATGAGGAAGAAGAAAGTTCAATTAAGGATATTTGCATTAAAGGGCTGACCAGAATGTGAATCTGAAGCTTGAATCTTGAATCGCTGTCAAACGTAGATACACGTCAATCGTGAATCTGTATCTTGAAGTTGGGTGCTTTTCAACTTCGAGATACAGATTCACACAGATACGCATTGTGTTGGCGCTTACGGCTATACATGTATTTAACTTTTGACAGTTCGATATCAGATACAGATTCAAGCTTCAGATTCACATTCTGGTCAGTCCTTAAAGCGAATATTAATTCGTGATTGTTGGAATCCATTAGAATTACCGGACATGTACCTAGTAAGTTAACTTGTTGATATTTGAATTGTAATACACATTGATTGATGTTTTAATTAAATTTAAATTTAATTAAAGTTTTAAGGAAGTTTTTTCTACTATCTTCCTTCCTTAGAGTGCGTTTTGGTTGAAATAACAGCTTTTCTACAAAATAGGAAATGTTATTCTTCAGTACCTTCAATTTTGAAATTAGCAGTTTTTTTTAGGTATTTTTTGCTGAACAAAGTTATCAAACGAGCGTTGGGAATGATTTCAATTGTGGAGTATAGCAGCTAAAATTTTCTAAAATTCTGGATAAAGTTTTGAGTATTTTCAATGAACATATTTACGAAAAAGGAAGAAACAAAACTTTGTTTTTTGCAAAAAAAGGGTTGCGGAATAATATTATTCGGTCGATAATTAGGAATACAACATTTTCCTAATAATAAAGTAAACATGAAAATAAAAATACGCATTCATTTTGTAAATTCATTTTTATCAAGAGATTCATATCTAAGCTCATTTTTCTTAATAAGATTTTCTAATAGTTGAGCTTTTATTTCCAATATTCTATTTCAATACCGCTGGTTATCCGTCTATATACCTCATCCATTTGTACATCTATTTTGGTTTATTTCCGGTTTGGTTTTTGTCCGTTGATGGAGTTTCGAGTAAATTATCATCTTCATTTTATTTATTGTTCCTACTTTCGTCTAAGCTGGGGACCATTTCAGAGATGGCAGTTAGCTCTAAACACTGACCCATGAGGGTTTACAACATTTTCAAGATGTAGAAGTTTGACTATACTTTCCTCCGTACTGCTCAAATAAGCGCATTTATTCGGTCTCCCTCATGTTGCTTTCAATTCGGAGCTATTTCTTTTGAGATTCTGCTTAACTACATATTTTTGGTCATTCCAAACCTAAGAAATACAAAACTTAAACAAATTTCTGCGTAACGGAAATAAAATATATTTAACTTACCTTAAGCCAGCCAGCTCCATCTCTGATATGTGGTCCCAAACTTTTCAGTTGTTCTGCCCAGTTTTTCCACAAAAGTTTTGAATCTACTTTTGAAAGTCCTCTTTTGCCGTGGCGCCTGCAATCTCAACGTTTTCTCCATTGTCAACACTAAAGACTCCATTCTATTCGGATTTGTAATTTTTCTTTTCACAAGGAAAAAGAAAAAAATAATTCAACTATGTATTACTTATTTTTATAAATAAAGGGTCCGCCATCTAACGTTTTTTTTTTTCAACTAGTGCTTATTTCGTGAATGGTAATACTTAGCTCATGTCTGATTTGACAGATAATAGTTTTAACCTTCCACTGAACGAATATGGTTGTGTATATGCTTGAACAACGCTGGGAAATATTGCGACATTACTTTGAAAATCATGGTAATGTTGCAGAATGTGTGCGAAAATTGCGTACGGATTTTGGAAGAAGAGAAGCACCGTCAGCTCCGTATGTTCGTTATCTTGTGAAAAAAGTGAAACAAACTGGCATCCTCATCGAGAAACCAAAGCGTGAAAAGCCAAAAACAGTGCGTACACCCGAGAATATTGCTGTTGTGGCAAAAAGTGTGCGTGAAGCGCCATCAACATCAATTCACCGTCGTTCTCAACAATTGAACATTTCGGAGACATCATTGAGATGAATTTTGCATAAAGACCTTGGTATGACGCCATACAAAGTCCAATTGGTTCAGGAGTTGAAGCCAACTGATCATCCAATGCGTTTTCGCTTTGCTAAGTGGGCCTGCGATTGACTTAGAGAAGATGCCGATTTTGCCAAAAAAATCATCTTTTCAGATGAAGCTCATTTTGATCTTGGCGGGTATGTAAACAAGCAAAATTGTCGCATTTGGGGCACAAAAAACCCGCACGCATACATTGAAAAGCCGATGCACCCAAAACGAGTCACTGTTTGGTGCGGATTTTAGTCCAGAGGCATAATGAGCAAGGAATGGCCGTTACAGTCAATGGCGATCGTTATCGGGCCATGTAGAACGAATTTTTGTTCACAAAAATTTAAGAGGAGGATATTGACAACATTTGGTTTCAACAGGACATCGCTACGTGCCACACAGCCGATGTTTTGCGCCCTGTTTTTGAAGATCGCATTATCAGCCGCAGAGCTGATGTCGTTTGGCCACCTCGGAGCTGCGATTTGACACCGTTGGACTATTATTTGTGGAGTGCCGTAAAAGATAAGTGTTACGCCGACAAGCCAAAGACAATTGACGCTTTAAAGGACAATATTCGTGAAGCCATTGGTGAAATACAGCTGCACACAATCGATAATGTGCTTAAAAATTGGACCGATCGTGTAGGCTACTGCATGGCCAGCCGAGGCAGCCATTTGAATGAAATTATTTTCCATTATTAACCGGAAGGATAAAACTAATTATCTGTCAAATCAGACATGAGCTAAGTGTTACCATTCACGAAATAAGCACTAGTTGAAAAAAAAAACGTTAGATGGCGGACCCTTTATATGCCTATAATATACTACTTACATTTGTTTCTTTTCCATTTTATTTCATAATTTTTTTTTTTCGGTCGTAGGCATACGACAAAAATATGTACGAGTAACAATCGAGTAAAATACGATTATATCCGACATACGGAATAACCCATAAAATGCGAAATTCGAATGCGATATTCGAAAATTGACAATTAGTGATGCGAGTATGTTTGCAAAATACGACTTCTCGAATAAGAAAATTCGACTACAGGAAATGCGAGATACGGAATTGGGGTGATTGTTTTGGAAATACGCATAATCATTTGGGCAGAAATTTTACAGGAATATATGCCTACACCAACAACCGATCACCTTCAAAAAGTTCTAGACGATAACTACAGGCGCTGAAAGTTTCTTAACTGTTTTGACCATAGATAAACTAAACTAGATGTCAAACTCTACTAATACGTTGCAAACCCTTAACTTTCGCACAGACACACTGTAAGTGAATTCCAACACTTTTGCATCTCTATAACTTTGTCAAAATTTGCTAGAATGAAAGCAATTTAGAAGTAAAATTGCTAGAATGAGAGCGATTTGCACGAGTGTGTGTAATGTGGTTGACGTGTTCTGGTTCAAATGGGCGTGGTTTGTATTAAAAAGGAGATAAATTGCCATTGATCACAATTTACACGTATTCACAGACAGAGTCTCACGGATAGTGACGATCAGTAGAAAACCGGTTTTGATTTTCCAATATCTGGAAAGTTTGATAGTTTAGATAGTATAGGTAGTCTATGGTTTTGACAGTATTGATGGCAAACACTGTCAAATAAAATGTCCCCACACTCTGGGTCTCATTACTTCAGCTATGTATTTACATTATTAGTTTACTATTGTACTGCCAGCTGTGGCTGACACTGATAAGAAATTTTTAACAATTGAGGTGGAAGAGGAAACAGAGTGATGGTGGTCCGATTAAAAAATCGAGTTTTTTTAAATTGCTCTAAAATGGGAAATTTAATGTTGCTCCTCCACAAGCGTTACCAAAATCAAATACATATTATCATTCCAATTTTTTTAATTGGTAACGAAGTTTACCTTCTTAAACTCTTATTTATTAAGGCCATATCCTCGTAGAAATTTAAACTCATGAACCGAAAAATTTAACGAAAAGCTTTCAACTGCAAGTAAATGCATTGAATGCGCTTTTGGTATATTAAGCGCAAAATGGCGGTTTCTCCAAAACAGTATTGTAACAAAACCAAATACTGCAATTCATTTAATAAAATGTGCCTGTATACTGTACAATTTTGTGCGAGAGTGCGATGGCGATAGTGATATTTATTATATACAATGCAAGTAACAACATATATGAATGACAAAACTCAAATAAATATGTACATACGAGAACAGGTAAGAACAAGACAAGAACCTTTATAATAGAAGCAGTCACAAAGCTTTGAGTATGAGAAATGAACTAGCAAAGTATTTTTGCGAGTTTAGTCATTAAAACAAGTATTATTATATTTTAATTAAATAAAAACTTTCCTGAATAATTACAAATTTTCCAAATTTCATTGAACTGCTTTTCTGTAATATTTTTATTCTTATAATCTTTATGGCTGGTTATCCTGCCATAAAACCGGGTGAGTTTGTATAGCAGCAATTAAAACTTCAGAGTTTATTCATGTTTTCGCTTCGTCGCTCAGCAATTCAATAAAAAAAAATAGAACAAAATTGATTGTAGAGTGACGTCGCTCTGTCGCCCTCAAAAATCTCTCGTCTCTAAGTGACTACGCGGCCACCTTCACATGGTTTCATATGTTTTAATATTTCTGCGTCACTCAGTCGTTTGCCGCTCAATCGCTCGGTCGCTCGTCGTTCAATGCGTGGCCGGGGACTTAAACGAATAAAGATATCGTGACAGTTTTTGTTTTTTCAGCTTGAAGTAATAAGTGTCTAAAAGCTAATCCGAGCAAAACAGTGATGAATTAAAGTAAATGAACCAATTTTTAAATGTAATAAAAGAGCCTTTATTTTATTTTGTGGCACTATAATAAAATATTACAGCGATTCCTTTCAAGTCAAGCAATGGAGAAAAAAAGTAAACGGACCAACAATTTCTTGGAAACTTATGTTAACATACGGGGTAGTGTCATTTCTGGAGAGTATTGTCCTTTGAGATCTTTTTCGGTTCTGACATGCCTTAACGAAGAAATGAGTGGGTTCGATGAGGGTTCAAGCATTTTGCAAAGGTTTTCATTCTGCCGCATCCTTTCGTATTTTGATATCTATGTTTTCTCGTATTTTTATATCTATGTTTCTTGTAGTCTTTATTTTGGATTCCTGAGTTTTTTCTAATAGTTATCCAAGTGGTAACGATTGATACTCGATTATATTTTGAGTGTGAGCCAAAATCTTATGAAGAGTTGTATGAGTTGTTTCTCGGATATTTGCAAGATCTTGTTTTGGTCTATCAACATAGAGCCTAATCTCATCGCGAAAATGCTTTTGGATCTCTTGCCTTATTCTTTTTTGCCTCCTTGATTTCAATAGATTCTTCAATATCCTCTCCTTCTTGTCGAAGTGTATGTGCAAGTTTCAAAATAAATTCCATACATCTGATTCTTCCATGTAATGGAGAGGTTCCATATTCGTAGTTATGCTCGTTATTAAGAACTCGTGGTTGACAACTTTCCCTAATTTGTCATTAACTTTACATTCAGTAGGTTGAAGGTTAGCAATTTGATTTTTGATATCGTTGATAGTACTTTTTATTAGTTCCCCAGTCTCCTATGCATATTGGAACATTATGAGTCGGCAAAAATTAACTGATGACGGACGAGGGTTCCTCCCTCTAATGTTCACCATTTGAACTGTTAAGTCTCAGTGGAACAACTGAGGATATAAACATGTTTGCATCTGATTCACCATCTCGTGTACTTATTTTTTGCTTGTAGGAACCTTGCCCAAATGATCCATCACAGCTTCACTTACATTGTAATGTAAGAATTCTTGGAAGTGCAATTAATTCCACAACAATCTTTGGCTTTCTAAACACCGCCTTACAGTATGATCTATCATGTCACGCTAGCTGACATTTCCCTGATTTCGTAATTTCCTGGAACTGCCTCTTTTTTTGCAACTGTTATAATCCTGTGGGATGGAAGACCATCTACGTTATGTTTTCTCACAGAACTTTTCAAAATCTTATGTTTTTCTTTTGATAGACCGGAATCCGTAAACAAATCCAATGCATTCGCACTATTATACTTGATAGGATCCTTTTGTGAAGTAGAAATGCTTTCTTTTATTCTTTTGACTCGCAGTGGACTTGAGGCAGAGACTGCCATGGTTACATCAGCTTTCATCGTTTCATGATCTTTATTATATATGCTACGTAGTCCATATAGAAAATGCAGTTAAAGATACCGTAAACAACTTTCAATTTTTAAAAGCCACGATTAAATCGTCACAATATTTTTAAAGACACACACTAAAACTCAACAGCTGAAAATAATATTTATTTATTTATTTCCCCCTTCTACCCTAATTGGAATAAGTCCATCTGCAGATATGGTTTTGACTAAGTTTTGATTTCCAAAGATATTATAATTTCTTAATTTGCCGTTAAGATTACTTATAACAATTTTAATGTCATGCTTCTTTGACATTGTTTCTTTCGTGTTATCGTTTGTAGACGAATTGATGCGGATTGTTACCAACCATTCACTCATGTTCTGAAAGCTCAAGAGTTCCTGCCTTAGTATGCAGCTTAGAGCAAATCCATAGTCAAATAGGCGTGGCTTTTGTTTTCTTTAGTAGTCATGGTAATATATGTTACTGCCCTTTTATATGGCCCATCTCACCCCAGCCGTTTTATAGCTGTCTAGTACCTAGGTTAGTTGTTCGTCTGCACGTCGACTTTTCAAAGTTATTGCTGGATCGTCAACCTATTCCGCAGTACGCCAGCCATTTGTTTTAATGATTAATAACAGGCTGAATTTCGTGAGCAGCTTTGTTTTGACGAGACGCCCACATTGCGCCCTGTTAAAATTCCTGTTAGTGGGACCTAACAAAATGCGCATGTGTAAAACATGTCGATTTGGTGATTGTTTAAATTTTATTAATACCAGTTAGCTTTTCAGTTTAATCTCTGTCTGTCCTACAAAATGTTTGGTTTGACAAATGCGTCCCCCGCTACCATCCTACGAGTATCTGAATAACGAGGTCCTTAAAAATTATTACTAACCAGCTGATTTTTTATACTGTTGGTTGGTAATTATTTTTTTAACTAAATGCCCACATTGTCCAACAAACGTAGCGGTACGTTTTCTCAGTCCTACGCTCGAAAATTGTTAATTCTACAGTTATATTTTTTTCATTAATAACAATTTTATTATTGCATTTTTCATCCGGGAATAAGGTGCGGAACACGAGTTTTTTACTGTCCTACACAGAAAGTGGGATAAATTGGTAAAAAATAAATAAAATGCACTTTCATACTTATAATACTACTGGATGTTTAATCGTTTTTTCTTGCCCTTACCACTCTTTTTTATGAGGGTGGAAGAGTGTTTTATTTAAGTTGATCCGAGGTGAATTCTCGGACTGTTCAATTCAAGCTCTGGTCTATTTAGATCTTCAGTACAATTTATAATCTTTGCTTAATGCTATAGAAGAGATAAGAATCGCAAGGTATATGTCTTTTTATTGTGACAAGTTGTTAAATATCGAAAATACACATCCCGGATTGTTCGAAAAAACTTTTTTGGGCATCCCGACGAACATCAAAACCATTTTCGAGAATCCCGGTGGATTGAACACTTGAACAAACTATCAATGCCGATGCCGCTTCTAAACCTTCCGGAATCGTTAACATTACCAACTCGTTTTCCGCCAGACAAAAATGGTCAATAACTCATTCACTGCGAACCAGTGTTATACCAAAAATGACGGAGTTTTGCGATATAAAACCTACAGACGATATAACGAAAGATTTGAAGAAGTCGATAATCACAAAATCTGCTAGACAGTTAGAAGTTATGTTACAATTAATAAAGCAGTACACTAACCCTTTTGCATTAGAATTGTCAGCACACCATCTGTATAACATATCAAAAGGTCAGACGGTAAACAAACAGATATATGAATTTTTATCATCGATTAAAATCGAGGGTGAAAAGCAACGTAACAACTTTATTGCTGAGACTCGAGCAACACCAGATAGGTTTGACAAATCCATTAAAAAAAATTAAATTATTAACTTTGAGTACATGAATGCCCAACAAATTTAAATTAACGGAAAAATCAAAAAAGTTAAAATTCAGAGAGATGTTTTTGGCCGTTTATTATGACAAATAAAATTGACATTGAAAAGGCATTAAGCTACCCTCTGCCTCCTATTTCACTTTCGCTTTGTTATACTAATGGAACAATTTGCAAGACGCCGAAGTCTGTAGTTACGAGTATTAGTGAATTACTCCAACATCAAGCTCAAATTGTAGATCGTCCAGAAGAGGTAGGAAAGTAGGCAACTCTATTAGGAATTATTAGGATAATGAAGAAACAATTTTTTCTTAAAGGCTGTTCGTCGTGCGCTATTCCAAAGGCGAATCGAATTAACAAGAAATTGTCTAGATGTATTAACATATTTGCATCTTGGAATGATCAATTGCAAAATTCTAACATTACGCGCAAAATTATATTTTTCAAATAGATATTCCGGTTGTTTTGTTGTTAAAATTTTGTGTAGTGATAGTACAGTTTGATATTTCATCAATTTGTCGATTGACAAACCTACAATCTGATGGGAGTAGAAAAAGATATGTTCATATCTTCCTATGCCGAATATGTATCTCGCACAGCTATTATAAGCAACATTCAGCTTTCGCCGAGATTCATAATCCATGTCGGAGTATATTTCACACCCATATAATATTTAGAATAGGCAGGATGTATGATTTTACAAGCTTTAACTTAACTTTGGTGGGAAGATAGTTGGAGGTTGGACTAAGTCTTTTAAGGGCTCCGTAAACTTTCGATGCAGTTTTTGTATTGTTGGCTCATGTAAACCCCAAAATTTTTGAATGTTTCAACATACTCAATTGGATTTCGATTAATATAAAGAAGAGGAATGTCTACTTTAACTCGGCTAGCATTAATGATTATTGCTTTAGTCTTTGTTGGATTAAGACTGAGTTTATTTTCAAGTGACCACTTACAAATTGTTGCTAATTATAGATTAATTATCGCTTGCTTAATTTGGGATTTGGGAAAAACAGAATAAATCTGCACATCATCTGCATAATACTCGTATATATGACGTTTACAATTCACAAGACGCACGGCTAAGTCGTTTATATAACATATAAAGAGTAGGGGTCCTAAAATGGATCCTTGGGAAACACCTGATGGAACAAAAAGATAAGATGAGCGCTTTTTCTCATGACACACATACTGTGACCGATTACTTAGATATGACGACACAAAATTACATAGAGACCGGTAGAACAAGAATTAGGTCCAAAGTTTCATGACTAGTATTTTATGATCAACACAATCGAATGCCTTAGAAAAGTCTAAAAACACAATTAGTGCTAACATTTTGTGGTCTAAGCCGTCACGCATATCTTCGCAAACTTTAAGTAAAGCTGTGGTGCAATTATGCTTAGCACGGAAACCCGACGGACAGTTTGTAATAAGCTGTTTATCGTTTAATTAATATGTGACTTGTTTACTAACGATAGTCTCAAAGACTTTGCTCAGAAATGGAAGTATGGCAATGGGTCGATATTCAGTTTCTGGGAGAGGTGGAGATTTCGGAATTGACACCACTTTAGCAATTTTCCAACTTTCAGGAAGGTTGAAGTTGTGGGTATTGAATTAAAAATATGGGTTATATGAGTGAAAATGACTGGAAGCAGGATTTTTATGAACTTGGGAACGATATTATCCTATCTAACTGCGTTAGATGTAATGTCAAGGATCGTTTTACCAACACTGATTTCGTCGGTACATTGTAGGGAGAAAGTGTCGTCGCTACTGCATTGCGGTTCAGATATATTTGTCGGATTATGTATATGATATACGTAAATATGCAGAAACAAATTTAGCATTAAGTTCGTCTAAATTGATGAGGCTTGGAAGGGCTGGCTTTTCAGAAGTCAAACCGTATCAAAGATTTTGAGCACGATCTGCGAGGTGAAGAGGACACACAGTATGACATACGTAAAGGAAATAAGCGTCCCACCGAGTTCTGGAAATTATTAAGAAGCTGAAATTTAAAAAAAAAATTGTTGAATTTTTAATTGAAGATTGGGCGGACGATGAGTTTACTACGTTAATCACAGGAAAGACTGTAAAACTCAACTACGACCAGTGCTATGTTTATGAGGTCTCCAGTGAAAATAAAATAAAAAGAGGGATTGAATATAATCTCTGTTGTTATCACGAAGAAGCTGACACCAAAAATGACACCAATTATCGTCTTCAGGTCCATTGTACGGATTCTGATATACCTGTGATAACGGTGGCAAATTTTAAATACTTAAAAGATAAAATTGAAATAATATTCAACTTAAGTACAGGGAACAACTTTACCTGAATATAAATGACATTTATGCCAAGCTCGGGGAACTATTATCTTGTTCACCCGCTATATGCCACATTTTCACGGGAAACGATTTCAACCCGGCTTTCTACCGTAAAGGAAAAAAAAGCCGTTTAGAATTTAAAAAAAAAAAATACAAAATTGCAAGAGTCTTTTCTGCAACTGCTTCGAAGTGGACATAGCGAATTAACAACATCGAGCAAGGTTTTTCAAGTTACTGAAGAGCTTGTGTGCAGGATCTGTGCATTAACAACGAGAAATGACATAAATAAAGGACGGTTCGATTTATTTGGAAAAGGTTATAGATGCCAAAACGAAACCGAAGAAATCTTAAAAATCGTAGGATACGATCCATCTAGTTTGCCACCAACAAAACAGGAACTGTTACAACAAATAAAAAGAACAGTGTACATCTGCAGAAAAAATGCCAGAAAATTATGGATGGTTCGATGGTCCTGAAAGTCCATCTTTTGGAGAATTATCTGTTGATTTCCAAGGTAATATGTTAGCACTTTTTTTACATCAATAATAGGTCTGTTTGCGTACTTTTCAAACCTTGCCGAAAATTGTCACAAAATGTCAGAAACAATTCCATTGGGATTGTACATAAAGACCATTGGCACTGTTCGTGACGTTTTGTGACAATTTTCGTTCGGCAAGGTTTGAGACTGACTAGAGCTATCTCCTCGAATTCGCTCTACCCACCGTCCAACAGAAATCTGTCAAACGAGGAGATTGACAGGTATCTAAGACTAATGGACGAGACAATCAAACGGACAATGGACAAAACGATACCGCGGTAGCAACACACTGACGAAGAAGACTTATTCCGCAATGCAACTATCGACGCACTGCACCGACATAAAAGTAGGCTGCTGTCAAGACTAAAAACCTTGTACAGATAGTTTACTCTTTAATGCTGCATGCAATTGCATGCAATTCTTCCTCTTCGTCATCAGTAGCTGACAGGATGGAGCGCTTTAAAGGATCTGGATTTGAAGGTGGTATAAGCCTCCTCCTTCTCTTTTTTGCCACATTTTCTGGTGACAATTTGCCATCTGCAGGTCCCGCTATTGAAATAGGGCCGCTTATTGTCTCTCATTGTCGGATTCACTTTCGTATGCAATTTGCCCGTTTGCTTAAATTTAAAAAAATAAAAATTCAACAACACTTTACGGGAATCGAGCCCACGACCCATGCTTTGTCAGCCGGACACCACTATGAATGCACCACCGAAGCACTTAGCGCGATTGTTTCTAATTTGTTTTATTTTTTATTTTTCTTTTTATTCTCTCACTTTAAAGAAAAGCCGAATCACGTCTGATCTCTACGGAGGTTTATGAACGACTGCGTTTATATTATAGTTTTGTACGGTATTCATATCGCATCGAAAACTGAGTTTTCGCGAAAAAGTTTACGAAACCTCATTGGAGCGTTCACACCGAATACCGAGTTGGTTTTTTTTTTGACAGTTGTATAGTGGTAGACAATCGTTTATATGCACTTAAATTTTTGCGATTATTTTTAAATAAAAATTAGGTGGTTATTTTAAAAAACTAGTTTTGCTAAGCGATTTACAAAACTAAAATATGTATGGGCAAACTTCTGTTTTCCATTGAGAATACGAGAGTTTTAGCCAAAAATCCGTTTTCGATGCGGTGTGAATACCGTATTAAGCGGCTCAATCGTCGTTTACGCTTCTTTCCTGCAGAGAAAACATAGTTCTTTACTCCAAACTTATTGATTAATTGACAACACGTTATCTCAACTAAAGAAGTTGTAATTCAATAAGATGATTGATGATTAAATTTGAAAGGAACTGCTTAGGGGTGTTCCTTCATGTGTTTTATTTTGTAAGTAAGCACCCTGTAAAAGTGGTTTCCCCCAAATTCAATACACTAACTAATATAACAGTTTTACAAAAATAAACAAAACGTCTCTTTTTCTCAACATGTCTGCGATGTCACAAAACTCTCCCGATTCTAAGTAACTGACCAGTGCGCAGATACAAACAAACTCTTGTTTCACGATTTTATGAATGAATCTGGTGGATTTGATTCTAGCTTCAAATTTTTGTGTCGAGGGTGCTTCTAAGTATCTTTTGTGTTGTCTTTGAAAAGTCGATTTTTTACAATATTTTTACATAACTAATCCGGAAAGTTTTATTGCTTGTTTTGAAGATGTTACAAATTGCCGAATGATAAGAAAAATTAAAAATCCGCTTGTAAATGTATTCCCTTCGACGCAAGGTGTTTTATGTGAAACCATTTGCTGTTGGATTTAAGAAAAAGAAATGTTAACAAATTGGTACTCCAATCTTAGTAATCGCACCATTGCGATTATCTTTTTAGTATGCATATCCGTTTTATACGTTTCCTATACATTCAATTCGTGTTTGATGTCGCGGATAAACCGATCCTTTAAAAAGGTAAAACGAAAAAGAATAAAGTATCTTTCTCATTTACATGCATGTACTTGTATATATGCAATTTTGTAGCATTCCTTTCAGAGCTCTGTGGAGAGTGTAATGTCACCCATCGTTATGACAGAACCACCAGAAATCAAAATTCTCGGATCCATCGTTCGAATAGTGCCCTTGATGTACAACTACACCGAGATGGATGGTTCACCAAAGTACAGATTTTTACGACAACAAGGACTTAGGCCGTCACGTCATTTGCCGGACACTTTAATAATCGGAGTAAAAAAGAGCGGAACTCGTGCACTGTTGGAATTTATACGTTTGCATCCGGATGTACGAGCAGCTGGATGTGAGGTGCATTTTTTCGATAGACATTATAATCGGGGACTTCACTGGTATCGACACCACATGCCGTATACTATAGAGGGACAGATTACGATGGAAAAATCACCAAGCTACTTTGTAACAAAAGAAGTTCCTCAGAGAGTTCATCACATGAATCCAAGCACAAAGTAAGAAATATTTTTATTTTTTGTTCGAAGCAAACATACCTAATTTTGAACTAGTTATCGAAAGAACTTTTACCTAAATTGTCTAAGTGGTAGACCATTGGCCCCTCCGATTTTGAGCAAAAATCTGATATCTATCGTGGTCATTTGAGTATGAAAAGTAATCAAATTGTGCGCTATTTCACAGCCCAAACGTAAAAGATGTTCTTTTAAGGGTTTGAAAATTGAGTTTGAAGATTGGTTCATGACATTATGGTTGGAACCCAACTTCAAGTTTATGGCTTCCTCCTATATTTTGGCGAAGCGCATCCTACTGGTCCAATTTTGGGCAACTCTTTCGATCACTTGGAGTTTTTTCTCACCAATAACGCGCTGAATGTTGGCTTCCAAGGTCTGAGCAATTGGCAACTTATTAGCACACACGAACGAACTTAGAAAGTTCCACAAGAAGTAATCAGGCTGCGTCAAATCGCACGATCTCTAACAAATCGTCTTATTCTTGCAATCCCGTGATAGGTCTGTGTTTAATTTTTACCTACAGATGGCTTTTACATACAAAATATATTATCACTTATATCATGATATTTGTATATATTTTTTAACGATAAACCTATATTTATATTTTGCATTATTTTTAGACTTTTGGTCGTCGTTCGAGATCCTGTTACACGTGCCATATCAGATTATACTCAGGCTGCGAGCAAAAAAACCGATATGAGAAAATTCGAGCATTTAGCATTTATGAATGGATCATTCGAAGTCGTCGACACATCTTGGAGTCCTGTAAAAATCGGAGTATATGCCAAGCATTTAGAAAAGTGGTTACAATATTTCCCGCTGTCGCAATTACTTTTTATAAGCGGAGAAAGACTTATTGTTGATCCAGCCTTTGAAATCGGTCGTGTTCAAGTAAATGATTTTGTTTTCTTTAACTTAAATCTTTAATAATTATCATTATTTATTTGAAAGGATTTTCTTGGACTGAAAAGGGTAGTAACAGAAAAGCATTTCTATTTTAACTCCACAAAAGGTTTTCCTTGTCTTTTTAAGTCAGAGGCCAAATCAACACCGCATTGTTTGGGAAAGACAAAAGGACGAAACCATCCATATATAGATCCAGCAGCAATCGAAAGACTAAGAGAATTCTACAGACCATTTAATAATAAGTTTTACCAAATGACAAACATTAATTTTGGATGGCCATAGAAGCATTCCTTTTTTTAATTATTTAATTTTTATGTCGAGTTTGTAATTTGTATATAGTTTCACCCGATTGAAGTTTTGTCTGAAAATGTTTTATACAAGTGTTGTTTTTGATTGATTTATTTTTTTAAGGTACAAATATATCATTATTACAGATATACATTCTATACTACTTGTTAAATTTAAGTTTTTAAAGGCAAATATTTTTTGTTAGCTATGCTAATTGCGATACCTCTATCTTGTATCTGCCATTGTATTTGTATATGTTTTTAGTTGATTTTATTATGTATATAATAATAAAATAAAATGGTTAAAAGTTGTCTAGAAATAAATCAAACCCTTCTTCGAAATTGAAAAATCAGGTTACTTTACAATGGTGGGGTAAAAAAAACACAATGTATTTGTAAACTTAATTCTTAAATTATTTGCTTAAAACGTTCTTATGAAAACTTTAATTAATTTAAAGTGAAAGGATTTGTAAATTGTTTTTTTTTAACACTATAGTTTTGAAATACAGTATATGGAAATACCTTTTTTCCTCAGTATCGCAAAACAATACATTTTACAGATATGTAGTAAAATAAAATAATGTATATGGTCATAAGTAATAAGGAAAAAAATAAAAGCTTCTTGCACTTTAAACGTACTCTCAATACATACATTATTACATACATACAATGCAAACAAAATAACGAGAAGTACATCTTCCAAAATTCCACAATTACAAAAGACACTGAAATTAAATTAATGCTCAAATGCACAATTTTAAATAAAAACAGATTTTATTGATGCTGGATTTTTATTCATATACTAGTACTTATGTATATGTATTTATTTATTCAATTAGATGGTGCTATAGTCCGAGGTGAATCTGGACCTCAAACAATAAGCCTCTCCAGTTGCGTACTCCAAATAAGTTGTATGGTCTTATATAGAGTCTCTCAAGTGTTTTTTCACAAGGTTTTTGATTACTTCAGGTATTGGCAACTGTACTCGTAACCCTCCGTTTAATTTCTGATGTTACAATCCAGAGGAGATTTGAGCTCAAAACATATATGAAACGCAGACGCAGCCCGGATGGTTAATATCTATTCACTCTACATGTTCTATCAACCTCTGCCTAATGATGCCTGCTTTCTGACCGAGTCGATACCATTATCACAGTTAATAACTGTGTAACTACTTCAAAGCTGCACCTGTCTATTGTGACGTTCAGTCCGACACGTCAAAGTGGCGCACCACTTCCCTTATTGTTGGATGCATATACAAACACACTTGGTTTGGCTTTATTCATGATATCAATGTTATCTTATCAGCGTACGAAAATATTAAACACAGACAGTCAAGCAGATCAGATTACTTGTGATTACCAGTGTCCGAAAGATTCGAGGAACAAAAACCGACTCGGACCAGGTAGTGGTTATAGACAAATTCAAATACATCGACTGGTATAGTGAGTTGACCATATTGATTATTGTAGTGGAGGGAGAACTCCTATGAAGTAAGACTATACGAGCTCTATCTTCACTACAAAATTAAAAATGCTATTAATCTAATTATTCCAATCTTAATTATTTCTCAATCTTGAAAACCTTACGGCAACTCTGAAATCGAATTCGGGAAAGTAATGTCAGATTTTTGGTTAACAACTTACCTTTGTAAATGGCACTACAGTCCAGGGTAAACCTGGAAATCAATCGGGCCAGTTCGAACGGGATCAAAAATCGTTCAAAACGGATAAATATTTTCATCCGCTTTCGTTTACGTTCATATTTCTGCCCCATAGAGCAGGATTTTATTTATTTTTTGGTTTAAAAAAGAACTTAACACTTAAGAGGGTTTAACACTCTTAAAATGCCGGAGCACGTGTTAAGCTTTTTGGAAAATTGGATAGAGAGAGAGAGAGAGAGAGAGAGAGAGAGAGAGAGAGAGAGAGAGAGAGAGAATGATGTTTGGGCTTAGTGGTTATTTCGCTCCATGGGAGAGGCTAAATTATTAGTGTAAATTGACTTGATGTTGTCACTACCACTTGAGTCACGGCCACCCACGATTGAGATGATTAGGGTCCTATATGACATAGAGTCTCCTTTGTCTTTCTTGATAAGGCATTATTACTCAATTGCTTTTTGAGTCTTAAAAACGGCATTTGGCAAGTGTAAGGCTGTTTTCGAAAACGTCATCTGCATCAAATTGCTTTTGCAAAATGTTCTTAATCGCAAGCTGCGAAAGTCATTTGTTCGAAAACAACATCATAAATCACACTACATTTGCAGCACGTTCGATAATGCAGTTGTTCATAAACGTCAACTGCGCTGCAAAAGAACAGCCACAAATCTGCGTTGTGCATTAAAAAAATTGGAAAAAAATGAGTGAAGCCGAATATTCAGGGGAATCTCAGTCTCGTAACAGTAAGTACATAAAATCGGCTAATTTTTTCAATTTCTCAATAAATTTTGTTAAGGGTTCCATTTTGCTCTGTTCGAAAACATCGAAAATGCTCTTGCAAGAAAAAAATCATGTAGATGACATAGATCAACGATACCAAATGACGTTTGCAGTTTGATGTTCGCAACCCTTAAGTATTGCAAATGACTATCAATTTGACAATCAAAATGACGATCAAAATTACGATCAAATGACGTTTTCGAAAACGGCCTAATTCTTTGCTTTATTTCGGGTTAGGTGTCATTACTGAATTACTTAGATGGTGCTACAGTCCAGAGTGGACCTAGGTTCAAACCCATACCCCTCTAGTTATTCCGGACGCGCACTCCTAGATGTTTGAGATCCCATTCCGCGGTCTTCTTATACTGCCTTACTCATGCCATCTAGACCGACGTAGATAACATTAAAAACTTCTTTGTTGCAGCTGTTTATTGTGACGTTCTTTCCGATTCGTTAATAGTCGTAGGTATTGTGGGTCTTTTCTTCTTGGCCGCATCCACAGACAAACCCATTTTCGCTGCTTACGCTTTAACTAGCAAACACACCAACGATAGCATCATATAAATGTCATCAGCGTATGAAATTAGTTAACCAGTCTTTTGGACAATTGTGTCTTTGGTAGTGGGTTGTGAGTTCTGCAAGAGACCTCTGTGCTGCGCAGTCTCTTTTCCTAAAAATCGGTTAACTTACATTTACTATGATTCCTCTCGACAATATTTTTCATATTAGTGCATATTCATTACCAAGCCATCTCCCGCTGCGTTAAACAATTAGGCGGCTAATGCGTTTTTTATTAAGTCCAATGACACATATGAGGAAACTACCGAAGAAATTTCGTCGTCCATATTATGTGAAATGACATGACATAAAAAAAAATCCATGACATAAAACTAATCTCACTGGGCCAGCGCACACTATACTACGAGTAATTACCTACCCCAAGGTAAAACTGATTTTATAGAAGAGGGAGATGAAGTGTAAAGTAAGAAACGGTTTAAATATTCAACTATTATTGAAGCGGTTGAACATCGGGGGAAAACCAATACACACATAAGTTGTCAATTTTAAAGAGTAAGAAAAATTTTCAGAAATACCACTACAATCAAAATCGGTTCATGTATACACAATTTTGCCCGCATTATTCATCCAGAGTGCGGTTGAAGTAAAAGATACCCCAGACAAAAATTAATCCACTGTGCGCTGGCCCACTATGTTGAAATAAGGAATAGTTGTGCGATTCACCGTATAGTTACAATTATCAGTCGTCATCGATTTATTGGCAATTAGCTAACAGTGAATAACGCCTACCCCTTTTTCAACACAAACATAGTTAATCACTCTTATTTGATATCCACTTTATGTCTAATGAGATTGTTGGATAAATATTACACATACATACATATATAGGTATAAATGAGAAATCGGTTAGTCTATACGTTTCTAGAAATAAATCAACGGCAATCGTTTTCATGCAGTTGACACTCTTAATATTCTAAAGGATGTTTTTTTGTGGAGCGTGCGAATTTTAAATTAAAATAAATGGAATTAATAGCCAATATTTTTTATTTGGTTGGAAATGTTTTTGACATTTACCTTTTTAGGCATTTGAACTCCTAGAATGCGTTTTGGAAAACTTATCCTGCCAGTTCAATATTTTATCAGTTTTTTCCGTGCATCGCGAATAACAGTCATAATATTGGATTCCAAGTCGTCAATAGTTTCCAGTACATCCCATAAGTATATTTCTAGGCAAAATGTGATTTCAAATTATCGATGGTTTGAGTTGCATTCTTCCCCAATTGGATCTTATACATATGAACGTCGGCCACGGTCTGTCCGCAATATATTCCAGTTAATGAACGTGCAGAGGCCTAGATTTTGAGAATAGCGGCGAATTTAAAAATTCGTATTATGTCTACAGCGGCCAAATTTCCTAAGGTGCGTAAAACCCGGGGTTATACTGGATGAGTATTCTCCATATCCAATGGATATAAATTTATGGATTGTTCGACAAATAAATACATAGCTTGCTCAGGCGGATGATTGCGGGCATTGAAAAATGGACGAAGAACTGCATAACCTATGCCAAAATGGATGATTTATCAAAATATACTGAATAAAAATTGTATACCTATATATGTTACATCGCCAAATTCTATTACTCCATCGAAAAATAAACTTTCTTTATTTTATTAAAAAAATGTATAAATAAAAGTGATATCTACAGGTGGTCATGATCTCAACATCTTCCTTCCTTTCATTAACCGTCGAAATATAGAACGCCTATAATCACGTCTAGTGGTACATATTCCTCTCACGTATGCGCATTGCTTCTGCACAACTTGCGGGGCTAACTAAATTGTCGAGCCTTGGAAACATTCATCATGCCGCTCTATTTTGTATCTCCTCGTTACTGAAGCCAAGAATTTGCTACAGTTTTTGCACTTAAGTGATGTAATTATTACCCTTCCAGTCTATACTGAATTATCCGACGACATTTGTTGGACATAGTAAAATCAGCTGAATCGCTCAGTTTGATGTTTATCCATTATGCATTTCTTAATGTCAAGACGTACGTGAATGAGCGTACTTTTTGTTGAATCTCGTATTGTTACACCCGCTAAGATTCGTAAGATTTCCATTTTCGTCAACCTGTCAACCTTCCGTTATGTTTGCGTTATGAAATGCGTAAGTATGTTAAAGCTGGGTGATTTGCTGTCTTGTATAACAAACCTTTAAGCTTTTTGCGGTATTTTTGTGGCACAAAATACCAAACTAACTCGATATGCGACATCGTCATCGCAATTTCCTTGGTGGTTAATGACAGAGTCTAATTATTATACATATATAGTTAAATTTTTCAAACCTCAGTACTATGTTATGACTCCATACATGTCAGCAGTTGGTATACTTTCTTACTACAATTCGGGGTGCACTTGGGACTCAACCAACAAGAGCCTCCAGTCAGATCAATCTTTAGCTATCTGATTCCAGTTCTATACGCTAAGTTGGATGTGGTCCATTACACTTACATGTGCCACCTGAGTCGCAGTTTTTCTCTTGAGTGCGGATTCGACGACTTTTCCAACCGGAACATTGGTATCAATCCGCTCTGCGTGATCCAGCCATCTTAGTCGTTGAACCTTCACCGTATGATTCGTCGTTGTATCACCTCCTCCAATCACCTGAAAAATTCTCCTCTCAAAGCAGCCAAGAGCACCTTCATCCATTTTTGATAAAGTCCATGCCTCTGCGCCTTAGAGGAGGACTGATATTATTAAGGTTTTCTATAGGGTCACTTTTGGTGTTGGAGAGAGGACCTTATTACTCACTTGCCTTCTTGGTCCAAAGCAGCGAATGGCAAGAGTTATTCTTCGTTTGATTGTAGCGCTGGCGTCGTTGTCTGAATTGATAGCGGAGCCTAAGTAGATAAAGTCCTGAACTACCTCAAAGTTATATCTGCCGAGGGTGACGTTCTGTCCGAGACGTCGATGTAGGGTGCCCTTTCTGATTGACAGCATATACTCGGTTTTGCCCTCCTTGATCGTTAATCCCATCTTCGCCGCTGTATGTGAGTAATTGGACGGACTTTTGAAAGATTGTCCCTCTTGTCTTTGCACTATTGTTTCAAGAATGATGTTAAAGAAATCGCATGACAGCGCATCGTCTTGCCTTAATCTTTTTTTGACATCAAAAGTCTCGGTGCATTCTCCAAACGGACGAGTTTGGCAAGGATGCCAAATCTAGACATTGCTCGTCTCTATAGAAGCTGTTGAACGTGGCATACAAATCGATGTATAGGTGATGTGTATCGATTTGGAGCTCATGGGCTTTTTCCAAGATTTGCTGCAGTGTGAATATTTGGTCGATAGTAGACTTTGCTCGCCTAAAGCCACACTGATGTGCACCAATCAGGTTGTTGACGAACAGCTTCAGGCGTTTACACAATACGATAGATCTTGTAAGTGATGTTAAGAAGACTGGTGCGTCTGTAGTTGGCCCAGCTCAGAGGGAATTCTTTCTTGAAGATTGTACAAGCAATGCTGAGATTACATTCATAGGGCATACTTTAATCCGACCATATTTTACAGATGATTGGTGTATGCCCAATACCAAGTCATCGCCTGCCACTTTGAAGAGCTCGGCAGTGAGGCCGATCAATCTAGCAGCTTTGTTTAATTTAAGCTCTGATATGGCTTTCTTCAATTCATCCAGGTCGGGTGGACGGAATTATTGGTCTACATCGTTACTACGGTGTTCTCTTGTTCGTCTCTACTAGTTTCGGTTCGGGGTTTATGTCCGTGGAGTAGCATCGCTCAATTTCCCCGAACGCCCGCATCTGATTTATTTTTAAAAGTTTATAACAAATTGGCATTCGTTTACTTGGTACAACTTCACAGTTGTATACAATAGGTCCACTCCGACTTTAGCACTTGCTTGTGTAATAGCAGCTTAGAATATTTACCAAGTAACCAGTACATTTCTCTATGTTACACAAGTTTCTTTGGTCTAGTGTCATTCCGAGGTACGAGTAGTTAGCCTCGTTTGCGATCTGCTCTTTTTTCTGTAAGTAACGCTTACTGATGTTTCTTCAGTCGTTTTACCTACTACTAGTACACCAGTGTCTTCAGCAAACGTAGATAAAATGGTCCCTTCTTTTGGAGGTACATACATATATCACGGGTATATATGAGATACATAGAATCGAGTACATTTCCTTGCGATACACCGCCGGCTAACATTTCTTGGTACTTTGAAAACTGATTTCCGTGTTTGCCACGGAGAAGTCTATTCTCGAGATATGTTGTCAGTATATTATATAGAAATAAAGAAAAGGCCTATTGCATTTTGAATGCCAAGCCTTCATGCCACACCTTGTCAAAGGCTTACGAGACATTAAAAAGTACCTTTCTTTCTTCAAGAGCTTTCTTAATTACGTCGGTGATTCTAGAAACTTGATCAATAGTTGAATGCCTGTTTCTGAACCCAAATTGGTAATCAGGGATACGATTTTTTCCATCAACAATCGATTAAACGATTAATTAGTATCCTCTCAAATATGTTTAACATTGTTCATGTGAAATCTTTTGGTAAGACTTCTTGCCATACTGTGGTTTCCCTGGTTTTGATACCATTATGACTTCAGCAATTTTCCACTGACTCGGAACATATTCTAATCTAAGTGCCACGTTTATAATATAGAGAAGCTTGGTTAATGCTTTTCAAGGCAACGTTTTAAGGACTTCTCCGGTCATTAGAACCTAACTGGGAGCTTTATTTATTTAATTTTTGAGTTCCGTCAACGGCCAGCATTCAGGGCTGACTTCTTTCCTTGTTTCAGTGCCAGTTTATTTCTTTCGATTGATTTAGGCCTCCGTTGGTTTTTCTGTGGTTTTAAGATCAGTTTTGAGTCTTTTACTTGCTGTTTCCCGTTATTCCAGCATTAGTGGTAATAAGATGGTTTGGTGTTGACAGCTGCAGTACGTAATTAAGTGCCGGTATTGTTAAGTAGATAGCGTACTTACTTCAAACATAGTGTTAGATTGTGATTTGCATGAGTTTAGTATATCTTTTCTGGCTTAGTCTGTAGCCAAACCGTTTTACCTCATGCAGTCCGAAGAATAGTATTCAGTTCGACAGAGATTGGTGCGAAATGAAGAAAACATATCTGCCGTTGCGGCCAGTATCGAAGAAGACCCAGCTGTATTGGGCATCGTCCAACCGACTTATTTTGAGGTTGGATTTAGGTTTACATCCGTATAGGACTGTGCTGACGCAAGGAGATCCGAATTTGGCACAAAAAATCATCTTTTCGGACGAGGCCTATTTTCGGCTTAGCGGCTATGTCAACCAGCAAAATTGTCCTTATTGGAGCGAACACAATCCACAAGTGTTCGGCCAAGCAACAATGCTTAAACAAAGATTGACTATTTGGAGCCATTTATGGCATGACGGCATCATCGGACATTATTTCTTCCGAAACGAGGAAGCAGACACCGTTACCGTCAGTGGTCTTAGGTATAGACCGATGTTAACCGACTTTCTGTGGTCAGAGCTCGACAACATCGATGTATCCGAGCTGTGGTTCCAACAAGACGGCGTTGTATGCCATACAAGCGAAGGAGAAATATGGCGACTGGGTCATCTCACAGCGAGCGTTCATCAATTGGCCGTCGCGACATTGCGATTTGACACTACTCCATTATTTTCTCTGGGGCTACGTCAAGTACGAGTATACGCTAATAAGCCAACCACTTTGGACGAGCTTGAGTCCAACATTCGATACGCTATTGCCGGAATAACGCCGCATATATTGGACCGAGTCATCAAAACTAGGACCGACCGCCTGAAGTACTGCTAGCGAAGCCGAGGCTGCCACTTGAATTATGTGCTATTTCACACATAATGGCATGAACGTAGGTTCAAAATAAAGCCAGAATAAATATTATATTTATCTCATTCCATTGTTGTTTTATTTAAATTTGTCACCCTTTATTTATTTTTCTGAATACTCAATGCTATCTGGTGTAGGCGCTTCTAATATTCCAAGTTTCGCGTTCAAGTTTTATGACCATTCATCAGCCTCTAATTTTATATACACCCTCCACACCACGTTGACGGCCGCGGCTAAAGTTGTAGTGTATTGGCTTCCCAATCCCAACCGCGCCCGAAACACATTCCTTTTTTCAGGCAACTAAAATATAGTTATATGATCGATATCGTATGCCTAAAGTACAGCAACAAGTCAATTTACACTAATAATTTAGTCTCCCCATTAAATGATGGGAAAAAGTCTTACCTAGAAATTCAAATTCCAAGATAATGGCGACTCTGTTCGTATTCTGTTCCGTTCCTTTTATTGAACACATATTATACAGTGCACGCTCGATAACGTGAACTATTTAAAACCAAGAGAGTTCACGTTTTCGAATGTATAAACAAGTATAAAGTTATTTCACATTTACACATTTGAATTCATATTTTATTGTTGTTGTGTATATTAATTTAAGAGGTATGACATTAAATATAAATTTGAGAAAACTTTTTATTTAAAAAAATCAGTCATCTTTTTTGTGTCTTGTGTTTTTCTAATACTTGAAACACAGTTTTCTCCCTAAGATGTCTCAGTACGTTCATGTCATTTTGGTCGACACCTTCATGGCTAGCCCACTGTACCGCTTTGTTGAAAATTTCAACTGCTTCACTCGGTTTAATTTTCTCCGGCGCATCATCGTCCTTCTATTCAATATCGTTATCCACAATATTTACGTCAATATCCTTATTCCATTCCTGAACGGTTGATAACGTACAAACCTCCGGATTTAAACTGTAAAGGAGATCGACAGTGTTGCACATTAAAGAGCGCAATTCAGCTACCCAGTTTTCCTTTAAAACTGCCAACTGCCAATATTGTTCCAGCACCTAGCTAGGGTTAATTCGCCGACACATGAGCAAATCAGATTGGCGCTGTTTCTGCGCCTTTCTAATGACCAACATTTTAAGCTTATGAGATCTTGTGGCATTTGAGCACGTGATTCGCTGTTTCTCGGACTTTACGCCTGGAGCTATCTTTTCTAAATTGGACATGTACGTTTTTTCTCGCAGAAGTTTCCAGAATAAGCCGGCATTATACAGCTGTTCGTTGCACAACTCCAATTCGGCCATTTTAGCTTTAAGTTACCAACGATACAGAGCCTTCTCCATTTTGGGCAACTCTGAAACACGCAATGTTGCTCTTTTTCCAGGCCCAGAAAATGTGTCGTTTACGCATTTTAAAATCTTTTTTTTTTGTTTTAATGCCACAAATTGTTGATTTAGCAACATTATATTTTTTTTGTAAGCATGTCACAATCGATACTCTTTGTAAAAAATTCAGTCTTTTCTTTTAATGTCAAGCATGCAGGTTTCTTAGAACTCATTTTAAAGCAACAAATTCAACACGAAACGCTCTATGCTAAGCCAAAATTGCAACTGAAATGTTTTGTGCGTTTAACACGCAACCACAAATAAAACGCATGGCTTACTATTAGCTCAAAGCGAACTACATATATTGAAATGTATATTAGTCCTTTAGTACATTTGCTTATCTTCTAGATACACATTCACATTAAGCAAATAACAACTGCAACCTTTCTTGATCCTTCTTTCTCTCGCCTTCTTAGTTGGCCCATTATTTTCTTATGTACCTTTATTTAGACAGGCCGCTTAGTTGTTGCAACGCTGCACTGATAAGCCCGGATGCCTTGTTGTCGTCCTTGAACAGCATGCATGTTCATATTTGAACAGCATGCAAACATTAAAACGCTTATTGTTCATGTTATAGAGCTTTATCGCTCTGTTCACATTTTAGAGTAGTCAATGCACAAAAAAATTTGTTCACGTTTTGGGGTGTTCACTTTATCGAGCGTGCACTGTATAGAGCTTTGGTTGCCAAAATACGTTTTCTAGCTCGATACTTTTGCCAGTCATTGGCCTAACCTAAACTATCATATCAAGCAAATTCATGTCAGTTAGCATTGGCAGCAATCTTCACATTTATTTAAAATTGTGGTGTTTTCCCCAGTAATGCCTTCATTATTTCCATATTATAACATTTAGTACCTATTTAGTAAATCCATTAATCCTGCATATTAACGGTACACTTAAATCAGATTGAAAAAAGAAAAAATATATGTATGCATATCTGATTTCAAAACTATAAATTGTTCCCATGAAAGTACTCGTATGTTTTGTTTTTGTTGATACTGTTCAAAAGGAAAAAGCTTTCCAATTGTACATATAAACATCTTTGAAATTTTATTAAAAAAATAAGAAAAAACATCAGATAAATCGTCACATTTGTCAAAATACAATAAATTAAAATAATTAAAAAAAACTATCAAGATAGTGCCAAGCGTAATTTTTAATATTTTTATGTCATTGCAAATTCAAATGAGTTGACTTGGTAACTGACTAGTTCCTTGACAATGATTAAACAACCTAAGCACTTCCAATTTTGAAAGTCTACCTGTACTTCCAGAGTGAGGTAGCTGCACTTCAATACCACCTTGTAGTTCTCACACCTTACATCGAGTCGTGTACGTGCGTGTGGTATGTACGTAGAACAACAAAGCTTTTTCACAAACTATAGAGAACTGAACTGAACTTAATTAAATGCTTTGCAACAACAAATCTACTATACTCCTATAACTCATAACTTACTCGAACAAGAGTTACACTGTCTTTCATTCAGAAATGTCCACGGTCAAGTCCACAACCACATTCGTTGTCGTCGCATGACTGAGGTTTTTTTTTTTATAAAAAAAAATTGTAGCAACACGACAACACGATAGTATTTACGCAACGTCCCGGACTGGCTTTGGAAATAATAACCATCACACCAGGTCAACATTAGTTACCGCCGGAATACCATCTAGTTCGGAACGGCCTTATTGGAAGTAATCGCTATTCGTACTCGTACTCGTACTTGCTCCTTCGTGTCGCATATTAGTTTGATTGTTTTTTCATTATTACATTTTTCCGTCGTTTTCATTTAGTGATATTTTTAAAAAAAAATTATTAACTTCAAAAAAAAAAAAAAATGCAAAAAATTAATAGTGAAAAACTGTGAAAAAAAGATTGTTTATCAAAAGAAAAATTACTACGCGTGTAGGCAAGAATCAATTGCATTGTTTACTATTTTATGTGTGTGATTAGTGATATCGTATCTACGATATTACTATAATAGCTTTGCTAAGTCCGAGTCTAACTGAGAAGTTAGTTAGACCGTAAGCAGAAAAATGGATTTGCGTTATTTTATCCGAGGAATTCATTTCCAGGTAATGGTTTTAATCAATCCTGACAATGCTTACCCGCCTTCAACCTTTCTCCGAGATACTCGTAGTTTTTTCTTAAAAAAGCGGAAAAGTATTGTGTTGTGCCCTCAAAATATGATGTCACTGCAAATGTGACTTTTGAAGTTCCAGTCCTTCTACCGGTTAGTTTCAATATACTAGGTAGGATAGGCATAGGAGTAGCATTTTGGAATACCCCATGCACGAGTATAAAACCTACCCGTCCGTAGCTTTACGATTACTTGTATTCGTAGACAACTCGACGTGATTTGAAGACTCGGCAAACGGCCGATTTGTGTTTCTATTTGCCTAATTGGGGCATTTTCTGTTATCAGATCGAAAATGTGTGGCAAAAAGCATACGAATATCTACGGTGTATCATATATACAATATCTGCTGCTTGGAAATATGATACATTCCTATATACCACACTCGTACGTACATAGGTACATATGCATATATAAATGAGCAGATAGTCACATTGAGTAAATAATCGCTTCATACAGCTTGTGTTTGAGTAAACAATAATTAAGTAAAGAAAATCAAAGATAAGAGCTATCATAAAGCGTCTCTCTTTCTGAGGTAGGCTTGCATACATACGTATACATATTCGTATAATGATCTTGCAGTTAACAATAAAAAAAAATACATAAAATAAGATAGATGGAAAGGAATCCCATTTAAAGGTGAACATTTTTGAGAGATAACATTGACTTTTGCAACTTCGAGACGGTGCGTGCTCCGGAAATGGGAGTTGTTGGTGTTTTACCTTGCCTTCAATTTAAAAAGCACCTTAATGTGTGTTTGATGTATGATAAAAGTGAAGACGAAGGAAAACATTCACAATATTCTTGATATGTATTTTAAACCTAACTTGTGTCGTTTCTTTTCTCTGCTACTTAGTTCGGTTGACTAAGTTTTTAAACGTCAATACCACTGTACAGGTCACTCTATTTATTATCGTATCGTCAGTTATTTAGACAGTTGGCCACAAGGCCCATTTAAATATACATATTTTGACCAAAGATGTTTTAGTAAATGATACTAAATGCGTTATGCAACTCAAAGGCACTTGTAGAGAGCAACGTCTAGAATTTAGACTTCAAGATTTACAAACTCAAAATCTTGAGTTCCTTTGAAAAATGTTAAAAATTCAACGTACGTAACTGAGGAACGAAATTACAAGAAGATTGCCTAATTGTTATGCTGACACAATAAAACCTCCGCTTTATGGTGTATCTTTTTTTCAATATTCCTGCACACTCATTAAAAATCAATGAAGAGATTGACCTCCATGCAAGGCTCTGTGCCGACGACGTAAGACACTATATGATGTGAAGCGGATATGAATGAACTTACTGTTGGCAACCTAGGCAAACAAAAATTGGATATTAATTTTCGGCTATGGACATGGAATACTCTGATGTTCAACGAGCCATACCTCAGCATCCGCAAAAGGACATTGCAGTCCCCTGATAAAAGAACTTTGAATCAGATAGATCGCATTGCGATTGACGCTAGGCAAAGCTTCAGTTTTCATGATGTCGGAACGAGTCAATAGGGACTTGAAAACCGATAAACCACTATAAAGAAAATTGTAGAAATTATCATCGCAAGAGATTGATAGGGTGCCAGCAGGTGCGGACTTGGAATTTAAGAGTCTTTTTCAATGTCTGCCGTAGTGTAAAAATCTGAACAATTTCGGACTTTATAGCCCTGAAACTACACTGATAAGGTCAAATCAGTTGGTTAAGGCTGTACTCGACTGTACGGACGAGAAGATCTCATATGCGATTCTGGAGAAACTGATGCCATTACAGAAGGCGTACCATGCGTCGAACGTGATGTGATCATTTTGGTTGATTGTAGACTGATCACACACCACGATAAACCTCAATCGACTCACACAACCTCGTGCTAAATGAAGATGTTCAAGGCCCAAGAACTTGTCCCCTTTCACTGTGACTTTCTCCCAAGTGAATAAAAGTTAGCCAAGTACAAGTTATTTTCTATAACTTTTTCACACGAATCTACACACCATTCCAGATCTTTCCAATCGCTCGACATATAGTGGTATGAAATCTCTGAAGCATGCGAAAATACAGATGCATTTGCCACGTCCAAAGTTTATGTATGGACATTCCGTGAGGTTTTGTATTTAGCACGAGTGGTCCACTACATAGAAATGCAACAGCAAATTTGACAGGTATGCTAAAAATTATCACTCGAGTAGATCTGATAGAAAAGTACTGGGAAAGTCGTATATTACTCGTATCTGTACTCATTTAGAAATAATGTGGAAGATGCAGACCATTTGCCCGAATAGCGACCCCAAAATCAGGTCCTTTTGCACAATTCCTCCTTCGAAATGATATGGATTCGAGAGCTCAGTGTTCATTGAGTTCAATGACAAAAATATGGCAAATAATATCATCACCAAGAGGAAGCCAAGAGGAAGTTCATATCGAAGGAAGAGACCTGCATGCGATCTTCGTATCACAGATAAGTAAGAAATCAGTGGATACCGATGGGAATCGGAACATTTTTTAAGTTTTTTATGTTTTTCAATTTATTAAACTAATAAATGGAAGGTACAGTAAAACTTAATCTTTTATAGTACAGATACAATTAAAATTATATCGAAATTCTGAACTTAACAAAGCAAAAAACAATAACAAATAAAAATAATTCAATTAAATTCAAGTTTTTTAAATATACAAGAAGAATAAGGCTGCGGTAGAGTAAGAGCAAAAGAAGAAGGAACGGAGGGGGATGTGTTATGTTATGTTATGAAGTATGTTATTATTGCTCAGAGAAATAGTTGAGAATTTTAGGTTTGAAGATGGAGGTTCTTCTAAGTTCTTAATATTTCATATAACTACGAAGGAGGTTTATTTATAATTATCTTGTGTACAAAATACATTTTCTAGAATGCATATACTGACGCAAAGTACATCCAAAAAATGCTTTACAGGGTTCTGAAATTCTGCCGTGAGTCAGAGTTGGCTTAGACAATTTCAGCATAAGTTATAATGGGTATGATGAGGGTTTGAACGAGCTTTCTTCGGGTATCAAAAGGTGTGAAACCAGCGTTTAGCCATAGTTTGCGTAATCATCCATATACACGACCAGTCAACAAATTGATATGGCTATAACACGAACGGTTCCAGTTTATAAAACAAACTCAGGAAGGTGACAAAAAACTCGATAGGCAAATATCTGGCATCAGACTAAGATGAAAAGATTTGTGAGAAATCGGTATAACCTGACATTTGGTGGGATTTAGTTGCAAACCATTGTGTATCGACCAAGCGTTGGTTGAAGACAAGTCTTCATTTAATTGAGACACAAGATCAACAATATTGTATTGTTGGGTGGGGAGAAATGCGGAACTGCGCATTATCTGCGTAAAAGTAAGTAGAAGAATTTTTGCATACTAAATGTAAATCACTTACAAAGATACAAAAGAAAATGGGCCTCAAAATTAATCCCTGAGGTACTCCCTATTTGAGAGACTTAATGTCCCAGAATCTATCTCCGACGAAAACTCTTTGTGACCTGCCCATTAGAAAATCCCTCAGAAGTTTGACAGCTCTATCACTAAAACAAAAATAGTGCTTTAGTTTCCAGCACAGGATATCGTGGTGCACTTTGTCAAATGCTTTTGAAAAATCAAGCAAGCAAAGCAAAGTTACAGATCCCTTATCAAAGTCTTTTCGAATATCATCAATAACTTTGACCATTACCTTCGACTAGCTCTGCCCGCTCTGAAACCTGATTGGATACGATATAATAGAGGATATAATCGGAACAATGTTCATGGATTTGCATAGAGAGTACTTTTTCAAGGATCTTTGATAGGCACGGCAAAATGCTGATAGGTCTAAAGTCATTAGCGCAAGCAGAATTCACTTTTTTGCAACAGGAATCACACAGTGTTTGTACTCAGCCTCATTCAGACTATTTTCATTGCCAGTCTTCTCAATTCGAAGCGTTATATAGGTAATAGCGGTATCCTTATACGTAAGCAAATTTAGTCCACTTTGGGGTTTCGAGATTTTCTGGAAAGCCGATTTTCCCACAACATCCAAATACCTTCGAACCGAATTGCAACATTTGGTGATTGCAGCATCAATCAAATCCATCAGAACTGGTTATAGCGATGTTTTCTCCCAGAAACCATGTGCGGATAAGGCTACCTCTGATTGTGTTTTCGTCAATAGGTTTCATCGCTTCATGAGATTTTCGTGCAGTGGAACTGCAGCCTTCGCTGCTTTGATCCGAGAATCGTTCACAATAGACGCAGTACTTCAAGATTTTCTCTTCTTGGCCCTGTTCGAGATGGAAGATAAATATACAGTTTAAGTTTTTCCCCTGAAAAGGTAGTCCGTTAGAGTGCCTACGGGACAAACCGTCAAAAACAATACCTTTGACCAACCACCTTTTTATTCTGATGAAGGATGATAATATACTGAACGTGTGGTAGAAGAGCCGCAGGCGTCACCGGAGTTAAAAGATCTAGCGACTCTCCTAATTCAGAGCTTAAATCGTCGAGGAATCCCTTTAGTATGTGGCTGGGGGCTTGAAAATTAGTGGCCGCGATGAGAAAAACACCGATTGTCACTATTGAGAGTAACAGCTGGAGTATATAAAGCCATTGGTGTCACCTTCACCAGTCTAGTTTAGACATTTTTGGCGCTTGATTCGGAGTCTTAACTGGCTCACGTCAGAGGCTTAGGTCCTTTGATTCTTAAGACTTTTTATTATTTCGTAACATTTCTTAATCCATATATCTACGAGTACGTACGTTGTATAAGGTAAACAAGACCCTTTAAAAAAATATGTATTGGCAATTACGTGCGTCGGAAAGGTAGATCCTTCACGGATGTACTATAGAAATTTCACTACATTTGGATGAATAGAAGCGGAGTTATTGCATTTGATGTGTCACTATGTTTCTGTCGTCGGGACAAAATTGAGCATCGAGCAAAAATTGGTCTGAATCTAACATTTGAAGGGCATCATCAAGCAGACCGAAAAGAACAAAAATTTACTTTACAATACTGTGACGGGTGACGAAATGTGGTGTTTTCAACATGATGCAGAAACCAAGAGCCAAAGTGCTGAGTGGAAGGCGCCAGACGAGCCGAAACCCAAAAAATCTCGTTTGGAGAAGTCAAAAGTAAACACAATGTCCAAGGGCATTGTCCACAAAGAGTTCGTTCAACCGGGCCAAACAATTAATGCACAATGCTATCTTGGTATTTTGAAGCATTTGGTTCATATTTATTCGTTGTATTCGGTTAGAATATCGCGCTGAAGAGAGATGGCGTTTGTTACAATCAACACTTATGACCGAGTTTTTGGCTAAAAATCGCAATTAACTGTCAACCACTCCCGTACTTACCTGATTTGGCATCGTGTAACTTTCACCTTTTCAAAAAAATGCATATGCCGATGAAAGGAAAACTTTTTGTGGACGGAGAAGCGCCATCCAAAAGGCTTGTACCGACGTCCTGAAGGACATCCCGGCCCACGATCTAAAACACTCACTCGACATGCTTTTAGACCGTGCAAATCTCAGTATTGAATGGGGAGGGGACTTCTTTCAATAAAATAAATCGGTTTTGCCAAAAACAAACTTTTTGTTGTTCTTATTTTTTTACTCAAAGCCAATAACAATGCGTGACCAATGTACTTATAGCTACCTACATATACATAGGTAGCCTGTAAGCATTTTTATGTTTTTAATCAATGAATGAGAATCTAATCATTTCTTTTGATCTCACAAGTGACACGAAAACATGCATTCATTTAAACTATGTTGATAGAAGATGTAGAAGTAATGAAATAAAGCACAATTCCTTAGCAGAACAGCTTAGTATTTTATTCATTGTTTTATTTAATCTTCTTAAACATTTTCCACTTTGAAAAAATCAATCACACAAATTCTCTCATACAAAAAGATTTTGTAAATTTTGAACCCCTTCTGTGATTTTTTAGCTCTTTGGTTTTTCAGTGTTCTATTTTTGAGAGCTCACGCGTGATTCTTGACATGTGTCAAAGTCAAACATGCTCAGTTGGCATTGCCATTTCATCATGGAAAGATTTACACGCGAACAACGCTTACAAATTATTGAATTTTATTTCAAAATTCGTGCTCTCTGAAAAATGTTTTTCGCGCACTTCGTAATAATCGACCTACTGAGCAAGTAATTCAAGCCCAAATTTAGCACCAATTTCACGCTATAGGACATCAAGCCACCTACCCGTATGCGTAGAGTGCGTATAGAGGAAAGTATTGCTGCTGTATCTGCCAGTGTTAATGAATACCGTGATTTATCCATTCGTCGCCGTTCGCAGCTGTTGGGATTGTTGTACTCGATTTGTTGTCGAAGATTTTACGCAAGGATCTTGGTTTAAAACATTACAAAATACAGTTCGTGCAAGAACTCAAGCCGAACGACCTGTCACAGCATCGAATTTTCGGTGAGTGGGCTTTAGAAAAGCTGGAGGAAGATTCGTTTTTTATCGAAAAATTGTCTTCAAAAATGAAGCTAATTTCTGGTTGAATGGGTATGTAAATAAACAAAACTGCCATATTTTTGTGGGTGGCCGTGGCTCAAGTGGTAGTGGACTGGCTCCCAAATCGGAAGGTTCGGTGTTTGAATCCCAGCCTCGCCCGAAAAACATACATATTAATTTTTTCAGTTAACGAAAATCAAGCATGATGAGTAGTTGACTAGAAATCAACAACAAGCCAACCTCCACTAAGAATTTAGACTCCCCATTAAATGTTGGATGCCACCCATGGAGCGAAATAACCACTGAGCCCAAACATCTTTCTTTCTCTCTCTATCCCATTTTTTAAAAAACTTAACATGTGTTCAGGCACTTGTGTTCAATACAAGAGCTGTCAATGTACCAGGAAAATTGCACTGTTTGGTGCGGTTTATTGCCCGGCGGGATCATTGGCCCGTCAATGGCGTCCGCAATCGTTCAATGATTTCGAACTATTTTTTGCCCAACCATGGTCGACATGTGGTTCCAGCAAGACGTCGCTATATGCCACACAGCACGCGAATCAATTGACAAATTGAGAAATGAGTTCGGTGAGCAATTTATCTCTCGTTTTGGACCGGTGAATTGACCGGCTAGATCAAATGATTTGACGCCTTTAGACTATTTTTTATTGGGATACATCAAATCACTCGTCTATGCCGATAAACCAGCGTCAATTGCAGTCTTGGAAGACAACATTACTCATGTTATTAGCGAGATACCAGCCAATATGCTCAAAAAAGTAATTCAAAATTGGACTCTCCGTATGGATCACTTAAAACGTAGTTGTGGTCAACATTTACATGAAATAATCTTTAATAACTAAATGGCAAGCATTGATTTATCAACTCAAATAAAAAATGTATACACTTTTTAATTTCCCAGTGTTTTTTTTTTTACAATTAAAAGCGAAACACTTAAAAAATCACCCATTAAAAGTATACAATGGTAAGCTCATTTAAATTGTTATTATTATTAAACCACTCTAGTAAGCGTGTTCTTAAGACAATTGCAATATCTCAACAACATCTCAACCGACATATTTCTGTCACGTATCTGCATTGCTACTGCGCCGCTTTTTTGACTGTCTCCTAGCCATCTCAGCTATTACAACTCATAGAGCTCCTCTTTTGAAGCCCGTCAACACGGGACCGAAAATCATCAAGCCAAACCGAAATCTATGTATACTCATCAGCAAACCGTAGTTTGTAAAATCTCTCAGATACGCTAGTCATTATTCACTGACGTGTTTTGTGTTTTTATTTCAGTGCTTTAAGGGTCGTCACAATTGATAATACCGCCGGCTTGTCACACCGTTTCAGGGTTTAACTTATTAACTCATCACATTTTATACTACTACATACTTCCTTACTTTGCACACTTTACTGGATTTCAAGTTCAAATCGTGCTGAGACTGCAACAAATTAAACTTTGAGTTAGAACACAGATCCCCGCCTACAGTTCTCTTATCACTTATATTTAAAACTGTCTGGATATGAACCAGTGTTATTATTCTATTCTCACCTTAACGAATTGTATTCCTGCATTCTCATACTGAAATCGTTATTGCGAGCGATTTCAGTACACTAATTCTGTATGGCTTCCCGATTCTGAACAGACAATACTCGAAGGACTATATGTTGCATCTCTGCTGCAGACAACAACCCATAAATACTGATGAGTACACTCTCGCTGTGGTCCTTCTTCTTAGCTCGCTGGACTGTGTTATATGGGTAGATTTCTGGTGCATGGAAAAAGGATCCCTAAAAGAACCGAATGCCAATATGAGAGAGCCAATTGAAGCGGACTATACTCCTTTCTTAGGAATATTAACTGATCGTTATATTTTCTTAATAACAAGTACTGATATGATCACAAACACTATTCTCTCTTTCAAATGAGGTCATTTATCCCTCTTAAGATGTAGGGTATCAAACCGACAAAAGAATACGTGGTATAAATCCAGTTATAAAGAGGATGGATGTCACGATTTTATAACTGTTTTATATATGTTATGTTTATAAGACCAACTCGACGGAGGAAAACCGAAAAAAGTTCAAACGAACCAAGAATGACTGCACCGAAATTCTTAACCTCAAGGTGGAACAACATAAAAAAAACATTCTGGCTTTAACTCTTTGGAAAAGGCTTATATGCTTGCTGGCCACTTCGTAGCTTTCATATTGTGTCTTGTCTCCACAGCCGAGCCCGTTAAAGATGCTATGGAATGAATCCACTTTCGTACTGATAAGCGTATTTAAAGATCCTAGTATACACGAATCCGCTAATCCAGTATTTTCCTACGTTGGCAAAATCATTGCGTAAGCTTTGCCATCAATCCTTATATTAAAACTCTTTCCAAGAATATGAAAAATAATATTATAACTACAGATCCATTGCAATTACGTCCCTTCTTTCCGAGACCATGGAAGCACTACTAAATCGTCAGCTCATGAAATATCTCGAAAACTTGTTTATGACCGGCAGTACGGTTTTCAGCAACAGCCCCAATGGTGAGTTGATTGCGTGTCTCCCCGGACGGTTTCAAGTCTGATATTCATAAAATAAATGATCGGTTGCCCCAAGGTTCTGTTCTGTCTTTTGCATTTCTTTTTAATTTTCATTAATGATGTTTTGTCTGTAACTTATAATCATAGATGAACTAACATAGCTGGCAAAATTTCCAGATATTGGAAATCCAAAACCCGCTTTCCACTGATCGCCTCTATCCGTGTGACTCTGGCTGTGAATTCGTGTGAATTGTCATCAATGACAATTTCCCTCCCATTTTACACAAAACTCGCCCATTTTGTTGGGTTGGTAATTCACTTACATTGTGTCTGTGCGAAGTTTAAGAGTTTGCAAAGGTATTAGAAGAATTTTCCATTCAAGTTAGTTCTATCTATGCTTATAATCCAGTATATTCCTTTCCTGTGATAGTACTCTCAGCTTTTTATATATATTCGTTCCCGGACTCATAGTTGTGCTCTTCGGCTGTAGGACGAGCCGCAACGTACGTTGAATTTAAAGCTTACAAAATCCCATGCCGTTAAATCGTGAAAACTGAAAAACTTTCCACTCTCGGTTAGTGCGTCAATGAAAACCTATCATACGTTGAGAAGACCACATAGTCGATATCGCCAAAAATGCTGCGAGATGTCTAAGTTTTTTCTGGTGATGCAAGAAGATACTTTACTATTTTTTTTTTTTTTTTTATAATTTACGCGCGCCTAAGGGGTTGATACCCTTTTACTGTTGCCAGGGCGCGGGCGGAAAGATAGAAGGAGGAGAAAGGAAAATTGTTTTTGTAGTGGTTTGAAACTCAGGTGTGTTTGGTTTCTATGTTTGCTCTCCAGGGGTGGGAGTCCGAATAGGACGGAGAGTTTTTCTTCACTCAGAGTGATTCGATATATAATTCCCAGTATTTTTTTCATTGCTTGAGACTCTTATAACAGCCAAATCTACGTGTCAGTGTTATGCCTTCACACGCAGAATTTTTTTTGTCTGAGTTCCAATTATACAATGAAAAACTGATTTTGCCATGGGCAGGATTCGAACCTGGACCCTCCGAGTGAGAAGCGTTTGCTACTACCACTACACCACGGTCACCCCTGGTCTGATCTGGCCTCAGTTAAGAAAGCATTTATTTGCCCTAAATTGGAGAACAATGCCTAGATCTGATCAGGTTCTTCTTATACCTCTCTGCACTAGCTAGATGGGATTCAAAACCGTTCAATAAAACTTTTAGGTGACATCAATATTGCCAAGTCAATTGACACTCTCCAAAGCGTAATCTCTGGCCTTACCTTATTATGTTGCTATTTCTACCACCAGTACCGTAGTATTCAGTGCCTTCACTTCCAAACGAAATATCCGACTCAACAGTTTTTCGCAAGACCACTTTCGGACGTAATCTGAAATCTCGCGATTTTTTCCTAAGAGCTATTAAATTCGCTTATTAATTGCCCTTTCAACCCTTTTATTTCCTGGTCATTATAATATGCAAACATTTAAGACTAACGTACAACTGTATCTTTCTTTCTTTCCTCCCTAACTCTGCTTCCCCCGAGTTGCGTGGAAACATTTCACGGTGTTCAAAATCTTAAGAGTGCTTATGAAATCATGAGGCGGGTGGGATGTTCAAACAATGTGCCTTCAGTGGGTAAGCGCATGGGTATGGGCAAACCGTTCACCGTTCTTATTTTGATCTCCGTGCAGTACACACAAATCACGATATTAGAGCGAGGTTGCCGAGGGCTTTCAAGTCTAATTGCACGATTACGATGCCATCATTAGGAATAAGGTTGTTGACAGTATGACTGTATAATAATGATCTCTTTTACTGTACTTTTGGATTTTGCTATTAATATTCGTTTATTGAGCGGTTTCCACGAAGTGAGTAGAGTTAGACAGTGACCTTAGCGTACCAGAATCTGACCATCGTATTTCATTCGAAGATGACTGTCCTGCGTCGCTTAAGCTATTACTCTTGAAACTTCAATATTTTACTGCTCACGCAAATTGGTGAAAAAAACTCTCGTTTAACTATTTTTTGCCGAAGAATCACAACCTACATAATGGTGATGATAAGACTGTTAGGACATATCAGCTAATTGAACTTTCTTGTTGCGATACCGTTCAATTAATTGCACATCTAAAATATACTCGTTAAATTGTTTTCTTCTTTCCCATTAGCAAAAAAACCCAAGGGCTTGTCCTATCGACATAGGCGTATCCATTCTATTCAGCTTAAGTACTTTTAATCAATTTAGTTTATCGAAAGTGGAAAAAAGGAGACATTACCTAGAGGTAATTAACTCAATAGGTGCAGAGCTAACTGTGGTATTAAAAACAAGCAAAAATCAGGCAAACTTCCAAGAAAACTTTATCTAGAACTACTTAATTGGTTTTTGTTAATATTGCTTTCTTATCTTAGACTCATGCCTAAATACTATAATTGATTTTTTGTTTAATCAGGATAGATACTTTAATTTTTTGAAACCTTAACTCACCTCACATTTTTCTTCTTTTTTTTTAATCTGTTCCGAGTTAATTTTATCTATCAGCTGAAAATCATTTCAAAAAGTATCTCTTGACGTTTTGCGAGCATGTAGGTGTAGCTAATTGAATAGTTGATCATTGTTTCTCTAAACATAGACAATCACATACGAATAAGTTGGCTTTTAGGCCTTAAAACAGAGATAGGTAACATGAGTGTGACTATTGTGTTGGCACTTAGAAGGTAAATATACGAGTAGAGAGAACAAGTTATCCATGAAATCATTTGAATCTCACAAGAAGTTTACGTTGGATAATGTTGGCTTTGATGGGGTTATAAAAATCGCTCTCATGCAATCCGGAATCCAACTTCTACTGAACTAAATGTGAGTACCGTTGAGGTCTTCGCTGGGGAAAGTAATTTGATTCGTTTTGTAATTGAATTAAATTCAATTGGACGATTCTCGGTATTGCTCTAGGAGCTCATTTTGAAGAATATTATTGTAGATCATTTTTCGAGAACTGCCAAAAAGCTGACTAGTACAGAACTTAAGTACTCAGTTATCATCTTCTGCCAATGAGTCATTTATTATGTTTTTAGATCTTATCCTGGATCCATCTCATTCCATGGTATACTTATCCAATCATGCAGCAAAAAAATACGAGTATAAATTAGCTGTTGCCAACTGTGAAGAGGAAAGCCTGGTACTACCCTACGAAAAACACCGTAATCTAATAATAACAGAAAATTTTATACCAAAACTCGGTGTAAAGTGTAAACTCACTCATCCACAAGTCTTCATCCTTCAGATGAAGAGCATGTAGAAGATAGTTTAGCTTTATATGTGTTGCATTGCTTAGCGAATGCATTCTTTTTTCCGGATGGAACAACATGGATCCTTAATAGCGCGGGGGAAGGAAAATAGTCTTGAATGTTTGCATGCTAGGAAGACCAGGAAATAAACAGCTCGGCAGGGCGTTCCATAAGCAAGTGTAACGGATTAGGAATGAATCACTCTATTTCAGAGTCCGCAAGTGTGCTTTTAAAGTTTAATGGGGCGGAATACTATTGGCAATTCCTTGGAGCACTGGTGGTAGAAATAAGAATATAACAAGGTAGTTCTTGTCCCACATTACATTGGTGTTGATGAGTGTCAATTGACTGGATGGCAACATTGGCGTCGACTATTAATTTTATCAAATGGAACCGACAGAATGGTCACACTAGCATTTACGTTGTAGATATCAGACTTCAAAAATGCCCAGAACAACTTGAATTGAAGGTACTGTTCCTACAAAAGAGAATTTTGTATGTCTCGCGATATTTTATGAGCTAACGATTTGTTAACGCTTAATGGTCTTGGAAAGAAGGGACTAGAATGTGATTGCATAGTTTTCACCTTCAGTCAATTCTCAATGAACCGAGGTTTCTTACCACACAAAAAGGTATCGTAAACAAATATCACATGCCGGGTGGTATTCTGGATAGTAATATGTACTTCGACAACTCCCGACACGCTGACGGTTATTTTGTGACGTGGTGGTTGGACGAGACGTGAAGGTTATCGACACGAATGGCTCAATAGGTTTATTGATTGTTTTTGTGCTTACTTAGTTGGCACTAAAGCTCGGAGGGCACCTGGATCACACACAGAAGCCCGTTTTGCAAAGTCGAAGTTCATTGAGTCTGCCTTTGCGTATACATGCTTTAACGCTTATTAATAATACAGGCGTCTGTATGGTTGATTGGAATTGGTTCTGCGCTGCTTGTAGTGTTAGCCACTCGTTGGAGAGGCCAAGAGTTTGTCGACGTTTTTGCATTTGAATGATCCAATTTGAGTGATTAGCTATATTCCTAGCTAGTTCCCTCCGATTTCGCACAGAAGATCCCCTTCTGTTTGTGCGTGCCACCTAAGGCGAGGTCTTTCTCTGCTGCGTCGTCCCTCAAGGTTAGATTCGAAGATTCTGCGAGCCGGAGTATTGGTGTCCATTCGTTTTACACGTTCTAGCCATGTCGGTGGCTGATGCGCAGTCTTTTTGACTAGATCGATGTCTCCGTACAGCTCTTCTCCTCCAAAGCCCGTCAAGACAAACTCAATCAAACGCTTTTTTCAAATCGATGAAGATGATATTCAAATCTTTAGAAGCTTTGAGATGTTTCTCCATCAGTATCCGTACATATATCGTTCTGCCTCAAACAAAGCCACATTGACTGCCTTGGACTTTGGTAATATCGCTTTATCGTCGATACGACATTAGTTACACCGGTCGGTAGTTGTTGCAATTTCTCGTGTCACCCTTGCTCCCTTATCTGACTATGTATTCTATTGCTCTTCATAATTTTATTGAACAAAGTCGCGAGCCATTTAAATAAAGATTTCTAATTTTCGCCATGTTTCGGAGGGTATTAGAACCGACCACATTACACTACCCCGGTTCACTTTTCTTCGATACCTTGAGATCGGTTATTTCCTCTACGTGGGCGACAGCCGAAAGAATGCTACTGAGCGGAATTTCTTCTATAAGTAACACATTAAAGCACTCTTTCCAAAGCCGTGTAAGGTCGTTGGTATAATTATTTACGCCGTGGAAGCCAATATTCAGCGCCTTATCCATGTCATATAGTACCAAATATCCAACAGAGTGCCTCAAAATTTGACCGATAGGATGCGCTTCGTGTTTAAGACATAGCGTCATGAATTCTTCATAATGAAAAAAAGGCTTTTGATTCAAACTCAATACCAGTCATTTTTGTCTACAAACAGGTTCTTGAGCTCTTTAAAAAAAACAAACCTGACTTTGGCTGGGGCCTACTCGTAAGCCGTAAAGATTCTAGCCACGAGCTGGCTGCGAATGCGAAGAGAAAATTGCTTATAGTAACAGCCAAATTGTGTGTATAGACGTAAACCCTCAACACTCCACTAACCACTAATTATTTTCGAACTTTTCCGAGAATGTAAGACTTTTTGTGAACACTGTAAAAAGGCTGGTTTCATTGAATCTTTTTTGAGTCAAATTTAATTCCAGAGAAGAATTTTTTAACCTGTGTAAGAACGGCTCAAGTCTTCAATTAGAGCTTACTCGTCAGCACAACCATATGTGGAATACAGGTAACTAGAACAGTGCCAAGTGCTGAGGGGCTTGATCTGGGCTGAGAAATCTAAAAAAAAATACTGATATAGAAGATAGTCAGTCGTCTTTGAATATTGGAAGTTTGAAACTCATATTAATAAAACTGACCTTTTTTTTATTTATTTCAATTAATAATAATCATATCTCTAGTTGGAATTCAACGTATTCCTTGTTTTCAGCCTAATTTTGTAAGTTTACCTACAATTAATATACCTACATATATCTAATCAAATGGCAGAATAATGCGTTGATGGTCACTTTTCGAGAGCGATTAAATGTCTCCTCAATCTCTATAGAGTTTTATTTTCAATGAGCACATGAATATGGACTGATGCCAGTCAAATATTCGTTCTTCTAAAGATTTCAGTAGAAATGATACCAAGTATACCTCATCTGAGTACAGCCAAGCACTTCGGTACGTAAGTATATTTAGTTTACTTACTGATTTGGAGACTTACTTCCTAAGTGGATTTCTAACCGATCCTCTGCATGAAATACAGAAGCATTCCATCTTTTTCGATCATACACATGCTGTTTCTGTTATTTAGACCAAGCCAGGCCCTGCGGTCTGAGATTCAAAGATCCTTCTGACAATAGTATTGTTATTCATCCGCTCGATACAGGGGAGTATAGTTGACGTTCAATATTTTGGCTTTTTTTAACTTTATCAACAACATTCGCCCTCCTTCCTCCTCTAAATATAAGACGAAGAAGTTTTGTCTCAAAAGTTTACAATATCTGCTTTCATGGTCATCGCCACAACATTCGGCACTGTAAATTACTAGTATACCATAATGGCAGAATTGGTGCTTTGTAGAGCATCCATTTCTTCTTCTGAGTTAGGAGCTTTGTACCTCTTCTAAACCGCGGAAACTATGTTTTTCAAAGGTAAGCCTTTGTCGAATTTTCACTGGGTTGCCATTTGTTGAATTTATATTTACCCGGAGCTAGATAAATTCCTTAATTATCTCCAAGTTACCGATACAACAGTGACCTTTTTCTCTAGGCGGTTGATAGATGCTTGTTTGTTTGTTGGCATCATAAAGTTGGGTTTGTCCTCATTTACCTTGAAACCAATTTTATACGAGTATATTCTTCGATTGCCGTAAAAGTCTCTAAGGGGGCAGGCTGGAAGCGACCGATAACATTCATGACGTCTGCTTATCCCGGTAACTACAAAGATTTGTTAATTATAGCGATTTCCATGTTAACACCAGCCTTATGCACAATGTGTTCTAGCACCAGATTGAAAAAAATTACATCACAGCGCATGCCCTTAGGAAAATCCAGTACATGTTTGGGATAGTTCAAAGGAGTTACTTCCTAACACATTGCATAAGTTGTTTTCCAAGGTTTGGCGACGTAGTTGAACTAATTTTGGCGAAGTTCAAAATTAGGTATCATTCTGTAGAGATCATGAATGCCACCACACATGGTCAGATTCGGCTTGAAACTCGTTTGTCCTTTTAGCCAGGGTTTCCCTCAGTATGAAGCCACACTGCTGCTTGACGATTAATGTGTTGCAGAAAGGCCTTAAACGTTCATACTTATACTCGTACACCACACTTTGTAGGAATATGCCTCATAGTTCTTACAAGCAATAGGGTCGCCATTTTTAGGTTGGCCGTATCAATATAGAGGTGATTGTTCGGTAACTGAGAATAATTTCGTCCACCCTGGTAAGCCATCAGAGCCGGTGGCATTATTGTACTTTAATATCTAGTAACCCCATCCGCCACATCTCTTTTCCAATACTAAGTTCTGAATATATCCAAGTAACCTAGGTAAAGCATGGAACCTATTGTGGAGGTTCATAGTACTACACTTATTATGCCTTGGTTAATCCCCTGCGCTTATAAGTTTAGCAAATCGGATATCAGTCAACAGCAACCAGTATTTACAACACATTTTGTTTTTTTTTTTGGTAGAGACACCCACCGCAAGTACCGCGAAGGGTACCGTGGTCTCTTATTGCCGGGCTTCTATTCAGGCCTCCCACAGCAACTGTTCGTTCTGGTGTTTCATCCTGTTGCCAATCTAGAGGAGTCAGCGCATAAGAGATATACACCACCAGCCCAGTTTGGTTGCGTATTAACATGTATCAATCGTGAGGTGACGGGCTATGTAGGCCCGCCCACCGGCTGCTCTTTCCTTTTTCTTTATTACCGACTGGACATAGGCGCCCACGGTGCTTAGTGCGTCCTCACAACTCAACACCGCAACTCGAAGCCTCATCTGAATGTTGCCTTCACTGTCAGGCGGTGTAGATATAAGTTGCACTGCCCGTGTTCGCAGAGAAGCTAGGAAGGATAGTAATTCACCTCACTAGGACTTCGCTTTAGTCACGGGCTCAGCGCGGGTATGATATGGGTTACACCCCACTCCCGTTGGCAGCACGCTAACGCTCTATCCCTCCTGTCGCTATCTTGTTCGGATTCCAGAGAATCACATCCCGCGCTTGGCCTCCTCACGGGATCTCACCGTCTCACGAGCGGTGCGACATCGTCCCCAAAGCCGGTTAGAATGGCCCCGGAGGCATTTTCTGCAGAAGCAGCCCGTCGTACACGAAATTCTAGAGTATTTACTAGTACAATACTGTAATATCGCCAGATGACGCCACTTAATGTCTACTCTGTTCCAAAAGCCCATTCATCTAACCATCTGGAGAAGATTATGCTTTATCCGAAAGTCTGCTGCACTACCAGATCAAGATGTCATAACATAGATCTACAATACGTTAAGTACTATTATAAAACAAATTATACAAGAAGACAACTTTTATTTTTATTATTGTTGTTTAATAAATACATTTGTAGGTGCATCTTTACAATAATTTATTCGTTAACGAAGGTGGCAATGAGTTAACTAATGATGTTGTTAAGCCACGTGCTGCATTCTTTAATTAATTACTATGTATTTATGCATCTTCAAGTGAATGAGAACCAATTAAAAAATACATATGTATATATATACATACATATACACAAATGAAACTTGTGACGATATTCACCCTATTCGGGATCACGACCTGCGTACCTATGTAGGAGTATACTTGCGTTGTTTGAATTATGTAAAATATTCCGAAAATGCTAATTAAACAGCAGTGGTTGTTACAAAAAAGAAACTTTAAGTTAATCTTCTTAAACCCTAAACTAATAATGCATACATACGAGTATGTCCAACTTTCTGAATTAATTTTTCCCTTGCTAGCTAGGAACTTAGAAAAAAGTTTTGAAATTGTATAGAAATTAGTGATTTAATTTGATTTGAAAATAGCTATGCAGGGTGTTCCAGATAATGTGTCGGAACCTTAAAAAAAAATATTAAAGCCGAGATTTGGATAGGTCGGAAAAGCATTCCATCCTGATATATTCAGTTTAAGGCAATGCCTTCCCCAGTTGCCCTGTTTTGCCTCCTATTAAGCATGGCATCTGTAGAATACGAACATTTAAGAGAGTAACTCCCGAAAAAGAAACTCAACTGCGACGTCAGAGACCAAGGCAGCGATGGCCTATTTTGATAAATTCCGAGCCCAGATCAAATGAGAATTTTTCGGCATCTAGCAGTTGTCGAAATAGAGATGTAGGGTTCCGAATGAACCTAAGGCAGTACTCAATCCCCTATAGTGAGCTACTGGTACTATCTTCTGAATGATCTGACCCTTCAAGTTGGGAGTTGTGCGTCAGGTTAACTGGCTGATAAATTATAAAGCAACAAGCGGATTCAGATATGGATGGATTGCTATCGCACATAGAACTTCGGCTATGCATATGGAATGTTTTAGCTTCTATGAGCTCTTCGTTATACAATATATAATATGAGCAAAACATAACATCAACGTTTAGATTGTTTCTGGTAATTTTTTTCTAAAATTTTGAAAAGAATATTATTTTTGCGACATACGAATAGTTTCAAAACAGAAACTTTCGTGTAAAAATGACTCAGGCTATTCAAATTAGCGACGCAAGATATTGCTCTAGTATTCTGGATGTCCGTTTGTTGTAGACAAGATGGAAATGCAAATATCCAAGACAACAGAACACCGAAGAGGTATTATGAAGAAATTTAACGTCGAACGGCTAAAGCCTCAAAAGACTGCCAGATCTTTTTTGATGGTGTATCCTAAAATATCTCAAGAAATATTACAGCCAACATCAAACGCAATCGCAGTGGCGACATTGTCAATACGCCATTAAATATGCCGAATCTGATGTGATAACTTACACCTGACCACTATAATGAAATCCAAGGTTTCAGTAAGAGTGTCGGGAAGCACATGCAGCGAAACAAGATGCGCTGCTCAAGAATTCTAAGAGTAAACGAGACGGGAGAAACATTCGCCTCTCAGATAAAAAACGGTAAAAAAACAGAAAAGCGCTCGATCGAAGACATGGAGAGTTGCTTCTACAGAAATAATACGAGTATAATATTCGATAATTCTACTAAAATGTGAAAATAACTTACCAATGCCACCAATGAGTGGAATCTCAAGAGGGACAGCGGCAACAATAGAGGCATCAGTCTTCTTAACATTGCCTACCAGATCTTATCTGTTGTATTGTGAGGGCCTAATGCCTCTTGTTAACAATCTGATTGGTCCATATCAATGCGTGGTTTTAGGCCAGGAAAGTCTATCACAGGTCACACAAGGGATTTTGGGGAAAATTCATGTATAAGATTGATACACCATTTTTATCGATTTTGTAAATGATAAAATTTATAGAGACAAGCTATAAAATGCAATGTCTATGGAAAATGCACGCCGCCATTCAAGATCGATAAATACTCATACCCACCGAGGCCTTTGATATCAGAAAGTATTTAAGCACAGCGAATGTAGAGTGATGGAAGTGATTCTTCGTGAGTGTAGCTTCGGAAGCGGCGAAAATGGGTCCAACGACCAAGCTAAGTATTGTACATTTGTGCTGTGTATAGGAAATACCATTAAGCATAGATGTTTCGGATAAATCTAGCTTTGTCTACGACTAGGTACCGCTATCAAATTTGGCAACAACACTAGGGGTGAATTCAAACAACGAATAAATTTTGGTAATAGCTTTTTTTGAACAAAGCCTCCTTTCAAACAACCAAAGTGACCTAATTTAAGACCATCAACATTCTATCCCTGCTCTTTGTCCCAGGAGCATGGACTGTGTAAATAATTGGTGAGGATCTTGGCTGTTTTGGCAGAAATTTTACAGGTAGTTTTCGGTCGTGTCTTCATAGACAGTGAATGAACAAGAAGATACGAGTACATTAACAAACTATATGGGCTGTACAGATACACCGATCTAGTAAGAAGAGTCCGAAGGAACACCAGTATTTCGGCAGTTAAATTTTTGAATCTATCCGACGTAGAAGAGGAAAACCTTTACTCAGGTAGCGCGTGATGATGAACAAAATAAAACGAGGATTGTGAAATTTTTATCGAAGTAATATCCCCTGTCTTAAGATCTTTTAGTCAATTTAACTGTCGGGCCAATAGTCAGGCATTCTCCAACTAATTGATTTATTCTCGAACAAGCTAAATACGAGAGAAGATATATGCAAAGTGTACGATCGAGATCAAGGCAGTGGAACATTTCCAACTCTTCAAACAATAACTTGAAAGCTGTGAAGTCATCATCTTCACTGACCACAAGCCGCTAGTGCACGCATTCGATCCAATCAGGCTTGTACGCTAGCTAGAAAAATCGGCCGCTTTTCATAAAAGATCGAATTTGTGTCAGGGCTGCAGAATATTGTGGCTGGCGCTTATTCTCGTATCAACACCAACAACATACCTGCCATTGTTGGTACCATAGATTTGGCTGAAATGCAGAGAGAGGACAACGAATATTTTTCTAACAACCCAAATATGTTGCAAGGACATACTCGCGTGTGCCAGATCATGTATACAATCCCAATGCAGCATAATCAGTAGACACGCTAAAAATATTCCATATTCTGATAGCGAGCTCCAGATTATAATATGTCCGCATCGACATCATCATAATACGACTGATGTACGACTACAGGTATCTATTGACAATAATCGATCGTTTTGTGAGATGACCAGAAGCTATACCACTTAAGGACATTACCGGGGAATTCAAACTGTCTTCAATAATTGGATATTCAGATTCGAATTAAAATCTGCAGTTTTTGAGGTACAGTTCCCTACAATTATTCATCAAGCGTCAAGAAACAACATACTGGGTCAAAGGTTCTATAAGGTTTGCGTACCGGTTTCAAGTAAGGCGTTAAATCAATATCAACATCAATATCAAGAACTTGTGGATGGATCAATACCGAAATTGACTGGTGATTTCTACGTACAATGAGTAGTGTCACTGGAACCGCACATCTTCGTTGAAAAGTTCGGGAAGCACATGCAACAACTGAAGTTAACTCCCATTCATCGTCATAATTACGGCAAATCAGGAAATATTTCGGCCGGATAAAAACCAGACAATGGTATATGTTGAAAAGAAAAACAAGCAAATTTAAATACAAGTTTCCATTAGATGTGCCCTAATTATTATTTTTTCTCTCATTAAAAGGACAAAAAAAAATGTTTTCTTCCATCTTTAATAAAGCCCAATCAGCGAAAGTTCGACGTGCACGATGGTAACTTGGCTTTAACTCTTGGGTTAATAATAATTTTAATTTTATATGGACTTATAGTCAAGCCTTTCCGCAAAATGCGCTACAAAGGCGTTTGAGAAATGCCTAGCTCTAAAGAACGACGCCAAATTGATTAATTACGGTCTTAACCTAGCGACTGGGGTAACAGCGACAACATTCTCTTAACTTCTGGCATTTCGCTGTCTCACAGGCACGGCAACATTATGAAGTGAATAAATAAATTCAAGAAGTTTTATTAAACGCTCAATTGTTCGCCTATCTGAGCGATAATATCCGCCGAAAATTGAAGGTGACGCACGTGACGTAATCGAAACTGAGAGTGAATTTTGATGAAAACATTAGATCATTTGTAAACATTTCTGAAGCTTATACCTTTCCATGATTAAATGGAAGACAATTTGGAATATGGGTTCAGATGAAAAGCTCTTTAGTAAAAATCATTATCGCTGTAACAGTTGCCAGCTGTTTCCTCAAGGGACAATAATACATCCTGAGTGTGCAAATGTGAACAAAAAGAGTGTTCGAGACAAAAGGAATTCAGATGCTTACGAACACCATATTTTAAATTCATTTTATTTACACAGAAATTAAATCGTTAATTTTTGGTATTTGTTTCATTTTACAAATGAATATAACGAATGTAAATAGCTATACAATACAGGGATGTAGTCCGATCTAAAGTAAAACAAAGGTTAGTGTTGCCACCTGTTTGCTATGCTGATGATATTGACATTGGCGAAAGGCTACGCTCTGCGCAAGCAACACTTGATCGTAGCTGTGGCTTAATGCAGTCAATGTTTCCAATTCAGCTCATTAAATCGGTTGCTATACAATATCAATCGACAACGACAAGACTGCTTCATATTCCAAGTAAAATCTCAAACAAATATACGAACCGTTCGAATTCCCTTGACTTTCACCTCATTCAAATCTAACACATCTTACTTGTTAAAATGAACTTGATTCTGATATGGTATTTATCATTGATTATCTATACGTATAAACAAGTATCTATTACATTTATATCGGTAAAATATAAATTCATATGTCTCATCGTAGGCTTGGATTTGCCTACAACCATATTGACCTAGAATTGTAGCTACGAGTACACCTTCGATCCACATTTAATAAACATACGTAATTAACGGTATACACGATACATGAGCTGTTCTATTGATTTTTTGTCTTTTTAAACTTTCATATGTAAATTATTCATTAGTAAAAAATTTCCCACATGGTGCTACACAGGGTGGTAAATTTTAATTATGAATTTGTCTTTTTTTTTGGATTACGTTTACCTAGAATCGAACAAATCGTTTAATTCAAAATGTGCGCTATTAAAACAAAATGTGAATAATTGAAAAAACACAATTAACGTTATAGCTCGCGAATTTTAAATTAGAAACTGTTTAGTTCATTTAAACTCATTTCTAAAAACTTTTGCTATACGGCAAAAACGAAAAAAAACACAACCAAATCAAAATGAAGACAGTTGACATTTGACATTTGTCTGAACAAAATTGATCAAAATCAAATGAGAAATTTTCTTCTATTTCTTTTATTCTATCTTCACTCCTCGGAATTCGAGAGTTTTTAAAATTTTTGTGTAGCGTAGAGTTTTTTTACTAAAATATGCCCTTGTCATATGCTCGAAAGATCATCGACATGCCATACATGCCTGAAAAAGACAGTTTAAATATGTAATATCTAGAAATATCTAGAGGGAAATATCTCGGCATAATCAAAAACTAGTGTTGATCATACCGTTGTCACTTTTTCGATTAAATAATATAATACAATTCAATTCTTTATGGAAAGTAGAAATTAAATTAATTTCTGTGTGCAGTTGAAGTGCAACTTCGGGAGAGAGCAACTTGTATAGGTATGTAACTCTTAGTTCACTAGAACCTTCCAATCAGCCTTCCAATCCACATCAATACCAACACCCAAAGAAAATCATGTTAATCAAATCCAATTTTCAGTCGCATAAAATGAACCACTGGTACTATGTTCTTAATAGCAACAAATCGGCTATTCGATTATATTTTCTACCTTTCACCCTCTAACTACCTCAATGCATATATTGAGAAGATGGACGTGTATTTGAGACATATCTGAAAGATGATCTAATCAAGACACTAAAAAAAATAGATTTTCCGCATCCTAAAACTTTTATACGCATCTGCGTTTTCGTTTCCATCGAAATACTTCTTAAGGCAATGACTGTGGAGATCTACTCTGCTAATGGAAAGTAATTTCATGTTGACTTAAGTCCATTGAAAATGCGTTAAGAAAAATCAAGAATTTCCTAAATAATTTCCTATAGGCAGGGTGGCGCACTTCCAATTAGAGTTTATTTTCTGATACATGTCTCTTCAACCAAGTAGCTCTCCTAAGATTGTGCATGTAACACCGCTATTTTCCACCTTAAACATCGATGCTGGTTGCAGTTACTTTGAGTAGCTCGTTTCTATACAATAGCTGCAATAGTTATACGGAAAACCATTTCATACATTATTACAAGGGCTGTCTGAAAAGTTTCCGACCTAACAAAGAAACAAGACAATTTCTTCTATAATTTCATTTTTATTTTTCTGCATAGTCTCCTAGGAAGTCTATACACTTCTCCCCCAATGCTTCTATATTTTCTACCCGTCCAAATACTACCTGGCGTCTTTCTCTGCAAAGTAGCTGTTTACCAAGGTGATGACCTCCTCATTGGACCAAAATCTCTGTTTAATAATTTTGACAATTCTCAACCTATCGGCTCATTAAGAACGATTTGGAAACTTCAATTTAGTACAATTTCAATTATGAATAGCCTTTTTCGAAAGATTGACACTGAACCCGATTTTTGGGAGCGAATTCTTATGACCGACGAGACTCATTGCTCTCTTGCGGAGTAAACAAATAAAATTGTCGATTTTGGGGAACCGATAATCTCCCATATTCCATGAAACACCATTGCACGATGAGAAAGTTTCTCTGGTTACTCTCGCTGTGCATTTAATTTTCGGAAGCGTCATCGTACATATCGCATACTATGCTCATGTACGTGTGAAGTTTATTTTGAGATTCGTCCATATAAGATCTATCAGTTTTGATTTAGTGCTGGATGGACTACCATTATAGACCAGATATTCACCTGCGGGTAGATCTTGGAAAAACCACTCAAGAATATGTATAAATGCATTTATACAGCCATGCCAAGTTTTGGCATACTTGCCTAACAAGTCTGTGTGTGCAAGATAAAAATAGAGAAGGTTCGCAACTCCATAAAAGTCAACAACTACAACGCCGAAGTTTATTCTCTAAAAAGATGTTAAATTTAAATTTCCAATGAGAAATCAAAAATACAAAACTTTGTTTTCGTAGTGAACGCTCCGAGTTTTCAAATGCAAATAGCCGAGTTGTTCGACGTGTGTTATATATCCACCATTTTTCGCGTCTATTTTTGACATTTGATAAAAAGGAAATTTAGTTAAGTTTGCAGTTGAACAAGCAAATGTAAAGGGTGTGTTTGCTTTTGAATGCTCGGATTATATAATTATGAAATTATTTTAACATCCCACCCCCGTGAGGTACTCTTTTACATCCAGCACAGCAAGCCTCACCACCGGCTTTTCGAAGGATTCACCCACCATACTCCAGCATGTGTATTCGAAGGGCAATTGAACATACACCCTATACTCTTTGAAGAAAGGCTATGTTGTCGAATATTTCAAAAGTCATCAGCTTATTTTTAGCTCCGATTAAATTGGTACCATTATCACTTATTATACGAATCGGAATCCCTCGTCTGTTGATAAAATTTCTAATACAGGCATCTGTCGACAAATCAGCAGGAATTTCCAGATTCGTCATACACGTGATTAGAGACAATGGATTGCTTCTTTTTACGAAGTCAAATACTGATTATGACTGGTCCGATTCGAAGTAGTTCGAGTTGGTATAAGTAAATGGTCTCAGAAACGTAGTGACACGAGACACATTAATGAACAATGGTTGAGCAGTTCGGATACGGCAATAATAGCACTTCCTTTTCGCATAAGCCTAGTGCCTGTATCGTATCTTGCTTACAATGGAGTCGTCGTTTTGGTCGCCCATCTTTACTTTACTTAGAAGGCCAACATTATCCAAATATGGCGGCAATTTTTATATAACGCTGTTCTTCTCTAACGGCAGATTCTGTCCTAGCCGATCTATGTATATCACGCCTGAAGGTATCCATTTGAGCTTGACGATATAACTGCTGCTCCACATCTCATAGTTCGGAAACGGACAACTCCCCTCTTGCTTCAACATTTGCTGGAGCGCCTCTGATAAAGCGTAGTACCCAGCCCATTGTACTTTTTCGTTTCAAATATTTAGAAAATCTAGGTCTGTTCGAGGACTTCAAATTTCTGCAAATTTAAAAACCTGTTCCCGCGAGAAAAAATTTGTAAAAGAGAACGTATTTGAGAGAGTAATTCATTCCCCCTACCCTTCAATTCTTACAAAGTTCTACACGAGGTTTTTCTTTGGGCAGGAATTGTAAAAAAACGTCAAATCAATTAAATTAAAAAAAAAACTGTCAAATTCCTAAAAATTTAAATTTGTGTGAATTGCGACAATTTTATGCAAATAAAATCAAAAGAAGACTTGGACAAGGACAAAGAGGAGAAAAAAGAGCTTCATATTGAAGTGAATTGTTTGCCTAATATCATACATTAACTAACATAGTATACCCAGTTTATATGACAGCTCAATGTTTGCTGAAGCAATCTGCATTGGTTCGATACCCGTAGAAATGTTGGTGTTTATATGAAATTATCCAAAACCAAATCCAAAATGAGCGACAGCTGATTGAACTGACTCTTATTATACATTGTTCTTATTTCTTTGTCTTTCCGATAATTCGTTTGCAATCCCACATTTGATTACCTGCCTGATGATGAAAGAATGACGAGAGACCGAGAGAGTACCTAAAATGTTTCAAAGTGGTTACAAATTTTCAATGCGTTTTACAAACAGTAATGAACGAATGCGTGTTAAATATTTCAATACGGTTTGAAGTGGTGTTTATATGAGCGTATTGCTTCATCGCACATTGAACTGTCATATAAACTGTGTAATAGATGCAAACCCTTAAACTTCGCACAGACACACTGTAAGTGAATTATCAACCCATTGTACACGTCTGTAAACTGCTAGAATTTGCTAGAATGCGATCAATTTACAAACAAAGTTGCTGGAATGAGAGCGATTTGCATGTAAAGCGGGCTTGTATTGTGTAAAATGGGAGGAAAATTGCATTGATGACAATTCATATGTATTCACAGACAGGTTCCCAAGGGAAGCAGATTTTGGATTTCCAATATCTGGAAAATTTGCCATCTACGAGCATGTTAATCCATCTATGCCTTAGCTACTCTATCAAAACAGTCCACATAATGATGATCAACAATTGCTTTAACGGCTCTCAGATGATCCTTTGCGAAACTCGAACTCTTGACAAAATTAGATGTGCACAGCGAACAGCTGGCACCGAACGTCATCGATTGCATTAGAGAAACATGATAGGCTGGTTTCGTTTATCACTCCACAAAATATCCATACTAAGTTACTTTCCCACCATCAGGTCCAAAGGCAGATCCTCTTCGTCCTTTCTTTGTCTACTACATCGGGCAAAATAAGAAAACGAATCTTAGAGCTTACCTTGGCGTTGCTGCTCAGTTAAGGCTTCGATGATATTTGACGAAAGTTTTTGTCCACTGGAAGAGTCGGTTTCTTCGATGGCTTCCGGAATATGTATGACCTCACATTATTCCCATACCAAAGGCAGCAAAAGCATAATTTATTCCTTTTCACGAATTACCACTTCTTCTGGACGTCAAGGTATACATAAGAACCGTAATTAATAACGGCGTGTGATTTTCGTTTACAATGGCGGCAAAGGTCAGTCGCCAATACTGAGGTGGATGATTTTGTGGCATAAAGAATCTCTGTCCGCAGTTTTCCATCTCGACGTTGGCATCCATTCTCTAGGCGTTGTCGTCGATTGTTCCATAGTATGAATAATGTTTTTTATTCGTGATCTTTGATCAACTCTGGGTGGCGGTTTAACACGCTTAACCATTCATCAAAATGGCTGAAAAGTATCTGAATGCAGCCCACTTGCGCCCACTTCAAACGCTTGCTCATTGGCAACTTGTTAATAAGCTCATTAATCAACGTGTTAATTAATGAGTTAACCAGATACTGGTAAAGGCGGCTTGACTCCAAAAACGTTGACTCAATATTAAGGTATAATTAGCACGTCAAATCCGTCCTCTTCATATAAAATGACCAGAGTATAAGCTTCAACTAGCTTGTTATCGTTATCGACCACATACATATCATATTTCATTTTACATTAACCTTTAATTGCCAGAACCCAGACTACAACTTGTGAATTCATTTCAATAGAATTTTAATAAAACACCTGTTCGAGAATATTTTTATCATACCACTCTCCTATTACTCATCGATATTGGATTTTATTATTTTTTTTTTTTAATTTTATGAGTATTGTAAATCTACAATATATATGAAAATCCACAAGTAACTGAGCTCATTAAAAAGGCATAAGAGCTGTGAGAAAAATGCGGCACATAAACCTGCCTCCAGTATGCACGCATGTTATTGAAACTTTCAAAGCACATGTTGCATTGAAGGATAGAATAGTCACCAGGGCAACTTTTAACTGAAATCGATGCCTTCATTATTGGGAAATCATGAATATCAGTATGATTGAGTGTAACTAAGTTTTTTAAAAGGGTGTCTCAAAATTAGATTGTTCGATTTATTTTATCAAATTTAAAGGAGGAGAGTCTTCTATAAACTAATCAAAAAGAAAAAAAGGAAGCATGTCTATAGGTGAAGGTGAAGTCACTTTGTCTGCTTCGCTCGAAAATTCACTCAAGTAATCTCTAAGTACATTTAACTATTGACATAAAAGAATTATGAGCGGCGTAGTATAAGTGAACGATCAAGGCCGCCAGAGTGCAAAACGTTCAACATTGCACAAAATTCATAGAACTTTAAACATCAATCTTTCGCGTTTTGCTTTTTATTTGCGTCGTAATTTACACACTCATTCATCTGCTCAATATAAAGACGCAGCAGAGCGCAGCTAAGCCAAATACTCTCCAGTGTCTAATTATACGGGTTTAACTACTGGGTTTTATCGACCAAAGGCGAGAAACTCAGCGAGACCAGATAGTTACACAAACTTACGAGCTTCTTGCCTTTCAAAGAGAGTGTTAAAATATTGTCATAATTATATAAAGTGAACGCTCAGGGGATTCAAAAACAAACAGAATCTTTAATATTCGCTTGTTTAAAGCCAAAAAGAACCAAATTAGTTCGCTGTAAAATGTCAGAAATAGGCGCAAAAAGTAGTTGACGTACGAGTATATACTACATGACGTACAACTCGGCCATTTGCGTTTGGAAGCTCGAGGCGCTCACTACAAAAAGTAAGTTTTGTATTTTTTAATCCTAATTGTAAACTGAAATTTAATACCTTTTTCGAGAATAAACTTCGTTCATCATTACTTGGTCGCTTCCATATGCCAAAGAAAGTAAAGATTCTGAGTGCCGGTGCTCATACTAGTTTTAGAGTGAGAAATAAGTGAAATTAGATTTAGGGCCTCTAACCCAAAAATAACCTCAGCCTGAGGCACAACTGCTTCTACTTCAAAACAAAGATTTGATTTTCAGTCTCGTTTTTAAACTAGAGGCTAGAACTCGTTACTTGAATTAAATACTTACTTACTTACTTGTTTGTGGCTGTGGCTCAAGTAGTAGTGTATTGGTTTCCAAATCGTACTGCTCGGCGTTTAATCCTAAAAACGCCCGAAAGCGTTTTTTAGTTTCCCCATTAAATGTTGGATGCCACCCATGAGGCTAAATAGCCACTGAGTCCAAACATCTTTCTTTCTCTTTCTATTCCATTTTCCAAAAAACCTAACATGCACTCAAGCACTGTAATAGTAGTCGTATCCTCTTGAGCATGAAATCCTTTTCTTAAAAAGTTAACTCGATCCTTAGCTAAGTGTTGCCAGTTGAATACTCCAAGTCAGTTGAATTCCCCTTATTCTTGTGAGGTGAGGCCTTCTTATATTGCTTTGTCCCTCCGGGTTAGATCCGAAAACTCTGCGGGTCGGAGCGTTGGTGTCCATTCGCTGTACATGTCCTACCCTTGTCAGTCGCTTGACGGCGGGATGTTGATCTTCAGAAGAAGTTTTTCTATATTCTCAGCAGCGACTGCGATTCTACTATAAGGTTTCCTTCTACACATCTACAGGTTTCTGTAAAGCTCTTGTTGCCTTAACATGTTATTTTTACCTTTTGGTAAAACTTCCGTACATTGTTCCTGGTGTACAAACTCTCAATATCTCGTCCTCTTTTTTCTTCTTCTGGAGAGGCCGATGTCGCCACTTTGTGCGTTTTTGTTTAGTTGCGTATGCTTGCGGCATTCTTCTTCAAACCAGGAATTTCGGGTGAAACCCAACAAATCAGTTGCGGTGTCTCTGATGGCACGTTGTCAGCATTGCCACTGGTCTTCGGTACTTGATCCTTGTGGGATAGGAGCTGTTGAAAGATTTCAGAACGCGCGTTCGGCAAAGACTCTTGCGGTTTCATGCAATTTCAGGTTATCTACGTTATATCTTCTAACAGTTGTGACCCTTGCAAGATCAGAACACTTACCTCGGCTGCAGCAACGTAGTGATGCGGGTCAATGTTGGCTACATGGAAGGTTTGGACGTCCAAAATACTGGACGCATGCCTTACGTTGATCGGAAAATGATCAATTTAATTTAGCGTTTTATGATCCTGAGACGGCCACATCCATTTGTGGTCGAGTATATTGAGATGGGGAAACCGTGTGCGTGCTATGGGGATATTTCGTCCCTCCTTGATCAACTGGCCTTAGTTTCCAGAAGTGCAGTCGTGTAGGCTATGCTTACCAAAGATGTCCTCCTTTCTTATTCTGATATTAAAATCGTAAAACGCAATACATAGGACATTGCTCATAGGTCTTGGTGAGGAGCTCATAGAAACATTCTGGCCATCAGAAATACTGCCGACCACAAATAAGAAACTCATCGTTTGACGAAGGATGCCGACGTGAACTTTTAGCCAATCAGGAGGCGTACGGTGCATCATTACATGCGAGGAACGAGAGCCGAATTGAGAGCTGCTGCCGACACATAACCGACGAGAAAAACAGATCGCCAACTTCTTCGAAGGAAAAAGATGGAGTTCGAAAAATACGAAATTGGAAAGACGGAGGATACTACTGTAGAAAGAAAAGATCGTTTTGGGTCATACCCTTCCGCAGGCTGTTAAGCTGCGAAGACCGCCCGAAGATATTGCTGTCCGGAAGGATACACCACTAAATCCGGAGTAAGACTGCGGAAACATCTATCCACCTAACCACAATCAAGAGAAGATAGAAACATATATCCAAACTTACATAACTCTAAATAATCCTCCAAGTCTTCTGAATCACAGGATTTAGCCACCGAGCTCTATAAAGCTCGAGGAATTGATCTGGTAAAGAGCATGCATCAGTTCATGTGAACAATTTGGTCAGGTGACATATGGCCGCTGAATGGAATCTAAGTATCGTCGGTTCGGTTCTGAAGAAAGGAAACCCTCTGAACTACGGGGGCATAACTTTCTTAAATGTCCCATACAAATTTTTTCTATCTGGCAGATCGGTTTTAAGTTTGCATATGATGACTGCTATGTATAGAGACGAGCTTAACGTAATCGGGAGAAACCAGCCGGATATTAGTGGGGCTTTAGTGAGCTTCGAAGCAGAAATAGATCTGTCGATCGATGATAGCCAAAGGAAATATTTAGTCGTCAGGAAAGGACAATTAACACCGACGCCTTAGGCAAAATGTGAATATCGACAACTATAGTTTTGAGGTGGTATCATAGTACATATTATTTACATTATCTACATAGGCTATGCAACGAACTGCAGTAGTAGCAAAAGCGCGGAGATTAAGCAAAGAATAACTCTTGCCAACCGCTGTTTCTATGAGTTAAGTAGACATATGAGTAGTAAAGCCCTATCTCGAGCTACGAAGAATACAATATACAAGGCCCTAATCATGTCTGATCTGTTGCACGGCACACGACATGCACACCCTCAAGATCGGGTGAAAACTCTCTTAGTTTTGAAATTTGGCACCGAAGGACTATGGAGGAGTGTATAACGAAGAAAATTATCAGATGTACAACGACATGGGCCTGGCCAGAAGGCTTCCCTTAAAAGATTAAGATTGCATATACATAGATCTCATGGACACCTATATTCCAGCCCGAACGATCTACGAATCCACTCAAGTGAGGCAACGCAGTATAAAAATGCATTATTGTAGCGCACGTTATGTTGGGATAAGAAAAAAAACAACCTTCTTCTCTGTCTGAACAATACACAATGCTTTATTAAATTTTCTTTACAATTATTTATATGTTTACTTTTGAATACTTTACAATTAGAGTTTACATTTGTGCTGCTTTGGCATTTACAAAGTTTTTGATTGATTTGATTTATTGAGGAAATGGGTTCCAATTGCATCCGGTTGATTGCTGTCCCAATGTATAGTTTGTTTGTGTTGTTGGGGTTATTGGCGGTCAAGGTAGTTGACCTTGGCGTGTTGCGATCGTAACTCCTCCCCCCTTAGAGTAAAGCGATGGCCAAAGTTACATTATCGAAGCGGTCTCGGAGTGATGAGGTGATGTCTCTTTGGCAGTTTTGTAAACATGGTTTTTGGTTATAGAAGTAGCCAGAATGACTATGATGATAAAGATGATAACTATTGATGTTCGCGTTAAGTAGTTGGATATATCGGTGGTGGACCTCATTTCTAATATCTTAGCTTCTGTATTGAAGTTAAAGTCTTGTAGTTTTCGTAAGCTTAACACGTCTGTTGTGGTGTTGGCATGGATCTTGCTGCTTGATGGAGGAAGAATGTGTACAGTATCCCAAAAGGTGTCCGGGTTGCCTTGGCATGTTATCCCGTTAACCTCAATGTTGCATTTCTCGTAGTGTATCAAGACTGTGCCTTCTATAAGATGTGTTTTAGGCCTGCAGGTAGAGTTTATTAATAATTCATATACATTAATAAATAATATAAAATTGGATTGCGGTTGTGTTATTGTTGTGACTCTGCCCACGTCGGTGAGTGGACAGTGTGCAACCGTGTTGTCCAAAAGTTTCCCAATGCATTTGGAGATGTTGGTGTCTTCTTCCAGGGTTGTTGTCGAGCAATAATAGGTACCTTCTATTTTGGGGTAGGGTGTTTCGAAGTGTTGTATGTGTTTTTCATTATAGTTTATGTATGGTTTGACTGTTATTATTTTTGTGTCATTTATTGGGAGGGGAATAATATGATACATATAGTATTTTTCTTTTCACATTATAGGTATGCGGATATTAAATATAATATTTGATCCATTATAATAGGCTTGGAGTCCTAAAAATTCATAACTTTGCTCAAGTGCATTAATGGTAACATTTTGTTCAATTCATTTATTTTTTATAAGTATTAATTCATCATATGTTAGTAATAGTTTAGGAATGAAATTTAGTTTATTAAGGACTATTGCTTCTGCTATATTTGAGGTCCATATTGAAATTAAGTTGGCTAAAATATTGTATGTCTGTAAGTGTATCGTGTTCTCTTCTAATTTTATTTGCCGTATTTTGAGGAAGTTCTCTATGTTGTTTTGCTCTATATTAATGTGGTTACTTATATTTTTAAATCTTTCAATCATTTGAGAGTTTAGTACATGTTCCTTTTCTAGTGAATTTGCTAAATCGTTAATGTTAGTATTAATATTTTGTATTATATTAATTTTAATTGCATCTTGTGCATCCATATTTCCTGTTATTAACTTAATTGTGGAACATAATCCGTTTATCAGTCCGCGTTTGTTTCTTTTAAAGGAATATAGCGTTTGAAGTTTTCTGTTAAGTTCTTCAATTTTAAGTTTTGTTATTTGGAAAGAGCTATTGATAGTAGTATGTTTTTGGAAGAGATGGAGAGAGTCAGTGATATCTTCTATGTTATTATTGTAATCATCGAGATTTATGATGTGTATTAAATTTTGGAAGCTAGTGATGTATCTAGATGGTCCTAGTCGGAGGGGTAATATGCTATGCTCTTTGGGAATGTTGAATATTTCTATTCGTTGAGTGTCAGCGAGTGGCGTACTGTAGGTTAGGAAGTGAGAAAAAGTGGTTGAATGTTTTAGTATAAGTGTTTTGGGAGGGGTTAGTGGATTCGCATCAATGTTAAATGAGTGCAACTTAATTAATGCTTAAAATTAAATACATGTACAGCTACGAGCACATAATTAGAAACGATGATAAGCGTCTATAATACTTGTATTTGTCGTCGTGTAATTCTTAATTTAGTTGTTTGTATATTTTTATGCGTAAACTAATCAACCATGTAAACAAATATTTGGGATATAAAATACAAAAACTTGCTTCAACGTTATAATTTTATTTTGAAAGTAAAGTAAACAACAATTTTGATGGAGCAATTAATTAGAAACGGCTAGGTAGACCACCCAAAAATGATAAAAAACACAATAACAATTCTTAAAAAACATTAAAAAAGGGTTTTTCGTTTAATATTTCGTCGGAAAATCTTTTTGCATTACAACTGCTTTACAGCGATTTTGCATTGATAATATTAATGATCTACACCGTTCGACAAGTATAGAGTACCAACATTTCTTGACCTCTCCGAACAATGCATCCACATTAGACATTTTAAGCAAACTTATTTTGTTATTGACGTCGCCCCATAGGTGTTCGATGGGATTAAGGTCAGCACTTGACGATGGCCTGTCCAAAACATCAATAGAATTATTTTCATTGTCCTGCTGGAACTTCCAAATCACAGGTAAATTATCTTCTGCCCATGGAACCATCACATTCTGCAAGATGTCAACATATTTTTCCTTTGTAAGGATGCCGTCAATACGATGGATTGGCCCAACGCCATTCCACGAGAAGCATCCCCACACGTTGATGGATCCTGCACCATGTTTTGCAACAGGTGATGTGTACTTCGGATCAAATTCTCTTCGTTTTGGCCGCCGTACGAATCTTCTGCCATCAGGACCAATTCGATTTATCTTGGTTTCATCGGACCAGAGGATAAATTTCCATTGCTCTGTTGTCCACGATGAGTGAAGTCGAGCAAACTCTTGGTAACCATTGGCTTCTTGCGTGCAACACGACCAATCGCCTTCTTATGGTCCAGACTGAAACTGGAGAATCCATTCAGTTCAAAACCTCGCGCTGGATAACCCTTGCACTTTATTTTGGGTCAGCTTTCGAGAGTCTGACGATTTTTCTGTCATCGCGCACTGTAGTTTTTCGTGGTCTTTTTTCCACATTCCATAAACTTTAAAATGCTTCACTGCATCAAAAACTTTCTTTTTGGAGCATTTCATCCCATCCGAAATTTGTTTGTATGACAGATCCAAATTTCTTAACTCTAAAATAGCTTTCCGAACGTCTGGAGTGCAGCTGGTTGTTTTTCCCATTTCTAACAGAATCGATAAAAGGAAATTGAAAGTTTAATTGTCCATCATATTCTATTTATTAATTAATACCTACCAAAATTTGATTTTTATATAAGAAACAAATTTGATATTTAATAAATTAAAGATATATTTCGTGGGGTTTCTAATTAGTTGCTCCTTGAAATAAAGCGATTTTCACAGTTTTGCTTATTTACTCACTGTTAATACTAAGATCAGACAGCCAACCACTATAGAAGTCAACAGCAAAGTAAATAAAAAGCTAACATTGAAATAATTAAAAAAAAAAACCGTTACACTTTTACCGGTGCATTTTCGTTCATCGATGCTTCGTTTCTAATTAGTTGCTCGTAGCTGTATATATATATATATATATACGAGTATGTTATTATTATTATTATTACTATTTTTTGTTTTTTTTAATTTTGCTATATGTTTTGAGAATCTTGGTGTTTTTTTTTTGTTGCGTTCAACTTCTTCTTCCGGGGTTTCTCTCGATTGGTTTAACTTTTCTATCCTCGCGTCAGTAATATTCTTTACTTGTTCATGAATTGTTCTACGAGTACATACTCGTATATAATTCATTAAGGAATTCGTTTAGCTTTTCAAGGTACTCGTGTTCATTTGAGAAATCAAGGGTTTTCCTAAATTTGTAGGGCCGGGCAAAGAACAGTTCGTAAGGGGTGTGATTTGTCGAAGAGTGTATAGCGTTGTTATAAGTTATGAAGGCTTGCGTTAGTGTCTCTTCGTGTTCAGTAGTGAGTCTCTGTTCTCGTCTTTTTGATAGAATAAGTCTATATATTTCTGTAAGGGTTGAGTGTAATCTTTCTACTGGACCATTGCTACTGGTTTGTTGGAAAGATGTGTAGTGCAAGGTTATTTCATGTTGCTTACAGAAGTCTTTGAAAATATTGGCAACAAATTCTGATCCTTGATCACATACAATTTTTGTTGGGATGCCATAAAGGCTGATGTATTTCTTTATGCCACTTAAGATAGTTATGCTGCTTCTACAACTTAGAGTGTATCCGCAAGCGAATTTAGAGAATTTATATATTAATGTGAGGATAATATTGTTATTAATGCTGTATAAGTACGAGTATATATGGATAATTTCTAGTGGTTTTAGTGGAATTTCGGGTTTTTCAAAATGAGGCTTACCTGGGTTTCTATCGTATTTAAGGATTTTACATTTGTCACAGTTATTAATTGTTTTTGTTATCAACTCTTTCATTTTGGGAAAGTAAACTTCCCTTTTTAAATGCAGGAAGGTTTCATTTATTCCCCTGAATTTGGGTTTTCGTGGTAGTTTCTAATAAATATTTCTTGGTCGTCCTCTAATCTAATGTCCCTAAGGATTTCTGTGCATCTAACTAATCGGAAAGTTTTATTTTGACTGAAGAATTTGGAATAGGTGGACTGTACGAGACGGAATGTATTATCATTTGAATATATTGCGCTGAGTTTATTTGGAGAAAAAAGTTTTTAAAAATGTCTACCAATGTTTTCTCATCGAATTGGGGTCTTCGAACGGTCCTTCTTTGTTTATTTTTAAATATTATTTCTGTAGTCATTGGTGAACCTGTGTTACTTACTTCAAGAATTATTTGAATGTTGAATTCGTTTAGTTGTTTCTCCGAAATGGGGATTCCATCATTCAAGTTTTCTTCGCCGCTATTCACGGTGCTCAAAGTTTCTTCGTGATTATTAAATAATTCTTGGTTATTAATTTGGATACGACTAAGGGCGTCTGCATTCGTGTTTAGTTTGCCTTTTTTAAAAATGATTTCACAATCGAATTCTTCAAGCTTGAGTCGCCACCTAACAAGTTTGGAATTCGGTTCCTTCAGGCTCATAAGCCAAGTCAAAGGCTTGTTTATTTTGAATTTCCTTCCGAAGAGGTATGGGCGAAAGTATTTTGTAGCCTAGATGATGGCCAAGATTTCTTTCTCTATAGTGGAGTAATTTTTTTTCGCTTTCCGAAAGGGTACGACTAGCGAAACAAATAGGCTTATCGTTACCTATGCGACCTTGTGAAAGAATGGCTCCCAATGCGAAGTTACTAGCATATGTAGTAAGTATAAATGGTTTTTCGAAATCTGGATGTTGTAAAATTGGGTCATTCATCAACATGTTTTTACATGTTTCGAACGCTTCAGTGTATTTGTTGCCTATGATAATTTCGGCGCCCTTTTTTAAACAGCTAGTAAGGGGTTTGGTTAGTCTAGCGAGGTCTTTAATAAACTTCCTATAATAACCTATTAACCCTAAGAAAGCTTATATTTCTTTTCGTTTTCTCGGCATGGGGAAGTTTTTTATGGCGGTTGGGTTTTACGCCTTCGGAGGTGATGACATGTCTTAGGAAGTCTATTTCCTTTTTGAGGAACTCACATTTGTCCACTGAATCTTGAAGTTAGCTTCTTTTAGTTTTTGAATACCAGTTCTATACTTCCTAAGTGTTCCTGCAGGGATGTAAAGTATATGATAATGTCGTCGGGGTAAACTAGGCAAACTTTTCCAACGAGTTCTTTCAGGACATTGTCCATTACCCTTTGAAAAGTTGAAGGGGCATTTTTAGGACCAAATGGCATTCTTACGAATTCAACTGGCCTCCTTCAACTGGCCTCCTTCAACTGTGAACGCCGTTTTTTCTATGTGTTTTGGGTTCATTTCTATTTGGTGAAATCCGCTTGCTAGATCAAGCGTTGTAAAATATAGACATTTGCCTAGTTCATCCAGTATTTCTGAAATATTCGGAATTGGGTATCTATGGGATACCCTTCCGATAGTCAATGACCAATCTCCGCTGGCATCTTGTTTCTTCAGGACAATCCAAACTGGAGAGCTCCATAGAGAGCAACTACATATGTCTGATTATTCTTTGATCTAACATGTTAGTGATTTGGTTTTTTACTTCTTCCTTATGAATAAACGGTAGGATTTGGTATAGATTTGTACTTCGTCGGTGGTTTTTATGTCATGTTTGATCTTATTCGTAAAGGAAAGTGGTTCGCCACCTCTATACAGTATTTCACTGTAGTTTCTACATAGTTTAAGGAGTTTTTTGCGTTCATCTGCGTTCAGATGGTTTGTTCTGATTAAGTCATTTACGTACGTGTTGGTAGGTTCATGGTCCTCTGTTTCGCTGTTGAAGTTATTTATATCGATGAAATTAATCGGATCATACGCTTCACCATTTAGGGGTTGTTCAATGATGATCTTTTGGTCGTTTTCAGAAAGGTTTACTAGTTCAAGTGTGCTGTACCAGCTCTCGGCGTTGTATAGGCCTTGACTTACGTACAAATGTAGGTTTAGTTCTGTTGTGTTGATATAAATATTGCCATTTTCTTTGTTGACAGGAAGTTTCGCTAATATTTTAGATTTGGAAGGTATTACGAGTTGACCTGAAGTGTAGTTGGGTTTGAGGTGGATTTTGTTAGTAGCGTTTGCTGTAATAAGGGTTTTGTTTTCGAGATCAAGTTTAGCGTTAACTGATAATAGTGCGTCAATACCTAGTAATCCGTCAAAGTAATGGTGGAATTTGAATATCAGAAATTTTAAGGAACCTGGTTGATTGAATTCTGCAAAAATGGGGATAATCGATTCTTTGTTCAACTGGTATTTTTTGAATACTGTGGTAATGGTAATTGTTTCACAGGCAATCTGCCCATCTTGTGGTATAAATTCGGGGTTTATGAATGATGTCGAAGCCGCAGTGTCTAGGAGGAATCGCAGGGGTAGCCCTGCGAAATATTTATGTATGGCAAAATTGTCGGATGTTTCTTTCAATCTATGTATCCTATGGCTTGTTCGAGGCTTGTTTGGAAAAATTTTCCTCATTCACGATATTAGTTGGGTCATTCTCGAAAAAACTGTCCAACTGTTGATAATTATTATTTTCTAAATTGTGCATTTCTTGAAAATTGAAGTTTTCCCTTCTAGTGTTTCTGATTTGCTGACTAGGGCTTGAGTTGATTTGTGGGTGATGCCTTGTCAGGTTGGAATCAGTTTGAGTCTGCTCTGTTAGCCCTTGGTATCTTGTGGTCCTATTCTGTGTTTGGGTTTGCTCTAGTATGTGGATTTATTGAGTTGGAAGGTCTGGTTTGGTTTCTTTCGTGTGAGGATGGGCCTGAGGTAGAATTTCTTCAATGAGCTCTGTCTTGTGGGGAATTGTAGGGTTTATATTGATGAGGTCTGTAATGGTTTGGGTTTTGAGTATACTTTTGGTACGAAATATTTTGTTCTTTAATGCACTGAGTCAGTGCTATGGCCAAAGAATCTGGCTGCATAGCTCTGACACTGGATCCTAGAGGCTCATTGAGTCCGCTGAGAAATGAGTTGAGACACATTTCTGAGTAGAGATCCGTTTTGGTTTTAATGACATTGTTGTCATTTTCATGGATCAGCACATTGTTGCAAAGAGCAGATTGTAATTCTATTATTTTCTCGTAAAAAGATTCAACTGTTTTGTTTAGCTGTTTTATTCGGTGAAGATCTCTTATCAGGGATGTTTCTGTATGTTTGTCGGAATAATGTAGGATGAGATTCTTTTTAATATCATCCCAGTTGAGAGGGGTTCCGTACATATTTAGAATCTCGTTGGCTTGACCCTCAATTTTATTGCGTATGGCTCTCAATATGGTGTGTTATCGGTTCCTTTAATGTTTTTTTTTTTTTACTGGATTGCCTTGCAATAAGGATCGCAGTGTTATATGTCACATACAATAGTCACTTACATGCACCCAATAGAAATGATAATGCCGATGATACTGATGGTAGTTGAGGCCAGCTGATGTGGATAAGTGATGATGATTGTGGTCTGATGATGTGGATGAACTACAATGATGGGGATGAACGATGATGGTTCGACGGTGAATAAGGGGGTAAAACCCAACAGTTAGTATCCAAGTATAGTCACGTTTTTTAAAGTTTTTAAAGTTTGTGACACAATCACGAAAGCATGGATTTATCACTTATATTGAACGATGCAATATCGAACTAGTTCACGATTCAATCACTTTAATTTAGGAATTTAAAAAAAAATTGTTTGTCTTCCTTTTTTTGTTTTGAATTGAGCACTTATACTGCACAATGCAATATCGAACTAGTTCACGATTCAATCACTATGTTTCGCAATTATTTATCTTCACTCGGTTTCTAAATTGTTTCACCGGACTGCCGACTGCACCAGTTATGTTGGGAGATCCGCGGGATAAGAAAAAAAACAATCTTTTTCTCTGTCTGAACAATACATACTCGTAATGCTTTATTAAATTTTTTTTACAATTATTTATATGTTTACTTTTGATTACTTTATAATTTTAGAGTTTACATTTGTGCGGCTTCGGCATTTACAAAGTTTTTGATTGATTTGATTTATTGAGGAAATTGGTTCCAATTGCATCCGGTTAATTGCTGTCCCAATGTGTAGTTTGTTTGTGCTGTTGGGGTTATTGGCGGTCAAGGTAGTTGACCTTGGCGTGTTGCGATCGTAACTCACGCAGTTCAAAAGCGACCTCAACCACCTTGGTGTGCGTAACTGGAACTGGCTAGAGGCGCATGTTGGTTAATGCCCAGAACCGCCCCGGACTGTAAAATGCCACCAAACGTAAAAGTAGACAACTGCTCTTTTTAGTTCCCCGACAAAAATTATGCCTTTAGAATCCATGACATTACTTAACCTCTGATTGAGGTCGGCATTACTTTGCATGACAAGTTCTCCATCTTGATGCTCTTTGCATCAATAAATGTAATGCGTTGCACTTCCGTAGTCAATATGATAACTGATTTATAGCAGTCTTTTAAGTTTCTGAACAGTTGAGTCATTTCGCATGGTCACCAACTGTGAATTTGTCCTTTGCCTTTGCTTCTAAGCAACATCCGGATAGGAGTGATAAGGTCTTCATTGACCCATTGGATCAAAAGGACTGAATATGCTGGGCCTTATAGAATTCTGATCTGAATGCGTCCGAGAAACTCCTGCTAGGTGCTTGGAAATTAGTTGGACCTGAGTGGAATTGTAGATCCCAATATTGAATTCAGCTAATTTTTTGTCTGAATACATACATGTTCTTTCCAAGACATAAAACTGTAGTGCTGATCTATTTTATGTAACTTATCGGCCATCCAAACTATTATAGGAATAATAAAGGAAACCCATTCCGCAAACACATCTTGCAGGTTAAACTTTTTCGGCCTTCTTCTATTTAGTTCGAAACTAACCACCGTCATTCCACAATCTGTCGCGTTTGGGAGTGATGACTAAATATAACGTCGATTATTCAAACTTCCCTACCTGTCAGATAGCTTGACAAATGGTTTTAGGTGTTCATAGTACACGCCGCACAATTATAGGTGACAAACGAAGCGGCGATTCCGTTCGTTAGGTATACTTATATACCTCCGCATACTCCTCTTTTATACTTTTTCCCGCTCGTGGAAATTACTTCTTTTATTGACTGGTGAAATATGCAAGCAGAGTGAATGCATCCAATGCCACATATTTCACACACGTATCTGCAGTGCTAATGTGCAGTTTGTGTGACTGGTTAAATCTGCGGACATAAGCATATACCGCTTCAGTTTGGATCACCTTGTAAGTTTGGCCGAAAGCTTACTGACGTTTTTGAATTTGGGTTATCCAGTTAGTTTTCTGTCGGCCTCTTCTTCGAACCATGGCTGGAACTGGATCCTCTGTTGTGGACCGGGTTTTCTGACGACCTTCATTAAACATGACAAAATCAGCTAATTTGCTCAGTCAGTTGTATATTGTGAAGACGTCTGTGAATGCGGGCTGGGGTTGTGGTTTTAAAAAAATGGTAATGCGGATATTTGGCCTTAGTACGACGGATTTCTAACCCGTTCTCTTCTACGGCCTTTTTCCAATTATTTAATGTTTCCTGCAGGTTGTCACGTCGTAATTTAGAGGCAAAATTGAGACAAGTCGTTCTGCATTCGTTCATGTGATGCTACAATAGACATTAAAAAGTACACTGTCTTGGAGTACTCTAACTTAAATTTTGAATTATCTGTTTATTCCTGCTGTGCATTTAACTCGTTTTAATATCATCGTACATATCGTTTATCATTCTCATATACGTTTAGGGTAAATACCAAAGATATGATAAGGGTATAGTCATTTCAAGATGAAAAGTCGTCAATTTTAGGTCATTTGGCTGTATATTTTGAGATATACATAAGCATGTACTTTCCAAATAAAATAGCGAGCCGTTAAAATTCGAAATTTCCGATTTTCGCACATAATTCGTAAAATATGTGGTCCGTTCCGACTGCAGATACATTCGTTTTACTGCTTCGCTAAGTTCGAATTCCTTCAAATCTGTCGTTTCCTCTTCGTGCCCCACAGCAGAGGGAATGATACCGCATAGTAATTCTTTTAAGTTACGAGTTAACAGTACTTTTTTCATATATTGGAAATTTCGTTGTTCTACGTGAGTAAGTGTTCCTGCTCGTCGGATACACATACATATGTACAAGTATAATATATTTAGGAGATTAAATCTTTTCTTAACTTTTTCTCCGCTGTACTCCGACGTTGGACTTCTTTTATTGTCGCCTGTTTATAGGTTGCGAGGGTACCTCTCCTAATTTCCTCCTATACGAGTAATGACTCTACTGCTCTCACACGTGCAGTATTTCCATGAACTTAGCCCACGTTTGGAAAGCTTGTTTTTGTTTGTCATCACCATCGTTCCACAACCACGTTTATTTAGAGCCACCTTGAGCGCGTAGTTCTTTCTCTTGGTTTATGCCATTTTGGAGGCATTCTTCAAAGTTAGCGCGCAGAGCTGATCTCTTATAAGTTATACCAGTTTAATTTCTTGACTGATGCCGGTTTTATTTTAGTTTTTCTCTAGTTTCTTTACGCAAAATTGTGCGAGCTAAAGTCTGTCCTGAATTGTTAGTGGGGCGCCCAAGATCATATTAAAATTTTTGCTCCCCATTTCAGGTCAATCTAGCATAGCCATCTACCTGGCGTTGTGTCTACCAATGCAGTATGCAATAAGGTGTCACACTTTCTTACTAAATTGCGTATTAAGTATAAAAAGACCATTGGATCTGCATAACTTAAGTACCGCTGAGTTTCTCGTTCCGAAACCTGAAAAGCATTTCCCCCACGATGTTCTATTTGAAAGCCCTTCAAAGTTGGGCCAAAATATAATCAAACAATATTCAAAGTCTCGTTTAATTTTCACTTTTATTCCTTAGTCGGTGACTTGTTTAACTAGTTCCACTGTCAAAATATTATAAAGGGTCCGCCATATAACGTTTTTTTTTTCAACTAGTGCTTATTTTGTGAATGGTAACATTTAGCTCATGTCTGATTTGACAGATAATTAGTTTTATCCTTCCGGTTAATAATGGAAAATAATTTCATTCAAATGGCTGCCTCGGCTGTCCATCCAGTAGCCTACACGATCGGTCCAATTTTTAAGCACATTATCGATTGTGTGCAGCTGTATTTCAACAATGGCTTCACGAATATTGTCCTTTAAAGCGTCAATTGTCTCTGGCTTGTCGGCGTAACACTTATATTTTAACGCACCCCACAAATAATAGTCCAACGGTGTCAAATCGCAGCTCCGAGGTGGCCAAACGACATCAGCTCTGCGGCTGATAATGCGATCTTCCAAAACAGGGCGCAAAACATCGAGTGTAGCTTCGGCTGTGTGGCACGTAGCGCTATCCTGTTGAAACCAATATCCTCCTCTTCAATTTTTGTGAACAAAAATTCGTTCAACATGGCCCCATAACGATCGCCATTGACTGTAACGGCCACTCCTTGCTCATTTTCGAAGAAAAATGGCCCAATTATGCCTCTGGACCAAAATCCGCACCAAACAGTGACTCGTTTTGGGTGTATCGGCTTTTCAATGTATGCGTGCGGGTTTTCTGTGCCCCAAATGCGACAATTTTGCTTGTTTACATACCCGCCAAGATTAAAATGAGCTTCATCTGAAAAGATGATTTTTTTTGGCAAAATCGGCATCTTCTCTAAGTCGATCGCAGGCCCACTTAGCGAAGAGAAAACGCATTGGATGGTCAATTGGCTTCAACTCCTGAACCAATTGGACTTTGTATGGCGTCATACTAAGGTCTTTATGCAAAATTCGTCTCAATGATGTCTCCGAAAGGTTCAATTGTTGAGAACGACGGTGAATTGATGTTGATGGCGCTTCAGGCACACTTTCTGCCACAGCAGCAATATTCTCGGGTGCACGCACTGTTTTTTGCTTTTTACGCTTTGGTCTATCGATGAGGATGCCAGTTTCTTTCACTTTTTTCACAAGATATCGAACATACGGAGCTGACGGTGCTTCTCTTCTTCCAAAATCCGTACGCAATTTTCGCAGACATTCTGCAACATTACCATGATTTTCAAAGTAATGTCGCAATATTTCCCAGCATTGTTCAAGCGTATATACAACCATATTCGTTCAGCGGAAGGATAAAACTAATTATCTGTCAAATCAGACATGAGCTAAGTGTTACCATTCACGAAATAAGCACTAGTTGAAATAAAAACGTTAGATGGCGGACCCTTTATAATAATAATAAAAACAAAATACTTTTTAAACTTTTATTTACAAACGGGCTCGGCTTCCGACAATTTGCCACTTGGTTTCGTGCACGCATATTTAATCGATTTTACATTTCCGTAATACGTTTCCTAGTTCGAAACTTTTTCCCGTCATTCTGTTCGCGTCAGGACCATTCCTCTGCTGTACAAAAGAAGTGCATCGGTATACACAACGTACCCACATATGGTTCGTTCACTTCGAAGGTGCCTTGCTTTCATATCATTCTCCTTTCGTCTGTGTGATGCTGATTTTGCCCCAAGGGTATCCGGGTAATCGGGTAATCTTATAAGATGTTAATGCGTCTGAGGTGTTTAAGTGCCCCAGTAGGATATTTCTCGATTTAGTCGCCTTTTACATCAAGTAGGACAACGAACTGTGGCAATATTCCATAACCCGTTGCGGTACGCAACGCTCAGGAGAAATTGATTTTACAATACTACTCATTTCATCTTCTTTCGAAGTGAATCCTGAAAATCTTCGGAACTAATCCGAAACATATTCCCACAACGATTCGCTGAAGGTCATACGAGTAAGTAGATAAAATGATGTTTGCCATGCATAATTTGCTTTTCAAAACAGCGATTCTGGTTTGTACTATTTATAAGAACACAAGAATATATTCACTTTGTTTATATTGTACTTGTTTCTTATGGTTGTAATTTAACCTTTAATGACTTTTCTTAGAACAAGTTCTTCTCCAGAATGTTAATTAAAATGCTACAAATCATGCAAAACCTAAAGCGGCGTATTTTCTCCACATTAGCATGCTAACGTTGTCGCCAGCTCTAGGGTAATTTCGCATAATTCCATTTTCTTGTTTGTATTTACCATTCAATTGCACTTGAACTTCAATGAAACTCTAAATTATGCATTCAGATACTCGACATTAGCATTTTTTTATGTTTTCGAATTAGTGCAACTGAAGAACTACGTATCCGATGCATTAACACAATCAATTCCTTCGAATGACGCTCCAAAAGCCTTTCTTTATTTTAAGGACATGGGAACCAATCGGAATTCTGCTTCAATCAATGCAATATGAAATGCGACATTTCTCTCATTGTTGGTTATTAAACAAACTCTTGTATTTTGTATTTATTTGGCTTAACGTTTTTGGGAAATTAACATTTCCGACTAATAAGATGATCATTTGTTTTAGTTTCTTTAACGTAATTACCCACTTAGATGTTTGGTTCAGAAGGAAATATTCTCATTCAAAAAATGTTTGACAGTCTAATGTTACCATAGGTAACCGTTTGCCCCATATTTTGATGGCAATAGACCGTAGTCCATATACTACGAAGCTCCGGCTTGTAGAAATTAAGGTGGGACTTGTTGAAATCCAAATATAGCAACTACTGCGAATAGCGTCGGTTTTTGGCAATAACTCGTATCCTTACTTCTGACTTTCTTTTACAGGTCTGCATGGTGGTGTGTTTGACTTAACCTGTCAATAATAGGAAATAATAGCACGATGTGTATTATAGGTGCGACTATGTAATTGCATACAATTTATTATAGTGAGTAAAGCTTTTTTTGAAGTGATTTTACTATCATACAAAATGTGTTCGGTGCTATTGTACGCATACAAGAATGATACATATGCTACATGAGAGGAATGTCAATTTGTATTGAAAGCTCAATTCCGTCATAACTCGTTCCTAAAATATCGAGGAAGAAAAATTCATATTTGTATGCGCATTTATGCTAAAAAGCTTTATAAATAATAATAATAATCGAATCAGGTATTCTTAGTGTTCATTGATATGTATTCATAATGAGTATGAGTATCTTAAGGTTAAGCATTAGTAAGAACCCTACAAATAGTATTTAAATTGGAACTACTAAATTAGGCACACGAGGAAGTCATGAATGGGATTGATTTTTTTATAAATAAGTTTTAATTTTTATTTTAATTAATCGAAAAAATAATATCAGTCAAATTATGGTTTCGCATGATTTCGATTACCAATGTTGGATGGACGTTATAGGCTTCAACATATCAGACAAGTCTTTATTTGCACTTCGGTGGAGTGTTGTTGGTGATATGCCCAGTTTATGTGATCTATAAATTTGACGCACTCCTCGAGGTACAAAAGCTATTTCCTAAGTTTTTCTTACGCCACGAGCACGATTTCAATTCACCACCATGTCTGAATTCGGAACACTTTTTAGAAACATCACAAAGAAATTGCCATCATCAATAGCTTCATTGGGATCAACGTCTAATGCTTTAAGTATTTGCTTCTTATTCATCGTTCGGGGGATATTAAGACCCTGAATGTCGTATTGATCATTGCCGCAAAATCGGTAAAGATCGCATCCGCTAAGAAGTATTAGCGAAACTACTCTGCGAATGTCAAAAAAGAAGTTGGACACTTGATTTTTGGTTTTAACACAAAGTTACATTAGCACCAATATTACTGTAAAATGTTTGTGTGGGTACAAATAATAGAACTTATTCTTTTCAATACAAATCCCTTTATTCAGTACAGTTACAATTCACTATTTAATTCTTTCTCTCAGTACAATTCAATTCCTCAACCACTTATACTTTTCTTATCTTTTACTTAAACCACTTAATCACTTCTTCTAATTAACACTTCAAATTCAACTTTGGAACTGATTTGCATACCTTTGGGATGCTGGTATTTATACTCGAATGACATACTTCGAGAACAATCCTCGCCACCCAGCGTCCCATACAATTTCCAATTTGCTAGAAAATTCGATTCTACTCTCCAGTCAAGACTTTGCTAATCCAGTATCGAAACCTTCTAGTCTTCGAGTTTCGACATTTTCTGCTAGATGTCGCTGCTCACATTTGAGTGGTTATCACATTGCTCCCTCCCTACAGTTGTTCGTCCCGAACAACTTCGTCATTCAGCATCCCGTTGAAATGACACATTCTATCCAAATGGACCACTTTAAATTTTCCTCGATCCCCACGCTGGATCCGGTAGACAACGTCATTAATGCGGGTTATCACCTTGTATGGACCTTCCCAGTCCTGTTGCAATTTTGGTGATTTGCCTTTCTTACGCTGAGGATTATACAGCCAAACCAGATCTCCTTCGTTGAAACCGGAAGATTTCGCTTTGATATCGTACCTAGTTTTCATGCGGCTGCTTGCTAGCTTCATCTTTTCTCTGGTGTCTTCATGCAATTTACGAATCCTGCTGCGTAAGTCATTCACGTACTCGTTCACCTCTTTGGGCTCCGTCGGTGGGGATCCGAATTTTGCTTCACTTGGCAACCGAATTGTTTGACCAAATAAGATCTCGGATGGTGTGTGCCCTGTTGAGCTATGGACCGCGTTTCGGTAGGCCATTAAGAAGAGGGGTATGTGTCGACCCCAATCCCGCTGGCAGTTGCTGACAACCTTAGATAGATGCTCATTCAAGGTCCGATTGAATCGCTCGACCATTCCATCAGATTGAGGGTGTAGTGGCGTTGTCCTTGTCTTTCTTATTTCCAAATATTGGCGTATTTCCTGGAAGACTTTTGATTCAAAGTTTCGCCCTTGATCAGAGTGCAGCTCCATTGGGACCCCAAATCTGCTCACCCAGTTGTTGACTATCTGTTCGGCTACGGTCTTAGCCTCTTGATTTGGGATGGCAAACACTTCCGGCCACTTACTGAAGTAATCCATGACTAGGAGAGTATATCGATTTCCATTAAAGGTTTCGGGAAACGGCCCAGCGATGTCGATGGCTATTCGTTCGAAAGGTGCTCCGACATTGTATTGTTGCATTTGTCCATGTGGCTTTACTTTTGGGCCCTTGGTAGCCGCACATCTTATGCACTTTTTGCACCAATTCTCGACATCTTGTTTAGCGCTTAGCCAATAGAAACGTTCCCTTACCTTTTCCAACGTCTTATTTATTCCCAAATGGCCTCCTGAGATTCCGTCATGTATTTCATGGAGCACTTGGTTGACTCTGGACCGTGGCACAATTAGCTGCATACGAGATGTTGTCCCATCTGCACTTTCCCATTTTCTCTTCAGCAATCCATCGTGCACAAAAAGCGAGTCCCACTGTGCCCAGTATGCCTTCAGAGTTTGGCTCCGATCTGATATCTGCTGCCAGCTTGGTCTTTCCTCGTGTTCTTTCCAGGCCAATATTGGTTCGATGTCATTGTCTGCCTGTTGGGAGGAACGGATTTCGTCTATACTCCAACCCTCTATTGGCTCAGTCCTGATCGTTTGGATAGTTGCCTGTTCTTTCGCTTCTTTACCACTGACTACTTCTGCTGGGAGGCTTTCGTTGCATTGTTTTACCTGTGAGACTGGGATAATTACCCTGGAGTCAACTTCTGCTACAGACTTCTGCCCCGCGAAGTAAACATTTCCTAACTGATGGCTTCTGGAAATTTGACCGGTTTCTTGGTAGCCGTTTCTGCCGGTTTTTCTTTCTATTTGCCTGTAACCCCAGTGCAGACAGCCTTCTCGTCGTACCGGTTCTTTACAATGCCCTTGCAAATGTCCTACTTTATCGCAGTTCCAGCAGCGCATTCTTCGGCTCTCCCGCGGGATATTTCGTTGCATAGTAGTTGGTCTTGAGCAGGAGCATTCACCAGATACTATTTCCCTTACGAAATGCATTCCTTTGGAAGCCTGATTGGATGCTTCCATCGCCAGAGCGAAGGCAAGTGCTTCAGCAAGGGTTCTTTTCCCGGCCATCCTTACTGCTGATTGTAGCTTCAAATCTGCAATTCCCCTGATGAATGCGTCCTTTGCCATTTCGTCGATTATTTCTTGGCCTGCGGTGGGATATGACAAATGTGCCAGTCTACTCACGTCTGCTTGGAGCTGTTGCAGTGTTTCTTCTCGTTGCTGCATACGGCCTTGCAATTGAACCTTGTAAACTTCCCGCATGTGGCTATCCCCAAACCGTTTCTCGATAGCCTGCACTAAAACCATATAGTCTCTATTCTTTTCGATATCGATTGTTTGTAACAATTCTGCCGCAGGACCACGTAAGGCCATTGCTAGGGCAAAGCACTTTTCCTCATTGTCCCAATCGTTTGCACAGGCAGCCATTTCAAACTGCTTCTTATAAGTAGACCATGAGGTCTGGCCATCGAATGAAGGAGGCTTCAAATCTTTTCTCCTTAGACCGCTTAAAGAACATTCTCGCAGTTTCTGTTTTCGCACTGTGTCGAGCTCTTTTGCCAGTTGCTGAACTTTGCTGTCCATTTCCTCGAATTTTTCGCCAACATTCTTCTCTATTCTATCAAATTTGTCATCAACGTTCTTCTCTATTCTTTCAAATTTGTCATCGATTTCTTCGAATTTTTGCTGGAGAATGTTCTTTTGTTCTTCCAGATTATTCTTTTGTTCATCCATTTTCTGTTGAAGACCGTGCAGATTGTTGGTTTGTTCGTTGAATTTTTGTTCCAGACTGTTCTGGAGAATGTTCTTCTGTTCTTCCATATTTTTCTTTTGTTCGTCCAGCTTTTGTTCGAGGCTATTCTTTTGTTCTTCCAGATTTTTCTTTTGTTCGTCGAGACTGTTCTTCTGTTCGTCCATTTTTTTGTTTTGTTCGTCCATTTTTAATAAGAGGAGTTGCATCATTGCAGCCATGTCATTGCCGGTACTTGTCTGTTCATCCTCGTCAACATCAAAGGAATATGCATCAGGATCATGTCCCTCGTTGTTCAAAGCCTCCTGAAGTCGGAGCACCAGGTCACTTTTTCCTCCACTGGCGCTGAGGCTTCTCTTGTTCAACTCGGATTTGAGTTGGACGAGGGTCAACTGCAATAGTTTTCGACCCATTCTAGCCTTTTCAAATAGTCAGAAATTTTTACACACACAATAAGTCCTATCCCACTTCTGACACCAATGTAAAATGTTTGTGTGGGTACAAATAATAGAACTTATTCTTTTCAATACAAATCCCTTTATTCAGTACAGTTACAATTCACTATTTAATTCTTTCTCTCAGTACAATTCAATTCCTCAACCACTTATACTTTTCTTATCTTTTACTTAAACCACTTAATCACTTCTTCTAATTAACACTTCAAATTCAACTTTGGAACTGATTTGCATACCTTTGGGATGCTGGTATTTATACTCGAATGACATACTCTCGAAGTATGTCCTCGCCACCCAGCGTCCCATACAATTTCCAATTTGCTAGAAAATTCGATTCTACTCTCCAGTCGAGACTTTGCTAATCCAGTATCGAAACCTTCTAGTCTTCGAGTTTCGACATTTTCTGCTAGATGTCGCTGCTCACATTTGAGTGGTTATCACATTACATTCGTTTTCATTTTATAAATTTTAAAAGCTTTGTATTTGTGCTTTTGATTTATCACATAACATTCAAGTTTACAAGAGTAAACAAATATTTTTTTAAAAATTCACCAAATTCCATCTCAAAAAAGTGGCCACACTGACTTATTTCCTATTCTCTAACGGGATAGCTGCAATGTTTTCACACTTTAATTTGCCGTTTACTATTTTTGCGTTCAAATGTCAATCCAGTCGAACAATAAAGACAAAAGGGGGCGACAACGTTGCCAAACATCATTAGATATTCGAAAAATCAGTTCGAAATAGTAAAAATAGTAAAAATAAAATAATGTAAAAATAGTAGAAAGAAGTCACTCAAATATCGGAGATATTAAAAAAAAATTATGGAAAAAAATGGAAGGCCAAGAAAGATCACTGAAGAAGATGAACGATGGATTTTTAGGCAGGTTCAGTAAAATCCCGGCTAACAGCAGAAGTTAAGAATTACCTTCATAAAGATGAAAATCTTGAACTGATTCGTGTAGGGTTGCGAGAAAAAAATCTTCACGGCAGAGTCGCCCAAAAGCAACCGTTCATCAGCACTATAAATAAAATTAAAAGAAAGAATTTTGCCATTCATTACCAATATAAGGACTAGAGAATACAATACGCATTTATCATCAAAACATAATATTAAGATTCCCGCTGATGTTTATCGGTTACCAGCTTCAACTTTAAAAATGTAAGGTTCTGAAAAACAGAACACAGCACCGCCGCCGTTAACTAAGCGAATGTTAGAAGACTATTTTTCTAAAAGTGCCGACGATAGCCTGGATGACGTTTTGGCAAGAACGATTGCCTTGGATGGATTTCCATTCAGCGTATTCACCACTTCGAATGATTTGAGAAAACTGCTTTTAGTGAAATACAAGGATTTACCAAAGTCAGATGTCACAATTCAAAAGCGTGTTATGAATTACAGTAAAAAAATCAAAAAGCTAGTAACTGCAAGAATTAAATCATTTAAAAAGTGCAAGCGAAAGATTCAGTCTATCTTTTGACGAGTGGACATCAACTTCCAATAATAGGTTCATGGCTGTCAACGTTCATTCATATAATAAAATTTGGAGCTTAGAACTCGTTCCTATTCATGGAAGTATGACGGCTGGAAATTGTCTTTGGATATTGAAAGACCGTCTAAGTAAATTTGACATTTCCCTGGAAACTGATACAGTGGCTATTGTAACCGATGGACGGAACGTTATGAAAAAGGCACTGAACATCAACTGTGTCTTGCACACGGTATCAATTTGGCCGTCTGTGATGTTCTATATAAAAAAAAAGATGATCTTGCGCGAGAACATATACCAGAGTTAACAGAGGGTGAAAACATTAATGAACTGATAAAGAAAATCCGCAAAGTTGTAGGGTATTTCTAAAGATCACCATTGAGAAATGACACAGTACTTCAAAAATATGTGAGGATTGAACATGGAAAAGAGCTGTCCCTTCTTTTGGATTGTAAAACCAGGTGGAATAGTCTTTTAGCCATGCTGGAGCGATTGTCTCTTTTAAAAACCTGTATTCAAAAATCTCTCATAGATCTGAATCATCCAATTGGTTTAGAAGAAAGTGATTTTGACTTGACAAAAAAAAATTGTGACCCAATTTGAATTGAGAGTAGACGCAATCTGTCGCCGAGATGCTAATTTATGCACAGCTGATGACGCTTTGAAATTTCTTATAAGATAATTGTCTAGCAAAAACTCAGCACTCGCCAATAAATTGAAAACATGCTTAGTGAAACGTATAAAGCAACGACGAAGTGATTTAACTGGTGTTTTAAATTATTTACAAAATCCACGAAAAGATCATGAAAGTCAGTTATTATCGGATATAGAATGACTTGACTTATTTCTCGCTCCTACAAAGGCTTTAGTGAGGAAGCAAATAAAGACTATAGTACAAAGACTAAATAGTTCAGATGACACGGAAGAGGAAGAAGGGTCAGGATCACAAACAGATGACGAGCCAAGGCAACAAACCTCCCAACCCCAATTGACACTGAAGGAAAAGTTACAGCTCGAAATTGACAAGAACATGCAATCCCCAGATCCTCAATCGTACAAAAAAAAAATCGGGGTTGGTTAATAGTATTAGAGATGAAATGTGTTTGTTTGAAAGTGGAGGAGTTCGTGGATACCACTCATAATTAGCACATAAATATCTATTGTCTATTCGTCTATTCCAGTGTAGAACCTGAACGAGTGTTTTCAGGTGCTACTTATTTTGACAATAAACTATGAAGCAGGCTTGTCGAACATTGAATGCCTTGATATTTTTACGGTTTTATTTTCGAAATTGTAAATACATATTTTTTTGTTTAGTCTTTTATGTTTCTCTTAGTTTAGTAAATTGTTTTGTTCAACAAATTAAATAAACAATTTTAAAGTAATAACTTAAGGGTTTGTTTTTAATTTAGACCAATAAAAAACCACATAATCTAATCACGGGATACCGGGATTACGCATGAAAAATCCCGTAATTCCGGGATTGAGGAATATGCTCAGGATTGTATTCTCTAATAAGGACTCGTTCTGGAAACGTGTTTTGTTCTCGGACGAGAGTAAATTTAATTTATTTCGCCCTGATGGCCAGGCGAGGAGGTAAAGGAAGAGAATTTGCGACCGACAATTAAACATGGTGGTGGATCGGTTTTTGTGTGGGATTTTACGCCTACTGCTGGACCCGGAAATCGCGGCATCATTGATGGAGTCATAGATCAATACAAATACATTGGCATGCTACGAAATAATTTGGCTCAAAATTGCAAAACAATTAGAAATAAATTTCTATCAAGACAACGATCAGAAGCACAAAGCCCTTAACACCCGATCGTGGCGTCTTTACAAGTTTAAATTTAAAAATGTACTGGAAACACCACCTCAGTCCCCTGCTGTAATTGTTATAGAACATATTTAGAACTACTTGGAAAACCAAGCTAAAAAGTACACAAATTGTTATAAAAAATATTTAGAAAAAGCTTTAAATCTAGCTTTGTCAAAAATTGGTACATACAATCGATGCCAAAAAGATTAAAAGCAATTAAACAAAATAAAGGATTACCTACTAAGTATTACAATACAAAAAAAAAACAACGATTTTCATTTGTTTTTTTTTTTTTTTTTTTTTTAAGTGAAGGGTCCGAATTATTTTTTGAGATCAGAATTGGTGGATTCAACATTTTTTCTTTGTATAATCTGTTTGAATGTAATAATCTGAATATTATGTTATGAATTCAAAGTATAAACACAAAGTCTTCAAAATGTATTAAAAAAACAAAACTGATACTTGCATAAATATATTTTTGGGACTAAAGTTAGAAACACCAACTGTCCAGGTTCTTTTTTGACCCGGATGTATGTTTTGCCTATAATGCAACATGTTTACCAATGCGGAAGGTCTTATGAGAATCCACTTCAGATTTAGTGAGTAGATTTGAATGTACGCTCAACAGATTTAGGCATTTTCATGAATATTGAGGGTGACTGCCATAACGCATCTTTTGATGGAATGTGTAACTTGGCCATTGTATACAGTGCAGACGAGTCACTAGATTTATGAATTAAGGCAATACAAGTAAACAGAAAGCTGATTGCGGATGCTGACTTAAAAGTAAAAAAAGTTGCCCGTAGGATGGCATCTTGTCTCCCCTGATATAGTGTATGTTTGTGGTCTTTATGAATAACGATCTGATTAAAGAGTATGTACGAGTATGTTGGACGGTGTACCAGAGGATATCTCTGCACTAAAGTGGCTACAACCACAATCCTCAGTCAATCCTCTTAAGACGGATGTTGTTATTTCCACGAAATGATTTCTTTAAGATATCATGGGCAGCACTCTCAAGGCCGTCTTCCATTGAAAAGGAAGTGGTTTTTGTCACAACCCACAGTGGAATTTCTTGAAATTGCACGCCGACTGCCACTCGATTTCGATCTCCTGATCCAATTACAATGAAGCTCCGATTATTTCATGATTACGAAGGGATCGAAGCCAGTTAAAAAATGTAAACAGATTTTCGTTAGTGGCTCCAAACTATTAAAGCCTTATTACCTCGAAATTAAGACCTAGCTAGTTGGGAATTACAAAGTAAGAAAATGTATGTAAATCTACCCCGGGTCACAATGGGATTACAGAAAATGCGATCGCCGATGAACTTGCTAGTAAAGATGATTTCTTAGCACCTATAACTGCATGAGGAGTACTTTCATCCACTTATAGAGCCTCCATTGACAGTTATGACCTATAAGTAGCATGACTTACATAGGTTGCTCAAAAAGCTATTAAATACGCACCTTTCCAGTTAAGTGTAAATTAGATTATTTTAAATTAAAAAAAATTGATTCGTAAAATAACATAAAAACAATCAGTTAAGTTTCATAATTGTAAAGGAAATGTTAAGGAGGAATGGAAAATTGTTAATAGCGTTCTTAACAATGAAACAAGTATAGAAAGCATTAATGAAATTGAAGTGGACAATGAACTTATTCGCAACCCCATGGATAATGTTAATAAGTTTAATAACTATTTCGCTTCTATTGCAATAAATTCCAGACCAAGTCCTCTTCAAATCGACTGCAGTTGTGACCTATATCTTGACATAATTGAAAATTCTTTTCAGGTTAATACTCGTAGTTTTGTTTTTTAAACTTTATCACCACTTGAACTTTATAAGCATACTCGTATTATAAATCTCAGCAATAAAAACTCTTGAACTCGATGGTGTAACCATTGTAATACATAAAATGGATTGCTGGTTTCATTATTTGTATTGTGTTATTCATACAAAATAGGTTGTCGAAGACCAATTAGCCAGTATAGACCAATATCATTGCTTTTAACATTCTCCAAGCTTTTACAAAAGGTTAAGAAAACCCGTATTTTGATATTTTGTCGTTTTTAAACAAAAACAATTTTTTATGATATTAGCAGTTTGGTTTTCGTAAGGATAAATCTACAAAAGATGCAATTTTAAACTTATGCATTTAGATATGTGGTGATTTTAATAATAACAACAGTACTATGACATTACTTGATATGATCAATTACACTATTCTTTTGGATAAACTCTACAAAGCAGGATTCAGGCGTTCAATTTGGAATTAGTTTCGATCTTACTTATCAAAAAGATCTCAAAGGCTAAAACTGAATGCAGCTTTTAGCTATGAATTGGAGATACGTATTGGTGTATCACAGGGTTCGGTTTTAAGTCTCATCCTATTTTCTAATCTCTATAAATTTTGTCTTCAAATAAAATCTGAATAGTAATGTCACAGCTTTTACCGATGATATGACTTTTACTTACTCAAACATTTCCTTATTCGATTCGGTGATAAAAGTACAATTTCAACCATCGATAACTTCAAACTGCGCCGAAATTGTGAGGCTATACATTGAAAATAATCGGCCAGTTGTGTAAACTCATCCTGCATATCATGGAAAATATCCTGATAGTTCTGCGACTTCCCACAATACAATTGTTTGACTTCAAATTTCACGGGTCTGCAGCAAATCGTGAAAAACACGTTAGACAGCGTCCAAATCGTTCCAATATCTCGTATCGCCACCGATCTCAGCTATTAACATTGTAGGACCACTTTATATTTAGAGCATTTTGAAGCAACACCTTCACATATTTTCATACAAAGTGCAGTTAACACAACGGTTTTTGGAAACAGACAAGACGCGTCGCTGGGCTTTCGCGAATAGCGTCATTTTAATGATTGGAACTGACCCCGATTTTTGCGAGCGAACTCTGATGACTGACGAGGCTCAGAGTAAACAAACAAAATTGTCGCTTTTGGCGAACCGATAAGATAATCCCCACATGATTCATAAAACACCAATGACTGATTGAGCCTGTATTTGTTCCAAAACTATCATTAGACCATTTTTCTTTAAAGTTAGAGAGACGGTTGATGGCAATGGGTATCGCTGGATGTTAACGCACTTTGTGTGTCCGTAAATGCTTGACACCGGGACGTGTGGTGTCGAAACACAGTGACATTGACTGGCCTCCATGATCTCCAGATTTCACTCACCAAGCTCTAGATAAACTCAAAAAAAAAAACACACACTCTTTGTGTCAATAATGAAGGTGGCCACTTAATCGATATTGTGTTCAGAAAAGAGCGCACATAAATTGTAAAGGACCAAACTAAATAAAAACTTGCGAAATTACAAAATCTATTGTTTTTTTCTTAAAGTTAAACATTTCTATACTTTTTTTTGTTACAACCCCACTGTTCTAAAAAAACTTCTTACTGTGATGGTTTAACAAGTTGGGGTGGACGTGGACCATATAATAATATCATTGAACAACTGAAAATATTGTAGCAAGAAGCATGTTGCCAGAATAATTTCTAAAAAGAGAAGTCTAACTGCTAGTAGTGGGCCTTTGTTTTGCAGTCTGCACATCTTGTCGGTAAGCCATCTGTACGTTTATAAAGTACTTAAAGTATTTTTCATTCCCAGCGGATATTCCGTAAATTTTTATAAAAATTATCTCTTAAGTAAATTCTCAAAAACTAGTAAAGATACCGGTCTCAAATAAAACTCATTTTACTAATTTTTGCTCTGCATCAGCAATAGATGGCTTTTCCCGCATTTATTTGTATCTGAGCATGACATATATGTTAAATTTTTACGAGCATTTTGATGTTAACACTGAACCTCTGTCGAGTTTTGGGCTTGCAATTGTGGTTCGAACATGGGGAATTTTGAAAAGCATATTCGCCATACTTTGCTTTACTATTTTAAAAAGGGAAGAAAGCAACTGAGGAAATGGAAAAGCTACGTAAAGCTTACGTCAGAAATGTCGTCGTAAAACTTCAGTTCCAGAACTGGTTCGTCCGATTCCGTGATGGTGATAAATCAAAGCATTGGTGCAAGCAAATAAGCATTCAGTGGTTCGGGAGTTAACTACCGCTCTAAAAGTGTCCATTGAAAGTGTTCATGGCCATTTGAAATGGCTTGACTTCATAAAAAAAGTTGGATATTTAGGTGCCGCATCAGTTGAAGGAAATTCATCTGACGAAACACATAAACATATGCGATCAACTCACCAAACGCGAAGAAAACGATCTATCCTTGAAGCGTATCATCACAGAAGACGAATAATGTCAGCTAAAAAAAAGTAAGTTGGAATAGGCGAGATGAATCATCGGAAAAGCAAGTAAAGGCAAACATCCACCAAAAGAAGATGATGCTGTCAACTGGTAGGATTGGAAAGGACCCGTCTTCTACGATCTGCTTCTAAAGAACAAAACGATTAATTCAAATATCTACTGTGAGCATCTACAGAAATTTAATGATGCCATCGCACAGAAATGTCCAGAGCTGATTAATCGTAAGGTTGTGGTATTTCACCACGACAATGGGAGACCACACACAAGTTTGGTCACTCGGCAAAAATTGTTGCAGCTTGCTTGAAATTATCATATAGCCCAGATCTTGTGCCATCAGATTTCCAATTATTTTGCTCCATGCAAAACTCCTTGAATGGTAGAAGATTTGCTTCTGAACACCTCATCAAACAGCACAATGACATGTTTGATGATTGAAGAAAAAGATAGGAATTTTTATGAACCCGGTACTATGTAGTTGCCCCAGAGATGGCAGAAGGTCATCGAACAAAACGGCCAATACATCATTGATTAATGTTCATTATGAATATTAAATAAATGCACCTGAGAGATCAGGTGATAAAAACGCAATGACTTCATGAAGAACCCATAAGAACCCAGCCCTTTGTTCTTTCCTTCGCCAAAATAGGCTGTATACTTTTTTCTGACATCTTGCGGGGTACGTTTGCTTTTGCTCCACCAAACCACCTCCTGCGACGCTTGCTGTGATGATGATATTTGAGCTGAGTACTTCCTATGAAAATGTTCGCTGACGCTCTCATTACGTCGCAGATACTTGTCGCTGATTTTCCCGGGCGTTGTTTTAGTAAAACAATATCATATTTAAATCTCTTTTCGATTATTTTTTCTTTGCTCCATTCTTTACTCTCTTGGTGTGAAGAATGCGCTCAATATGTGAAGAATGCACTCCATAAATCCAATCCAAGAGTGAAGGTTACTGAAAGCGAAGGACATTGGTACTAAGTCTGTAGATTTACTGTTCATTTCGGATGAACTAGACTTGCACCAAAGAAATGCAACGCGTTTGTTATCAAGACGTAAATGATGATAATCAGTCACCTCTCTGCGTCAGCCCTACTCACCGTACGTGCTCTTTTCGCGTTGACCTTTTTCCGTATTGCAGGGCTGTTGACAATGGTTTCAATGTTTCAATTGGTTGACAATGTTCCAATTAGTTTCTATCCGAAAATATTGGTTACTTCACAGCAGAAGGGTTTTACCGTGGTTGGTATTTGGCCCCACGGACAAACCCCAACCTGGAGGGCAAGGCCCTCACTTTGACCAAAAGAGGTCGCATATTTTGGAGCCAGTAATTGGTGTCGGGGTTATGCGATTCGCATTTGACCCATTAATTGTTAATTCGCTACCATTTCTTGTTCAACATCCTGACATTTCCTAAAAAAAATCCTTAATGACCTCAGTTCCAAATACGTTAAAGTACTTAGCTCATATAAGGAACCTCCCATGCTGACTGTGGACTCCATGGTTGACTAAGTCTTGCTATTCTCTTCTAATTAACACTCGTTTTTATAGGTTTGGCAAGTCAATCCTGGTCGGAAAGCCAGTGGCTATAACGTAGCCTAATTAACCTGTAGTAACAGTCACAACATAGGGCATCTAAAGATTTGTTAAATTTAATCGGCCTGGATCTGTAGATTCGAAGTGGGAATTTCAATTCTCCTTTTGGAAGGCTTCTCAAAAAATGCACATACAGCGGTGGCCACAGAATTAGAAACGACAATATATACATACCATATATGTATACATATATAAGAACGAGTAATCGATTCTTTTTTTATAAGCTGTACTGTGTTTAGCCAGTATCGTTATCAATTTACTGTTTATTTCTGGCATATGTTTACATGAACTCTAGTAGTTGTAACAATTCTAGAAAATCTGGCTGTGATTGCAATTCGTTCTGGAAAGAGAATTAGAAACGGAATTTTAAAGTGAAAAATTTTGGGTAAGATAATTTGTTGTATTCAGTGGTGTAGATACTCGTATTTTTCTTTGTTTGTTTTGATTACTTTATTGATATTAATTATTACACAGCACAAAAATGGGTAAAAATAAATGGGTTACTCCAGAACTTCGAAAACTATCAAATTGGAAATGAATCAATGGCATTGATAGCGAAAAGATTTAATCGCTCTACGAAGCTTGTTTTCGGAGCAAATATTAAGAACGACAAAAGAAAGAAGATTCGACGCAAAACTACTCCAAAGGAAGACAGGCAGAATTGTCTGACAAGTAGAGCCCAAAGCTTTTTTCTCGTCTACAAAAATTACAGAAATTGTTGCACCTCAAATCCGTCAAGGACTCTCAGCCAGGAGTATTAAGCGTCGTCTCCTAGACCAAGATCTTCGTGGATGCATAGCCCACAAAAAACCGCACTTGTCAACAAAGAACCTTAGGAAGACAAAAACTATTTAAATTGGGAAAAAGTTCTTTGGAGTGCCGAATACAAGTTTAACTTGTTTTAATCCGATGCAAAAGTGTATATAAGGCGTCCTCCAAACAAAGAATTGCACTCAAAGTAAACGCTTAAGACCATAAAGCAAGGAGGAGAAAATGTAATAGTCCGGGGTGCATTCTCTTGGCTCTGGTTGGTCTATTAGTTCGTATAAGATGTCGAATGGATCAACACGCCTATAAAAACGTGCCATTAACATATGATATTTTCCAATACAATAACCACACAAAGTCCCGGCCTAAACCCAATTGAAAACTTGTGGACTGACATCGAAAGTATTTTAAAAGCCAAAAAATCAAGAAATGCTGATGAGCTTTTCCAAAACATTAATAAGGTCTGGAACAAAATGCCACCATTAGATACCGCACTTTAGTTAAAGTTCAACAAAAATTGACTGCCGTTTTGAAAAATAAAGGTTATCCCACCAAATACGAGTATTAGTATTTTTACTAAGTTTTGAAAAAAAAAATCCACGATTGGAAAATTTTTGTTACCGTTTCTAAACCTCCGTCGGACATTTCACATTTCATTTTTAAGCGTTATTTACTGATATTTCTAATGAAGCTATCGACTTGAAATTCCAGGTAGCTTCCTACAATTTCATTTTCTACCGATTTATGGAAAACTCCATTCTATTGAATTCCTAGAAGAGGGCAAAAATGAAAAGAAAAAAAGACACCTTCGAACGGACACATGGTGTCTGGCTGGACCCCTTTCTATTTTGTATGCAAATATATAGAATATTATGCATTCTGACAATTATACTTATTTTTTAACGCAATTAGTCTAATTAATGTTTGTGTTACTTCCATTTTTTTACGGGTCAGTTTTCGAATGAACGTTGAAAGTAATACAAGTTAGTACTCATATGAAACATATTTTTCGCGACAAATAAAATATTGATTATGCGCTTTATTTTTGCCTTTTTAGTATTTTTATAAAAATTACATTTTTTTTTTCTTTTTTTTATAATGGGCGACAAAGTTAAATTTTTATACAATACGCGATTGCGTGGTAGAAATCTTAGTGTTGATTTTTATTCTCGATTGTAACGGTCGATTCTTAGTAACGGATATACAAAGTGGATGACCGTGGCTCAAGTGGTAGTGGACTGGCTTCCAAATCGGAAGGTTCGGTGTTCGAATACCAGACTCGCCCGAAAGACGTACATATTTATTTTTTTCAGTTAACGAAAGTCAAGTAAGATGAGTAGTTGACTAGAAATCAACAACAAGCCAACCTCCATTAAGAATTTAGTCTCCCTATTAAATGTTGGATGTCACCCATGAAGCGAAATAACCACTGAGCCCAAACATCTTTCTTTCTCCCTCCATCCCATTTTCCAAAAAAAAACTTAACACGTGCTCAGGCACCTTAAGTGTATTCATACCCACTTGAGTTTTAAGATCTTTAAAAAAAAAAAATGATGTTGACGATGATAATGAAGAAGATCCAACCAGTGATGACGGAGGAGATGAGGATTACACGCCTGAAGAATATGCATCGGATATTGAGGACGAGATAATCGTCGAGCCGAATGAAATTGTAGATAGTGATGAAGAAGACGTATCCGATGAAGACGGAGGAGATGGAACAGTAAATGAAATGCATGCTGCTCAACAACAGAGTGATACTTGTATTTACGGAAAAGACTGCACAAAATGGGACAAACAGGAGCCAACTGCTGCTACTCGTATCCGTCAACATAACATTATGCGTTTTCGAACTGGGCCAAAACAACAAAATTCCATTCCAGTTGAGGTATTTAAACATTTTTTTTCACCGAATATCATAAGCGAAACAAATCGGTATGCAAGAGATGCACCACAAAAATGGAATGAACAAAATCCCAAATCCAGACCTAGAATGTGGAATGATTTGACGAGCACTTAATTTGATGCCTTTGTTTCAATACTTTTGGCCGCTGGGGCATCATACAATAAATTTTTTTTTTTTTTTTTATAATTTACGCGCGCCTAAGGGGTTGATACCCTTTTACTGTTGCCAGGGCGCGGGCGGAAAGATAGAAGGAGGAGAAAGGAAAATTGTTTTTTTTGTAGTGGTTTGAAACTCAGGTGTGTTTGGTTTCTATGTTTGCTCTCCAGGGGTGGGAGTCCGAATAGGACACGGAGAGTTTTTCTTCACTCAGAGTGATTCGAGATATAATTCCCAGTATTTTTTTTTTTCATTGTTTGAAACTCTTATAACAGCCAAATCTACGTGTCAGTGTTATGCCTTCACACGCAGAATTTTTTTGTCTGAGTTCCAAGAATCGTCAGTGTTCAGATGCTTTGCTCATTTCCGAGCAGCTATGTCGTATAGACAATTCAAAACATTGTCACGATTCATCCGTTCTGATGATGGTCGCACACGTGAATTTCGGCAACAATTTGATAAAGCGGCACCCATTCGCGATATGTGGAACTTTCTAAATGAAAACCTCGCCAGAAACTATGAAGCGCATGAAATTATAACTGTTGACGAGCAATTGTTTCCATATCGTGGCAGAACCAAAGTTAACCAGTATATTCCATCAAAACTTGCAAAATATGGCATCAAAACTTGGTGGGCATTTGACGCAAAAACAAAATATCTATTGCAAGGAAGTTTGTACACGGGCAAAGGTGTAGGAGAAGAGCGTGAGACGAATCAAGGTGAAAATGTTTTGCTGAAAGTCGCAAACCGATACACTAACACTGGCCGAACAATGGTATCAGGCAATTTTTTCACAACATTACAAGGAGCCGAACGACTTGTTGGTATTGGTCTCGCATTCTTTTCTTCTAAAAGAAATGAGAAAACATCCGTCACGTCCTGTGCTTTCATCCCTTTTTGGTTTTCACTACAATTTGGTTTCGATGTTCTACAATGTACAAAAATAAAACTGGCGGCGATTGCATGGATCAAATGATAACGCATTTGTTGAAAAAACGGTCAACCAGACAATGGACTTACGCAACATGTTGGATATTATGGCATTGGCTGCTTATTGCATTTGTTAAGAGATCGATGGACTCAACAAAAATGATGCAAGACGCAATATATTTACTCTATCGAACACATTGTTTCGTCCAAACGTAGAATATCGAATGAAAAACCCACACGTTTTATTCCCCAGTTCACTACTCGTTTGGCTGTTGAATCGTTTTTTGGTAAAAAAAATTAACCTTCAATCAAATATTACTTCACAACAAAGCGGCCCTGATACCCTCACAGGAAGAAGAGACTGCCGACATTGTGAAAAATTACGCCGTAAAATACTTGTAATACATAAAGGGTCCGCCATCTAACGTTTTTTTTTCAACTATTATTGGTGAATGGTAACACTTAGCTCATGTCTGATTTGACACATAATTAGTTTTGTCCTTCCGCTGAACGAATATGGTTGTGTATACGCTTGAACAACACTGGGAAATATTGCCTGTGATCGACTTAGAGAAGAAGCCGATTTTGCCAAAAAATTCATCTTTTCAGATGAAGCTCATTTTGATCTTGGCGGGTATGTAAACAAGCAAAATTGTCGCATCTGGGGCACAGAAAACCCGCACGCATACATTGAAAAGCCGATACACCCAAAACGAGTCACTGTTTGGTGCGGATTTTGGTCCAGAGGCATAATTGGGCCATTTTTCTTCGAAAATGAGCAAGGAGTGGCCGTTACAGTCAATGGCGATCGTTATCGGGCCATGTTGAACGAATTTTTGTTCACAAAAATTGAAGAGGAGGATATTGGCAACATTTGGTTCCAACAGGACTGCGCTACGTGCCACACAGCAGAAGCTACACTCGATGTTTTGCGCCCTGTTTTTGAAGATCGCATTATCAGCCGCAGAGCTGATGTCGTTTGGCCACCTCGGAGCTGCGATTTGACACCGTTGGACTATTATTTATGGGGTGCCGTAAAAGATAAGTGTTACGCCGACAAGCGAGAGACAATTGACGCTTTAAAGGACAATATTCGTGTAGGCTACTGCATGGCCAGCAGGCGAGGCAGCCATTTGAATGAAATTATATTCCATTATTAACTGGAATTTCCATTATTAATTATCTGTCAAATCAGACATGAGCTAAGTGTTACCATTCACGAAATAAACACTAGTTGAAAAAAAAATGTTAGATGGCGGACCCTTTATTTGATTCAGAGGTAGAAATCTACTACAAACCCGATCAAGAAAAAGACTAAAATTCATCTGCTAGTGTATGAATACATGTATATGTAAATACATGTATGCACAAACGTACTCATAGGTACATGATATATTTTTCCGGATACACTCTAGTATACTCTATTAATCTATAATCTAATATACACACTGAATATCTGAAGTACTCGGATTTCTAAACTTATTTCTGAGTAATCAATTATTCATCTTGCTGACGCATCGGTAAATATACGCATATAGGTAAATATACGAGTACGTTATAAAACTACGAGACATTTCCTCATATTACGATTCTTACATACATACTCGTTTTCGTACACGTACTGGTATTATCTTTCGTAAAACCCTGTTCAGTGCTGCTGGGAAATTCCAGAAAATGACATTCTTTTGCTATGCGTGTTGATTCTCGGGTTGAATAGTCTGTTTATAAGACAGTCAAAAATGTACACAAACAATTTAAGAATCCCACAGGATAAGTGCGTGTTTACATTTGCATTTGGGTTTAATGTCCATTTAATTTTCTTCACCTTCAATGTTCTTCCGATTAGGAGATGAAAATCCTGCGAGCTGAGGATTTTTCTGCAAACTTATTGATGTTCTTTTTTTATTATTGTTACGTTCAGAAAAAAAAATAGTAAAACGGTATGTTAATTAGACATTTTCTGGATAAAAGCGACCTCAAAGTCAAAAATTATCATGGGCATGAAAAATGGAACAGGCTTAGAAATTGGATATCTGAAGTCCCTAACAAGATATCAACTTTATTTAAATGCAGTTACAAAGGGTAGTATTTCTTCTAAAAACAAAGTCTTGAACGAAATTTCTGCCATTATTATTAACTGAGCAATTTCCGTTAATATGCATCAGGGTATACCAAAGTAAGCCTTTCCTTTCGATAAGTGATGTCAGCATTGGAGATAGATCCTCACTGTAGAACGATTTTTTTCTTAGAATATACGAGTACCCAGGAATCATTTCCCAAATTATCGTTGATGAATTAGGGTACACCCTGTATATCTCTTAAAGTTCTTAAATATGCTTCCTTCTTGAAAAGTCGGAAACTTGAGCTGGATTAGTGTTCAAGACCGAGCCCATGCCTTGAACTCATAAGGACTTGAATGACCAAGGTCATCATATATTTTGTAGTCGGTTATAACGACTCAATTAAATTGAAACAGCCGACATATACAGTTGTTGGTAGCAGCTTACTCTAGAAAATGTATCCAGCTACTCTAGCTATACGAGTACTTTTATTCTGGCAACAAGTACTTTCTAATTTTGACCTTGCTTACTGCATTTATCCACTTTTGGCATTTTTAATTTAATGATATTTTACGCACTAAAATCCATAAAATCGATAAAAGCGTAGAAAGTATCGACGTGAAACTGCCAGGCTGCCACCAAACCAGTGCGGATACCAGCCCGATTGTGGATTTATTAATCAAAACTTTACTGACAAAGGCCATTAAAGATTTAGAAAATAAGATTGTGTACAGTAGCGGTTTTCAGAAGGTTTATTCATTTAGAGGTGACTGCGTGATGTACAATTCAGGCACGCACTGATTTGACTAGAAATCAATTGTACCTCGAATACTGGTCGCCTCCAACCGTACTTGGATACAAACTTATATTATAAACGAGAGTGTTGATCAGGACGAAAATGTCGAGAATGATTGAGCCTCAGAAAGAGTACGTTCGGAGGATGAATTTACGCGATTGATTTAGTGAATAATCAGCGTGGCAAATACCATATATTCGTATATATCAGTTTAACGTTGAAAATATAATGTACTAGTTCTTAGTCATACTCGTAGTTCTCTGTTTCGATAGAAAAACAAAGTACTTGAAACAGAGGTCAATAAAAATTTTCAAAACAAGTCAGGATGAGATCGTGGCAGTGGGACACTTAATAAGCCAACCGCGGTCCCCATTATATCGATGCGAGTTACCAACTCCGTAGTATCCAACATCAGTACAATATGCACATATGCCTCCACAGAGGAGAAAACCGAAAGTTTCTGTGAGCTCCTCGTTAAGTTACACGACAGTGCTCCAGATATGACGTTGAAATTATTCTGTGCATAACACCAACTCCGATAGTATGTATTTTATACAGCCCAATATTCACAAGTGACTTTAAAGACTCCCGAATAATTAACCATTAATCAGACTGACCACACTTCTTTCGATGCACATTCACTCGGACCACTATCTTGAATAACCCAAAGACGAGAAGATCCTGTTGAGAAATAGCGGCGATGATTAAAACTCCATTGATAAATCATTCAATCTGAACGACCGATAAATCGTTTGCAATCCACAGTTTACCTAATATTCACACTACCGCAGATCCTGTAGAAAGTCCAAGAATTCAATGTCAATACTTACCATTTCTTTATCAATTCTAAAACCGCATATGAAGCCATTTATTGGCATCCCTGTCAAACTCGTCGAATTGTGCAGAATACTCCGTAAAGGTCGGAAGCAATCTCATCGAGACTTTTGAAACTCGCAAGCCACACCAGGTGACCAATTTTCCGAAAGTCTGTGCAGCTACTTGAATACTCTGATGATATTGATATCATTGGCAGAACACAGTTAGCTGTCACTGAAGCGTTTGTTAGGATACAGCTTTAACTCTGAGGTGGTTAGGCAATTTATGTACTTCGGCTCTGCTATTGTCTCTGATAAAGATACCTCATCAGAAATCAAATGCTTGGCGAAGTTGTTTCGTTAGCCTAAGAAGGTGATTGAGTAATAAGGGCTTGTTAATAAAGACCTAAGAGTCTCTATATAAGACCCTAATCAGAAGAATAAGCACTAAAGAAGCTGTACATCCTCGATAGATATCCTTGGTCATTTGAAAGCAAGATTCTTCGAACGATTTGGTTCTATTTGTTTTGATGGACTTTGGAAAAGGAGAGATAACAGCGGATTCTATAGTGACATCGAAAAAAGCTTCAGTCAGGATCATGAATATGACATGTAGAGCGGATAAATGTGAGTGCCCCTTCCTGTAAAGTTTTCGGTTCCTCTCTGGTGGGACGACAGAGTAGAGAAAGATCTCGTCTTAGGTGGCAAGCAATAATATGAGAGAACAATAATATGAGAAAAATGAGAAAAAAAAATCTTTTATCCAGGGCTTGCAGGAATAGGATGTTGGATGTATTATACTCGTACACCATGCAAGTAGACATGCATACGTACGAGTAATCGTAAAAAAAACAAATTCAAACAGGATCAAAACAGGATTTATCTCTTTGGACGCAAAATGGAACATTACAAATAATATATTTAAATATTGTTCGCACAGGTTTTTTTTGTGCTATATTTAGCGAACCTATGCGATGTCGCTGAAATTACGAATCTGCGCAGAGATACTCGGTTTGTGGCTTTTTATTTCTTCTTTACTTCCTTTTCCTTTCATTATTCGCTTTTTTCTTCGGATTCACTATTTCTTCAGAAAGCAGTTCTTCTCCGGAATGATTTGAGATCTAGATTTTCGTCAGCTATACCTATTCGAAACAATTTCTTATAGCAGATGAACGAATTTACCACGGCACAGACTAAGAAATGGAAGAAGATACGATGCCACCAATTTTTCGATATCCTTGATATACGAGTAGGATATGAAGACTTTTTGATCGAATGCGTCTACCTAGTTCATTCATCGGTTATCATCTGTCAATGCCATTGGACAAGATACTTTAGTGATGACCGCAGTTTTTCCTTTGCGACTAAGTTCTATCGCATCTTCAGGATCATGAAGGTTTCAAAGAAGGAGTACGCTTCTTTTGTTCAACCATTGTATAAAGGATATTCCTGTATCACTCATTTTCCAATCGTACTCAACTCAAGAAGCGTGGAAAACTGTTAACGTCTATATTGTTTAGATTGCTTAATTCATTGTAGAAGAAAGCACCTAAGTGGAGTTTCCTTCTTTAGGAGTGAGCTGGGCACATACAGAGTAGGTGGAGAATTGTCTCCTCCTCCTACCGTCCGTACATGCAGCTTCTGCATAAATCATTAGTAAAGACGCCAACCCTTTTTGCATGTTTGTCTATATGATAGTGTCCTGACATGTGTCATCACATTCAATTTTGCCGAATTTGTTTAGTCACTTGTTTGGTTTGTTATTCTATTAGCATCCGGCTTTAGTATTAGTTTGCACGTAGCGATAGATATACCGATGCTACCTTTTTGAGGTTTTGTTTTAGCCAGGACAGGACTTCTTTAATCGTCAAAATTTCCAAATTTGGTAAGCAGAAGGACAGGCTTAGATTAAGCTTATCTGAGAAAACACAACCAACAAACTCCGCTATCAGTCTTCGATCCAATAGAAATGAATTGGCTTGTCACTCATAAAAGCATCTTCCTCCCAGAATGATCTTACATGAAAGTCTTTGTTACTCCAATGTTGGGACATAGTGTAGTTGATGTTCTCTGGCCAAATATTTTATTTATCCACTGTAGTCACGGCGAATAGCTGCGCTAGTAGCCACTTACCTGCTGAAGATATAGAGCGGTGTCAAGTAAACTCGAATATCCAGTGCCGCGGAGGAAGTAGTGCGAAAGGCTCCGTTTATTCACAGACATGCTATCTTTTGGAATTTGCTTAGTTTGCTGCCGTTGACTGCATTGCCTAAGGCCGTCTACCAAACAACCACCCTCATCAGTCTTATAACCGAGACGTATAGCCAGTGGTTATGAAAGCCCATTTGTTCCCAATGGCTTTTTTGCAACAGAATAGAGCTACTGCTACTTTCTTTACTCTTTCTTAGATATTAGGTTTCCAGTTTAGTTTCCTGGCAAAAATAAGACTTCGATATTTCGCTGTATCAGAAAAAACTAAAAACCGTTGATTGAAGGAGGATCTATGATTGGAATTTTGTATTTCCTAAAAAAACTCAAGATCAAGAGCGGTGTCAAGTAAACTCGAATATCCAGTGCCGCGGAGGAAGTAGTGCGAAAGGCTCCGTTTATTCACAGACATGCTATCTTTTGGAATTTGCTTAGTTTGCTGCCGTTGACTGCATTGCCTAAGGCCGTCTACCAAACAACCACCCTCATCAGTCTTATAACCGAGACGTATAGCCAGTGGTTATGAAAGCCCCATTTGTTCCCAATGGCTTTTTTGCAACAGAATAGAGCTACTGCTACTTTCTTTACTCTTTCTTAGATATTAGGTTTCCAGTTTAGTTTCCTGGCAAAAATAAGACTTCGATATTTCGCTGTATCAGAAAAAACTAAAAACCGTTGATTGAAGGAGGATCTATGATTGGAATTTTGTATTTCCTAAAAAAACTCAAGATCAATTTTAGGGGGGTCTACTCTCAATTCACAGCGATCCACCCAACGGGTTAATCTGTTAAGATTTAACTGTAGGAGTTCTTTAATGATATTAATATGCTTACCTAAGACGGCTATAGCAACGTTATCCGCATAGGCCATCACCATGCTACCACCGGCTTCCAGGTATGTAGCGCTCAACTTGTCTCTTGTAATAAGGCCGTGAATTTTAGTCGCGGCTGCAGTAGTCCTGCTAAGGGTGTTACTGGCCGTGAATAGGGAACTACCAGGGAAGTGGGTGCTCAGTAGCAGGTTAAGTGATTCATCACTTGAAGTCGTCCAAGAGCCATTGGTTTTTTCAAACAGCTAGGCATTGTAGGACTTGTAAAGAGGATTTCTCTTAGCCGCGATACCTCAGAGGTTTCTGTTATTTTGTCACAGAATGGCCCCCAGGACAGTCGCTTTGCCTTCCTCAGTTCATTTTTATATGTTTTGAGAGACTCCTTGTATGAGTCACAGTCAGTCACTTTTCTTGTGCTTTTTGCTTGGCTGAAAAGTTTTCTGTTAACGTTTCTAAGCATTCCCAGTGCTGATGTCCACCAGTGCTACTTTTTCTTGCCTCTAGGACAAATAAGAGGGCAGGACACAACCGTTGCCTAACTAAGAGCCAGGGTGAAATCCTTGATTTTCATGTAAGCTCGTTGGTGTCGCACGTAGGACTTAAGAGTTCAGAGGAGAGTATTTTCTTCTGTATTTTGGAGAAAATCAGTTTTCCGATAATTTCGGAAAAAAGTGACTTTCCTCTATCGTTAGTGTCCGTACTGCCCCATACCTTGTGATGTGCGTTAGCGTCCCACCCGATAATGCCGATGCCAGCCAGTAGGTGCCTTTGGCAGTCTCCAGTCTCTTTGGCCGTCTCCTTCTCAACTTACCTTTGTCTTTTGTGTAGCGCGGAACTCAATCAAGTGTCTTAAGCCCACGAAGCCTTCATCACGAGGTCACTTGAGTCCTCCAATTCTGAAAATGAGCCCAAAAGCCCATCTTCGTCCTCTGATCGTAAAAGATCTCTTTTCGGTTCGCGTCGGATCCTAAATTCTTCAAAAGATAGTACCAGTAGTGCACTACGACAGCATTGCCATTTTACTGTATTCCTAGTTGAGTTTAGCATCAACGCCACTCGTAATTGATAAATCTTAATTTATTTTTTTTATTCATAAAGGTATGCCAACAACTATCAGGCAAGCGCCTATATCCACAATAAACTTAATTGTCATGTCTTCAGCGACATGCATCACCTTTGCATGAGATCGAAAAATGGATGAATGTTATTATTTTTTCTGTTAAAATTGTTTTCTAGATTACGAAAAAACATATAAGAAGTTGATATCTTGACGTAAAAAGATTTTATGAAGGATTATTCATAAAACTATTGAAAATATTAATTTTTTCTTATTTCTGTGATTTTTATCATAAATCCCCCGTCAAAACAAACAATTTGAAAAAATAAAAGATTTTTCAATTATTTATGACCCAAAAACTTAGGTGACCGCGAAAGTAAATAATTACCGGGATTTACTGTATGTTAAGTTACGCGTATTCAAATATTCAAATAAAATATTAATTCAACATTATGCTATTAGTGGAAACATGGACACATATGTACCAATGGCATGGAATAACTTAGCTTCTCAGCTATCATTATTTTATTAAATATTTAAGAATGAAATTATGGATTCATATTCATGTGTTATTTTCTTTTATTTATTTCAGACGCACATACTTATTTTTTAAGAAATTTTCATGGAAAACCTAGTGCTAACACATCGGATGTCATCGATTAGCCTAAAACTAATGCCTCCACCGTTAAAACCCAGACCTCCGGGAGTTTTTTTTACCAACATACAGTACCAAAATGAATCTTCTGAATTGAAATGAAATCCAAAAAATCCAACCAAATTTTAAATAAGACAACACGTAATGGATAATACTTGTGAAAGTGTTTCATATTATTTAAATCAATACATTTCGCATATGTGCCTTAAAATAAGTGCCTAACTTCAATATATATATAAAAATTTATATATTTATTTTTTAAATAATATTTAAGAAAAAAATTAAAGAAGAAAAATTAATTTGTTAATGTGTTAAATCAGCACAATGCAATCAAGATCAGAGACACAAATCGGTAAGTTTAATTAAAAAATAATAATGCAATAAATGTAAATAGTTTTTAAGACAAATTTAAGATACAAAGTTGTAGGCTAAAACTTTTTCGGCTTTGACATCATTTTTAAATTGCAAAGTAATAGTCACCCATTAGCAGCTTCTTTTATTGGTAAGGTGGCCTTTCAGTGCGGGGGAAAGACCTGAATCTAAACTAACTAACTAACATGCATAGTCTCTACATTTAGAGGGAGGTTCCCCTAACCAAGCTGGCTTAAGTACTTTTCTCTTGAGGGTGTCATCTAAGAAAACCTTCACCGCATTGCCCTCTGGAGTGTATCCGAAAACATTTCGGGTCAGAGCGGTGGTGTCCATCTGCTTAGCATTTTCTAGCCATCTAAGCTGACAAATTAGAGTCCTGCTGATAAGGGCAATGTCATTATATAGCACATGAATTTCATTGTTATATATTCCATTCCATCATGTGCATAGATAACAAAAGTTACCCGAATAAGTTTTCTCTCAAAGCAAAAAAGGACATTGTCGTCTGCGTTAGATAAAGTGCACAATCCTCCGCGCCATGCAGTAGGTCTAGGATGATATGCAGTATATATCTTATACAGTACTTTCTACGTTGTTTGTGAGAAGGGCTTACGAGTATTTCTCCATTATCTTCTAAGTTAACTCGTTTTCCCATTCGTTGGTGTTTCTTGTCGAGAAAGTCTTACTTTGTTTTACGTTCATTTACGAGTAAACACATCTTCATTACTACTGCTTCAATGGCAACTTGCTGATTTCTTCCTATAAAATCAGCGTACGCTAGGAGTTGTATAGATATTTGAAATAGTTGCCTATGATATTAGCCTGTGGGTTTTGGACAATTCCTTCAAATACAATCTTGAAGAAATCCTTTGGTGTTTTCATTGCCGAATTTTGTGTTGTGTTCTATTCTGCAGTACCATCTTGAGCAGATAGGTGAGCTTGGCAGTGATGCCAAAACCTAACCGTATTCGCCGTCTCCACAAATGCAGCCTTAAAATCAATAAACCGTTCGATTTCAAGTTACTGGCTACTTACAAAAATCTGTATAAGGTGAATATCTGGTCGATGGTTGACTTTTTTTTCAGTCGGAATAGAGCACTTAAGCAAGAAACTAATGCACTGTACACTTTGTCTGTTCCCTGAAATTGTTCAGTCAATCGTGATAAAGCGCCTACAGTACCAACACCCTCCAAGTCAGCCCCGGGTACCTGCAGTCTGAAGCGAGCATCGGCTGGACAATCACAAATGTAGTGCTCCGTGGTGTCGTTAATAATTTCATAGCAAGCCTCTCAGGATGTTGTGTCGTTTATGCCTAAAATAACTACATATGAGTAAGTGCCTAATAAGTTCATCAGAGATTTAATATCACTTAATCCCATTGTGACCTGGGATCCAAACAAAACTCAATAAATATCGAAATTCGACTGCTTTCATTCCAGATTTGCATTCTCAAATCAGCTTGAAAGTCATGAGAGGGTTCAATATGGCTTTAAGCGCAGCTCTGCTATCGCTACAGATGCAGATGCTTGACCCCTCTACCAATTCTTATATATATTTCGTTGCTATCAGAATTTCATATAACTCCGGTTGAAAGACAGGCGTAAGTTTTCCTAACTTGGAGTGTAATCTAACGTTCCTCTGGACACATTGGAAGTCGACTTTGTATTTTTTCAGCAACACGAGTCCTAATGTCATTCCATCAAGTAGCACATCCATAAGATCAGAGGCAAAACACAGACAGCGTGTAAGGTAATTTAAACTCCAGAGCATGTTGTATGAAAGACCACTTCTTGTTAAACCAAAGATGGCTTTAAGAATTATGAATATCAAGGTGAAGGAGATTCATCAGCCCATCTAGAACAGAGCCAGGCATGCTAGGGAAAAACACCATGCAGCCGAGGCAGACCGCACTTTAGAGTTTGTAGTTGCAGTGACGTATTTTCGTGATATATTACCCTCATCGGTAATAAACCCCATGTCTTTCCGAAAGCCCCTTTACACTGCCACGAGGCGGACGATGCCTCTGAAGTTTTCGGCGTAACATGTTTAGTTCAAAGAAGTTTACTATCCAGCATGATACTCAAATACTGAACTTCGTTGAAGAAATTGATGGTGATGCCTAGGTAAGTCAGACAAGTCAGGTCTCTCCTGCTCGTTAAGCGAAAAAACTCAGTCTTGAGAAGATTGACTTAAAGCTCATTCTTCTTGTTTGTTGGAAAAATTTCCATCAGAGGCGGGTTCTCCGCAAGCTTAACGATAATGTCGCCACTGGTTTTTTGCGCTTGATGCCGGCATCATAGGACTTATCAAAATGATTTAGGAGGCTTGACCAGAAGCGGTTCTAGCATTCTCATGCGATTGCAGCAATTTAACGCCAATTTGTTTCATAATACTTCTTCGGTATTCTGTCGTCGGTGATATTCAAATTCGCCCCTTAACTACGACAAGATAATGGCCTAAGTTATGTGTCGCCCGCCGACTGCATGACCACCGAGCCTCGCATTTCGGAGTCAATGTTTTATGCCCGCCACATACTGCCATGACTAATGTCCACAGACGACCCATCTGATTGCTTACGAATCAAGTTACCGCCAAGCAAAGTCATCGATTGTGAGTAACTGACCCTGCATCATCCGTCGCACAGTGAACTGACCTACATTTGGACGAAGATAAAAAGCGAAGTCGATTAACTAACAAAAGCAATAGCACAAATGTTGTCATTAAGAGGAATAGCCATTGCGTTGGGTCTGGGCGGTGGCGCACTTGTGCATGGTACAATGTCTGGCACTGGTTGGGATAGCATGGCGAGGGGATTCTGTTCCGAGTCTTCAACACGAGCGGTCGGCTGGCGCCGATTCCGAATATTTGGTTTTCTTTTCAATTCGTTGTAACTTAATAAATATTATATCAATCCTACAGTTGTGCTACTCAAAACGTTCGGAGTTGAATCTTCGATTACAATGTTAAAAATCTGATTGACGGTTTTTTAATCAGGTGACGGCCGGTCGTTTTGTTAATGTTTAGGTGTGGCGAAATTGTGCCAGCTATGATTACCCTGAATTTATTTTCGGGGCTGGTGTTATGTAGGTTATGTTTTTCATCATGCTTTTCGTTTCTTACTTGACGTTAGGAAGATCTTAATGTTGTGCTTAAGACATTGCGCATAAGTCTGGCCGAGGAACTCGAAAACGTTTTTCATTTTAAGGGATCCTCTGGACTCACGCATACTTTCTCTTGACAGAAGTCATATTTTTGTTCACGATTTACTATTACATAGGCTTCCACAACGTTTGCAAATCATCAACCTTTTTTTATCAAAATTCGCCTTCAGTTACTACATTAGGTGCTTTAACTCCTATTTTCGGCCTGTAAGTCAAGTTATAAAAACTCGACTATGCATCCATATTTTACACCTTTAGACTCTTTTCTTTGGTCTATGCCAGCAAGCCAGAAACTTTAGACGACTTGCACGTGAACATTCGTTGTGAAATTACTGTAATATCGGCCGAATTATACGAAAAATTATTGAAAATTGCATGAGTGGGCGCCTCATGCCAGCGGTTCTGTGAATGACATTTCAATTATTTCGCATTCCACAGCTTATTATATTTCGAACTAAATAAAAAAATCACTAATACCTTATTTAAAAAAAACAAATGAATAACCTTGTAGAAGCAATCTTTGGCAAAATCGGGCCTTTTGCCTTTTTGGCGTGAGCGCATATCAGACTTAAGTTGGTGAAATTAGCCTTTTAATCAGGCGTTCGCTCGGATGTTTAAGTCTTCTTCTTCACATCCAAACAGGTGCTGGATTTGCTCTCTATAGCAATCATCATAAGTTGGATGGCAGTGATATCCGCTTTGTAGCGGTTTAGGACCTTTGTAAAGAGCCCGGGCTTTCATTTTTTGTTTGCTGGAGTCACCACCAATAAGTTCATATACGAGTATATCTGAAACTGCTTGTTGCTTCACAACACACAGTGACCCGATGGCATAGCCCCCAAACTGAAGAGCCAAATTCTTCAGAAGATAGTGCCAGTAGTCGACTATGGGAGTAAGAGTGCCGAAAAACTGTTACATGTATGACCTGAGCTGCTAATTCATCGAAGGAGCTCACATGAAATACTTGTAATAGCTGGATCTGCCTCTAACGTCGCCATTGATTTCATCTTGGAAATTCCTCCGCCAACACTTCCATATTGTGTTTTGTCTAGACATGCGTATGCAGTGAAGTCAATTAATTACTTTTGGACTTAATAAATTTAAGGAATCACGATAGCTATACTTGAACAAAACTAAGTACTCGTATACATGATTTGCTCATACAAAAAATGTACTCCACTCTAGGTGGCCAATTCATCAACTAGACCAAGCACGTGCTAATCGGTACAAAACACGCATTTTTTCCAGACATTCATGCATATAAAAATTCAAATGTTAAAATTGATTTTATTGGATTCGCCCGTATTCCAAGGCTAATTTACAATACACCATCTACAGGAATTGTCGCAAAAACACTCTTTCGTATGATTAAAACCAATTAACCAATGTTAACAATAAATGTACTTATCTTGTAATTAACTAAAGAGCAGTAGTGCCGGTACTAATGTCTTCCCAATGGAATTATCAAGAGATGGTAGAGATATCAGCCAGTAAATCAGCCTCTAGGGCCTTCAGATATTAGTTGTCCTTCACTATTTAGAAAACCTCCCTTTTGAGTATAGATATATTTTTTGGGCAGGGGATTATTCGATTTATATAACTATTATAGAAAAATGTCATCTATTGAAAATCAATGATTGACTTATTTACTCTCCTGGACGGCGGTACAGTGGGGAATGAACCTGGGTCTCAACTCCATCATCAAATCGTCTCCAATTAGCTCGGTCCATAGCTAACTGCCTCCAGTTGTGCACTCCAAGTCGGCTGCGATCTTCCTCTGATGCGTTGTCCCTCCGGGTTAGATTCGAAAAGTCTGCGAGCCACACCATTGGTGTTCATTCGTTTCATACGTTCTAGCCATCTCAGGCAACTGATGTGCAGTTCTTTTTACTAGGTCGATGTCGGCGTACAACCCATGTAGTTAGTCGTTGAATCTCCTCCGTCAATGCAAACGGGACCGAATATATTACGTAGAATTTTTCTCTCGAAACGACCGATGATGTCTTCATCCGCTTTCAATAGTGACCATGCTTCAGCGCCATAAAGAAGAACTAAGATGATCGATCACTTATATAGAGCCTCCTTAGTTGTTCGGGATAAGGCCTAACTATTCAATTGCCTTCTTAGCCCAAAGAAACATGATGTAAAAAAAGTCACATGAAAGCGCTCCACCTGATCATTTGGTGAAACTTCCGTATGGAGCACTATCGCGCGCCTCTCGTGCGCTTGTTTCTTCTTCTGGAGAAGCCGATGACTTCCCGACACTTTTGCTGATTCAGCTCACGAGCGGTTCTCCTCCTTCATTATAGCGCCGCTTTGTACACTTCTTGCTTAGCTGCCTGTGTTTCTTGGGACTCTCCATTAAACCAGAGATTTATTGATGGTGGTCAGGTGAAGCCCAGCACATCAGTTACGGTACGTTGGCAGCGTTGGCACTGGTCTTCGATACTTGACGCTGGCGGCGTAGGAGTTTTTGGCAGACGCATTTGGCAAAGATTCTAGCGGTTTCTTGTGATTGCAGTTTTTCTAAGTTAAACCTTCTCACAGTAGTTCTTATTTGTTGTGGCGCTTGGGAAATCCGCATTCATACCTTGGCTGCAACAAGATAGTAATCCGAGTCAATGCTGCCTGCTCAGAACGTTCGAACGACCAGAATACTGAAGGAATATCTTACGTCGATCGCAAAATGATGAATTTGATGTAGCATTTCATGATCCAGATACTGTCTTGTGTATATTGTAATAAGAAAACCGTGTATTAAACCGTGTAAACCGCTATAAAGACATTTCGTCCCGTTAATAAGCCTAAGTCCATTCCCTGACGTGATGTCGTGTATACTATGCTTACCAACCGTCCTACCAAAGATGTCCTCCTTTCCTTTTTTGGCTTATCATGCTTAGGACATTGCTCATATATTATTTTGTCGAGTAACTCGTAGAAATATTCTTTGGTGGCGTCGTTCTTGCCTTCCGTGGGGGCATGAGCGCCTATTAGGTTAATGTTATCGAATTCAGCCTCGATGCGAATTCTCATAAGACGCTCGTTCACGTGTCGGAAGCTTAAAACTCCCATCTAAGTCTGTGCGTATGACAAATCCGAGCTATCTCTGATGCATATAGCAATCACCATAGTAGATGTAACATTTTATCTTATGTATGTACAGTAAAATCTCCCTTTGGCGGACACAAACGGGACCGACCGTAGAAGGAGGAGAAAGGAAAAATTGTTTTTGTAGTGGTTTGAAACTCAGGTGTGTTTGGTTTCGATATTCGCTCTCCAGGGGTGGGAGTCTGAATAGGACGGAGAGCTGATGTACAATTAGGGGGGCAAAAACAAGATTTTAATATTTTTTAGGGGGACGACTTTTGGGTGAGATCCTGCATTATCTAAAAATAATAAAACATGTCTTTTTTCTTTTGTCATTTTCCATTCAAAGTCTTGCAACCACTTTGTCATAATGTGTCCTGTCATCCACGCTTTTTTATTATGTTTACAGGTTACAGGCAAGTTAATATTTATTCATGTTAATATTTTAAAATGCTCTGGGCTTAGCCACCTTACCAATTACTAAGAGTTTTTCTTTTTCTCCCACCATATTTGCACAATGCAAAATAGTTAATCTCCCTTTGGAATATTTACCACCATTACATTTTTCTTTTTTTAATGGAAGTGTTTTGTTTGGCAGGGCCCTAAAATACAGGCCTGTCTCGTCAGCACTATAGACGTCTCTTGGTGAATATTGCTTAATTAAAGAAGGGCATTTTTCCCAAAACGATGCAACATTTTCAGCATCAACCGAAGCTCCTTCTCCTGAGATCGCTTTAAAATTTATGTTGTGCTATTCTAAATTTATTTAACCAACCAGAAGAAGCACTAAATGTAGAATGTCCCAGAGACTCGGCTATTTGCTTTGACTTGCATCGTATTAGCGGACCTGAAAAAACAACAGTAACTAAGTTTTTGCAGTTTGGTTAGAACAGACCTACTGATAATATCAACTTTTTCAATTTTCCTTCGAAAAGATACTGAAAGAAATCAACGCGCAGGCAGCAACAACGACACACGTTTATTTTTTATTTTTTTTGTTCGGTTAAGAGTAAATTTTGTTGTGTTCTCGTCCGTTCAAGAGAATGTCCGCCCAAGAGGGAGGCCGCACAATGTAAATTATACCAGGGTCGGTCGGGAACATGAGAAAGTGTCCGTTCAAGAAAGGTGTCCATGTAAGAGAGGTGTCCGCTAGAGGGAATTTCACTGTACTTCCTAGATGCCGGTGGCCTCTGCTAATTGTTCGGCTACACTTAGCCTGTTAGGAGTCCGAAACTTTCACGTGCAGATCCGGTGGTCGTTGTTCTTGTGTCGTTTGCTGGGCCATCCATATCCTCTGGTTGTTGTTTTCTAACTTTTTGCTTTCTTCGTAGTAAGAAAGTAACCCCGATGCACAGCCCCCAAACCGGAAGGCCAAGTCAATGGTTTTAACAATTATAACAAGATGCCAAATGTTCCGATGCCAGTAATCCGCTTCTCCACGGTTGGCCCATCAAGTGCTCCTCCCCCGCCATCTCTTTCTTCAAGACTCTGCCTCAATCTTTAAAGTTCCTTATAGACCTGAGTACCCTCCGCTACTCTGACTGTGGACATCACTGTTGATTCCATCTGAGGGAAATCCTCCACTGAGCATGCTCCTTCTGAGAACCATTTGTTTCATCTTATCCACCAGGTCATAAATATGCCTATGCCTGGCACATGCGTGCTGAAGTATCATATTTGGGAAAAACTTCCCACTCGAAATCTTGACTGTCAATCAGTATCATACCGCCGCAGAACGAATTGAATTGCTTTACGCTTGAACTTATGCTGATTTCAGAAGTGAATGCTGTGTTGCCAAAACGTCGAGCTTATTGAAAATAAGTTCTGGCTGGAATGAAGCAACCACCGCGTCTGATGTACGCAAGTTTGTGCAGAAAGTTCGTGAGACTAGTTTACTTGCGGACAACACTCATAGTCCCTGTCATCGTCCGATACGTACTGTCGAGAATATGGCTGCGGTGGCCGAGAGCTAAGAATATCGACTTGTCATCAATCTCAACAACACAATTTTTCACGCACCAGCCTGATGAGAACTTTGCATAAAGATCTCAACAATTGAACGTAAACGTCAATCCGCTTCGTTATGGCTTCTCAGTTTGGACCTTACAGCAGCTCGAATTGGACGTCGAATTTGGCCGAAAAGTCATTTTTCCTGACGAGGCGCATTTCCATCTCGGCGGATATGTTTACAAACAAAATTGCCGCATCTGGGCATCGGAAAACGAAAAACCCGCACACGATTGTCAAGAAACTAATGCATCCGGAAAGAGTGACAGTTTGGTGCCGATTTTGGAGTAGTGGCATCATTGGCCCATTTTATTTCGAAAATATTGCTGAAAACGAGATTTCGGTCAACGATGAGCGCCCAAAGCCATGATTTCCGAATTTGTGTGGGTTGGAATTAAATACATAGACTTGAACAACCTTTGGTTTCAGCACCACCTCAAACAATCGATCTTTTGCGTGCTAATGTCGGTAATCGTATTATCGGCCGCCTTGGTGATGTCAATAAGCCGCTTCGGAGCTGTGATTTGACCACGTTAGACTTTTTTTTTAGGTATTATGCGGATAATCCAGAAAACGATTCAAGAATTTAAAGCGAATATCGTGCGAGATAGAGCCGGAAACAGTCAACAAGGTCTTGGAAAATTGGGTAGACAGGATGCATGAAATCGTATTCTTTGCATGAAAGTCATAACATACTGAAAATAATTGATTTCTGTTCATTTTATTTTATTTTTAAAAAAGAAACTTTTACATGGACAAACCGTATTAGACAGACACCCTACTCCTTTTTAGAGTATCAATAGTTTCAGCCAGAATATTACTGAATTAAGAATCTCTTCAACGTGATATTTTAAATTTTAGCTCTAAACACAATTTTTCACTGTAATTTTGATGTTTACTAACTCGAGACCATAGATCTTTTATTATTTTTTCTTAATAAAGTGATAGTCATCCATCGCTTGAGATATGTATTTATTTCTTTTGTTTAGTAACCATGTTTTTTACACCGTTAAGAAGTTGAACATACGTGTAAAACTCAAATCAACAGGACCACAAACTGAGGCTCTTTTCAGACCTGGGCTTTGAATATGACGAGATAGCCCTAAAAGAGGATAACCGCTAACTATATCTGAAGTGTTATTCCACTGTTCCATTACCCAACGTCGTGTTCTTGCAATTTAAGCCTGCATACATATATTATATAAGGGTTTAAACGTGCAGCTCACAGGACAACCACGAGGACGCAAAGCACGCACTTGATCAGAACTCAATATATTACGGTACTGGCCTAATTCACGTTTATGGCAGTAGTTAACTGCTCAATTGTCATCCGGATTCAATTAAGGATAGACACGCGTTTGCAAATGTGTGCGTAAGTTCCTTTATGAAACTTTTCCGTCTAATTTTTCTTATTTATGATCATTATTGATAAATTCATTATTGAAATAAAATCCTGTCTCAAAACGATTGAAAATTTACGAAAACCTTTTAGTACAAATAATAATAATTTATTAGTACCTCACAACAGTCTAAGCATTCGCTCTGAATTCATTCATTTCTGCTTTCAGCATGACATCATACGTCATTTTGCAAATGATGGCCAAAACAAAATCGCGTGTAGTTATTGCCGCTTTAGCACTTCTTCCATCGTTCGCCATGGCGAGTGAATTCGCCCCATCAGCATGTAATGTTGGTAAATGTACTAAAACGAGTAAATGACGTCACGGTACAAATGACAATTCCTTCACAAATGTTTGTACTACACCCTCTAACAGCTGTTCGACAGCCGCTGTACACCTAATTCACTCATGTTTTGCAGTGAACTCCAACCAAATGTGCAATGACAAGTGCATATACCCCCTCCCATAAGCAAAGTGTTCCAAGATTTTGCTTTCGCTCGGTTCGTTCGTGCCTCTTTAGTTTTCGATGTTTGCGTTTTTGAATTTTCGTTCACAATTTACTTCTGTTTAATTTGTATTTTTAAATAAAAAGCAACAAACGGCAGCCTAAGCTAACTGGTACAACAAATTGAAACGAACGAAGCAGGGAAAGAAGGTTACAAGACAAGAAAAAAAAGGAAAAAGAAAAAACCCAAAATCAAATGAAGCTGATTCATTTAGCACAGTGAATGTAGTAAATAGTCGTCGGGAAACTAATTGGACGCTTTTAGTACTACTTTTGCGGTTTTGTCTGTCAAGTACACAGTAATTGCGTTAGAAACAAAATAATTTTGTAAACAAACATAATTTTGTGGCGAATTTGTTTGTTTTCGTCTTTTTGGTTTTTGTAAAATTAACATTTATCTGTGCTTGTTTGTCAATGAAGTTGAGTTTTCTTTTTGAATTTTCTTATGTAATTGCATATGTGGTTGTAGTTCGTTGCAGTTTATTATAAAAAAACGTTTTTAATTTACTCTTTAACAACGGACTAGTTACTACTAGAAGTGATGTATTATTGTTTCAACAAATAAGTGTGATTCATAGCATGTGGCTTATTTAGAAATCTGTATTTAAATATAACAGGAAGTAACCGATTTCAATGTGTTTGAATGGACACTTAAGGAGTTTGGACTTTGTCACCGAAAGCAGGCTAATTTCCAGATACCTCATTGACCGACAAGACTCAGCAGAAAGAGAAAATAAATAAATCAATAAAAAAAAAGCGAAAGAAGAAAAGTAAAACCCAGTGTAGACGGTCAGACACGCGGACGGACGGAAGTATATTGCTATAGTTTCCATTCATGTCCCTTCAGGTCATTGCGTGCGATTTTCAACTCCAATCTCTTCTGCATGCAATGTCGCAATGACTGCTAAGGGGGTATGTCAAGACTGGCTAATGGGTTATGGATTCCCAATGTCAACAAAAACTTGTGACATCATTATGATGGTCTGCCCTATACATAGAAAGCTAAAGACACTGCTCAATAAAATTTAATAGAGAAATGGTCATTTGTCGTTTAGCAAATGCTTTGCCATAGAAAAACACATAACATGCGAGTGTTTGCTTTATTGTTTCACGTTCACCCTTGTGAGTATTGTTGCGAAATTAAATGTCTAATTGGAATCCGTCATTCAGACGGCTAGATAGGCGAGTACATAAGGAAAATGAGAGGAGCTCGAATGAAGTGAAATTAAGTCTTCGTGTAGGTACCATAAGCCGCGTAAGTTAAGTTGCCCGGCAGGTTTTTGTTTGACAAGGACTTCCTGCTTACTGTACCGCGCCTTTATTCGTGAGAATATTGAATTTCCGCAATGTCACTGAAGCTTTTAGTTGTGTTTTCAAAGGACTAAATCAAATTATCATTTTTCAAATAATACAAGTGGAAAACAAGAGTGACAAATACGGAATGTTAGACTAATAAGGTGTGTTCTGCTCGCAGGTATTGTGTGCTATTGTAAGTCCCTCCTGTACTTCCAGGAGAGGAGATATTTTCCAAAATGAAACCTTTCCCTTTTTTAGTTTCTATATAAAGGCTGAACTGAAAGTGAATCAAAAACCTATGTTCTTTATGAAGAATGATGATTCATGGCATGTTTTGAACACGATTTCAAGATTATGGGTTAAGGCTTTGGTGTTAGCAAAAATACCGCAAACTATTTTGGCCTTGCAAATAATAAATTGCAACTGAAATAAGGACAACACAGCCCCACAGGAAATAATTGAGTGACCTCAAATCTCCTTGGCCAACTCACTGGTCCACATCCTGATATAATGTGGTTGAATAGAATCCTTAGTAATTTCATGAGAACTGCCATACTGCAGGTACCACACATCGTCCATTTTATCGAAGAATTACTGAATATTGTTCATTCATTGTAACGCGAGCTCCGGCTTTACTTTTGAAAAAATAACAACCGAAGGCACCATCAGCATGAAGATTATTTCAAACAGCGTACTTTTGTCGGCGTAATTGAGTTTCGTGAGTCAGTTCTGAATTTACCTCACTCCAAAAATTAAAACTAATTAATCCATGAACTCTCGTCGCAAGCCTTTTTCTTCTTCCCTTATTAACCGTTGAAATATTGGGTCTAGAAAAAAGTTATTTTCGTTTTCTTACTACCTATAGGGTCTTTCAATAAGGACGCTCGATTTTTAAATGTAAATAATACAAGTTGTGTGTGATATGTCCACTAATTTTTTTCTTATTTGAAAGAATATTTTATGGCATTAAGTATGAAATATACCGCAGTTCAAATATACGCCCCGACTTTGTTTGGTGGCAAGTATTCGGAAGATCTGGTGGCTGCCGCATAAATCTGTCTGAATTTGCTGGATGGCGTTCGTTATGGAAGTCTAAATCGCTCATGCAGAATATCCTTTGCGGCATGCGCTGTGTGACACGTAGCGCCATCCTGTTTATTCCACAAGAAGTTGCTTATCATCTATCAGTAGCGCTCGTTGTTGACGGTTATGGCAATACCAGTTTCGTTTTGGAAGAAGTACGGACTAATGATTCCTCCGGACCAAAATCCGCTCCAAATAGTGCCTTTCACGGAATGCATTTTATGCTGGTGTATCTCGTTTGGATCGGTATCGTCCCATAACAAAAAATTTTGCTTGTTCACACATCCAATTCATCCAAAAATGGGTCTCCTCGCTAAAGATGATTTTTTTTGCAAATTATTTATTTTTGCAGCAAAGATTCTGAAAAAAAAAATTATGATTTGCATACTTTGTTCAACGCTATAACCTCCCGTGGTGATTTGCAATACACCACTGAACAATTCACATCAAATGACGGGTAAACTCGTGAAGACATCAGTGAATAACTTCTGTGGTTTTTGGTTTAAAAAAAAATGTAATCAAGTGATTTTCATAAGTTTGTCTTGAAGGCAGCTCATTCCCAGTGAAAGTGTTCTGCATGAGAAATGCATACAGGGAGGTTAATTTTGTATTCAGCATCCTTTAAGTGGTTCGAAACAGTTTTGTGAACACTGTCTAGCCCTATCGACAGTGCCGATATGCCTGTCTTGCTCGACTTAAGCCCCATTTACAATGCTCCAAGATCCGATATGGGGGTCGCATTCGACATCGGACGTCTGTTTACAATAATACGTCAAAACACCACTCACAAATAACAAGCTCAAAATGAAAACAACAACAATTTAGTTGTCACGCATTGCGAGATGTGAGAGTTTCCAGATTTTCGAAATTGACTGCGATGCTTGCTGCGAGACTCGCATTATTGTAAACAAACACATTGAAGTACATGTTACGGAAATATTTTTGACAGTTCATGCGCTCTCTTTTTCGAACAACGTATCATATCTCGGAGCATTGTAAATGGGGCTTTACTCAGGAATTTCATCAGTTTTCTGGCTGATTGGACGCCCAGAGAATGACTTATCATTGATGTAAAAATTGCCAAATCGAAGACGAGAAAACCATTTTTACCCTGCGAATTCTGATGAAGTTCCTTCCCGGTAAACAGTACAATTTACGTTTTTCCCCTTATCATAATAGTATTCAAAGACGAAGGGAAATTTTTTTAAATTTTTTTTACAACCGCTGTAAAAAATAAACCCAAATTCAAGTTTTAACTGCCACTTTATGTTATTATGATTTAGAGCGACAGATATCGCCAATCGAACTTTTTCTTAGATCCAATATGTAAAGCGCATATTACATCTGGAGCTACATACATACATATTAATCCCATACATCTGCATTGCTGCTGCGCCACTAAATTTTAGGGCCTTATAGTCATTGTAAATGCTACCCTATTTTGGATCACCTCTTTAGTGAGCCAAAGAGTTTGCTGTTGATTTTCCATTTGAGTGATGCAATTATTTTTCTTTCGGCCTCTTTGAACCTTGGTTAGAACTTGAGCCGAATTTCGTTGATTATGGCAAAGCCACCTGATTTGGTCAACCTGAAGTTTCTCCACTGTCGGCCTCTTAATGTGCAGACTTTCGCATATGTTGAAAAACAATTAAAATATTTTCATTTCCATATCTGTCACATCAACAACAACTGTGATATGTATATTAAAGCTTAACGTACCTACGATTATAAAAGCTTCAATAATAACCTACGTTTTTCTGTTTCGGAACGTTCGCAGCATTTGAGCCACCCTACGCTACCTCAATGGGTGACATAATCCCAATTTCCTTTGTGGTTAAGGACAGAGCTTGTGTTTTACAACAGAGGTTAAGTAGGTACTTAAATTGATCGCACTTTGACACGATAACTCCTTCTAAATATTTGTAGGTGTCAGGAGTTGGGTTTGTGGGTTCGGAAAAAAGACAATGCAGATATTCGGTGTTAGAACTAATTCGTACATCGTTGTCTATTTTATTATTCAATTATTAGGAGTTGTTGGACAGAAGTTGTTCCGGACTTGTTAATGTGCTGGTTCAATACAAAATGTGGAATTAAAAAGCAACGGACATAGTAGGTACAATGCCTTGATAAACTCAAACTTGTACTTCGAATTTTCTGGTTATACCCACTGTGCATTTTTCTTTTTAACGTAATCGTACATAATTTTTAAGATACTGACACCGTCCAACGCTGTCGAACGTTTTTTCCAACTCGATGAAACGTTACACAGATCTTTGAATCTTTAAATCGCATCATTTGTGGACCAACTTTCCTCAAAGCCGTATTGACTGTTGTGGGGCTCAAAAATGTTGAGTTGTCGGCTGTCTAAAACTCTGTTGTATATCTTTAGTGTGCCACATTATCTTCATGGATCGATAGCTGTTGCAATTTTTATGCAGTGAAACAAGAAAGCTCTTCCTTCACTTAATAGGCATCATCATTCAATTTCAATTATTTTTGCTATTGAATCTCTTCCGAGTTATTTCTTCGTTGTGCTGCAGTCAACTCGTTTGCCCGTGCTTTGATATTTCATTTCTTCTACTGCTGGTCGCCGGCTTATGGTAACTCTTCTAATTCCTGATACAATGCCTCTACTGTGCTCTAGCTACATACCTCCTTTTTGAAACGGTCGCTGCCCACGCTTTGAAAAACTTGCCTTCTGTCCCTTACTGCAATGTTCACCTCATCGTCCCACCAGCACGTTTCTTTATTTACGTGGAGCCGACCTTGCAGAGTATTTGCACTACTTTTAGACTTTTCTTCGAAGTTATTCCATATACCTTGTGCGCTTAGTTCTTCTGACATTTTGGAACCATTCTCGCAAATTTTTTGCCCAGAGCTGGCGAAGATGCCAGATTTCTTCACGAAAAATTCTATATATTCTACTATTTTCCTTTCATCCGTGTGGGGGTGTTATACGTGAATGTATTCGACCTTTCTTTTTCCCCACCTTAACTCAAGTAGCCGTCATTTGAAATTAGGTTTCTGACTAAGTACTAAAAAAGATTTTAATCTTATTGTGACCACACATGTATGTATTCAATAATAAATGAAATGAAATAACTTACTTGGTGGTGGAGTAGCGTAGTGGGTACTTACTATGCAAGAGTGTCTGAAATCAAAACTGGGTCAACACCAAAACGCAGAAAAAGTAAATCTACTTTTTTGACGTCACAAATTTTTCGACGAGCGATGTCAAACCATCGAAAGGAAAATCTTGTACCTATGAAAAAGTCATTCACTCTCCGGCCATTCGGAGTCGGAAAAAAAGTCTTAGATCTACTCTCACTCTGCATAAAACGATAAGGCTTCGGTTCACCTCTGAGTGTCGCGCAAACAGTTTTATTCACTTTTTTTTTTTTTAGTAATCGATCCATTAGTTTTTGAGCACAGCAAAACAACTACATGATGTACATAGATTCGACTGGTGCTCTGTATTCATTTTAAAATGTTCCCCAAAGATGTTTAGTAGAGTTCATATGGTTTATATTTTCGTCAAACCAGGGTTTTACAAATTTTGAACAGCTCTTGGGGTCTTTAACTTTCAATATATCCACTTTTTAGGTATTTTTTCCTCTGCGTATTGTAGCATGGTGTTCTGCATTGTTTCCGTGTATTCTACAGCATTCTTGGTGTTTCTAATCCAAAACAGAGGACCAATGCCTAAAACGCCCAGATGATGGTGATGTAACCACTGTCAGTGTCTTTCTGGTGTATAAAAATGTGTAGGATCCAAAAAGCTTATGTAGTTTAATCAGGCCATGAGATATTTTTCCAATGCTGGCTGTACGCTGATTCCATTTCGCAAATTCTTTTACATTTGCTTCGTTCAAATGAGGAACTTTTCTTGCTATCACGCAAGCCACAAAAGGAGTCTTTTGCATGCCCTTATCAACTTAGTTCAGTAAATGTTACACTATACGTTCAGTATTTTGTAGTAAATCCTTTTTTAAATCACATTATTAGCACAGCGCTGCATCTTGCTTACAAGGTTCCTACATCTTTGCACAGGAATGACCTTCAAGACCGTGTTGACTTTAATGTAAAGATCATCGAAATTGGTTATATTTTACATATGCCATGTAATTCTATAGATATGTTAATGTATTTTTCTGTCGATAAAATCCCGGGAAAAACACCCCAACACATTTTTTGACCACCCTCTGTGTTTAACTACATTCGAGACATAGTTAAAAAGTTCACGTTTTACGTTGCTTTATTGTCACAATTGGCCTTATCCTCGCATTCGGCCACGGAATCCGGCTTCAATTAAACGGTTTCTAATCGTCCCGGATATTAATTGGACATCGAATCATTCTATTAGTTCGCGGTGGATATCACTGAAAACATGCGAATTTCTTCGTCATTCTTCGGGTGTGCAACTTTTTGCTCTTCAGATTACGAGTACATCACTTTTTTTTATTGTTAAAAAAAATAACATTAACGTAAAAACGTAATTATAAACATCAAACCCGACAATTTTCCAACTTAAAATTTTAACTTTTCACGAAAAATTTGCCACTAATATCACAAATGATCGCGTTTTACAGAATGTGTTGTAAATGTTATTTACCGTTACTATAGTTGTCAAATCAAAAATATGGGTACGTGTTAAAATTATACAAATTAAAGAAATGTGTAAGAAATCTCATATAATATGGTTGGTCTGAATCATATTTTCTTGCAAAAGACCAATGATTTCATATTTGTGTGCCACGTATCGGAATCAAGCATCGCTCACAACCAAATATTCAAGTTCCGGGCATAAAAAATTAATGATCATAGTTCGATAGCGTAATCAATTCACGGAAGCAGTCGGTCTAATTAGATCGTATAATGCCTCCTGCCCAAAAACCTAATCAAACAATAACACGTTGTGGATAGATAGGCTTCTCGACAATCATTCTTGAATTTGTTAACCCATAAATGTGGCAATTCTGCCTCGTTATCGCTTAAAATAACTTTGATCTTAAAGCATTCATCATGGCATAAAATAACATATTGGCAAACTTCTGACGTTGCTAATGGTCGGCATGTTTAAGTTCTTGCGTCAGTTGTGCTTTACAGACTTTATGATCCAAGTCTTTATGCAAAATTCGGTGAAGTGATATTTGTGATACGACGCATTCCTCAGAATCTGAAACTTGGGTTTTCGGACATACTTCGAGTTAGAGAAGTAATATTACCAGTTGTTCTTGTTTGCCGGTACAATTTCACTTCTTCATATCACGAACTTGCCCCAATAGATCAAATTTCTAAACCAATTTAATAATTGCTGGCCGAAAAAGTGTTTCATCGGTGTTGACCGAAAAAACTGTTTCCTTTTCAAACTGTTTTAGCGAAAAGTCGAAAAATGTACATAACTTTTTTGATAGGACTATTTCAAATAAAATCATTTGTTGGAAATCTTTTACCTGCACCGCAAGCTCAGCTCAAGCAACTCTATTTAGCGAAGTTCTTAACCACTCGAATTTTTAACAGTTTTGAGATATTTTTCATAGATTTTCATAGTGCGCGAGCAGATGTATTGATTTGACATTTAAAGCACAACAGCAAAAAGGGTGCCTAATTTAAATGGTCCGCTCTTATTGGGAAACTATTTATTTTTTTAATTTATTATTTATTTATTTATGGCATATCTTGTCATACATCGGAAAATTATTATCTACAATTGGTGTCGTATAACTTATAACGTAGATAATACCGTTGTACCAGTTCTGGTTCATTTATATGTCAAAATGAATTGGCTTTTCCAGGGGTTTTTAAGCATAACGGTGTTCGGTGTTACACTAATTTTTTTTTTTGTAACGCCAAGACACATACCATAAGCCAAATGAAAAACAAAAATACACTATGCCGAAGGTATTTGCAAAATTGGGAAGCCAAGCTGAAGCTTTTACACGGATTAAGCTATTTAAGGGTTTGCGTCACTCTAAAAGTCTTGATCGTTGTACACCAGCTTCTTGTCGCACTCTTGGAACTTCGGACACTGTTCGACCTTTTGCATCTGCAAAATGAGGCATCTTTTATCTTCAAAGCAGCATTGTCTCTTTGTCGTACACATTTAAGGTTTTCTGGTCAACTGGTCATCCAGAATTATCTTCTCGTCATCATGATATTCGAAAGGAGAATTGTCGATCTTTTGGAATTTGGTTGTATCACCGCTGTCTTTCAATACGATGGATCATTGGCATTATTAAGCAGGTTGGTAAAAACGTCAGCTGTAAGATATGTCGACGCATAAAGCTCGGAATACCTTCGGTTCCCACTGAATTTTTATGTTTCATTGAATCGAAGATTGATTGAAGCTCTTCCTTTGAGGCTAATTTCCTGTCTTCGAGCGATGGACTTTTTATAATATTTCCGTCATTGAAATCCGTGAAACCTTAATTCTTGAACCGCCAGTTCTTCATAATTTCTACCTTCGAAATCAAATTGTGAAAAAGGACTTGATCCCCCAGATTGTAGGTCGCTCCAATGGCAGCATTAGCCTTGTACATTTTCTGTAAAGTTGCTCCTTGGCCTCTACCTTTCCTTTCGATCACAAAGAAATTGTCAACATCGACACTCCTTTTGAATCTACCAGTATACATGTTGTACGCAGTATTTGTTAATCGTTCGAGCGATCCTTAGACACGGAAGGTCGTTCTGATCCTTTTGATATCTTGTTTGTTTGCGGGCACGTATTGGATTTCTGGTGTTTACAGCCCGAATTTTATTGCTCCAATATAAACTAACAAAAGCTATGTAATTTTCTTTTATCAATGTTTAGAGGTATTTGATTAACGACTTTAGCGTAATGGCCTCCAAGTTATGTCTGACAGTACAAGTACAGCAGCCTACTTTTGTCCTGCTACTGTGCGTTAATATTTGCGTTGCTCAGCACGTTGCTTTGCTAGTGTATTGGTAACGAGGAATCGTTATAGTTCATTTTATGGTCTTCTTCACTGCGAACCTTTTTTTTTGACAGACTCCTATTGGACGGTGGTTGAAGCGAGTTCGAGTAGACTGTTCTCGTTCAGACCGAGTCGGTACATAAAACTATGGTGACCCCACCGATTTTCCAAATCTCTGTGTTTGGCATTTAGATCCCCGCCGATTATGAATCATCCGATTCCAGCTTTAAAAATCGGAAAAGTGTTTCGGGTTCTGAGATAAATAACCTTCACCTCGACCTTCTTCGCTTTGGTGCCCTTATCTAAATTAAAGTCCTTTTCGTAAAATTTCGCAACTTTTTCCTACTCATTCTTCCATATAGAGTAGATTTCTTTCCCCAAAACCTCTAAGTTGCTCTTTTCAGTGATATTTCACTGCTTTCGTTTACCCATTTCTATTCTCTAACTTTTTATCTACTATTATGTTTGAATCTGTCGGAAACCTGACGTGAAGCAATTCTGAGGCCGCATTCAATTTCAGGACATCAAAAACCCGTTGGAAAAGCATAGAATGGATTCTAGTTTTTCCGCCTGTTATTCCCCTTTTCAAGGTGTTTTCTTCCTTTGATGAACCGCTTATAATCACATGATTACAAACAGGAAAATCATGGTAACCGGAATCACCGAGGTGATGTCATGATATTGCGAGTATATCTAGGCTTCCTAGTGTCGATTATAAAGAATCACAATATTATAAACAAGGTTTGAATCATTCTGCTCCGTAACGAGCTATCCCTATCCCTATCGCAGTTTCCGGTGATAACTCCCGAAGATCGAACAAGACGTAGTATGCTTTATCACACAGTTTGTTCTGGTGTGTCGTGAACTGTTCAGTTTCCTAATCAGCTGTAATGTTAATTTGCCAGTTTCACCGACCAGTTTCACTACTGTGATTAAAACCCTAAGCCGAAGTTCATTTCCCATTTAATATATATTTTTATCTTCCTTCTTTGTTTACTTATCCATTTTTGAGTAGCATAAAAAAAAAAAAAAACTTAATTTTCTACTATTTTCAACTCGCAGTCTATTCTGGTATAGAAAAAAATTTAAATAATCATACCCAAACCTATGTTCCTGAGGTCCTTCCAACGCAGAATATGACGTCGTTTATCGCGAATTCCACCAGCAGACACTGAGTAAAGTACATTCTTGGTAAGAGCGCTTCAACGGGCTTAACTATAAAAATATCTGCGTACAGCTCTTTGTTACATCTCATGCAATATGCGTCGTTAATAAGACTACAGATTTTGCGAAGAAATTTTCTATCAAAGCATGCAACATTTCCTTAATTTCGTTTGCCATCGTCCCAGATTTGATGCGATACAGAAAGAGTTAGTGATCCATAGGGCATTGCTTTCGTCTGTCGAAAGAAGCTCTACTACTCAGTTGACTATTAAACTTGGAGTAATACCGGTTGGGTACTTTATTCTTTGCTGTGTCATAACTGGCGTTATTGTTGGTGTTAATCCTGGGTCCAAAATAGAAAAAATCCTTCTTACCTTCAAAATGATAAAACCCTCTGTTGACAAAAGGTATTTCGCCTTGCTCTTGTTAACCATAAGACCTTCTAAAGTAACTTCAATAAGGTCCGATAAGTTTACTGGCGATAGATTTCAATCTTTCACACCGATGTCATGAGTTCAATTTGTGGGTTCGGAAAAACGGTAATGCAGATAATCGATTTCAGTACGACTTTTTCGTAACCCGTTATCTTCGAGTTGCATGAAGGCTGTAACGTCTTTACTTATGATAGCGCTAACAATGGCGAAAAGAAAGGAAGTCGTTCCGGATTCTTTAATATGGTACGCTGCTTCAGTAGAAAGTCTAGCATGACAGACGTATAAAAAGCAAAGGACTTTATGCATTACCTTGGTGTACTCCAACTTTAACTTCGAATTCTCTAGTTATTTCTGTCGATTTTCCTTCATTGTACTCGTACATATCGCGTAGCATTCTTGTATACGTTTCGAATTTATTTCATGTCTGCGATGTCTGCGAACCCTATCGAATGCTAAATCTATGAACAGGATGTGCAGATCTATTGAAGCGTTACTTCTTCACTGCCTTTGTCTTCATAAAATCGGCCATTTTCTTTTCCGATTCTTCTCTTCCCCAGTGCCATTCGCGCAGGATTTCTTTTTCAAGTAACGCATTAAAGAGCTCTATCTGTGTATATTATAAATATATTTCGGTGATTGTATCTTATCTACCTCGTTGCGCCATAACATTGGTTTAATACGTTTTCTAGTTTGAAACTTTTGCCCGTCATTGGGCCGTCGTTTCAGCTTGTTCTATCATATTTTTGATATTGATACAAATTAGTAAAACTACAATACTAGTAAAGCGACTCTTCTATCGCAGTTGTTTATTTTTTATATTGTGGAAGGCAATCTCTCTATTTCCTTCGCATGTTTTATAAACTCTAGCTTACTTCTGTCTTATGATGGGTTCACTATTATGCCACCTTTCAAATTTGTTTGCTTTGTCGATTTCGAGATATCATCATAAAGCCACATGCTTTGTCGAACTTTTTCTCAGCACACGAACTATTTTAAATGGTGGAGGCAGTGAGTCAGTAGCTCACTTTAGGTGATTAGAACTTAAGGTGGTCCCCTAATTGTTGACGCATCAATGTAATTTTTAATCTACCGATATTGTACCTACTCATCCGAGTTTCGCAGAATATTCCAAAAGCAACAGTATATTAAGGATAGCACACACCTCATCCGCTTCACAAGCCCAAAACATCCATTCATGATCAAATAATCATGATGGCACTTGGAAAAGGTTTTCCTTCTGCCCACACAGAGCACTTAGTTGATGTTGCATGTTCTTTTTCTGAAATTTCTCAGTCCTTCATAGAAAGATTAGTAAGCGTTTCAGTGATAAAGTGCCTACAGTACCACCAAATCATCACAGTGATAGTGCTGCGTGGTGTTGTCATAACTCTCACAACAAGCAGTATGTTGTGTTATATATGTCCAGAAAACTTAGGTGCTTAGCAAAAGCGTAGTTTATAGTTTCTCCTAATGAAGGACAGCAGGAAAGCCGTTGACTTCTTGGAGACGTCGGGAGGTATTTTGTTGATCTCCCGACAGCCTTAAGTGTCATGCCATCTGCAGATATACTGTATTATGATCCCATTGTGACCTGGGGTCCAAAAAATACTCTGTGAATTCAGCTTTTCGACAGCATTGACAAATGAAGGCGGATGATTCGCTCCCTCCACCGATACAGGATTGCGTATATCTCCGCTCGGAAGACAGACGCAAGTTTTCCTAACGAGGAGTAAAATCGAACATTGTCGCCCTCAAGGAAGACATCAGCGCCGCATTCTAAATCAATAAAACTGGAGTTATGGTGTCATTACATCAACGGTTATCAAAACCGTGTTGTACCGAAGACCTCATCGTTTTAAACGGAGGTAAAGGTAATGATACGAATATCAAGAGGGCGGAGATTCATTAATGCGTCTATAGCAAAGTACGGCGTACTAGGGAAAACCCGCATGCAGAAAAGACAGACCGTTCTTTGAAATCTGGCAAAAGCAGCGGTGACGTATTTTCGTGAAATCTTGTTGCACCAGACAATCGGGGCATAGGAAATAAAGGGTGAGGTATCAGTTGGTTTCTTTTTGAATCGTATGTTATTTTAACACTGACAGATCTTATGTACTCAACAAACAGAAACTCAGTATCATATTTTCGCGGTACAAAATGCATTGATTTACGTTTGTTGAACGCTGAGAAATATTGCAAAGAGTGAAAGCTGTGTTTCCGAAACTGTGCGAATTTTGAAAACAAATTTCGGAGCTGGAGCAACTCCACACACCAAAGATCTCAAGAACTGAACATCAGTCGCTCTAGCCGCTTCGTTATCGCTCCTCTGTTTGCGTTTGACGACAATTTTGCTCAAAAATCGTCTTTTCAGATGAGGCTCACTACCAGCTCGGCGGCTATATAAATAAGCAAAATTCGAAAATCCACACGTAGTCATAGAGAAGCTAATGCATCCTGAACGTGTGACTGGTGTGGTGTAATTTAATTTTTTATGGCCAGCAATTGAACGTGGGCAAACTATGCTTCCAGCAAGATGGGGTTACGTGCCAAACAAGCCAATAATCGGTGGACGTTTTTATGGGCTGCCATTAAAGATCGATACTATGCTATGCGAGCAATCCAGAGACGATTCAGGCACTCAATAACAATATTGGTCAAGCTAATCTTCAAATAGGGCCCGAAACCATTGAAAATGTATTGAAAAATTGGGTTGACACGATGGCTTACTGCCAAGCCAATCGGTAGATTTACTCTTTTCAAAAAAGTAACATTGTTGGAAAATATTATATTGAAATAAGGCCTACCCTTTAATAGGTCATATCATACCCGTGTAGAGCCAAAGGACTCTTATCGGTGACAAACCTCGAAAGCTCCCTTACACTCCCAGAAGACAGGCATCGTCTTGAAGGTCTTCGATGTGAGATGTTTAGTATAAAGAAGTTAGTTATTCAGCATGGCATCCAAATACTTAGTTTCGTGTTTCGGTATGTAAGCCACTGCCGGGCTAGCAGTGAAAATTTGCTCCAGCAGCTGGCTTATACCTTTTTGCACCATAAGTGGCCATATGCCATCGGTGCTAGACGACTTGAAGCTGTCAAAGACAGCAACAGCGTGTTTGTTGGCCCCATATGTCGCAACAACCAATAACAGATATCAGCTACGCCATGATGTCTTACATTGCTTAATTGCAGTTCCGATGATAGGATCTGGTTCTAAATAGGTTACCTGGGAAGTCTGAGAGTCTTTGCTTTCAACTTGTTGTTCTTATTTTACTTACGCTAAGGTTGCTCTTCGTCGTATCGACTGCGAGCTATCTTAAATTGTTGGCAATTGTTTTCTGGACACGAAAATTTCAACTTTTGCATTTTTTATTTTTTTTTATTTAATTCATTATAAAATTTACTAATTATTTAATACTTTTAATTTCAACATAACTAGTAAAAACAATATACAAAAATTTAACTTTTTTTAAACTTCAAAATATTCTTTTTTATAACTATAAAATAAGGTAACATAAATCAGACTTCAGTTTAATATTTTGACATAATCTTAAGAAAAATAGCTTAAAATAATAAAAAAAAGTATATTACATCAACATTATTTAATAGTGTGTGCAAGAGGCGCAAAGCTCAACTTTGTGCTCACCGCAAATGTTTTTTGCATTTTGAGCAAGATGACTTTGTCATTCTACGCTTTGATGAAGGACAGAATGCACAAATTTTCCTTTTTGGCTCACTAGAGCATTGATTATTACTAGCAATATTCTCAGTACTTCCTGTTAGCACAGTTTCTATGTTTCGACGGGTAGACGTTTTCAATGTTGTGATTTTCAGCCTATTCTCCATATGTTTTTGTACAAGTGTTAGGTGTAATTTTTTCATAAAATTAACACGATTAAGTGGTTTTTGTTTTAAAGCAAAAATTATTGTGAACATATATAATGTGAACATATAAACAGGCACATTGGCCAGCGATTTGTTTTACGAGAACAATTCATAGTACTGCACATTTGGTCCAGCGTATCGACACCTCCCTTCGTTGCATTATAAAATTCGATCATTTGGGGCTTGTTACTTGTACAATTAATTGATCCTTCTTCATTACATGAATAAACCAACTTAGAAGGTTTCGGTTTGTATGAAAGAAGCGTGAGTTCGTTACCATAACAAAATATAGATATACCGCATTGACGACCTTTTGTAGTTTTAAGGTCTGCTGGAATTTCTTTTTTATTTGATCGCACTGTTCCAATTAAGGATAACTTGTATGGTTCCCTTTGGAGAGACTTAGCCAATGGCATTGAAGTAAACCAGTTATCCATGGTGATATTACAGTTTGTCCCATGTACTGGTTTGGTCAACTCTTTCACGTAATACTCTCCTAAGGGTAAGTTTGAGTTTTGCAAACCTTTTCCTAGATATGGTGAAGCATTAATCATATAATTTGTGCCACTGTCACACAACATAACTATTTTTATGCCATACCTCGCAGGTTTATTCGAAATATAAATTTTAAAACTGCATCTACCTCTAAACGCCAATAATTGCTCGTTAATAGTCAAATATGGTCCATGAGTGTAGTTTTCACTGCATTTTTTTATGAATAAATCCCATATTTTGCGGATGGGTGCGAGTTTGTCGGTTATTAAAGCTTGGCGTAGCACCTTATCATCAAAGCGAAGACATGACATCAAAAACTTAAACCTATATTTCGACATTGCTGATAAGTACTTTGGTCCAATGTATGAAGAATTAAAAAGTTCTTCGGAAGATAAGTGATTGTCTCTCATGGCAGCTTTTAAAGTTAATACTCCCATCAAAGCCAAAATCTCGTCATAGTCGGTTTGATTTTCTCCAGATTCACATCGAATGTGAATGTGACATCGAATTTCTGCATTAGTCCATTTAACCATTTCCTCAATCATTTCATCTGTTAGAAATAGTTTAAAAACATCCAACGGTTAAATAATGTTTCTGCAAGCTCGAGTTGGTGCACGGTTTCGGTGTACAATATTTTGTCCATAACGATGAGATTTTGCCTTTTTGGTTGACCACTTGTGACGATTTTTGCCACGTAGTATAGATTTTGAAAATGATATAATACGGGTCTTTCTTTTTAAAATGCTAAGCAGTATATTGTCTTCATCTGAACATCTTCCGAAGAAACTTCACTTTCGAGAATATTTTCTTCAGCTGTATGCTCATCGTTTTGTACACTTTCCTCAGCTTCACTAAATTGAATTTCATCACTTAATGCAAGAAAATTTGCAATTTCATCGTCCCGTAGAAACTCATTCTTAATAAGGAAATGACAAGGAAAAGAAATATTTTAATTCTAAGAAACTATAAAAAAATTGAAAAAGTTACGTAAAACTTGTTCCTCGTCGAATCGACGACGAAATTTCCGAGAACTCCTACTTCACAAAGACCAACCCAGCTACTGATCAGCACACTTCAACAGCTTAAGGACGACTGGAGTTGTACCGAAAATCAGCACAAAACAAAATGTGCAAATACTCGTATGAAAAAACAGGTTTTGAAAAAAATTCGTCGTCATTTCGACGAAGAACAACCATCTAGGGTTAGGCGTGTAAGATTCCAATACGACCAAAAACTGAGGCAAAAAATACTACAATTTCCCAAAGGTAGTACACATTTTTGGTCATTCGACAAATCTCTTCCTCCATCCCCGCGCTCATTTACAATGACATTCCAGCTGTCAGCTCTTTGGGCAAGACCAATCTTCTTGCTGCACACTTTGCGGCCAGTTCAACACTCCCAGATTGTGCTTTGTCTCCGCTCTACACTTGAGTGCGTCGAATCTTCAATGGGACGAATCCACTTTCGCACTCGTGTAGTAGCAAGAGTACTTAAAGATGTCAACATACCACCTTGATCAAAGGAATTTATTTAGAAAATTAAAAATACAAGTTTATTCATCTAAATCTATATTGTCCCCTTCAAAGTAATCCCCATCGACTGCAACACACTTATGCCAGCGCTTGATCCAATCCTCGAAACATTTTTTTATATTCGGTTTTCGGTATGTCCATTAGTGCTTCCTGCGATTTTTTTATTACTTCCTCTCGGCTTTAGAAACGCGTTCCCGTTGTGGTTTTTTAACTCGATTGAACAGAAAGAAGTCACAGGGAGGTGAATTCGGTGGCTGTTGGATGGTATTTGTTGCATTTTTCGTCAAAAAATTACGAATAACGATGGCACTGTGCGACTGTGCGTTATCATGGTGCAAAATCCACGAGTTTTCTGCTCACAATTGTGGTCTCTTTCGGTGAAATGCTTCACGCAAACGTCTCATAACGTTTACTGTCTGGCCTTCTGGCAAAAATTCATAATGCACTACACCGTTGTAATCCATGAAAACCGTGAGCATTGCCTTCTTTTTTCACTGAAAACGACGTGTTTTTTTTGGTCTTGGCTCATTTGGTGAACGCCATTCACTTGCCTGATGTCTGGATTGCGTGTCGTACTCATAAACCCACGTCTCGTCTCCAGTAATGATCCTTTTGATGAATGTGGGATCGGATTCAGCCTCGCAAATCATCTCTTTTGCGACGTCAACACCTCCTCTTTTTTGCATGAAATTGAGGTCTTTTGGCACCAGCTTTACTGCTACAACAGCATTTGTCCAGCCCGTCCCTAGAAAAGGTGAATCGTCTTCTCTTTCCTCCTACAGACCCATTGCACTTACGTCCCTTCTTTCCAAGGTGATGGAAACACTGATAAATCGTCAGCTCATGAAATATTTCGAAACACGAAAACTTCTCAATGACCGGCAATATGGTTTTCGTAGCAAAAGGTCCACTGGTGATCTGATGGTATGTCTCACCGAAAAATGAAACCAAAGCGTACCTCGGTCTGGCGAAAACAAGATACGAGTAGTTGCACTTGATATTTCCAATTCATTTGACAGAGCTTAGCATCAGGCTCTTTGGTTGAAAATGCTTGCATTTGGGATCGACGACTCTCTTCTTCAATGGATTAGAAACTACCTTTCGGAACGTTCAATTCAAGTTGTCTTGGATGGTTTCAAGTCTGATATTCACCTAATAAATGCTGGTGTGCCCCAGGGTTCCGTTCTGTCTCCAACACTCTTTTTAATTTTCATCAACGATCTCTTGTCTGTTACTTCTAAACCAATATATTCCTTTACTGACGACAGTACTCTCTGCTTTTCATATTCGTTCCCGGACTCACGTCCCAGCTCTTCGGCTGTAGAACGGGAACGTCAGCGTATGTCAAACTCATTAAATCCCGATATTAACAGCATAACCAATTGGGGAACTATCAACGGAGTGGAATTTAATGCTTCCAAAACACAATGCTGTCTGATGTCATTAAAACGAAATTTAAACACCCAGCCATTACCATGAATGGCACTTGCATCGTCGAAACTTTCCATTCTCGGTATGTGTGTCAATGACAACTTACGTTGGAATGACCACATATTCGATGTCGTCAAAAATGCTGCGAAATGTCTAGGTTTCCTCAAGCGATGTAAGAAATACTTCACCCCCTCTGATCTGGCCTCAATATACGAGGGGCGTTCAATATATTCTCGGTATCGATATGAAGGAAAATGCGAATTCAATTTAAATTGTTTTTATATTTCAATATAATCTCCCCTAACATCAATGCATTTGTTACATCTTGAGATAAGCTTTTTTAAAGCCTCAAAAAAATAAATTTCCTCTTTCTCTGCAAAATACCCATTTATTGCCGACTTGAGTTCTTCATCATCCGAAAATCTTTTTCCACGAAGACATTTTTTCAAATCCGGAAACAGGAAATAATCACTAGGGGCAAGGTCTGGACTATGGGGTGGGTGTTGGATTTCTTCGAAACCACAATCTCGCGCAGCAGCCTTGGAAACTCGCGCCGTGTGAACAGGAGCGTTGTCATGAAGAAGCAACACACCCGCTGCGAGTTTACCCCGTCTTTTCTTTTTAATTTCCTCCCGCAAATTATGCAAAGTGGAAGCGTAGGATGTGGCGTTGATGGTTTCACCTTTTGTTTTGAACTCAATGAGCAAGATTCCCTTTGAGTCCCAAAAAACTGTGGCCATGAGCTTCCCGGCAGACGGAGTGACTTTGAACTTCTTCGGGGGGTCTGTTCCTTTTTTATGCCACTGCATGGACTCTTGTTTGCTTTCAGGGTCATAGTGGTGGACCCATGTTTCGTCCGCAGTAACAATTCGATCCATAACACCGTCCGCGTTCTCACTACACATCTCCAAAAGCTCTCTACAGCATGCGATTCTCACTTTTTTCTGAGGCGCTGTGAGCATTCGTGGCACCCACCTTGAACTGACCTTTGAAAGGTTAAGATGGTCATGAAGAATGGTGTGAATGGTACCAATTGAAAGCTTGGTGATCTCTGCCATTATTTTCACCTTTATTCAGGCATCCTCAAGAACAAGTTTTTCGACTTCTTTGATGCTTTCTCCCGTACAAGCAGTAGCCGGGGCGCCGGAGCGGGGGTCGTCTTCAATGCTCTCTCTGCCTCTCTTGAACTCACTTGACCACTTTTGCACAGTTGATAATGAAGGTGCGGAACCCTGGTAAACAGCCACCATCTCTTCATGAATAGTTTTTTGACTTTTTCCTTGCTTAGTGAGAAATTTAATTACAGCGCGATGCTCAATTTTCACCATCATCGTCTCAGTTGCCATTATGATTCTGTTTAACTAGAGATAAAACGCGAATTAATAATCACATTTATATGAAATTTTACATGAATGCACTAAAATAATAGTATTACTTGATAAATATGTCAATTTATATATACAACCACAGCTTCACCCCGATACCGAGAATATGTTGAACGCCCCTCGTATAAGGCATTTATCCGCCCGAAATTGGAGTACAATGCCCGCATCTGGTCGGGTGTTCCCAAAACATCTCTGCACCTGCTAGATAGGATTCAAAACTGTGCGTTAAAACTCATAAGTGATACATCACTCAAACAATGGACAGCCTTGAACACCGACGTAATGCCTTGTGTCTCACTCTGTTTTGTCGCTATTTCCACTACCAGTGCTCCATAGAAATCGCCAGTAGCATTCCACCCCTTCAGACTTTTAACCGTAACACCCGTCTCAGTATACCCTCAAGCCCACTTTCGGATCTACTCTGAAATATCGTGATTCGTTCTTAAGCCATATAACTCGCTTATGGAATGGCCTGCCTAGCTCTTTATTCCCTAGTCATTATAACCCTCAAACATTTAAAACCAGCGTTCACCGGTACCTCTCTCTCCAACCTCCCTGATTTTCCTTCGCCCGCGCTGTGTGCAAACATTTTAAGGGTACTTAAATACTTAAATCTTAAATCCCTTCGAATTAACTTCTTGCACTCTTTTGATTTGTAAAGGTTCCAGTCTTCCCCCAAATTAGTCTTTAGTGAAATGGAAAACGTTTACTTCAGATTTAATAGATTTAATTTAACTTTTGTCAGGTTTTTTGCGCAAACTGCGAGCAGTGCCACCTATGTCAACGCAATTTTTATTGCAAAAATCCAGAGACGATTCTTTTTTATACTGACTTAACAAGAAATGTAGGTATTTAGGCTTACAGGGACACTCTAAGTGGTTTCCGAAGAAAAGCGGTATAGAATCGTATGCCTGTTTCATATCCTTTATCCTGCTGTTATGTATCTGGCATCAGGGCCTACTTTACCCGGGGGCATAAGCCAAAATTTGATAATTGCCTATCCGGGATGTAGTCGCATTTGTAATTTCAGTATCATAAGATTCGATTGCAATTCCAATCTTAATTGGCCGCCGCGAACGTGGTTGATGCAGTGCTCCATTTGAGATGTTTGGCATTTTTCCTAATAATCTTTTTAACATCCCGTTTCGCCTGGAGTAATTTTGCTCTTTCACCCCAAATATGGTGGAACTAATTTGAGTATACGCTGTTTTCCATTAGAGCTTTACGTTTTCGGTTTTCATCTTACAGGCAGTTCTAAACTAAACAAACAATGTGCATACACATGCATATTTATGTACATGCATTACACTGCAGATTTTTTTAAGTGCTAATTTTAGTTAAAAAAAAAAAACAAAAGAAAGGTATTTCTGGGCGAGGTCAATCCAAAATTTGTATTCATCGTACATAGCATCTGAGGCAATTTAAAGTGAATCATGTCATGAATCACATTGTACAATACTTTGAATGAATTTAATAGCTTTCCTTTTTGTTGCACTTTGTTAGTTTTCTTTATCAAATTTCTAGGAAAAGTGCGCATTTTTTGTATCGTTTTGTTAATCTTATTTTTTTTTCATAATTCCCATACTCATTTGATTGGCAGTGAAATATTATTTTTGTGATAACCTTCACAGTAATAATATTTTACTGAATCCACATTTATGATTATTCGCAGACACAAAAAAAAGCAAAATGCAACCAAACAATACGTTAAAAATGTTAAATATTTTGTGTGCATTATACACTTAAGGCATTAATATTTCCGACCGAGCTTTAGTTCCTTATTTTTTGAAACTGTTATGGAATTGATTTCAATGCAGTGATAGTAAACATTTTAAGAAAAAAAAAATACAAAAAAAAAACAGAAAAAAAACAAAATCCTGTGATTCCTTTTGCATGGAAGTATGTACTGAAATGTGTAATAGTATAGACCGTTATATATGTTTAACACGAAAATGCATGTCACATGTAATAATGCGTCTTTGAATGAAGACTCACTTAGACCAATTGATAGCGCAGCGAATTTTTTAAATAAGCCAACGGATACTACCAAATGCTCTTCTACAACAAAACTCAAACATCGAAAGTTGAAATCAAGAAGCCTCTATAGCTTGGGCACCACACAAGAAATAGAGGAAATCCAATTGCATCAACGATCTGAGTCGAATATTCAAGCAGTTTCCGATAGGACATCAATCCTTAGTGATAAAGAAGCAACGGTATCTCGCGATACAATCGATGATACTAAATATCCGCTGAATAGCGGCGACACTCTATACGATGTTCAACGGTGTACAGTTTTTGAAGATGAATCGACTTTAGAAGACAATCCGCCAACGGCTAGATGTTGTAGTAATTTATCGTTTAAGTCTATGCTGGGAAAAATTGGTCTTTGGAAAAATTCTAATTGCAAATCCTCACAAAATTCATTAGCTTTCGAAGGCGAAGACAATCTCATGTCCGATAAAAACATACGTCGACTGTCACAAATCAGATTGCGAAGAAATTCTTACTATTTTTCTGGTAATTTTTGTTCTATTTTTCATCAAATATTTAAACATTTCTTTTTTTAATTTTATTACTTTTTAAATGTTTGCTGACTTATTAATATTATTTTCTCTTTTTTTTAATTACAGAAAACGAACGTAGAATCCGGGCCAATGATAGAGAGTTTAATGCGCAATTTAAATACGCTGTAAGTTCAAATAAGTATTAAAATTAAAGTTAAAGAATAGGTTTTTTGTATTTAAATCCATGCAGACTACCGCTCCTTCAGTTACTTGCAACATAGGCTTATGAGACTTAGTAGACTTGAACTTTATTTCTTACTAACAGGTGAAAGTAGACGACTCGAAAGTGTCGTGTGTTTCCACCAGTTTTCAAGTGGATGTGGTATTAATATTCGCCCTCAGTTCCACACGTATTTTTTATGACAAAGGATTTGCGTTTTATTTTAGCACATACAGGCTTTTAAAAAAAAAATCAACACATTTTCGGTTCTATTTCATTGACGACACGGGTCACGAATTTCAATTGACTGAGGAGCATGGCCCCGAAGTATTAAACACTCGGCGGCCAATTTGAATCACAATTTTGAGAAATAACTTGGCAAGGAAACTTTTCTCACAAAAGATCTATAGTTTCGTAATTTATTTGCGTAATTCATTTGCGGCGCTCGCATTCCTTCATATTCCGGTCATAAAAATTTCTCATCATGGTTCGATAACGCCAGCCATATTGGCATAATTTTCAAATAAATACGGTCCAATTATACCCCCTGCATTAAAACCACACCAAACAGAAACACATTGTAGAAAAGGGGGATCTAGGCAAGCATTCTTAAATTTTCACGGCCCAAAATGCGGCAATCCTGCTTATTATCAAAGTCTTGGAGATGGAAATGTGATCATCGTTCAATAGTATTGTTCGGTTAAATTCTTCTTCCAACACCCAATTGGCGAAGTTACGATGCTAATGATAGTCGGCAGGCTTAATTTATTGCGTTCTATGAGCCTTATGGGCTTTACGACCCAAGTCTTTATGTTGTTTGTGGTATGACTCATTTCTGAGCTTTTCATGGAATCGACAAAGCTGGGTTTTCGTCCACATTTCGAACTAGTAGAGCTAGAGTTGTTCTTGGACGATGGCCACGAATTCAAATTCACATCATCAACCTGCCCCATAAGCCCCATTTCTGAACTAATTTAACAATTGCTGGGTGAGAATGTGCTTCGCGATCAAGAACTTTTAACCTTTCGAATTTTCACCATTTTTGTAGTGAATTTAGCACTTTGAATGCTTTGTTGAAGCATGCATCGTTCATAAGAATAATGAAAAGTAATGGCGTAGCTTTTAGTAGTCATGATAGGTGGTATAGCGAACTATTAAAAATAAAATATTTTATGGCAAAACCCTATATTTGAATTATTTTTACCAGCTTCTCGGCACTATTCGGAACAGACAACCTCTATTTCCGCTGCTTTTTTTCCTTCGTATCAAGCAATCCAACGAACGACCTAGGCTTTGAGGCTTCGGACTATGTGTAGAGATAAGTATAACATTTGCTATTCGGTGCTTCTTCAAAAACTAAGAAGACCGTATAAGATCGTAATACTCGCAGTTCTGATTTGTTAGTACTTAAGCACTAACAGGTCTGGCTCATCTAGTACTTAAAGGCATCACCATCCAATTCTCCAAAGAAACTAAGTATTTTGGTGTCATCCTAGATAACAAACTTCTACGTACGGACTAAACATGTTACGTCGAAAGCCTCTAAGTGGCTGTCGGCCTTCTGGCAATGCGAATGAGCTATCAGCAAGACATGGGGCCTGTAATCGAGAAGGAAGCAAATTATATGCGGCTGTATGATGAAATAAGCTCTCACAAAAATACGTCATTTCTGCTTTTACCAGACTCCAAAGAACGGTCTGTCTAGGCTGCATGAGGGCGCATGCTCTCGACGTAGTGATGAATCTCCCTTGGTATTCATATAACTGTCTTTTAACTCTGATCTTATCGACATACCGTCTGTTGCAATCACGCCAGAACTCCTGCTGCAGGAAATATAAAAAATCGACTTTCTCTGTGCCCAAGACTGGTTTCTGCCGGAATTTGAACCAGCAAAGAAAGGTATCTTTCTGGATGACGACAACGTTAGATTTCATTCCACGTTAGGAAAACTTGCGCCTGTCTTCCAAGCGGAGATATGCGCCATCTTGATGTCAACGCACTGTATTGTGAAGAGTCGGTGGAGAAGGCGAAACATTTGCAACTACAGCGACATTAAAGTTACGCTTAGAGCCTTGCTGAACCCTCTTACGACTTCTAAGCTAGTTTGAGAATGAGAGTCTTGTCTGGATCCCAGGTCACAATTGGATCACAGGAAATTAAATCGAACTTGCTAGGCGAGTATCAGAGGAGAGTTTTTCAGGGCTCGAACCTACGTTAGATCTGCCTGCGTCTTCGGTTAAAGTTTCCATTGACAGTTGGGTTTCATATAACCATAATTGCAGATGGTATTACTCTCTAGGTTGACGGCCGAATTCTTCCAAACGATGTTGACAAAACGAATGTTTCTCGACGTCTGCAAAGATCCTACGGCTCTCCCTCAGTAGGAAATACTGTAGACTGCTTACCGGCGTCATATTTGCTAATCGCTTAAGTATGCTGGGCGTAAGTGATAAAACTTCATGCGATGCTTGCTATAAAAGTGAATACGACACCGCAAAGCACTATATCTGTGAATGTCCGGCCTACGTTCGCATCAGGTACTCGGCGCTGACGTGGTGGGTGCTGGTACTTTATCACTGGAGCGCTTACATATCTTTCTTCGAAAGACTGAGAACTTTCATTAAAGGGAACTTAAAAGGAGTACAATGGACTAGTTCTTATGTAATAAAAATAATCCTTCAACATAGATTCTACCAAGGGCGAATAGGTATTCTTGGTCGATTCGAGGGAAGAGTTATATTTGATACTGCTTGCGTTGACGGGCTTTCGGCGAGGAAATTCAGGGAGATAATTTACAAGTTGTATACGTGGCTTTTTGAAAGAAATTTTTTTCGCCAAAAAAACCTTTTATTTCTGTTACTACTACTTCTCTGTTCTTCAATTTGTGTCAATTTCATCATTAGAGCCAAAACTTTTTTCGCCGAGCCGTTCCTTTAGATTTGGAGGCTAAATTCGGAGAATATGGTGGATGAGCAGGTACTTCGTAGCCCTATTCATCAAAATTTGACATCTCGACTGCGTACGTGGATTGTCTTAGTGGAAGAGCACTTTCTTTTTGGCCAAATCCTGTCGCTGAACCGGACCCATAAGTTGGCATAATAATCGGCAATGATTATTTTTCCATTTTAAAGTTAACCTATGGATTATGCCACGGGCATCCAAGAAAAAACTGTCGCCGTAAGTCCGTTGGCCAATGGCCAATAAACCCACCTTCACCTTTTTCGGCGCCCGGAGAAACCCACCGTTTCGACTCCTGCTTCCTCCCCGGTGTGTTGTGTTGGATCTACGAGTATATTTCTTCAACGATTATGAAATGTTACAAATTCTCGTCGGGATTGCGGTTGAACGACGTCAAAAATTCCTTCAAAATTGTCACACGAAATTCACTTTTTCCAATAACGCTCAAAATTTGATAGTAGTCTATTGACAGATAGTAGTTAGTGGAAGCAGAGTTACTTTTCAGGTTACAAAGAGGGTGATTGAAGAGGCACGGACTTATCGATCTACGGACTTCAAAGTTCAAAGCTAAAGTTCAGTCTTATAAGAGAGAACCAGTTTAACCGCTTACTGAAGTCTCATCTAAGTAAGTAAGTAATTCTTGATAGGTGAAAGCTGTTTTCTCTTAGTAATATTCCTTTGTATGTTGCTACTAATTGCATCTGCGACCACTTGACATACTTGTTTATATGACACGTGATCGTCCTGCGCTTTTACCAATTAGTATCCGCAGGTAGGACGGTCTTTGGCCAATTGCCTTCACTTGCGCTCTCGAAGCCTTTATTTCCAATCCACTTAAGTCGTTGTCCCTGTTGTCTCTTCATTTGCTTGCTCGCGCTTAAAACAATATCGTCATCCGCCTACGCTAACGTCCATGCTTCTGCGCCATAGAGCAGCACTGTGATGAGGGTTTTATATAAAGCCAAGGTAGACCACACCTCTAAATAATAGCTGTCTGCTATAACGCTGCGAATATTTCCGCTTGGTCGATGTAGTGTGTCCCTTTTTGTTGACAGCATATACTTGGTGTTTAGGTGCAACTGCAACTAATCTGGCCCTGCGAATTTCGCACAATTTATTCAAGTACTTACTGTGTTAAAATTATCACTTAACAGAGCATTACTTTTTACTTACTTGAGCTCTTTTTTTTAATCAATAGTCTCGGTGGGATTGCTTCCGAAGACTTTTGCGGGACGGCGAGTGTTCTTCGTCGTCATTCTGCAAAATCTGGTGAGTTTGGTAAGTAAGCCAAAACTCGTCTTATTTGTATACCAGAGGTCGTTTTGTCTGCATTTATTATTTATCAAGTCAGACCCAATCACGCACACAGACATCGTGTAGTATCATAAAGTGTTAATCCTCCTCACACTCATCTTGTTCTATTGTTTCGAGTTTGGATTGTAATTGTTGTCACAGAATTATTAGCATACATAACTGATTGTCTCACTCGCGACTCCTGAATAGTTCCGGCGTCGTTGTTATCGTCCCTTACAAAATCCCTTACAAATTGGCTGCGATATTTTTCGACCGAAATATTTTAAATTCGGCAAACTTTAACTCGATTTTATAGACCAGAGAATACCAGTTATTGGAAGGTTCTTGTTGATTGGCTTAGTCGTTCGTTGGGATTGCAACGAACGTGTTCCTAAAGCTTTAAAGAATGTATAAGACTTCTGTCATTTACCTTCATTTTGAATAACCAAATGTGCACTCAAACCAGTCATGACCTGAAGCTTATTTAACTATCTTAAGAACACATGAGATAAGGAAATCTTAGGAAAACAATTCGACGCACTTAATTTCCCAGTACCCTCTTCTTATTTCCTTAGAATGAGAGCCAAGAACGGGACTATTTTAATATGTCTGAATGTAATCTAACATCATATCTGATAATCTGGGTCTCCACGATAACTGCTCTGTCAATAGACTTAGAGATTTCATCTATTAAATTGGTTTCCTGGTCCGAGACGGGTGGATTATTCAGCTATTTGAGGTTTGTTCAGTCGTCAGTGAGTATAGAAAATCGGTTGGCCCGTTCCGCTGCATCTTTTCTCTTATTAGGACTGCTCCCGAAAACTGTACACGTATTTTTATTCTAAGCAACCCTATGATAAATGAAAGATTTGATACCACGTTGACTTTCAAACTATTTTACTTAACCTTTTTGCCGATTTAGACTGCCGGAAATTCTCGGTATATATCGCACTATCGTATGTATAGCACTAATAAAAACTTTGTAATTTTACTGTGCGACCATCAAAATGTTTTCAGGAAGATCTTAGGGCGTATTATGCAGTAATCTAAATTGATTAAAATTTATGTTTGCAACTTAAACTCAACCTCACAAATATTTTTAGTGTTTGCTTAAAAAATAACACAATACAATTATATCTTACATTTTCATATAGCAACTAGTATTAATAAAGATACCTTTTGAATATTTTCAGAACAACTATATAAAAACGTCCAAATATAGCTTAATTACTTTTCTACCACTCAACCTATTAGAACAGTTTCAACGTCTTGCCAATTTCTATTTCCTATGTCTTTTGGTTCTTCAGCTTATTCCAGCCATTTCATCGCTAACACCAATTACAACGGCTATACCATTAATAGGAGTACTGACGTTGACAGCCGTAAAGGATGCGTACGATGATATTGTAAGTATGAAGTATATTTATATTGCACGCCAAAAATATCACAGTGAAAGCTAACTGAGTTCACTCACTTGTGTATAGGTATTTATGTTTTTTTTTGTTTACGTATTATTATAAAGATCACGAGTTAGTGTACCCAAGTCACAAGTGCAAGATGTCCCCAAATCAAAAGGGGCAAATCCCAAATAGCAAGGAAACCTACGTACCACCTTATCAAGCCATCAAAATAAATATTGATCAATCCGTTTATTTGAATTATAAAATTAACAGTAGTTTACGAGTAGTTAGTTAGTTAGTTAAATGGATAAGTTATTTCGTAAAAATATTTCAATATACTCGTATTTTATTATTTTTATTCTAAAATATTGATTTTTATTTTTGTTATACTATTTGTTTAATATTATTTTAAAGTCGGCTTCTACTCATATCTTTATGCTAGCTGCAATCAACACTCCTAGATACTTAGGTTAAGTTAGAGTGGAAGTCTTGAAGGAAGAAGGTGCGCCCAGCCCAGGTAGTAAGTCCATTGCCATACCACTGATAGAGCGGGGTAGGACGATGCTCTAGTTTAACCCGGAATTGAAGAGTTTTTTTAATCATCATAGAGCAGAGATCATTCAAATCTCGGAAGTGCTAACTGCTTAGGGGCTGCATTCGTATACGTTCCAAAGCAAGGTATTTGCAAAAGAAGTGCGTCACAAATTCCTCTTCCATTGTGTGGAATAATTAAACGCTTCACGTGATTTCCAATGAAACAGTGTCCAGCGACTATGTTTGTAAGTTTAGAGGAGTCACTTCTCCTGAGGTCGCTAAGGGACGGATATGAGCCATATTAGTCCCAAAGTTTTCTTTATGAGTCCACCTATGATTAGCCTTAGAGAGCGCCTCAAAGTGTATCATTTTCATTGTTCCTAGAGATCCGTGTCTGAACAAATTCATCAGCCACGCAGTTCCCTGGGAAATGTGCGGCAGTCTCTAACCACTCTCGAATTTTTAGTGTTTAAAGTAACGGTCGCTTTTTGACTATCTATGGTTTATTGCAGTATTCGTCATGGGTATTAGATTCAAGCTAAGCCAAACAGCGATCTCTGACGAATAGCTGAAGCTTCGGCTTGTAAGACGGTATAGATATAGACTAAAGATTTTTGTTCAAATATTTTCAGAGACCTTCGACCCAGCCAGATGTGATGAGCCAGCTGTGAAGATGGAAATTGACTTATTGAGAAAGACAACGTTGAAGTCACTTTCAATTAATTGAAGTTTGGTTGATTAGGACAGACCCCGATGCAGCGTGAATAGACCTAAGGCTAAGGAAAAATTTAATTACAATCTGCATGGCAAACAATTCTATAGCTCTGGAGCTGTTTGTAAAGCTGCCATTCTTTCTTAACGTACCAGTGATGCGTATGCAAGCAGCTGGTTGTGTTTCTTTTTACAGATGGTTGTCCGTATTTTTAGTGCAGATCACCAAAAGGCTATGCCATAAGCGAGATCTGGTATCATGACCGTTGTGTTGACCCAATGCATAGCTTTAGGTTGTTGACCCCACCTGTACCGTACAGCCTTCTTGCACGAGTAGCGTGTAACTGGAGCTTTTTTTATTTGACTATGCTACATTTTTGTCCACCTTAATTTGCAGTGAGGCCTAGTTACTCGATACTCGTCGAGAGACTCAGCAGGATACCATTGGACTTGGATGCAATCATGCGGCGTGTTTTGCTTTTTCTTGTGAAGGAGTTCCATTTGATTGGATTTACGCTAAAGCCATAGCTACGTGCCAAAGAAGAGTGTATGCCTAAGGCATAGTAAGAGAGTCTCTGTGGGTATTTGCGGGTCGACACATAAAAAGTTACATCCTGTGATATGGTATGTTCTTCTAAAGGGTTTTCCAATAGGGACTTGACAACTTTGAATTTAATTTGTGAACGCACTCTTTCACTAATCATCAAACTGTCACTGTTAATTTATTCAGTAAACTCAACATTTTCATCATGGTAAAGTACACGAACGAGCAACGTGTGCAAATTATAAAAATTTTCTACCGAAGTTCGGAGTGGGTGACTGCAACTTTAAGAGCGTTAACTCCAATTTTCGGTCGTAATTCTCGCCCTAGTTTAGTGCAAAAATTTGTGTCTACATATTTGTTTTGTGATGTTGCCGTATCAGTGAGACAACAGGTTGGTTGAAATCAGTCAATTCCACGGCGTTCTCAAGAATTGGGCATCGCTCAGACCACATTATGGCGTATTTTGCGTAAGGATCTTGGTTTACACCCATACAAGATCAAGCTGACTCAAGAATTGAAGCCGATGGACCATTTGAAGTGACGTACGTTCTCCGATTGGGTTCTGGAGAAGATGCGCCAAGATGATGAATTTCATCGCAAAATCATCTTCAGCGACAAAGCTCATTTTTGGCTCAATGAGTTTGTCAATAAGCAAAATATGCGTTATTGGTCGGGTGAAAATCCACATGTGCTTCATGAATCATCACTTCATCCACAAAAAATAACTGTTTGGTGCGGTTTGCATGCCGGCGGCGTTATTGGGCCATATTTTTTCGTCGACGATAACGATCGTCACGTTACTGTGAATGGTCAGCGTTATCGTGCCATGATCACCGATTATTTTTAGCCCGAATTGGAAGATATGGACTTGGACGACATGTGGGTTCAACAGGATGGTGCCACAAGCCACACAGCACACGCTACAATCGATTTATTGAAGAGTAAGTATGGTGAGCGTGTTATCTCAAGACATGGGCCAGTCGATTGGCCGCCTCGTCCGTGCGATTTAACGCCGCTTGACTATTTTCTGTGGGGCTACGTTAAGTCATTGGTTTATGCCAACACGCCGACGACGTTGGAAGAGCTCAGAGCCAACATTGAACGCGAAATAGCGGCCGTTCAGCCGAAATGTGTGGCCGAGTCGTTGAAAATTGGGTCCAACGAATCGACCGCTGCAAACGTGCCCGCGGTGGCTATATGAACGAAGTCGAGTTCCATTCATAAATGTTTTGATTGTACTTCAAGCCGATAATAAAGTTTTTGAAATATGTCAAATGGTTTGAGTTTTATTTTAAAAAAAAGTTGTCAAGTCAAGTCCTTATTGGAAAAGTCTATATGTGGTATCTTCTAGAATAGCAACCAAGGACTGCATTTATAACTCTTCTGTTGAGAATGAAGTGAATTAAACTTCAAACGGAGTTAGTTATCTGCAGTTCTTGAAGAGGTTGATGATCGAGGAGGTGTCACGATCACGATGTCAAAGGCTCTAACCTGGAAACTACTCATTAAAACTTTTTCATACAGATCTCAAAAATGTTTACAAAGTAGGTTTGAATGTTTATAAGCATTCTTGACAAAAGTGTTACTGAAATCTCAAAGATTCACTTGTGGTGGAAATACGCAAAGACCTATACGTCGGGCCTTCCTTACTTCTTGTTTTTAGATCCTTAAGGATACCGTGTAAGTCTCCCAGTCAAACGCTGATCTACTTCTTACTCTTGCAGCACGAATTTCAAGATTCGTGGTGCATCACTCCAGGTTCTTACCCTATTACCTAGGCAGGATTTAGAAAGGAAAGGAGTTTGTTGTAGAGTTCGTAAGGCTCTAGATGGGATATTGATATATTGCTTCCACACGAAGGCAATTCGATATGAGAGATCATGCCGTGTTTCTTGCAGTTTGTATTCTTACAATTGTGGTAGATAATAGCGGGAGTCAATTGCTTGTCTGTTATGTCGTATTAAAAGTTTTGCTTGTCGGAGTAGGACGATTTATCCGAAAATGGTATTGATTGTGAGACAATTAACTAGTCCATTGTACACCTTATCTACCCTGTATATTGAGGGAGCCAATGCCAACAGTACCTGTACCAGTACCACATCTGCCACTGCAGCTTGATGGAATCATTATCTACGCAATCAAAGAGTATGTGCTCTCTGATCGGCCTCGCACTGATATTGGAGACAAGCGATAGTCAGTGACTTCAGCCTATCGCCTGCCTTCAAAGAAGACTTGAATTCTAAAATTAGTTTGGAAGTGGTGTTCAGCCCTTTACCGACAACTTTTCATCCGTTTTTCACAAAATAGGTTATAGTCATTGGGATTTTGTATGCTTCGCTCAAAAGAAAGACACGTGTTAATCTAACTAAGTTCTAAGTTGTCGTCCTCCGAAAAAAACGTTAGCGCCTAGTTTCAAATAGGTTTTGTAATCATCCATGAAAATTCGGCTACCTTCCTTCTTCGGATCATGTTCTGGTGTAAGCCAGTCCGGAGTAAAAAGTCGGCTTCGTATTCGTATCCTTTTAACTAATTAAATCATTCTGCTGAATTAAATCAGTCTACTGATTCAATAGTATTGTTAACCGATTCAGTCGACATTATGTAGTACATGAGATGGTTTACTCAGTTCGGAGCACTAGCATCGTAATATATGTATATGTGTGTACCATCTTCCTTAAATCACAATATGTATATAAAGATTGCAGCTACTTCCTTTAGTCGTACCGATAATCTATCTGGTGAAAATAAGCTGGCCCAACAGCGGCTCATTTTTTTTGCAGAATTGTCTAAGTTTAAGGGCTGATATTGATTTCGGTATCATAAAGATGGTTCCTTGTATAAGGCAAATTTTCGGTGTTTCGGAGTCAACAGTTTGAATATCCACACACAATCAAGGTTCCTCTTTTCCTGAGTTGATCGTCACAGTGTTTGGGGTCTGCACCATTCAGACTGGTTTCATTCGCAGTTTTCAAATCTGAAAAGTAGAAGGTAAGCATTTCAATTTTTGTCCACCCAAACCATTTCATTCGGATATCATGCGGAGGGGAAACCTCCAGCACTAAAACCTTGGATATGCTGTTGGACGGGTTTCATCCGAATATCGAACGCTAGAAGGTCCATCAACAAGAAGCCTTCTTTTCCTGACCCTGTCCAAGACAGTAGAAAATAAGCAGCTTCAACCGCCTCAAGCGTTCTTATCCTTTTCAACACAATCCTAGAAGATGGTCTTTCAAAACGTTCCTCTTCAGAAACGCTTTCAAGCGCTCAGTAGAAATCCACTGTCTGACCACCTTTCTTATTCAGTAGTGTAACGAGCTTGCGTAGAAGAAGCTGCAGGTGTCATCCAAAATCCGAACGACGTACGATGAAGAATACAATTATTTTTTTGTTTGTTGAAGTCTTTGACATTTAATGCATAAGTTTTACAATACTTCTTCTGCTGGCAGCTGTAGAGGTGGTAATACCTAGACCACGTTCCCTACAATTAAATTGATTTAGTGCCTAATTTCAACGTCTCTGTTTCAATTCTCTTACTTTGAGCCAACAGCTATCTGCACCTATACTCAGCATCTGCTGCATGTTACTAGATTGCACGTATACTCGTACTTCATCAGATAACATGCTCATTCATTTTAAAGAGATAGATTTTCTTCTTCACTCATTATCTCAGCGTCAGAGAGTGTCGGGCTGGACCGATTTATATTGGTACCTGTTTGGCAGACAGAGAATGCGATTGTATACACTATATATACATATATACTCGTATGTACGAGTATATACTATCATAAAGGCATTTTCGTTTTATTTTTCTAAATAAAAGTTGGTATTGAAATCGAAAGTCGCCTAGTATTTGAAGTTCGCAAACTATGCATAGATTAGAAATTTATATAAGAGGCTCACATCTCCGTCTGGCACTAAAAGTAAAAACTTTTTCATATGTTTCGCAGAAAACGGCAAGTTATAACACAATTACCCTTAAGCCCCCTTTTTTAAGAATTTTTTTTGCGTCTAATGAAAAGATAGAAGAGTTTTTTACCATAAGTAAAAATCTTCATTAGAACGTAAGTTGTACCACTCCGAAGACACCCTCCTTGAAAAAAAGGACAATCACTTCCTCCACGATTTCGGCTGATTAGCTTATCAAGAAGAAAAAAAAAACCATTGTTCCAATCTATAAGCCTAAAGGCATCGAGTGAACTAGAATCATTTAAAAATATTGCAAATTGGGTTTTTGGCAGACTTCTGAAAAAAAAAGTTTAAAATTTCATGATTTTTTTTAGGTTTTCGTTACGAAAAAAAATAGAAATTTTAGGATGATTCTAGGTGACTCTGTGCGTCTATATATGCTGAGTCTACCCTACAAATTTCAAGTGAATCGGTCAAACCGTTTTCGAGATATGATGGAGGAAAATTTGAAAAACGTTTCAAGTATGGTTAAAACTATGAAAATCTTAACTTACCATCAATCTGCGATGCGAAGTTTGATAAAACAAGTGACCATAAAAATGTCGTTTTATACTTTTATAAACTTGTCTGAAGTTGTCTATACTTGTATAAGTGCACATTTGTATAGAATCTGCTTCTTCTAACTGCTGTATCTTTATAGCGACATAAAATTTAAAAAAAAATCACTTTATCAGCGTGTTCTACACATGTTAAGGAATCAATTTATGCAAACAAAAAAAATTAATTTTTTCAACCCATCACACGGCTAAACCTTAACTGGTGTCCTTGTGACGACTACACAAAGATATCATTACGGGCCTATACTCTGTGAATCCATACCTGGAACCTATCTTTGCCCTTAATTAATAGCCAAAGGTCGTCAATGAATTATCAATCAGTTTCGGAGAAGTGAATTTTATTTCGATTGTTCTTACTAAAACAGCTGGAAAATCGTAGTGAACCAATGAATATCGCTAGATGTTCCTTATTCAAATGCGGTCTAAAAAATTACATTTAGTCCTTAAAATACTCGTACATAGGTGGATTTAGTAGATATGATATTTATCATTTGTTTCTAGACCATCATTCTCACTCTTGGCCAGAGGAACTTATTCGTAGAATTTTACCTTTTCAACCTTCGAATATACTCGTACTATAGCTAAGGATAACCTTTAAACTGTTATTTAACCTAGAATGTCTCTTTCTTCAAGGAATATCATTTAAAATATTACACCGTAAACGTTTTAACCTTGATTTTGTATATTTTAGCAACGACATTTGTCGGACTCCCATGTAAATAATAGAAAGTCAAAAACTTTGCGAAACGGCAAATTAATCGATGAAAAATGGTCAGGTGTTCAGGTAAAGTACTCATTTACTCGTATTATTAAACCTTTATTTGATACATCCGAATACTCCTATACGAGTATAATCAATACAAACCCTTTATGTTTGACTTAATTTTAGGTTGGAGATGTGATCCGTATGGAGAACAATCAATTTGTTGCAGCCGATATATTGTTAATATCGACCAGTGAACCAAATGGCCTATGTTTCATCGAAACGGCAGAGCTAGATGGCGAAACAAATCTTAAGTGTAAGCAATGCCTAACCGAGACAATACACTTGGGTCAAAAAGATAATCTACTCTGGGGTTTCAATGGTGAAATAGTTTGTGAGCGGCCAAACAACCATCTAAATAAATTTGAAGGTTTTTTTTTTTAAATAATTCAACATGCAAAATACTAAAATTAAAAGTACTTGTCGTAGGCACACTGATGTGGAACAATGAAAGATTTTCTCTAGACAATGAAAAGGTCCTCCTACGTGGATGTGTTCTAAGAAACACCCAATGGTGCTATGGAGTTGTTGTTTTTGCGGGTAAAGACACGAAACTTATGCAAAACTCTGGGAAAACACAATTTAAAAGCACAGGCGTGGATAGGCTTTTAAATTTTATCATTATTGGAGTAAGTTTAATAGTATAATTGAATATGTCACAGCTATGTAGCTTACTTAATGTCCTTTGCAGATTGTGCTTTTTCTTCTATCGATATGCGCATTTTTTACAATTGCATGCGCAATTTGGGAAGGTCTTATAGGACAACATTTTCAGGTAATTCAGTTCTATGATACTTGTGAGATGTTTTTGTGACTTCTATTTTGTATTACAGGTTTTCTTACCATGGGAGCATATTATACCCAAGGACATTGCTCAAGGTGCCACTATCATTGGCTTACTAGTGTTTTTTTCGTACGCAATTGTTCTTAATACTGTTGTGCCAATATCTCTCTACGTTTCAGTGGAGGTAAGAATGAACACATCTTTTGATGGTTCCTTGGATGCAAATCAATGCGCTCGTGACTTCATTGACTTAAATAGGCTTGGCAGACTTGGACTGACTGATCTAAAATACATTTGACTTTTGTTTATCTTTTATTACAATTTTTAATTTTACATGAAAGTGTAATTTGTATATGTGGAAAATAACACCATTTAAATGCGTCCATTTTCTCATTCTTCGATTATAGCATGCAACGTTTCTGGCCCCAAATTTGCTATTTCTGTAGGAATATTTAGCTTGAGCTCCTAAATTGTTTTAGACTAATTCTTGTAAACCCGTTCCTTTTAAGTAGCTCCACAAAAGAAATCAGGCACTCTCAAATATGGGAGGTAAGGAGGTTAAGCGAAATCTGCATTTTTGGAAATTAGCCGGTCACCGTCAAATTATCAATCGAAGTATCTCCACTGCCTGCCCTCCGGGGTGTGCTATGGCTTTGTCCTGCTGGAACCATGTTATGGTTATTCTGAACTGCCGGGCGTACAAACAATTCTCTATCATAGTCCCGTTGTTTAAAAAGGTTTATCTGCGGCCAGCTGTAAGAATCCATCACATATCGTATGGGTTGTTCTGCATCCCGTGATAAATACAATAATTCATGCGCGAATTGGAGAACCCATTTTTACAAGTAAAAACTTAAATACGAAACTGAAAAACTAACAATTTTGCAAAGTACTATGGGTTGGGAGAAGAATTACGAGAGGCATAGGAAGACTAAAAGAGAGTCTCGAATGAGAGTTTGATTAGATGGTAGTCAAAGATAAGTTAAATAGTGTTGAGCCCGCAAAGCGGGTCATTGTGGACATGGGTTCAATAAGATGAATTCCAATTTAGCAGGAGAAATAATGTTATCAGTTAAAAGCTGATGAACACAGAGCATGTTACCAACTTCCCAACGTGGAAGGGGTTGTTAATTTATCAGTTTCAGGCAATCGAGCTAGGGTGGTAGGTTGAAGCTATCAGTCCAGGGGAGACCCCGTAACGTGAAACAGAGAAACCTTCGCTGTACAAATGCTATGCGCAACATATAGGATGACCAAGCTTGACTAGCGTCAAGCGTAGATAAACATTTAGTAGCATATGGTTCGGAAAATTCCTTAGACCAGCCCTTGAGGAAACCGGGAGAAGAGTTGGTTTTCCTTATGTTATCTGTGTCGGCACGGAAGTTAAGTTCGTTGTCACAGAAGACTCCTAAATCGCGCATTTCTGTTACTATGAGAACAGGTTCAATATAAATAAATAAATCCTGTGTGAAGTTGTTGTTGAAAAAGACCTGCGAAAGGTTATGCTAAGTAATTCACAGGTCTTTTTTAACATGATGGCGGGCACACCATCTGTAGAGTATTCGTCGTTGAGTTCTTCAATCTCTTTCACTTCATAATTCTGGAATAATGGCCACTGAAATCTATGATATTCGTGGACAACTGCTCAAGTAGGAGAAGTAAAACTGATCAGGGTCTTCGGAATGGTTAGCTAAAGAATTGAGCAAATAGCTCCGCAATTATTTTAGGATCATCAGAGAATGTATTGGCAAGTTTTCATGTGTCAGGGTAATTATTCGCTTTTCTTTTAAATGCAAAAAAACATCATCGGAGATTAAACTGCGATTCAAACGGTCTACATAATTAAATATAGTGATTCACAATTGTTTGAGAATTGGGTGTAAACAATCTTTGTTATATCAAGGGTGGAGATGATGAGATCTTTTGGGACAAAAATGAAACAGATTGTGTAAAGCAGTTGAAAATGTTGGCATACAAATTAGTAAGGAAATTATTTATAGAAAAACATTAGTTAAAGGGAGTTGAAATTAGTCTTAGTTATTTGTTTATTTTCGCGGATTCTACTCTACGAAAATTAAAGCTATAGATGTGTTCATAGGACAGAGTTTAAAGACATTTGTCATACGAAAACGTCAAGGATAGAGGTGGTGTTGAGGTGTGGAGGGTTTTGCACTTTGTTTTAAATAGAATACGGGTAGAAAAATTAAAACACGTCTTTTCGTCTTAGTGTAACAGCAAAGAGAGAGAATTTATTGTTCCATAATACATGTATTTTACAAACTGGAATCTTTACATAACATTACGTTTATCAATTTACATTCATAGAAAGTTATTTGTTACATTTAAATTTAATTCCAATTAAGATAATAATTATGTACATAGATTGTATTTAATAAAATATAATGTACATTGTATAATGCATTGCCGAACAGGTGGGTGGTAAGGATATAGATTAAAGAAAGGTGATTGCTCCTAAAAACAATCATCATCAATACAAAGACGACGAGATCAAGCTGTCTTCAAAGATTGTTTTTGATATTACTTAATTGAAAAAGACTGTAGCTCGTAAGGACGCATCTTCGGTTTCGTTGTAAAGGTTCAGCTTTTTTTATTAGTCTATTTTTCCATTCCAAAAGAGTCCAACAAATTCCGAAGAAGGAGAGTGTGGAATATTTTCTGGTTCCGGATTCGATTGTGGGGGTTGAGGTGAAGGAGGATGCGAAGAAGCTGTAATTGCTGAAGTTGCAAGTATCTTGCTAAGTAAGAATGTATAGTACTCTGCGACAGATTGGGACTGGATTTGTAATAATATATCTTCGATTTTACCAGAAGCTAAGAGTTTTCTCATATCATTATCAATTTCTGTAAGTAACAATTGAGATTCAGCGGCGTTCTTGCTCATTCATCCTTCGTACACCTAATGTCTGTAAGGAACATATCATTGTTTATAAAAGAGTGGGCACTGCTTTTAAATGGACCGTTCGGAGGGTACTAAGAGAGATCCATGGTTGGGATATAAGATTTAAGGGTGATTGCAGATGTTATTTTTTAGTTCTTGTGATGTGATATTAGTAGATCTAAATTTTTAGACAGCTGCTTGCCTATGTTTTTGAAATTATTTTTAAAAGGCTTAATAGATTGCTCAAAAGTGTTCGTAAGATCTTCGGTATTTTTTTAAATGTCATTGGTTTTGCACTTTTTTGAGGTATAGTTTATTTTCCACAGTGATGTTTTCAATTGATTCACTTAGACATTTAACTGCTTAACCTGATTCATTAAGCATGAAAAGGTTTTCCGTAAAGGCCACTAAAAATCATTAGGTCAGCATTTGTCAGCATATATGCAATAGATCAGTATCGTATAAATGGGACTAGAATACGGCCGGCTTTGACTGTGAAAAATGCGGAAATTGGGAGGCAACGAAAATGAAACAACGGGCAATAACCGGGAGTTGGCTTGTTAGAACTCGTTAGAAGGCAAAGAGTTAACTTTTGTTAAGTAAGCATAACAACATAAGAACGAATTTAAAGACTCGATCAATTGGTTGAAAGGTTGACAGAATAAATAATATTAATATTTTTTCAAAGTTACAAGTTTTCAAAAACAGTCAGTCGAAGTTGGCCCATTCTGTATGCAGATTCTTGAATACTTTAATCTGGTCTACTACCTAACATTAACATACTTCTTTAGGTTATTAGATTCGCCCAATCGTTTTTAATAAACTGGGATGAGGAAATGTGCTATGAAAAGACGAAAACCCATGCGAAAGCAAGGACAACAACGCTTAATGAGGAATTAGGCCAAATACAGTACATTTTCTCTGATAAAACGGGAACTCTAACCCAAAACATAATGACTTTCAACAAGTGCAGCATAAATGGCCGAGCTTTTGGCGATGTTATTGATCTTAGAACAGGTGAAGCCATCGAAATTACTGATGTAAGTATTATTTTTAGCATTTTCCCAATGATGTCTAATTTCATGATCAAATTATATTCAAACTTGTAGGCCATGATACCGGTGGATTTCTCTGGTAATCTAGAATATGAAACCGACTTTCGGTGGTATGATCAAACACTATTAGATGCTGTGAAATCGGACGAAGAGCATGCGCATACGTTTTTTCGTTTGCTAGCCCTTTGCCACACAGTTATGCCAGAATATGTTGAGGGAAGGCAAGTTGATTATTTTTTGTTTATAACACATAAATTAAAAAATAATAATATCAATACGAATAAAACGCTCAATACAGGTTAGAATACCAGGCACAGAGTCCAGACGAGGCGGCCCTTGTATCAGCGGCGAGAAATTTTGGATTTGTTTTTAGATCTAGAACACCAAACAGTATTACGATAGAAGTCATGGGGCGTACAGAGGTTGAAAAGAAAAAACCAAGAAACTTAGAATGAAACATCTTATTTGTATATTTAATTTTGGTTTTTCTTATAGGAATATGAACTGTTGGGAATATTGGATTTCAACAACGTTCGTAAAAGAATGTCAGTGATATTACGAAGGAATAATAAGCTAATTTTATATTGCAAAGGAGCAGACAATGTTATATACGATAGATTAAGCTCGAGTCAATTTGATATTAAAGCTCGAACACAAGAGCACTTAAACGTTGGTTCATATCATTTACTGACCATAACAAATTCATTATTTTAATTTTTTTTTAATTTAGAAATTTGCTGGTGAAGGTCTTCGTACTCTAGTTTTAGCTGAGCGTCATTTGGATGAAGATTTCTTTAATTCGTGGCGTCGTCGACAGCAAGAAGCTGCAGTTTCTCTAAGCGATCGTGAGGATAAACTTGATGCGATTTATGAAGAAATTGAAAGCGAAATGCAATTGGTGGGTGTGACTGCAATTGAAGATAAACTCCAAGATGGTGTGCCTCAGACAATTGCAAATCTGCAGACAGCTGGAATCAAAATTTGGGTTCTCACCGGTGATAAACAAGGTAATAATATGTTGTATTATATTTTATTGTTTTAAAAAGTAATAATAAAATTTACAATTTAAAAATATTGGGTGATTGCAAGAGTTCGTGCCCGATTAACTTCAATATGTAAAATTTACATAATAACAAATTCATCAACCAATTATTATATAATTTGTTTACAATTATTGTTTTCCACCGTTTAACAAGATCTTGGATTTTCCTGGAAAAGAGACATGAGTTGGTTTTCGACCGCTTCCAAAGATTTAGATTTAGACTTAAACTATTCGCAAAGACCGAAACAAATATAAGGTCTGTTCGCACACTTTTTAGACTAAATATCATAGATAACTAATCTAGATGACAAACTCTACTAATACTTTTGCAAGTCCTTCACTTTCGCACAGACACACTGTAAGTGAATTACTAACTTTTACACCTCTATAACCTGTCAGAATCAGCTAGAATGAGAGCAATTTACAAGTAAATTTGCTAAAATGATAGAAATTTACATGTAAAGTTGCTAGATGGAAAGCAATTTGCACGCGTGTATGTAGATGGAATTGCCATTGATGACAATTCACACATATTCACAGACAGGGTTAGACGGATAACCGTATCAGTAGAAAACCGGGTTTGATTTTCCAATATCTGGAAAGTTTTCCGTCTATTGTAGGTGAGTTTATCTATGCTAAATATGCTAAACTGTCAAATCCGGAAGAGTGGTAATAAAATTCTCTCTCAGAGAGAAAATTTGTTGAAAAGTAAGCGAACTGATTTTAGACTGTTTTTCGTAGATCTTCGTAGTTTTGGACAGTACGCGAACAGACCTATAATAATCGAAAGGCGCAATATCAGTTGAATAGGGTGGATGCTGGGGAACTTCACACTCCAGCTCCTGTATTTTCTTCCCCTTTGTCCGTCAACATGCAGCCTCACATTGTCGTGGGAAATATGACACCTGTCCGATTGTCCAGAACTTGACGTTTTACGCGAATTGCCATATATAATATAGTGAGCTGCTTACAGTACTTGTCTGCCGTAATGGTTTCCCCACGTGGGAGAAAATCAAAGTGACTAATTCCTATATAATACACAAACCAACACTTTCACTGGATGCAAACCAACCTCTGCAATGGACTCTGCATCTTCACCTGATTTTTTCCATGTCCTCTTTATTGTACAGTATCATTGTTTTTGCGTGCGAGAAGAGAAATTGCCACATTCATGCGGTCGCGGTTATTGTGTTCCGCTAAAAGGTGTATCACACAAGTGTCGGGCTTTGAAACGTATCCCAAGCGCGTTCAATTTATTTTATGTACCCCTAAATTCTTTGCACATATCGAGGACGAAAGAAAAATTGGGAGAAAAGAAAGCAATTTACCGATATGCGTTGGTTTTAAATGTTAGAAAATTATAATGGGTAGAAAATAAAGAGCTTAGAGAGGCATTCCATTATCGAGCTGTAGGGCTTACGGAAGAATCGTACTACGTCTGAAGATATTTTTGAGGGTAAACTGATGAGAAATTATAGCGGGATGGCTGCTTCGCGTAAAGATCTATTTTACGAGGTGACGATTTACCCTCGTCTCCACGACCTTGAAATTGAGGGACTTCAATGCGATTGCTCTGCAAGACAAGGGAGAAACAATTTTAACTTTTTTGCGGACAGGCTAGACAAATGCTGTTTTCTTAAAGAGTAGTTCTTAGGATTGACAAAAAGCTTACGCTGTGGCTTTGATCGTAAGCTGGCTCTTATTACCGTCCACTAAAGCACGTTGCCTTAGATGTGATTTTCGTTCACTGCAACATATATATATATATATATTCTTCATTATGGTATTGCGCTAATTGCATTTGGTTGCTTCTCCATTATCTTCCTACATATGTTTTTTATGTTTTAGTCATTGTCAGAGGAGTTTATCAGGCAGTTATTTGCTCGGTTATCATGCTGATTTCATTCTCGGAAACTGTTCGTTATGCTCTATATTTATTGCTGGTGCCCATATAAGGGCCCCGTATGACAGGATTGATTTGCTGACCGACGCAAGAAGCTTTCATGGTAGGCTGCCTCTAACTTAGTCCTGGGTCTAATCTTCGGCATTAGCCTTTATACTACTATAACTGCTCTATTGGCCTTCATGCTTGTGTATTTTAAATAGTCTCTAAGATTTATGTTAGCTTAACTTTCTTGCGGCTACTTATAAGAACGTCCTACGAATTGTAGTCTGCATAATGAGCGAAGTCAGATCTTTATATTTTTGATTGTATAGCACCAGTCCACTTCGTCAATTGTTTTTGTAACGTCTACTACGGTACGCACATTATGCCTGTGCCGTAGAAAAGGATTTTATCCTCAAAATAATCGCTTCTGTGTTTTCCATTGTTGTGGAAATTTTTCTTTTGCTAGACGTTGTGTATGTACATATATGTATATAGGTCCATTCCGGCAGCTTTGTAGTTCTTTATTGTTGTTGCTGCCAGTGCTTCAGCTCTTATGACGGATTGTATTATTTCCGCCTCTGCTATTATCTTTCGCGAAAAATTGATACTGTCAGTCTTAGGGGACAGACCAATGACTATTTTGTACATCGTGTATGAGCATTATGGTGCCGCTGCTGTAACACTATTAAGCTTGTTAATTATGATTTTATATGCACTTCCTCACTGGCTATACTGTAGGTCTTCGCTGTTTGTTCGCTGTTTCTTTGGCTTACGAACTGCTTTAATTGCCTTCGCAATTATAATGCAATTGTTCCATCAGTACACCGGTGCTTTTCCGATTCTACTCTTGTATCGTTATTTGGCCTGTTATTCGGTTGAATATTCCCAACGACTTAGACATTAATCGATCTCCTTATCTGCGGTACTCCCTTTCCACCCTTGCTTTGCTACCTTTGCTAGTTCTTTTCGATACACGTACTATCTTGACTCTGAGATTTCGGTAATAAAGGTCCATTGTCTTTCTCACTATGTACTGTGAGCTATGGACTATCACTGGAATCAAGAATTTTTTATATATGTATTGTATTTTGATCAATCTTTTCAACGACCTGCTCATCGGATATGAATTAGTGTCCATAGAATTTGCGATTCCAAAGTATTATAGCTTCCTACCTCAGAAATAGACGATGGGTCTAACCGTTCTTAAAGGCATTGGGCACGTTAATGTAAGAACTTGTACGCAGTATACGACGAGCTGAATTCCGATACGATCATCAATCCACCCAGCACTGTGAGGATAGAATTGTTTGATTTAATCACCAAAAAATATGAAAAAATATTTAATATTTTTTTTCAAATTGTCTAAATAAAAACTACATCTTTCTTCTTGCAGAAACTGCCATAAACATTGGCTATTCTTGTCAATTGCTTACGGATGACTTTGTGGATGTGTTTATTGTGGATGGATGCTCCATGGAAGAAGTAGAAAAACAATTGAAACTATTCAAAGAATCTATAAAAATTGTAAATAAATTTCACCCTAATCCTCGTAAGTATTATCAAATTAAAATTGTTTTCCATGAAGTAATGCATTTACTTTAGCACTTGTACAAAATTTAACTCCAGCTTTAAACAAAACAAATTACAATGGATCGCCAATGATGAATGAATCCAAAACTACAGTACCATCACCACCTGCGATATCTGTGGTGACATTTAGGTAAATTACTTTGAGTAGCTTATGATCACAAACTTATTAGTGCAACTTGTTTTAATAGTGCGGAATGCAATGACATGTTTGATGACATGGAAAGAAATTCTGCGAGACGAAATATAGATACAGATGAAAATGCCGGCTTTGCAATAGTAGTAAATGGACATTCACTAGTTTATTGCCTTGCACCGGAACTTGAAGCTAGGTAAGTTTATATTAAGCACAGAAATGATCACTAACATAATTCGATTGGGAGCCGTCCTCTTTTTCGATTAGATATGCTAGATTAATTTTCAACCATTTACCCAGAAAGACGCTGTTATAATTGGAAACCCTTGAAATGTGGTGAATGCCAATGTCATTGCGAATGATCCCGGCAATGATATTTTTAAACTGTTTAAGAGCAATCTTAGATTCATATGAACTTTATCTATATTTGGATTTATATTATCTCTATAAAGGGCAATAAATGAGAAATATTAGTCGTGATGTGCATTGGTCTTGTCTGTTTGCTGCATGCTGACGTCAATTGCAAGGCTGATGAATGTTCTCGTTTTCAATTGCCTATTAAATCCAAACTGCTGACAAGACATATCCTTCCTATCATCTGCAGACTGACATTCCAAGAAGTGGAAACTATTTGTTTAATGACAGTAGGAACTTTGTTTTGTTCTCATTCACTGCAAAACCCAGTCGCTCGGTCTGCTTTTCTGGGCTGGAAAATTGATTAGTTTCTTCAGCTTCTGATTAAGAAGCTACACAAATACCTGAAACCTTGGTTAAAATCAAGCGACTCAAAAGGATCCTTCGCGGTTCTAACGGAGCTAATAGCCGTGATTAGAATCATTTTGCATGTCCGTTTCAACTTCGCGGGTATACCAAAGAGAGAAAGATCATTACGACAGAGTGCAGAGAGTACAGACAGGGTACAACTACATTTGACAGTTCAAATGCTTAAAGCCCCACTGCTCCAGCTCACCTTTCACTTCGGACTGGCTTTGGCGTGAATCCGAGCCAAGAAATGAATGTATTCAAATCTTCATCAATACCAGCAAATGCAATTAAGGGTCTAACGCTCTTGTCTTCATAGATGGTGACAACCTTAGGGTTAACTACAAGATTTAGGCTACAAAAAAAAATGTTTCTGCATGCCTCTATAAAGACAGAGATATTCTTGCTTTCCCTTAGCAGAAAATACTGAAGACTGCCTACTGGTATCCTAACGCCTCATTACACTTTTATTAATCACCTAAATGTATTAGGCATAAGTGACACCACTTGCTGCGACGCTTGTTGTTAGTGATCAACTTCATATCAGTTGATCAACTTCATATCACCACCGATGTGGTGGGTGATAGTACTGTAGGTACTACATATATCAATGAAGTTACCCATCTTTCTACGAAAATACAGAAAATACATTAAAAGGAACATTAAAGAAGTATAGTAGATTACTATAGAATAGTATAGTAGATTACAGAAGTGCTTTGTTCATGGAAATCTAAATATGAGACTTTTTTCCCTGGACTTTGAAAATAAGGCCGTATGGGGTTGACTTAATTTGCGGATCTTAAACTATTATAAAGGCCGCTATAATTTGCATCAGTGAGGCTAAGATTTTGCAATAATTTTTCTTTCGCCCCCTTCTTCAAACCTCTGCTGGAACTTTACACTCTGTTACATTTCGATTTTGATTTTCCGACGGCCTTCGTTGAAAACGGTAAAACCAGTTGATTTGTTCAACATAAAGTTTTTTCACTCTCGGTTTCTTAATCTTATGATCTTTTCGGATGTGCATATTTCTCCCACACCCAGTGACATTCATATGTTATCATTTTCATTTCCTTCCCTGTCATTTTTTTTAGACATACTTCTCGTACATCGTCCAATACTGCGATGCGTATGTGAAGGCCGAACGAACGACTGTGGTGTAAAACAAACCTCTAAGTCAAAGCGGCATTTTTTCAGTCGCCATCTGACTTTTAAGCCGTAAGCTCGTCTTTCAATATCGCTCTCGTTTTTTTTCTCTCAATTCCCACCCACCGGTATTATCCCTGCATTTGTGACAACTTTCTCCACTATTTTTGCTTCTTTCCGACGTCTCAAAAATATATATACAGTGTGATCAAGTTCGTAATCAATTATGGTCCTTGGGAAAACTGTGCTCTCGGGCTTGAGCTGCTTAACAAAGAGCCAAAAACTGTGCCTGAGTCAAATGTGAAAAAAAGAAAAAAACATAACCCCACATATATTGATTTTGACAGGCCTTTAAAAATTAATACAAATCTTTCGGACCCAAAGTATATTACTATTTCATCAAGTGAAGAAAAACAGCCTCTGTCCTCTTTTAGTATATTCTTACTAAAAAAGCCATCGACGGTATAAGTACTGCGTACGAAAACATAACGGAATAACGGGACTGCAGCCTCCTTTTACTTGCAAAAACCCCCAAAATAGCAAATCTGTTCCTTAACCAAAAAAAACTTGCTAATTTGTGTCCCATCTCGGTCAAACTCCATTTTAACCCAAACTCCTGCAAAGGTACAGCCTACTCCACATGTCTTATTAACGTGCCAGAACAAGAAATAATAAATGAAATGAAATCCCAAGGCGTAACCGATGTCTTTAAATTTAAAAAGACCACACCTGACAACAACCTTCGTGCCACCGGATTTGTTCTATTAACATTTGATCGCTTTCGTCCTCCCTCTACTGTAAATATAAGCTGGTGTAACGTGAAAATATAAGAATATTACCCTAATCCTATGAGCTGTCGCAAGTGCCAACTCCTCGGCCACACAATAAAAAGATGCACTTCTTCAGAATCTTGCGAAACCTGTAACCTGCCCCTCCATCAGCCCAACAACTGTACGCGCACATCATGCGCCAACTGCTCCGAAGAACATTCATCATCTTCAAAATCCTGCAAGGCATACATCAAAATTAAAACGGTGCATAAATGCTCTATGTCTGATGCAAAAAAAAAAATATAAAGAACCAAATTCGATTACCCTCCTTTCCAAAACATACTCTTCACTAGTACAGAGCTCATCTATAGCAATCAAACAAACAAGTGCTTCATTAAATCCTACACCCCCTTCACCTCCATCTCCTCCCTCCACTTCTTCCAAACCATCTACACTCTCTAATCCAAGAAACAACACAACTAAGACAATTCCCCCAAACCCTATTTACAAATTCATCAACAACTAGTAGTAAAAACACAAACAATCAAAAGATCTACGATACTGGTTCGATTACTCCCACAATACATACTCATGTCTCTCAAAACACATCTTCTGATTTCCTCTCACAAACACTTTCAACTGGAACTACAAAATCACATATGGCACACATTCAAGCTTTTCGTCTCCTTTAGCAAAATTAACAAACTCACTCCTATCACAAAATAAATACTACTTACCTGACAATCATATGGATCACGATGATAAATCAACCTAGAAATGAATTTCCTTACAAACACCAGGCCTCCGCGGATGATAATTTAATACAAAAGATGCCTTCAAAATCTTCAAAAAAATTTCTCTTTCAAACTAAAAAACAAAACTCTTCACCTTCAGTATGCCAAATCTTTACTGTTCTTCAATGGAACCTCAATGGCTACTTGAATAACCTACACGAATTGCAAATACTCATAAAGGACATCCAACCAAAAGTTATTTGCCTGCAAGAAACACATCTCCCAACCGACCGCTACCCATTTCCCCCCAAACAATATTCGCCATACTTCCACAACTTCCAAACAGGGCGTTGGAATCCACATCCATAAGTCAATTCCACATTCAAGCATTTCAATCCATTCAAACATATCAGCAATAGGAGTCCAAATCGATTTAAATATCCAATTTACAATTATCTCCCTTTACCTCCATCCGGATCAATTTTTTTCGACAAAAGACCTCGAATGGTATTAAAAACCCAGTCCTTATAACAGGTGATTTTAATGCATGGAGTCCATCGTGGGGAGAAACTTAATAAACGCTGCAAAACAGTCGAGCATTTTATTGCTAACTTTAGGTTAGCTTAATGACGGGCGACCAACCCACTTTTCCACCCATAGAACGTTTACCAAACCTACAGTAAAAGCCATAAAAAATCACTTCCTTGGTGGAAGTGCCACGTCGGTATTTACGACAATAAGAGAGCAGATGCAGAAGCCAAATCATCCTCAAAGAACCACTTAAAGTATTCTTTCAACATAATAAAAGGGAAATACAAAAGAAGAACTACTTGGACAAATTACAATGATTCCTAAAAAATCATAAAACCAAACGGGGTTAGAGCAATTTATCCTAACAATACGAGTATATCTCACAAAAAACTAAAAATATACAGCAGACTCAGGCTAGGCCACTCATACATAACACATAAGCACTTGTTCAACAGGGAGTCACCTCCCGTCTGCTATCTTTGTGAAGATAACAACTCAACCCTCACAATGACTCATTTTCTGGCCTGTCTAAAAGTCTCACTGAATTGTACTAAAATATCCAATAACAACCTACAACAACTTTTAAATGATATTAACATAGATAATATTAATTTTGTGTACAATATAATTAAAGATTTGAAACTCGAAAATCTTATATAAAAAAAATTATAAATAATTAAATAAATAAATATATCTGTAAATTAAATTCTCTTACCAATCTAGTACGAGTAGATAGCCCTGGTAGCTAATTTCTAGCTTAAGTTATTGAATTTGTAATTTATTTACTATTTAATAAAAATAAATAATAATAATAATAAAGCTTGATTTTTCATTATCTGTGAACTTTGAACCGCTTTGTCGATCTACCTCCCATAAAGCCTCATTTTTCATATTTTCAAATATGCACCCGGTCACATTTTTGAAATTTTTTGTGTCGCCTTTTGCCTTTATACAGTGGAAGAAGAAAGATCTCTCTCCTTTGGTTAGGCATCCGGTAGCCTTTCATAATTTTATTCATCGTGAGCCATTTAGGTCCAAGATTTTCGATTGCCGCTCATATTCCCAGCACGGTAGGGACTGCGCGCCATCGGTTTATTACTTTAACTGCTTCGCTTCGACTTTCGTAAAATCGGCCGTTTCCCCTTTGTGGGTGAAAGCCGAAGGAATTGTTCCTTAAGTAAGGTTTTAAAGTTATTTGTCCATCTATTTCGTGGTTCTCTGATAGCAGATGTCCCACCGCGTCTTCAATATAATATTTCGGCAATTGGCTCGTTTGCCCGTGCTTTGAAGTTCCGCTTCTTTGATTTCTTGACCCCTGCTTAAAAGTTGTAAGGTTATCTCGTCGATTTCCTGATACATTGCTTTTTTCGCTTACTTATTGCAACGTTCGTAGGATAGTTAAAGACACACTCAATCAGTTTCTCTATTTGCGACGTACGAAAGGCTTTGCTTTTCTTCTTTAACGCAATTTTCGTTTCATCGTTCCACCATCACGTTTCTTTATTTATATATGTAACAAACTTTTGCATTACTCTTAAATTTTTAATTGAAGTTGTTTCACATACCTTACCAAGAGAGTTCTTTCTTGGCTTATGGCGTTTAGGCCAATATCACTTTAGAATCGTTTACTCGCCGTTTTACATTATTCCAGCATCTATGGTTATCTAATATCTATCTCGATTTCCATTGCAGTACCAAATTAACTAAGCGCGCTTGCTTAAAAATTAACATATTGAGTATCGTTAGGCCGTGTGATTTACATCAGTTTATTATATTTTCCCACTCTGAGTTTTTTATTCCCACGAAAGTCATCCCAACCCTTGATATTCCATTTCTATTCGTTCCGGAATAATAATTAAATTTTTTTTTTAGATTCTTAGACATAGCCGCACAATGTAGATCAGTTATTTGTTGTCGGGTAACTCCTTTGCAGAAAGCCTTGGTTGTAGAGTTAATTAAACGTTCAAGAAATGCTGTGACATTGGCAATAGGTGACGGAGCCAACGACGTGTCAATGATTAAAGGTATATTACAAAACCAAAAATTATACTTACTGTTTTTATGTACTAGTGTTTTTTTGTTTGTTTTTGTTTTTCAGCGGCGCATATTGGTGTTGGGATATCTGGTCAAGAAGGGCTGCAGGCGGTACTATCCAGTGACTACTCAATAGCGCAGTTTAGATACCTTGAACGACTACTTTTAGTTCATGGTCGGTGGTCGTACTATAGAATGTGTAAATTTTTGCGATACTTTTTTTATAAAAATTTTGCATTCACCTTATGCCATTGCTGGTACTCATTTTTCTGTGGCTTTAGTGCGCAGGTAAATTCGAAATATTACATGGTTTATTTAAATTATAACGGGGTGTTTTTTTCTTTCTTGTAGACCGTATTCGATCCTATGTTTATATCCGTATACAACTTATTCTACACATCACTGCCAGTTTTAGCACTTGGTGTATTCGAGCAAGATGTATCTGACAAACATAGTGTAGAGTTTCCAAAGCTGTATACACCCGGATTAAAGAGCACACTATTCAATACACAAGAATTCGTGCGTAGCGTGCTCCACGGAGTATTTAGTTCTCTAGTCCTATTTTTAATACCTTACGGTAAGTGTGTTACTACTTTCTTGTAAAATTGGAGAGTAACAAAGTTTTTGTTTATTGTAGGAACTTATAAAGATGGAGTCTCACCAAATGGTTACATTTTAAGTGATCACATGACTCTGGGCGCTGTGGTTGCCACTATATTAATAATTGACAATACTGCGCAGGTAAAAAATAAAAAATAATATTCGATAAGAACATGTGAGTTCTAACAAGAAAATCATTTAGATCGCTCTTTATACATCCTATTGGACGGTAGTAAATCATGTAATGATTTGGGGCAGTCTGATATGGTACTTTGTTCTGGACTATTTTTACAACTATGTGATTGGTGGACCTTACGTTGGTTCGTTGACACAAGCAATGAAAGAAGCTACATTTTGGTTTACCACAGTGATAACAGTAATACTAATTACAATGCCCGTATTAGCATATAAATTTTACTCCGTTGATGTATTTCCTAGTTTGTCTGATAAGGTACTCGTAATTGCTTATCAAATTCAATCTGAACTACACTACATTGTTTTTTTTTTAATGAAAATAGATTCGATATAAACAGCATGCTGCACAATTAAAATTAAGACAAAAACAAAGCTCTGATGTGCGCCGTGTTTCATCAACTAGAAGAGGTCGACGTTCTCTTCGGTCTGGATATGCATTTGCTCACCAGGTATGATCTTGAAAATTGTGTCTAATATATTTTTCTGAATATCAATAAAACTACTAGGTAACATGTATATTCGATATGCCCTTATGGAGGTTAGTACACTAACAACTCCTTCGTTTCCGAGATACCTTTTCGAAAGATCTGAGCGATGTTGTACAAGGATTCCCTTCCATGACTTGTCAGACAACAGTGTTGTTTTTTTTTTTGCTCCCACTTTTCTTTTTGTATGATTACGTCTGTACGTAGCCCTAGAGTGTTCTTTCATTACAACATTTTTACAACATTCAAAAAGCAGCCTTAGCCCTCGATATGGTTGTGACGTATAATTTGGTTGTTGCCGAAATCGAGGTAACGGAGTAACAGACTAAGCCCTACCGTTGCCCAGATTGCCAGTCACCAAAACTGGTGGCCGTTAGTTGCATCTTGATTATTCTGTGTGATAACAAGGAACAAGCATACCGATCCTGTTCACAATCGACCTACCCGGACTGGAATTAGACGAAGAAAAATTTGTATTTCCTTTAGCAAACCTCTCTTGTCGAAACTCCCTATCGCACTACTGAAACGAATATGCAGCCTACTGCTGTTTAGGCGACTTGAAAGATGAGCGCACCGCTAGTGTATCCTGGTATAGGCGCATTTTGTCCAGATTGAAAAACGCTTTTGGGATAACAAAGCCATCGAACTACACACTTTCGTTCTCCATATGATTAGTCTCAGAAGCCGAGATCAGGTTGTTCGTTGAAATCATTACTTTTGCAATATGCCTTCGAGTCAATTTAATAATGCATTTTTCAACTCATATTAGGTTTGCCATTTTTGTCCTCTACAAGCGAAGACAAGCCCTAAGCGTTCTCAAACACCCAAATCTATTTCAATAAACTGGCTCTTACGTTGAGTCCGGGAATCCAAATACAACCATAGACCGGATGAGGATCATGTACCAGATTACTTTCCACGCATTGAGTTGACTACTATAAAACAGACTTCTGAAAGTTGATCTTTATGTTGCAGACATCGCAATCCCGCGTAGTCTTATCGGAGTCACGTAGTATGAGTATGTTAAAGACGTCGATCTTTGAACCTCATAATTTTCGGTAAACCAACAGAAGTCACGTCGCCAGTTTTCATGAGGAAGTCTCTACCAGTGAGGGTAATAAAACAAAAATTTCACCTTTTGGGTCAGGCCCAGGTCCACTCCGAACATCAAATTAAATAAGTAAGCAAATCGCCTGAAATGTAGGGAATGTAGAGCGAATGAATATTACCGTTCCGGCTGGAGGGGCCTTCCATTTCTACCCAAAGGGACGACGAATTAGCAGCATTCACGTTCGAATAGTAGCCGTCGTTAGAGTCAGGTTCGAAACCGAAAAACTAAAGGATCCAAAATACACTCGACAGCTTACTGAAAGAAATAGTCAAAAACGCCATGCCGTTGGATTTGACGAGCATTGGAATTTTATGAAAAATGTTCTCGCTAATGAAGCAGAAAGTCTTAGGGGCATTTACAATTTTCTCGGAGCGTAACATCTTAAAAATATTCTGTGAAAGTTTCAGGTCGATCCAACGAATAGTTTTAAAGATATTCAAAAATAATCGAACGACCGTTTTACTGCTGCTTTTTGTGACTAATATAAGGTGGCTGACTGTTTTAGACCTGCATTAATCATTCCAAAGAAATTGAATGAGCTGTATTATACTGGATTCCACATCGGTAGGACATCTCTTATATGGGCCAGAAATAGACGACTCCGTAGTCATAAGTGAAATCTTAAATGTTTTGTTTTTTTAAACTACGTTTTCGAAATCGGTGAGCACTATATTTTAATAAATACCTACTTTTGATTTAAATGAAATATATACAGCGTATTCTATTTGTAAACATAAAAAATTAGTGCTTACTCGAATGATTTTTTATGAATACTGTCCAGCGAAATATGCGCTTTGACAAAAGAAAGACTTGATTTAACGAACTTTCTATTGGTTCTATTAGTCGAAAATGTCTGAAACAACGAAGACTTCATTTGAGAATTGACAAAAGGAATGCTCACGTATATACTTTTTGGGATTGCGAACATACTAGTTAGCAAAAAAAAAAAGACTCAAAAACACTCTTACTACAAAGCCTTATTTATTTTAGTAAATAAGAGGTCACAGTCGACATTAAGTATTCTGTACTAGAAGGTTCAATCGATATTAAACGAGCATATTGATGATCAATTTTATTGGGATTGTGCGCTGTATGAAAAGAGAAAATTCCGTATATGTTACAATTTTACTACGCTAAATGGAAGATAAAAGTATTCTATCGGAAACTACTGCTAAGAGATAGTTTGCTCGCTTTCATTCTGGAAATTTTGATATGAAAAACGCAGCTCGCTCTGGTCGGCCTGTCAGTGAAAAATTGCAAAAAGTAAACTTCAGACCGACTACAAAACGGTTTTAAGCCATTTGCAACGAACTGGTTACAAAAAGAAGCTCGATGTTCGGGTAGATTGGTCTTGATCGAAAAAAAATTATGAAGTTCAATAAATGGTTGTAAGGCCAAGATTGATAGCAAGGAAGGTGATGCTGTGTTTTGTGAGATTGGAAGGGTATCATTCATCCTGAGCTATTAGAGGCTGATCAAACGATCCATTCGAATATCTACTGCAGGTATTAGTTCCCCAAAATTGATCAACAGGAAAGCTATTGTGTTTCATCATTGCAACACCAGACCACACACATTTTTGATGACAGCCATATTCCAGACATTGTCAGATTATCATTTGCTCCGATCTCTGCACCGGTTTCTTTTTGGCGTGAAATTGGCTTCAAAAGAGGCATGAGAGAGACTCAGTTTTGCAACACGAAACCGCTACACTGATGAAATAATGGTTCTAGCCGAAAGATGCCAGAAGGATCACTCGAACAAAATGAACAATATTTGGTTCAATAAAATTAATTTCGAATATAAAAAAAAAATCTGAATTTTTTTTACAAGAGGTACGATAATTTTTCGCCAACCTGATATGTGTCAGTTGCTTAGAATATGGATTAAAATATCCAGGTCGGCTTCATAGAAGTCTTGCTCTCCTCTTTTCGGGTTTGGTCGATAATCGAAAGCTCTTTTTGTCCAATAAAAGCGAAATCGCCTTTTTCATCCAATAAACTAAATGCGCTTATTTTTATACGAGTAAGTCCAAATATATTTTGAAATTTAATTCATTTTGCTCACGTTTAATTTTTAATTAACAATAATATTTGTCTTTGCTTGCTTTTATTCTTTATAGGAAGGTTTTGGCCGGCTCATCACCTCGGGTAAAATCATGCGAAAGCTCCCTCAAGAATTCGCATTCCCTCTGGGATTGGGTAGCAAGAAGCAAGCTACCGTCGATCATGATGACATGAAACAAAACATAACCACTTCTCCTATCAACTCGGCAACACCTTATAACCCGGACGATGCGAGTCCACGAGCACCCTGTCAGGATTTAGATACAATTAACCTATAAACCAGCAAAAATTTCTAACTTTATTTTAAAGACAAAAGCGTTCTTCGTTGTTCCACTTTGCACCAATTCACAAAAAATCAAACAACAAAACTAAAATTAAAAAAAAAAAAACAAAACAAAAAAAAATATTTTTTATTCATCAAGTTAGGTTCTAAGTTTGTTGTTAATTTGCAATACTTTGCGTCATTTTGAATTTATAACCGTCGGATGTGATTATATTATGTATAAGAAAATGTTAATTTTTTATTTAACTTTTTTTACGTTTATTATTAATTTTGTTTTTTGTTTTGCTTTAAACAAACGAAATACATATTAGTATTACTGGGGGAGAGTGAGTTGTACTTTAATGTACTTACCAATTTACCTGAGTTACCTACTAAATATTATTTCAAAAGCTCTACACTTAATGTACAATTAATCAATTGAAGGAAATGTGACCAAATTGAATTAAAAAGAAGTAAACAAATTAAAAGATGTATAATAATGATAAAAACATGTAAACAATTAAAAATCAAAAGAGAAAAATGTATTTGGAATCTCATTGCAGAATCTGTCCAAAATATATTTTTTCTAACGTATGTATGTATATAATACAATATATATATAGAGGTAAAATAAATAGAAAAAATCAAAAAAATAGCATAAGAACTTAAAAGTGCACTTGAACTAAACGCCATTAAAAAATGAGTACTATTATAACAATTGCCTCGAGAGAAGTGCGCGCTCGTGATAATAACTTCAGTTGCAAAGCAATTCAAGAGTATTCAAATCACCATAAGCGTGTCTTGTCCTTAGGGTTTCCGTCATATTTCCACAATCGCCTTTCATTAGAAACAACTAGTGCTTTAGACATGTACTTAATAGGTTGCCCCATTGTTTTCTTTTTTGTTTTCTTATTTGTTTTTCTTTATTAAGTTATTATTTGAATTTTATTTTGTAACTGATACCAAATTATACATATGTGACAAATCTTTTATTGCGAAAGAAGGAAAGAAAAACGATGGATATAGTTCCAATTTATGTAATAAAATCGAAGAAAACAAAGTATTTTAAAAAACGAACAGCTGTTTTTTTTTCATCTTAACACTTTCACAGTTCTCATTTGCTCCTGTAACATGTATAAAAAAAAATAATAACTATTAATTTTAAGGGATGAAATGGGATTCTTCAGAACAACTTGGTGATCAGATAAACAACCCCACTATTGAATGAGATACATTATTGCGATGCAAAGAGAGGCAAGATCCTCGGCCTTTGGCTACCGAATTTTAAACGAAAATTGTGTGGCGATCTCAAATGAGAATTTACGTTTATCCGAGGAACACCTTTCTCCGTATTCGATTATTGCCTTCCTTCTGCTGATAATTAATACATGCGAAGTTGCGATTTATCAACAATTTCAACTGGGAAATCTTTGAGTTTGCGATAGTAAACACGAATTTTATTGTATAAAAATTTCCAATCGTATTTCAACCAAATGGTCAACATTGTCCTGGACAATAACAAGAAAGAAAGAAAGAAAGTCAAATGAACACAATTGGATAACTAAAGAGTTGCGTAACTGTACTGGAGATATACGAGTAAAATTAAGTGCAGAAACGAAGAATACAAAAATGAATTCAAACGATTTCGAGCAATTTGTATAGACAAAGCAATAATGAGAAGAAAATTTTGAAAGTAAAACACAATCCTAGATATATAGGTACATAGTAAATATGTATTATTATACATATTTTATATAAAAGGTAATAAATTTAGATGATGTTCTATCAAAAAACTTTTCAACCGACAATTTTGATGATTTTGGTAATCAGTTTGCAGGTAAACTAGTCACCGATATCGAAAATACAGTACATATTTGATATCACAGATCATATTCCGGTCCATAAAGTTACGTCCAACATGCAATGTTTCTTTGTGAAGTCAGTACAGTCAGAAATATTCAACACTATTTTTGCGTTAAAAAAAAAACAATTCCGCTGGCGAAGATGCCATAAGACCAAAAGACTTAAAGTATAATGTAACCTTATTGGATCCAGTTAGAACAAAGTTGGTTAATATTAGTTTTGAGCATTCAACCGTATCTGAAGTTCTAAAAAATATATATGATCAGTCCTATACATTAAAACGGGAAACAAGATGACACTGGAAACTACCGACCGACATCAATACTTTCGGTAGCGGGTAAGGTACATATAATAAGAAATCATTGCCAAAAGATTAATTTATACCTTGTAAAATATAAAGCCCTGGCAAGCAACCAATTTGGTTTTAGGTCAAACAAATATAGGTATAAATCGGCTAAGTTTACAAACAAAATAAATACAAATCGAGAGAAAAAACAACACAGTTGTATTTTTCTTAGATTCTAAAAAAGCATTTGACAACCTATGCCATGATTACAACTGGGTCCTCTACTTTTTATCAGTTATATGAATGACATGATTGCCTATTCAGACGAGGCAGCTCTTCTGGTAAATCACAAAGACCTAAAACTGCTGAAAATATCATGCAGAACGAATTCATGGTGCATTGTGATGCACATCCAAATGAAGTGATGCACCAACAAAGATCGGAAATAAAAGTTCATTATTTTGGATTAAGTACCCTTAAAGTGCTTGCGCACAGCGCGGCCGAAGAAAAGTCAGGGAAGAAAGAAAGAGAAGTACCGATGAACGTTGGTTTTAAATGTTTGAAGGTTATAATGACTAGGAAATAATGAGCTAGACAGGGCATTCCATAAGCGAGTTATACGGTCATCAGCAAAGGTGTACATTGGATTAGAAGTAGCAGACAAGGGATCGTTGATGAAAATTAGAAAGAGTGTCGGAGCCCTGGGGCATTGCAATCCAAGCAGGCATTTTCGGCAAAAGAGCCTGATGTCAAACTCTGTCAAAGGACTTAGAAATATTTAGTGCAAATATCTTGCTTTCGTCAGATTGATGTACGCTTTGGTTCTACCTTTCGGTGAGACATACCATCAGATCACCAGTGGACCTGCACGTAAGTGCAATGGGTCTGTAGGAGGAGAGAGAAGTTGATTCCCCTTTTTTAAGGACGGGCTGGACAAATGCTGTTTTCCATCTGCTGGAGAAGAGTCCTAAAGAGTAGGATTGATGAAAAAGCTTACGCAGTGGCTTTGCCAGCGTGGAAGAACACCTCTTCAGAAAAAGGGGAGATATACCATTTGGGCCAGCGGATTTATATATGTTGAGATCTTTAAGTACTCTTACTACTACACGAGCGCGAAAGTGGATTCGTCCCATTGAAGATTCGACGCACTCAAGTGTAGGCGGAGACAAAGCACAATCTGGAAGTGTTGAGCTGACCTCAAAGTGTGCAGCAAGCAGATTGGCCTTATCTAAAGAGCTGATAGCTGGAATGTCATTGTAAATAAGCGTTGGGATGGAGGATGAGGCAGAATTTCTAATGTTTTTGACGAAAGACCAAAAATTTGTACTACCTTTGGGACATTGTAGTAGTATTGGGACATTGGAATTTCACACGCTTAAAAAATGCGTTGCAGACATTTCTGGTTCATTTTAACTTTTTTCGGTTTTCCTCTATTGGGTGGATCTTGTAAGACCGAAAAAATCTTTCTCTAACCCTGACAGCATCTTTACAGCTCGAATCGTACCATTCCTTCTCTTTTGGTTTGATACTCTTCGTCCGATGAGGGATAAAGGATCTTATTCCAAAGAGAATAGCATATGTGATCATATCAGCAGCGGCATCCACGTCCTTATCGAGGAAACATAACGACCAGTTAAAATTCCTAAAGAAAGTGTTATTTCCGCTCCAATTGGCTTTCTCGTATTGCCATACGGTTCTTGTTCCAACTGTGTGGTCCGAGGAGCCTAGAGGTGAGAGTACATCAACGGTGTACTATCAGGGTGTTGGCGGTATGATTACCAACCTCTGGTATTCACGTGGGCTCATTTACAAACTGCGTCAAGTTGTTTTCCGCAACGAATTGTCTGTCCAGAATGTCGAAGCCACCCAGAATTTTGTATACTGAAATCGCCCGTAATAACGATTTCAGTATGAGGATATAGGGATACAATTCTTTGAATGGACTCACTCAGGTCGTTAAAGGTCGAATTGCTGTCCAGATTGGGGTTTCTGTAAATAAAGCAGTAGTGGATAATTTGCTTACGGAGAATTTTAACCAAATGAAATTGAATTCCGGATTGGAACATGGACTGCATTGTGGTGGAGTTTGGTAAGCTATATCACTACGCACATAAAAGGCGAGACCGCGATGGGAAAAGAATAATGGCACTAGTTCGTAGCCAGGTTGTTTTAGATCTGAGTCATCTGAAAGGTGAAGGTGGGGATCTACCTGTATTTCACTAAGTGCCAAGACAGCTGGTCTGTATTGACAGACGTGGACGTACGCAGAAAAGTGGTTATTCTTTAGCCCGCGTATTTTGCTGTGTCCACTCTAAATTCACTAGTCATTATAAAAAACTAATAAAAAAACACAAACACCGACGATACTAAGCACAGCTGTGTAGTAAAAGTTCTGAGTTGGTTTACCAAATCAAATTGTTCTAAGTGTTATGACCTTACAACAATAGGAAACAGCACACCAAAAAAAATCATACGCACAACCCGTTATCCATCGGTTGTTACATACACTCAGTCACTGCCCGCGCTGTATGACAATGTATAAACGATAAATAAATGATTTCCTACTCAGCTAACACTTCTACCTCTTCTTCTACGAGACTTTCATCACCTATAGTTGTCTGTATAATTGCCGAAACACTCGGATCACCAGTACTTTCATCATCGGCAAAGTCACCACCTTCGCTATCAGACCATGCAAAATCATTCACAAACTTTTCCAAAAAATCAAGATAACGTATGCATGTAAATGAAAAGTCATTCCATCATATATATAAACTCGCTTAAAAGCCTGCAAGTTCTGCAGAGAACTATTTGCAATTTGTGTAAAAAATCATGAAATAAAGTTACAAGTTATAAAGTTTTTTATATTATTCACATCAAATATTCTAACACCAACAACAAAAAATGTATTTTTTCACCTCCACCATTCCAACATTTTCCCAAACCATTCACTTGAACACGCGTCATTTTCTACAGTTACTTTTTTTGGAAGTGCTTCACAAAACTCTTTGAACATAGTTCAATAAGGCTATTTACTTAGCGGTGCTGAACGAAGAATGGGGATTCGATCTATGCGAACTACAATAGCATGCAGCGCAATATTCGAAATATATGTTTATACGAGTATACGAATGAAAGAGAAAAAAAATGGTTGGGTCCTAGTAGAACCATCATGCTTCAAGGGTTAAAACTCATTTTCAAAATTCAAACAAAAATAATGTCCATACATATACGTACCTATGTATGTATGTAGGACTTACAAATAAAAAAAAAATATCTAATCTTATGCAGGCAAGACACATAGGCTTTGCAAAAAAGATAATGTAATTTGTATACTTTTTGATCCCAATAACTTCAATTCACTCTTTAAATTAAGCGAAAGGTGGTGCCTGTACTTTTCGCTTAATTTTGTAAGTTAACAAAAGTACTTACTTACTGTCTTTGTACAAAGTACACATCGCTTCCTAATCAACTTTCCATCTTTCCTTGGGATTAATGTAAAACAAAAGCCTCTAATACAATACTTTCCATGAAGCAGCTAGCCATGTTCGGAATTCGAAGATAAACGCAAGTTGCTTCTACCTTTCGACTTCATTATGTATACAACCATTGTGTTAACAATGTCAGTTTCAAATAGAATGTCCACAGCAATTTTTCAAAACTGAACGTGCTTCATAATAGTATGTAGTTACTTTTTTGGTCTGCGACCTCTGTATTCCTCCTCTCCAGCTAGAGCAGTCTATTGACAGCTGCCTCCAGAAGTTCACACCTAAGATGAGCTCCTCCCCTATTGTGTTATCCCTCTGGGTTGGAGTCAAAATCTATCCTGGCTGGATTATCTGTAGAGTCGTAGAGTTCGATTTTGAAACGTTTCCTCCATTCTCCATTGATGCAAACGGGACCGAAAATTACTAGAAAAGCTTTTCTCTCGAAGAGCCCGAGAGCATTTTCATCCGCTTTGGTCAGTGTCCAACCTTTTGTCCTAGACATCGATATTGTATGTCCCTCTTTTTTGACAGCATATATTTTGATTTTCCTTCTTTGACCGCTGAACCCAACTTTGCTGTATCTGCTTCAATATGTAGTCGCAAACGCTCTATTGACAGCTCGATGTGTTCTTCCCATTATGTCAATCACTTGACTTTGAAGGAACAGTGTACACACTTCATCATCATCCTGCATAGTATGAAGTTGGCAGGGATGCCAAAACTTGACATGGCTCTGTAATCGCTTAAGAGGCGGTTTTCTTCCAAAGTCTGTAATAATGTAAAAGTTTGATATATGGTGGACTTTCTCGGCCTAAAACCACACTGATTGAAGCTGGTCTGATGGTTTACGAAGGGCATTAGGAGTTCACATAACATGGGAGACAAGATTTTATATGTGATGTTGAGGAGACTTTTTTCCCTGTGGTTGGCTCAGTTCAGGAGATCTCCCTTCTTAGGATCGAACAAACACAATACTGAGGGCATACTTTCCTCGAACCAGATTTTGGAGATGAATTGTTCGGACATCCAAAATACTTTCGCTGATAGCAATGTGTTTGTTGACCAAGTGTCAGTAGCCAGCCCTTTATCAATGTGAGGACGATTGACATTGTCAACACTTCACACGCATTCATAGGCAGGCTCACACGGATAGGGGCAATCAATGGAAAGCGTTTTTTTTGGAACGGCCAAAATCTGCAAATCTGGCGACTATTAGCCCTTTTCTGCTAGACGAAACCTCGATTGACTTTCTTCAACATTCCTAACGCGGTATACGGGTGGAGACTACCTTGCCGACACCAATTTGAATTCATTTCAAAAACAGATGTTATATGAAATTTCACTTAATTCAAACATTGTACCTGTTCACATTGGAGTAGGAATAAAAGTTCTTCCCATGAACGTCCTGTATACATTTTCATGGGGATAAACGACTATTTGACAAGGAGAACACTTGAGTAGGACAATTGTTAAAAGTGAGCAGATGGCCTGAATCATAGGGTGTTTTCAAAAACATCCTGCTAACACAAAACTGCAGAACTAACTTAGTCAAACTGTATTACCCGTGTGTTCGTAAACGTCAACGTATCCTCATAGTTGCACAGACTAGTTAGGCATTTCAATTGTGGCTGCAGAAAAAGTTTGAAGATTTTAGTGCGGAATATTTTTGTGTTTTTCAAAGAGGAAAGATATAAGAATCGCTGAAATAATATTTAAAAAAAAATAACTTTTTCTTTTGAAAAAAAAGGAAAACTAAGATTTGGTTGAATATTACTTTATGTTTGCACTGACATGACGTTCGATGATCGTACTAAGATATGTCTACGCAGTGAATGCGTTCAAAAACACACGAGGAAATATATGCTATTGTACTAAGTGAGAAATGCTTACGTTTATGAACTCACTCGTATCTTTTTTCCTCTTCTTTACACTTCAACGGTCAGAAATGGAACGATATGGAAAAAATCTTCATGCTTCAAGATTTATTAAAAACTTCCGACTAAATAAAACGGCATTTCAGTACATTTTGGGTACTTTGGAGTACGATCTCCTGCCGACGCGCCGGTTGTTAGGACCAATTAAATTATTCCAAAACAAAAATTGGCTTCCTGCTTATTGGTCAGGGTTTGTTATTTTCTTCCTACAATAAAACAATTTACCAATAATATTTTCGCAAACATATACATATTTATTGAATATTTTTTACTTAAATTTATCTTACAAACCTTCGACCGCAATGAATAAACGCAACAAAATTATAAAATAACGGAAGCTTCGATGACAGATTTGTATAGAGGATTCCCTTTCGTTCGTTTAGTGTGATAGGCAAACTGACTTACCGACGGAAGATGATTCCCGTCGATTTCTTAGTGCCTGTTCACATTGGCGCAGGCAGAAACATTGTCCGAATGAGAGGGAACGCTTTCTATTGAAGTGGGAAGAAGGGTTACTTCCACCGACAATCCATTTCTAATGTGGATTTTCGAGTGAAGCACGTCGTTTTTTCCCATATCGTTCCATTTCTGATTCAAGTGTTCCACTTGTCAAAAAGTCTTTCAACCCCATGAAAATGTGAACACGACGTTTATGGTGAGGACTTTCATCCCGTCACCAATGTAAACAGGCGCTAAGAAACAGTGTTCTCTAAATTTGACGCACAGTAAGGAATACAGAGTAACCCCCCCCCCCCCCCCCCCCCTGGATATATTCCAAAAGACTAAAACACGTAACCTACATATTTTAAAAAATCGTTTACTTATATTAAATGGTGATATGACTTAATCAAACAAATAAACGGAAGTTTGGAGGCGGGTTTCCATTATGCGCACTAGACAAAACAAATTTTTTTTTCTGGTTTAAAATGGCCTAAAAAACATAAATATAATATTTTTTTTTTTGAGGAAATGAAATTTTTTTTTTATTATTAAATTTTAATGCTTTTTTTTAATCCACCCATGTATATGTGACTCATACACCCGGGTTTTAAACCTGTTTTCTGAAATCTCCAAAAACATGCACCACTGCTTGAAGCAACTCTTCAAAGGGATCTACCTTTTTTTTCGTAATTTCTCTCCTTCACTGGTATTCAACTATTCAATCAGTGAAATTATTACTTTCATAGTTGAATAAGTGTATACCAAAAACTGCCAGGCAGGCGCTTGTAAGAAAGTCTGGTGTATTTAAAGTATGGGATGAGTGGTTCGCTTCGCTCGCTAAAGGGATTTTATAACCTTTTTTTTCCGCAGGGTTTAGCCGCTCACGCGGCTAAACTAAAGTTTAGTTATATTTACTCGGGGAAATATCAAATTTAACTTCAAAATTAACAAAATTAACTTCAAATTATTTTAACTTTGGGACATATGGCAATACTCATAATATTTTTCAACACTCACTGCACCCACCACCCCACCCATTCCCCTCTTCAGTGACAGAAATCACTTAGCACAAGTGTCTATTTGTGCAGTGTACAATACAGTACAGTGAGTACTTAGAAATTTATGGACTTTTCTAGTGAAAATTAAAAACTTTAAAAATAAAAAAAAAATAGAAAGAAAGTTTCCTCACCAAAATTCTTTTACAGAACATCTTAGAATAATCCATATTACTCGTAAATAAAAAAAATAAAAAAATAAACATTGCTTAGTGCGCATAATGGAAACCTGAGCCGAAGTTTGTTTAGATGGAACAAATATAAAACAAGAAAAACAAAAAAAAAACAAGTGTTTGCATCATTCTTAAATAAAACTCATTTAATTGAAACTTAATTAAAAAAAAGTCATCTATTACTCATAATTTATAATTAATATATATGTATGTGTTTGTTGTATAGTTACAATAATAAATTTGTAAAATTTATATTTTAAATTAAACCAAAAACAATATTATAATTCCATATCCCTAGCTTCATCTTCACTATAGTCGGACATACTGGACTCACTGTCGGAGCTCTCACGCTCTTGATGTGCCCGTAAAGCTTCTTCCGTAGCATAACGTTGAACATAGTCGGCTACTTTCCGCCGATATTCTTCTGGTTCATGCAAATACAGCGCAGCTGCGTCACGATTAAGTGGATCAACTGGATTTGGATATGTTAATAGTTGCGGTAAAAATGACTCGAATATATTAGATAGATCATATAACGCTGTCCAAGCTTGATTAATGACGTCTAAGCACACAGTGCCCGATGATTCGTCGATATTTGGATGGTAAATTTTATTAACAAAGCCTATACTAGGTGATTTGAATGGGTAATTATCCGGTAAATATACACGTACTTTCCAAACGCCACCCTCATACGGTGTACCTTGTGGTCCAAAGAATTTCACATGAAACTCATTTAGACCACCGAGAATTGTTACCTCATGTTTACTTTCGATTAGTTTAATGACATCGTTGTCCATACGGCGTTTACCAGCACTAGGCGATGACATGTTTGCTTCTCTGAAATAGAATAAATAAATGTTCACTGTAAATTTAAAGAATAGTGAATAGGAAAATTATGCATTTTATTGTAAAACGCAACAAGAGAATGATCAAAAGTGACCATAGGTTTTCATATATAATAAAGCAATACTAAAAAAACGAGATATAAATGATCGAATTTTCGGGCGATTTAACTATCAGTAACTAATACTTAAGTAACTAATACTAAGACTTAAGATCCCCGGGATAGGATTCCGATTTTCCTGAGGTAAGATATTCTTATCTTAAAATGTCTGCATACAAACAACACCACAATCCAATATAGGCATTGATTAGATGTGAGGCCGGCCTCACATATAGGAACTGGAAAAATGGACGGGACGAAGGTGATATTCGTAATATTGCTAACCTCACTACGGAATAAATGAAGAAATCAGTCATCGAGGTAATGACTGGAGCTTTGATGAGAAGATATACGTTCATTGGACACTACATAAACCTCTACATTCACACAATATGCCTCCTTAACTCCTCCCTGATAGCTGTGCTTCCTTCTCGGCTTATATCCGCTAAACTATCCAGAAATAGTGAATGTGTAATTGCAAGTTTTTAGGTTTTAGCTCAAAGCTTCTACAAAGGCAGCTGCATTTCTTCTGACAAGAATAGAGCAGCCAATCAAATTAACAACATTGTTATAAGCCGTGGCTGAAAAGTTATTTCTTGGACGTCCAAAATGAATACGGAGTCAACACGAAATGGAACGCAACTACCGCCTTATTGTAGTCCTTATACGTTTTCGCGAACGAAAATAAATAAAAATAATAAGCCTCGATAAATTACCCACGTAGATGTATTAGCTTCAAAAGCCAAAACAGAAGCAAGTGATGGTATGGGGCATTCCATATCATCATCCGCGAACTCGCACATATCCGTTGTTCCAAACAACATCTGTTGAAATGTTTAGGGCTCTATTCAAGTGAGGATCAACTCAGCAGTCGGAGAGATCTCCTCTAAAATTTAAATCAGCCATCCGCGGCAATGCCAAATATGCATGGATGTCCTAGTAAAACAAAGAGATTATCGCTACCATCAAAGCCAACGAATAACAAATTATATGGAGTGCATTGAAAAATGAATGCTTAGCTCGTGAATGGAGTAGGGGAATGATCATAAGTGTAAAAAGTGTAAAAATAGTTCTGGGGAGGATCAGAAAGCAATCGAGCAATTTGTCGAGTATTAGTCCACGTCTGGTTTTCATTGACTTCGACAAAGCCTTTGGCAAACGGAATCGATATTTTATTTGAACTGTTTTGCAAAAGATGGGCGATTCAGAAAATATTCGTCTCAGAGCTATACAACATGATACATGATACTTTCAAGGCAAAAATTACGTATTGCAAGCTGGAACGTCAGAACAATAACCGGCAAACGTTTCGAACTAGAAAACCTATGTATTACGGCAACATAGAACCATGGCGTAATATCAGCAAAAGGCCCCTCTTCTTGAACGAAGGCTAACAAAATGTATTATTACGAGCAGGTTGAATAAGATTTTAACCAGTGGGGTAATTTCTAACCGTTTTAAAGAAGTTTTCAATTTATAAAAAGGGATATTCACCGAATCTAGAAAATTACAAAGAAATATCCTTTTTAAATACTTCTTATAAAATATTTACAGCAACTCTAGAGTTTTGACTAGTAAAATGGATAAAAGGGAATAACCTACTTAGGGAATACCAAGCAGGGTTCAGGCCAGGCTACTTCACTATCGATCATGTGTTTGTTTTGAGAAGCATTGTGGAATCCTTCATTGGAAGAGGTAAAAAAACTTGATGCGTTCTTTGTAGATTATAAATCTGCTTTTGACACGGTGGACAGAAAAGCTCCATTTTATAAGCTGTATAAAATGGGCATGTCGATGAAGTTTGGACGAATAATCCAAAACTTGTATGCCGATACTCAGTCAGCGGTGTTGAGTTGTGTAGATTTGTCAGCATTGTTTCGGATGGGATCGGGTGCTAGGCAGGGATGCTCTCTGAGTCCAAGCTGATTTGCACTACACATTGAAGACGTACTTAAAATTCTACCAGGAGGTGCTGAATACGCAGTACTACTAATCAAAGCATTGCTATTTACTGATCATATATTGCTGATAGCGCACGCACCAGAATCGCTGCAACTAATGATAGATAGATTATATGAGTATTGTAAGCTATGAAACTTGATCCTTAACCTATATAAGTCGAAAATCATGATATTTCGACGGAGGAGGAAAATGCTGCAGAAATGAAAAATGACATTACAACGACGAAAATATAGAAGTTGTGAAGGAGTATAATGGAATCGATATTGATATAGATCGACACCTAGTAGAAGAACTAAGCAATTCTAAACGGCCATCAACACTGCTTGGAAGAAGTGCCTCAGCAAGAAACACATTACCCACTCTCTGAATCCATATATTTTTATGCTGCACAGGTTTGTGGAGTTAGGAAGTACGAGAGGTTTGGAGAGACTGTTACGATAGTATATAAAAAGAGCATTCCATCTGCCGTTCAACACCCCAAATTATATGCTTATGTTAGAAACAGGTTCATCCCCGCTTTTCACAAAAACCCTTAAACTGCTTGTAGACTACGTTTTAAAGGCTTTGAAGGTGTCAGATACCCGATTTCGGAAAATAACAGCAATGCAAGCCATGCGGTCCAAAACGGGGTGGTACAGTGAATAGCTGGAACTTATGGGTAGCTGTGGAATACTGTTAAACCTCGATGACAGCAGGTATTGGAAACCGCAAATTTACCAACTTATAGCAAGTATGGGCGCACAGTTCAGATCACAGTATACTTAGAGCAGGCATCAGCATCGCTACTTAGAATGACCAATAGCCGTTTAAGGTCATAATTTGCAGGATAGCAATTACTTCTGTGATGAAAACAGCATTAAAGAAATATCGAATGTTTAAGCTGTGTAGTGGGTTTTTCAAGCTTAATTATATTCCACACAGAGATGATTCTGTACAGCTTGTATAATTTTGTATGCACCAACAAATGAATACGATGATTCGGTCTTCGAGGAATTTTATAGCCACGTTCACCAAGCAATGAAACTAGTGAGAAAAAAGGAAACTGTATTTATGCTGGGTGACTTGAATGCTAAAGTAGGATGACAAAGGATTGGACATGTACATACTAGGACACCATGGGTTAGGAGTGAGGCCAACGACTAATATTAGAATTCTGCCAACTACAATACGAGGGCTGAATGATAAGTACGTACGCGTGTTTACCGACTGATGGCACCACTGATGCAAAATGTATATGCCATCATATAGCGCCATTTTTACAACGATGAGTGTCAAAATTTCAGACAGATGTATCGAGTAGTTTTGTTTTGACAGCTGTTGCAAGTCATCAAGTTCGTGTTTATTTGCAATCATGGAGAAAGAGCAATATCGATCAGTGATTCGATTTCTTTTTTTTGGATGGGAAGACGTGTGAGGAAATCAAAGTGAAGTTTCATGCCGTTTATAAGGACCATGCACCTTCGATGACTACCATCAGATATTGGTTTAATGAATTCAAGCGTGGCCGAACATCCGTTTTTGATGAAGTGCGCCCAGGCCATCCGATTGAGGTGACTACGGAGGATATGGTTAATAAAATCCATATCATATTAGCAGATCGTCGGGTGAAGGTCAGAGAGATTGCTGACATTGTACACGTCGCAATTGAACACATACAAAATATCCTACGTGAAAAATTGGACATGAGAAAGCTATCAGCGAGATAGGTGCTGTGTTTGCTAACATTGGAGCAAAAACGAAATCGCATGACAACTTCGGAGCACTGTTTGGACATGTTTAAGCGCAATCCGAAAGAGTTTCTACGGCGTTGCACTGTTGACGAAACATGGATCCATCACTACACGCGAGAAATGAAAGAACAGTCAAAACAGTAGATTTCACCCGGCGAAACTGCTCCAAAGAAGGCGAAAAAGGTTCCATCGGCCGGAAAAGTCATGGTCACCGTATTTTGGGATTCGCAAGGCATCATCTTCACCGACTATTTGGAGAAAGGAAGGACGATCACGGGGTAGTACTATGCTGATGTATTGAACGAATTCAATGCTGAATCAATAAAAAAAAACGGCCCCACTTGGCAAAAAAAGTCTTTTTTCACCATGTCAAAGCATCTGCTCACACTCGTCCGCAATCGCCACAGCAAAGCTGATCGAATTACGCTACGAATTGCTATCTCACCCAACCTATTTTCCAGATTTTGCCCCATGTGATTTCTTTTTGTTTCGAAACATGAAAAAATTGGCTTGGCGGAAACCGATTATCGTCAAACGAGGAAATCATCGCTGAAACAGAGGCCTATTTTGCGGAGTTCGACAAATCATATTTTTTGAATGGCTTGAAAAAGTTAGAATATCGCTGGACTAAATGTGTCGAGTTGAAAGGAGACTTTATTGAGAAATATAATAAAAAAAAAACTTTTTTAATGCATTTTCTTGCCTAACACAGGTACTTATCATACAGCCCTCGTACATGAACTTACAATAATGAATACCTCGTTCAAGTAACACCAGGACGTCACCAAGACAACTCTGGATAAATTGTCAGAAATCAAATTGAATGGAATCGATTTAGAAACGTGAAATCGGCAAAAATCTATCCAGTGGCAGCGAAAATTAATATAAAAATGAAAAAAATGAAAAAAGATTCAAATTAAAAATAGACCTTCTCAAGAACGAAGAAATACGAAACAATCTCAGGAGAGAGAAGAATAAAAATATCGCTCATTTAAATTCAACTCAATATCCGAAACAAACATAAATTCAACATGGAAAGAGATAAAAGAAATTATAATTGAGACCAGCAAAAAATATTTATACGGCGGGAACCAGCAATCGAAAAAAGAATGGGTGACGAACGAAATTCTGTACCCAATGGAACAAAGAAGAGAAGCCAAGAGAAACCAAAGCAGATACAAGTGATCATAGGCCTAGAGGCCAAGGATGCGTTATTTGCAACAACAATGTGAAGAACTCGAGCGATACGACAGGAGCCACGATAATTTCAACCTGCATAAAAAAGTGAAAGCTCAAAGCGGAGTGTAATACCCTGAAAAAAATAAAGGCAAGTTCTTGCTAAATACAAGGGAAAAACTGGAACAGTGGAAGACATATATCGAAGAATTTTTCTGGGATGAGACTCGAAAGCCCCGTGATAATGAAAGAAGAATTTGAAAAAGCGATGAAAGAGCTGCTTTAACTGAGCTCCAACTTCAGATATTCGTTAGGCTTTTCAATACTATCTATACACATTTCAAAATTCGGGATGAATGGCTAAAGTCAACATTTGTCACAGTTCCAAAAAAGAATAAACCGATAAACTGCTCAGATTATGGATCAAGAAGTCTGATGTGTCATACACTGAAAATCGTCCAAAAAGCTCGAAGAAGGCATAAGTGACTCTCAGTTCGGTTTCCGAAATGGTTTTGGAACACGCAAAGCTTTGTTTGCCTTCAACACATTAATTCAGCGGTGTCTGGAGATGAAACACACTAAACCATGTTTCTTCGACTACGAAAAAGCTTTCGATAAAGTGCAACATACGAGGGCGGGTCAATAAGTCCGTGACTTTTGGAATAAAACACAGATTTTTTGATAAAAAAATAATTTTATTTTTCAACGTAGTCTCCCTTGAGCTGTATACACTTTGTCCAACGCTTCTCCAATTTTTTTTATCCCTTCCAAAAAAAATTATTTGTCGAGGTCCTCAAAATACGCCTTTGTTTGCGAGATGACTTCATCATTGGAGTCAAATCTTTTTCCACCAAGCCATTTCTTCAGGTTTAGGAACAAGAAGTAGTCGCTCGGAGCCAAATCTGGAGAATAGGGTGGATGAGGGAGCAATTCATAGCCCAATTCATGGATTTTTGTCATGGCAACTGCACATGTGTGCACCCTTGCATTGTCTTGGTGGAAAAGAACTTTTTTCTTGGCCAAATGAGGTCGGTTTTTTTTCAAATCGTCATTGAATCGGTCCAATAAGTTGGCATAATATTCCCCATTGATTGTTCTTCCCTTTTGAAGGTAGTCAATGTGGATTATTATCCCGCGTGCATCCCAAAAAACAGTCGCCATAACTTTATTGGCTGACAAACCCACCTTGGCCTTCTTTGGCGCCGATTCACCCTTAGAAACCCACTGTTTTGACTGTTGTTTGTTCTCTGGTGTGTTGTGATGGATCCATGTTTCGTCCACGGTTACAAAACGGCGCAAAAACTCCTCCATATTGCGATTAAACAACGCCAAACCTTCCTGTGAAGTTGTTACACGATTGCGTTTGTGGTCGACTGTGAGCAAACGCGGCACCCATCTTGCGGAAAGCTTTCTCATGCCCAAGTGATCATTCAAAATTGAAACCACTGAGCCATGCGAGATCCCTACGGCTTCCACAATCTCTCGCACTTTCAATCTTCGGTCGGCCAACACCATATCGTGAATTTTTTCGATTGTTTCGGGTGTAGAGACCTCAACTGGGCGTCCAGGACGTTCGGCATCTTCAGTGCTTGTACGGCCACAACGAAATTCAGTAAACCACTTTTTTACCATTGAAATCGATGGTGCAGAGTCCCCATAGTATTTATCAAGCTTAGCCTTGGTCTCGGTAATGGTTTTTTTCGCAAGAAATAATGCTTAATAAGCACAAGAAATTCACTTTTTTCCATTTTCTCCTCAAATTAGTGAGTAGTCTGATAAAAATAGCTGTCAAACACAAACTAACTGACGCAGCAAGTTTAAATTTTGACAGGAGTCAACTGACAGATGCCTGTTGACAGGAGCAGTGTTGCTGTTTCAGTAAAGACTTCTATCAAAATGTTGGAAATGTTATGATATAAAAATATAGACAGGAATGATGTCAAAATTATTGAGAATCTGTACTGGAATCAAAAGGAAAAAGTAGCTATAGAAGCCGAAGAATCTGAGGAGATAGATATTCGCTCAATAATCAGAGGGGCTATATCCTACCATCGCTTATTTTTAAAAAAGAAATCTTTTAAAACTTAGCAATAGATCCAGATGGAGAGGTCACATTTAACGGATTTCCAGTCAACAACATACGATACGCAGACGACACAATAATAATGACAACAACAAAAAAATGAACTTAACATTACTATGAACACACTCAGTAAATAAGGGTTCATCATTAATGGTTAAATTCCTAGAGTTTTATTAAAGCCATGAAACATAAGACTAAGTGCTGCGAACATCATAAAATACCTGAGAACGGTAATTAACAGTAAAGCGAACCACTCCAATGCGATCCAATGTGGGATCGAACAAGCTACAGTACCGTCCTTTAAGATAAAAAAAGTTTTTATGCGTAGAGGGATTAACCTAGATCTAAAATTGAGATTTGTGAAATGTTATGTTTGGTCGGTACTACTTTATGGAGCAGACACATGGACACTAAAAAGTGCAATAACGAGAAAAATAGAAGCTTTTGAAATGTGGACGTACAGAAGAATTCTACGCATCTCTTGGCTTGACAGGATTACGAAGCAAGAAGTGTTAGAAGAAGAAGGGAATTACTCCTTTTAATTAAAGAGAGAAAATTCCAATATCTCGGACACATAATGAGAAACAACAAATATCAACTCCTCCAACTTATGCTACAACAAAGGATCGAAGGTAGAAGAAGCGTCGGAAGACAGATGCTGACATAGTTATAAAACTTAATGGAATGGCTCAATCTTTCACCAGTAGACATATTTAGGGGCGCCACAAACAAACACGTGTTGGCATCAATGATTTCCAACCTCCGGAGTGGAACCATAAGAAGATGGCAGTGTAAAAAGTCCTTTGCACATTAACAAGTCCGGAACGACAGCTATTCGTTTTGCGCTATTATAAGTGACCTCAGGCATCTCTTCATAATTTGATAAAGATACTAAAAGATAATGGGTTAAAAATCAGTCATACTAAAATATAGTGTCGCGTTGACGTTGGGTAAATTCTGATATCTACTTGAAAGGAGTCATCGTACTGAAGTGCGAACAATTTCAATGCTTAGGCTCTGTCGTTAACCACTAAGAGAGTTAGACTGAGGTAGCTTAAATAATGCGAAAACTCCGCAGTATATTTGTAATAGCTTGTAATAGCTTTAACATACGTATCGCAATGTTGGATGGTGAACGAGATATAAAGGAAAATTGACACTGACGGAAAAGAAAACGTAACGTACGTCAGCGAGTGTAATAAAACGTGATCTAATAAGACCTAGACGCTTTCGCGGTAGTCTCCACATGAGAAAACCGGTGCTGCGCAATCATTGGTGTTAACATGTTAAACGAACGTCGTAGGATAAACCAAGTCAAATGGCAATAGAGGATCAAGTTTCAGCCAAGTTCGAAGAAAAGGAAAAAAAAATAATGTATTTGGATCACCCAAATGCAAAAACATCATAAAAATCGTATTCTCACTACCAATGTGATCCACAATAGAGAGGACAGTAGAATGATGATTCTAAGGCCCGCAAATGAAGCCAATCGCAAATAAAAATATCTAGCATTATTGACTTACACCAGAACAGACTTCAATTCATAAGCCCAGTTGCTTGCTATTCAACGTATTGTGTATGCTCGGGGTCATGGCTTGCGACGTTAGTTAACGGATCGGTCTATTGAGCAGTTTGATGTCTATCCTTATTTGTGTCAAAAAATCATATTCACTGACAAATATTCACTGAACAAGCAAAATTGCCATTTCTGTAGTGAAGCAAATCCAGAAGACACTCATAAGAAAGCACTGCTTGGTGTGTTCTTCACGCTGGTGGCATCATCGATCCATATTTTTATTTCAAAAATAGGGACAACATTGTCATGTGGTTCCGTTTGGCTTATGTTTGACTTTGATTTAAAGTTTTAGCCAGAATAGTTTTTTTTTTATGAGTATTACATATCAAACTAAAGTGCCAGTTCTGTACTTTCAATTCCAATAATCATGGTGAAAACACGGTACTTTTCCCATTTACCGTGTTACTCAGGTGTTATTTTTGTATATGAGTTCAAATTGCAAAATAATACTGCAGAAACAGCGCGAAAAATCAATGCTGTATTTGGGGAGACACTTTAGCCAAATTTCGTTCAGAAGAAATGAACCAGAAGCTGCAATTGACGATGAAGAATTAAAGGTTCTAGTGGAATCAAACCCTCGACAATCGATTAGAGACATTGCAGTTAAACTTGGTGTTCACTATAAGACAGTCTCAGGCAGTTTTGGCCCAAAGTTAATCTGATTAACGATTAAAAATTAATGATTAAACATTTAATCAAAAAAAAAAAAAAACAATTGATTAGGATTAATAATCATAATCGTTAATCGTTAATTTTATTATTTGATTAACTCTTACCTGTGTCCAAATTAATCTCTCTCTAATTAAGCTGATTATCTGTTTAAGTATGTATGAAAGTGCGGACATTGCAACGATTCCGAGTCAGCTGATAATAAAGTTTGATTTGTTACACGATTGCTTTAAAAGTTAACTTTTACTCATTTCTGAGTCCGCCCCTGTGCTTAATCAATATGAAGCTTATCCCCACATGCACATAACGCCGATTTTTTAGTCACTATAGCACTATACTAGAGAGGGTGAGAAAGAGAGAGAAGTTGCCGGTGCGTTGCTCATGCACAAGAGTCAGTTACGTTTTAAAACTATCTGGCTGGCCCATGCTTACCTCGCGCGTGTTACTATAATTAACATCGAACATACCGCATACTGCAATAAAACAATGGAAATTCATAATTATAACGAGGACAACACACTATTTCCAAGAAAACCATTAACAAATGGCAGACCGCAATTTAAAAAAAAATAAACAGTAAATAGCCAGACGGACAATATTTGAAAACCCTAACCCAAAGACAACAAATATAAAAGGAGATGCACCTTTCAAGTTCGGGACAGTTTACAAGAGTACATTGTTTTGTTATTAAGCAAATTTTGTGTGAAAATATAATTCGCTCATTGGCTATACATTTTTCGGATTTTGCAAAGTTTTGTGTTATTGTTTTATTCAGTAATTAATTTAAAAAGCAAACATAAATTCTGATGATGAGTATATTGATGCTAATAGTAGTGGTCTGGCAGATGAGCCGTCGGTGTTGTCAAACAGTTTCAGGAATTCAACAATGGTATTGCCATCGGAATCGGATCTTTCTTCTTCTGCTTTATTTGATGGTACTTATTACAAGCTTCTGCTACACAAATGCATAGACAAGAACACAGTAGCAGTTTGTATGAAGTGTTTAGACCAGCAAAGTAAAGAAGTTAAGGGCTATGGCAAAACGACATCTAACTTTTCGGAAATCTGTGTCATCATTTTCCATTATTTCTTTTACGTTGAATTCAGAACAAGGGGCGTAGTGAGGGTGCAGTGTGGGTGCAGTGTGGGATGTGTTGCACAGTCGGAAAAAATCATCTGGCCCTTCACTTCTGACGACATTCAAGTTGTTCCGATTTAGAGTAAGTCGACTAAAATACTTGGTTCTCGGTCGACCTATCTGCCGACTTAGTAACATACTTCTTTTTTGATAAGAACATCCGAAATCAGCACTGGGCTTATTTGAGTCAAGTCGGCACGGCGATCTAAAGTATGTGTCGGACTTTCGTGATCTCTGTGAAGAGATTCCGTCCCGTTTTTGGCTCAAGATAAAAGCTGCATGCATGCTTCTTCTTCTTCTTTTTACTCTTTAACTAGCCCTTTCCTCGTTACACGATCTTATGCATAACAAGTTTCCCATTTTTACTGCATCGCTTTTGCCTCTTCTCATGGGGTCACATGTCACAGATCGCAGAACGCGTCTGCATACTACACAGGTCCTGGTTCGCTTCAGTAGTTACCCCCAGGGGCATTTGCCATCTGAGCAATCCAGGAATTCTATTTCCTACCTCGTTTTCTTACCATGTGTGATATTGCCATGATATTGCCTTTTTTACGTCATTTTCTGAGGATCTTCTTTTAATGTGGCAATACCAACTAATTCTATTTGACTCAAGTTGTTCGGTTACCAAATTCTTTATTTTTAGACTTCCTCTTATACGCGTATATCTAATGCATCGCGTTTCGTGACTCCAGTAGACACTGCGAACCACACATAAGAGATGGTCGATCAACCGTAGTGTAGAAACTCTACAATTTAAGTGGAGATTTTCGGTCCCAAAACCTCTCTCTGTGCTTTACGTCGTCTTTACATTTCGCTTTCATATAAACGAAGCGATGCTGAGGATTTGGAAAGACCATTTCTGCAGACAGTATAACGGCGATGACGAACCAAATACCGCTGTCAGGCAGAATCAACCTTTCAACCTGGACGAAGATGACCAACAAATCCGTCCACCCTACCTGGACGAAGTGAAGATAGCTATATCTAAGCTTAAGTCCAACAAAGCTGCTGGAGCAGACGGCCTGACTGCCGAGCTTTTCAAAGCGATAGGCGATGACTTGGTAAGGAGCATACACCAACTCATCTGTAAAATATGGTCGGACAAAAGTATGCCCGATGAATGGAACCTCAGCATTGTTTGTCCGATTCTCAAGAAAGGAGACCCTCTGAACTGCGCCAATTACAGAGGCATCAGTCTCCTTAACATCGCATACAAGATCTTATCTGTTGTATTGTGTGAACACCTGAAGCCGTTCGTCAACAACCTGATAAGTCCATATCACAGTGGCTTCAGGCCAGGAAAGTCCACCATCGACCAAATATTCACACTACGGCAGATCTTGGAGAAGACCTATAAACTTCAGATCGATACACACCACCTATTCATCGACTTTAAGGCCGCGTATGACAGCATCTATAGAGACGAGCTATACAGAGCAATGTCTAGTTTCGGCATCCCTGCCGAACTCGTCCGTCTGTGCAGGATGACGATGGAGAATGCACGGTGCTCCATCAAGGTCGGTAAAGATCTCACCGAGACCTTTGATGTCCAGAGAAGATTTAGACAAGGCGATGCGCTGTCATGCGATTTTTTCAACATCGTACTTGAAAGAATAGTGCAAAACTCACGAGCAAACACAAGAGGCACTATCTTTCAAAATTCCGTCCAGCTACTCACATAAGCCGACGATATTGACATAATCGGGAGAAAGCAGCGAGATGTCAGTGGCGCTTTCGCGAGTATTGAGACAGAAGCGGCGAAAATGGGTTTAGCGGTCAACGAGGGCAAGACCAAGTATATGCTGTCAAGCAAAAAAAACAACCAACACAGACGTCTCGGGCAGAACGTCACCCTCGACAGGTATAACTTTAAGGTAGTTAAGCACCTAGGCTCCGCTATAAATACAGACAACGACACCAAGGCTGAGATCAAACGAAGAATAACTCTTGCCAACCGCTGTTTCTTTGGGCTAAGAAGGCAATTGAGTAGTAAAGCCCTCTCTCGGACAACAAAAGTCACCCTTTATAAGACCTTAATAATCCCGGTCCTGCTCTATGGCGCAGAGGCATGGACATTATCAAAAATGGATGAGGGTGTTCTTGGTTGCTTCGAGAAAAAAATTCTTCGGGCGATCTTCGGTACCGTCTGCATTGACAGTGAATGGAAGAGGAGATACAACAATGAGCTCTACGGACTGTACAGCCACATCGACCTAACCAGAGGAGTGGAGATCCAAAGACTGAGATGGCTGGATCATGTAGAGCGTATGGACACCAATGTTCCGGTCTGAAAATTCTTCGAATCCCCTCCCGAGGGACAGCGCAGTAGAGGAAGCCCAAGACTCAGGTGGCGCACGCAAGTGGAAGGAGACATCAGCCAACTTAGCGTACGAAACTGGAGGCAGCTAGCTAGGGATCGAGCTGGCTGGAGACGCTTATTGACTGAGGCTCAGGCCCACCCCGGACTGTAGCGCCACTTAAAGTAAGTAAGTAATAAACGACTAATCTTAAGTATTTTAATGTAGTGCTTTTCGGAAGAATTATTCCGTCTAACATTATGTCCGCAACAGTTAACAAAGGATCAGAAAATGGGCACGTCAAATGCTCCGTCTTTGAACGATTTATTTCAACCGGCAAATTCCTAAGGTGAGTTGGCATTTCTACAAAAATCACCCCATGGTTGATACTTTAGCTGCACTCCTGTTGACAACATTGATGAAAGTATTAGTTTATAATCAAGTTAATCGATTAATGATTATTGATTAATGATTAATGTCAATAATCATGATTACGATTACTTTTTTAATCATGATTAATTTAATCTGATTAAAATTAATCAGATTAATTAATTGATTAGTGCCAACACTGGTCTCACGTTACATCCAAGGTATTGGCAAAGTGAAAAAAAAGGAAATATCATATACATGGCTCGCCAATATGGTCCTCAAACAAAAGGGACTTTTTTGGACAGAATTGTACGATGAAAAATGGATACTATATGTTCTACGTAGATCTGCAAACTGGGTAGACACTTATGAGGCTCCACGATATACATATAGGGGTGAATAAAGAAACCATAAAAAAAATTGTGGTGACTGTTTGACTACACCAATTGAAGTATCAAGCTCTGGCTCATCCACCGTATTCTCCAGATCTTTCACCAACAGATTAACAAATCTACACTTGAATCATTTTTCGGATCGAAAAATTCAATTCGAAGAAAGCGTTTATTGCTAGCAAAAATACCGTTTTTTTTAATATAATTGGCGCGCACACAAGGGATTTTGTTTACCCTTAAAATGTTTGCGCGGTGTTCTACCAAAGGGGGATAAAAGTACTTGTTCGAGGGTGTATTAAATATGATACTAATGTGCTTAAAAATTTCGGAGGGATTGCAACTCTCTCTCTTGTCCCTTATTAAAAGAAAGTATTAAAAGAAACCATGAGCAAGAAAGAAGTGCAGGTCTCCGTGGAGCAGCGGATTACTATCAAATTTTCGCCAAGGATGCGAACTCAACCGAAATTTTGTTGTGATTACAAACACAATTCGGAGAACAAACACGTTTGTTATCGGAGGATCATAAGCGACATCGATTTGAGGTTTCTCAGCAATTCTTCAATCCATTCAAGCAAAAATGTGAGGCCTTTTTGAATTGCATCGTCACCTGTGACGAAATTTGGGTGCACCACTACACGCCTCAGTCGAGTATGGAGTGGAGAAAGAGCGGCGAGAGTGCACCTGAAGCTAATGGCAACAGTTTTTCTTTTTTTTTGACCGGCAGTGTTTTTCACGTTGATTTTCTAAACGCTCGACGCACAATTAATGCGCAATATTATTGTGAAATACTGGATGCCGCGAAATTGTCATTTCGAAGGAAAATGAAGAAACAATCGGCCAGAAGTGTCATTCTTCTGCATGACAACGCCAGGCTTGGTGCGGCTAACGCTACGATGAAAAAACTGGATGTATTAGAATGGGAGCCGCTGGAACTACTACAACCCTATAATCCAGACTTATCACCTTACAACTACTATCTTTTTGCGCCCGTCAAAGAAGAGGCTGGAAGGCAGCGTTTCCACGAAAAATTCCCTCTCACTGTGAGTGGTATTGAATCATTTCGATTATGTTTACATTAAAGAATGTTCGATAGCATCATAGCTAAGCACGACATATGTTTGTACTCGTATGTACGAATGCCATATTTCTTGCCCCCGAGCCAAAAAAAAAACTGTCCAAACATTGAATGGACATAGCTAATTGTTTTATAATTATTATTTTAAGCGATTTAATTGTTTTTATCTATAGAAACAAAGAAAAAAATAAATAAATAAAAATAAATAAACACAACTGGAACGATCAAATCTGGATGGGACTAAAATACTCAAGATGATTCAATGAGCAACGACGACGAGTTCGAAGAGACCCGAGGCAACACTGTTCTGTTTGCTACTTTTGCATGTACATATGTATGGACAAATGTCGTCTTAATCAAATGTTTATAATTAGTTGCCCATGGTTTGGCTTTTGCATAGACATATTAGCATCGTACGAATAGATATTCAAATTCGTATTGTTACATATTAATAATAATCGTTGTCTGATGACATTGAAATATAGCAGAAACACGTTCGTTCATTTTCAATTGTAGTGCGAGTACGAGTGAGTGGGTAGATGCGACTGCTTTGTTCTCTTCCGTGCGACCCTCACCCACTTAAAGATCCACATTTGTCTATTCGTGAACTATGTATGTGCTTTGTTTTATCATTTCATCTATGTTGGTTCGTAAATTAAAGTAATCGCGCCAAATGCAAACCTGACATCGAAGGCCTGATATTACTTTTAATTTGCATTTTTCTGGATTTTTTTCTTAAATGTTTGTCCATTTATTACGAGTCAACAAATCACATGCGAAATGTGACAAGTAAACAAAGAAAACACACACAAAACTAACAAACAAAAGAAACAAGAGACAGGGGAAAAGAACACGAGGAAAGGAAGAGGAAAAAAAACCTACTTTAGGGTTTTCTTTGTGCGAATGAATTGAATTTTCTTTCTTTCTTACCACTGTGCTGCTGTGTGTACTTTGTCCCGTTTCAGCTGTGTTCAATTATTCCCAAATGAATATTTACGCAATGACACTTTTATTATTCCATCAAGAGATCTGGCAATCCTTTCTGTTTACTTATTTCCGCTCCTCTCACCGTCCCAATGAAAAGCAACCGAAAAATACCAAAAAAATAATAATAATCACAGCTTCGTATTCGAATTCGACAGCCAAAAAGTGTGAGCACTGACGATGATGACACTAACTGCACTTGAACGAGATGAAAGTCGTTCCTTCGTTGCTTTGCTCCGTCGTTTGCGTTTGGATGAAGCCAGCTCTTGGGTTGATTTTGGCAGCAGTCGAATTAAGTGCACTTGCGAGGCAAATTGCAATTTTTTCACTTTATTCTGCGTGTAATCGTTGGATTGTTGAGAAAAGATCGGAGGTACGAGTACATAAAGAAAAAAACAACTAAAATTCTGCGAAGAAGATTCGTCGAGTTGCTTTCCAATTCTCTTCTGATTGACGAATAGATCTGAAATCAACGACCATTTTTATTATGGGGTGAAAATAGCTTCATTCAGGGTCGCATCGATTATAGACAATAGACAGCGGGCAAGTTCGTTAGCTGAGTTTCTATTTTTTTCTCTTTTTTTTTAAACTTCTATGTTTTCATAGCATGCGTGCTTTTAAAGGGTGTCTGAAACAGAACGGAAAATTCAAATTTTAAATAAAATATCAAATTTTCCATGTAATTATAAAGTAGACCTGACAAATGTTATACTCAGCTTAGTGACCTATCTTCTCCTTCAAGATTTGAAGTGTCGTAGTCTTTGTTAATTTGGATTCGAGAACTCTGCGAGCCGAAGCATTTCTATCCATACGCTCTGCATGTCCTATCCATCTCAGGCGACTGATTCGCAATTTTCTAAATCGATGTCGTCGTACAGATCTTATAGTTCGTCGTTGAATATTCTCCTCTAAAGCCCGTCAACTCAAACGAGACCGAATATTTTAGGAAGAATTTTTCCTCGAAAACATCCGCTTTCAATAGAGCTTTCTCAGGTTTTCGGGATAGGTCTTTACTACAAAACTTAATAGCCTTCTTAGCTAATTTAATCTTACGAGGGGCGTTCAACATATTCTCGGTATCGGGGTGAAGCTGTGGTTGTATATATAAATTGACTTATTTATCAAGTAATACTATTATTTTAGTGCATTCATGTAAAATTTCATATAAATGTGATTATTAATTCGCGTTTTATCTCTAGTTAAACAGAATCATAATGGCAACTGAGACGATGATGGTGAAAATTGAGCATCGCGCTGTAATTAAATTTCTCACTAAGCAAGGAAAAAGTCAAAAACCTATTCATGAAGAGATTGTGGCTGTTTACCAGGGTTCCGCACCTTCATTATCAACTGTGCAAAAGTGGTCAAGTGAGTTCAAGAGAGGCAGAGAGAGCATTGAAGACGACCCCCGCTCCGGCGCCCCGGCTACTGCTTGTACGGGAGAAAGCATCAAAGAAGTCGAAAAACTTGTTCTTGAGGATGCCCGAATAAAGGTGAAAATGATGACAGAGATCACCAAGCTTTCAATTGGTACCATTCACACCATTCTTCATGACCATCTTAACCTTTCAAAGGTCAGTGCAAGGTGGGTGCCACGAATGCTCACAGCGCCTCAGAAAAAAGTGAGAATCGCATGCTGTAGAGAGCTTTTGGAGATGTGTAGTGAGAACGCGGACGGTGTTATGGATCGAATTGTTACTGGGGACGAAACATGGGTCCACCACTATGACCCTGAAAGCAAACAAGAGTCCATGCAGTGGCATAAAAAAGGGACAGACCCCCCGAAGAAGTTCAAAGTCACTCCGTCTGCCGGGAAGCTCATGGCCACAGTTTTTTGGGACTCAAAGGGAATCTTGCTCATTGAGTACAAAAAAAAAGGTGAAACCATCAACGCCACATCCTACGCTTCCACTTTGCATAATTTGCGGGAGGAAATTACAAAGAAAAGACGGGGTAAACTCGCAGCGGGTGTGTTGCTTCTTCATGACAACGCTCCTGTTCACCCGGCGCGAGTTTCCAACGCTGCTGCGCGAGATTGTGGTTTCGAAGAAATCCAACACCCACCCTATAGTCCAGACCTTGCCCCTAGTGATTATTTCCTGTTTCCGGATTTGAAAAAATGTCTTCGTGGAAAAAGATTTTCGGATGATGAAGAACTCAAGTCAGCAATAAATGGGTATTTTGCAGAGAAAGACAAAATTTATTTTTTGAGGGTTGAAAAAAGCTTATCTCAAGATGTAACAAATGCATTGATGTTAGGAGAGATTATATTGAAAAATAAAAACAATTTAAATTGAATTCGCATTTTCCTTCATATCGATACCGAGAATATATTGAACGCCCCTCGTAGATTGGGTGATTTGTTGCTTGATTTTTGAAATTCAGAAGGTTAAAGGTGTGTCTCATTTTGAAAATATCCTGCCAAAAAGTAAGGTATATATTTAATCACACCTTAGAGATGTTAGCGGGCCATGGTTAAAAAAAAAATAGCATACCGCCCCTGCCCCATTAACAGGCTAACTTCAACTGGAAGGAAACATCCCTGTGTCACGACTTCCTACTAACCTACTGAACTGGGGACACTCGGCACTACCGTGTGCGATATCTCTGTCGCATTCGAGTCGTCTGTCCGCAACGTGAAATAATTGTGGCACCGCTTGTATGCCCTGGATCAGCCATTTACTTTTGAAACAGCTCGAGATGGCGTGTTGACGTTATTTATTTGAATGTGTTCTTCGCAATCATCGCTCGAATCAGCTTAATGACTAAATTGTTTTTAATTATTATCTAATTAAATTCACACAGTAGGGTTATCTCATTGTGATAGAATTGAATGCACTTTGACTCCGTAGTTCAGTTTAAGCGAAGACAAGTCTTAAAGCAAGCCTTCTCAGAAACCCGAGTCTCTCAACCTGAGAGGTTCATGTAGCAGATTACTTTCATCCTATCATCGAGTTGTCTGCTAGAAAGCAGTTTCGTTTTAAAACTGTCTCTCCCAAGGTATCTGACCATAGTTCGACAAGCAAGGGCTGCCGACTGGAAGTTATCCGAACACCTCTTAATCTTATCCAAGTCACGTTGCAAGAATACTGATCCCACAAGATCCATTATATATAATAAATGATGGGAAAGATCGGCGAATTAGCCGTACTTTGTCGCAGACCGTTTTCAATTTCAAATATTCCAAAAGCAAAATAAGAAAATAGTTTACCTATGCTCAGCCTGTTCACATTCAAAAAGAATTCCCCTAATGATACGGTGTCAAAAGCCTTCACTATGTCAGACGCGCATTGTTTCAAGCTATTCCTCCATTGGATATCGGAAGACGATTTAGTTATATGCGATTATATTTTTCTTCTCCACTCACCTGATCATGGTTTTATTAATCACCTTTTCGTTAAATTCTCTCGTCTAGTGACAGATTGCTGTTGAACTGTGTATCGAACGAGTACGAGTTCATTATAATTTTAAGAAAACGTTTGGACAAACTCTTAACTTTGCCATTTCATTGGGAATGGCCTTATTTACGAGCGAACGGAGACAGTGTACAGCACATACGGCTCACGAATGCTGCCTTTTGTCAGACACTACATCCCTACCTAAGCCGGATTTCTCTAATTTGTGACCCTTCCAACATTTTTCATATCGAGACTGCCCGATTTTTCGGCATCGACTTGTACCAGAAAGGTATTTTCTTTCTTTTGGCCCTAGTTGTGACGAATAACTTGAAATCTACGAAACTGAGCCCCCATTGCATTCTTTTTCGTAATAACAATGCAAGGAGCTCTGAGGTTCCATTCGTCGGGCACAGATTTTGGAGATGAGTTGATATATACTTTAAACAGCTGGGCAGATAAACTATCGGGTTCAGCAACTTAATTGGACCCAATGGAAATGCCTGTGCTGATTTTATCTTGCTGGTTTGAACGGAAATATTATCCACCTTGGTTCAAGTTTAATGGTTCATTCCGCCTGACGGTGGGATGTTGTTTGTCATCACAGTTTAACAATCTATATTAGGTGTGATTCTTTGGCACCGGTACCAGCCCCAAAAAAACGGCTATCGGCGTTAACTATTAAAATTCAAAAAATTTGGCAGCACCGGTATTTTATTTATGCAAAAGTTACATACACAAGTTAAGGGCTAACCAGAATGTGAATCTGAAGCTTGAATCTGTATCTGATATCGAACTGTCAAAAGTTGAATACATGTATAACCGTAAGCGCCAACACAATGCGAATGTACCTGTTTACATTGGCGACGGGATGAAAATCCTCACCATGAATGTCATGTCACATTGTCATGGGGTTGAAAGACTTTTTGACAAGTGGAACACTTGAATCGGAGCATTTTTATTTTTAAAATTTGAGCAGTTGGCCTGAAAGATACCTTTTTTCATATTCTTCACACTTCCTTTCTCATCAACGATTAAAACTAAAATGAAAAAATATGTCAGAAACGGAACGATATGGAAAAAAACGATGTGTTGCACCCGAGAATCCACTTTAGAAATGGATTCTCGGAAGTAACCCTTCTTCTTCCCACTTCAATAAAACGAGTTCCCTCTCTTTCGGACAATCTTCCTGCCGGCGCCAATGTGAACAGGCACTATCTGTGCCTGTGAAAAGCACCTAACTTCTAGATACAGATTGGGTGCTTTTCAACTTCGAGATACAGATTCGAGATTGACGTGTATCTGCCTTTGACAGCAATTCAAGATTCAAGTTTCAGATTCAGATTCTGGTCAGCCCTTTATCGCTATCATGAAAAAGTAGGTATGGAGGCATTACTGCTATTCGCGTTAACTCCTATAAATATGTATCTTGCATTAATGGCGTTTTCGACTGGGCGCTTTACTTAAAATTCAATCGCTTTTATCAACCACTTTCACTTTACGTTCCCTTTTATTTAAATCAATATATCACTACTCTTAATTCGCTTTTCAAATTCAACTTTCGAACTGATTTCACCTCTGTTCGACACCTGTATTTATATTGTACTCTCTGCCATCTTTCGAGAACATTTGGTGTTAACCAGCTTTCCATATTTCCTGAACTTTCGATATCAGTTGTCAAAGTCATTCCCTTCATTTCCCATTGGATATCCGTTTGATCTTTATTTATAGATGACGCTGTTCACAAGCGGTTATCGCTCTATTTTTTGTTTTTTCCTTAGCCGCTGTAAAAATTTCAACGCGATCGGGAACGTTTCAAATGTTGAAAACTCCCTATGATGATGAGCGTTTGAGTTGAAACAAGGTATTTACATGGTATTCAGGGTTTGGAAGCCGTCGCCAGTCGATGGAAGACTTTTCAAGAGAAGGGCGCCCTTCCACTTCCATAAAGGATGAGAATGTTGAACGCGTACGGATCGCTCTGTCTGCTAATCAACAAGCCATGTTTAAAATGTTGTCTGAATGTAAATGAAGGAAGCGGATGCGGCACTGTCCAGTACGGGCAACTGGTTCTTGCCTTACGATAATGCTCCTGCGCATTATTGCTAACCCAATTTATGGATTAAAAATTAGTTTGTGAGATCAACCACCCACCATATTCGCCGCATCTTATTTCTATATTTTAAGTTGAAGCCTGGAATGAAATGAAAGAGTTTTGTTGACGTGAAGGCTATTCAACAAAATGTGACAAGGGTGCTGCGAAGCACTCCGGAAGAAGATTTCTCAACGGCCTTCCAGAAGCTTTACGACTGCTCAAAAATGTATGTAGAGACGGCAGGGTACAATATTGAAAATTTAATAAACAGTTCTGTCTTAACTCGTCCTGGTACTTTTTGAATAAACTGTATATTATAGCTTTTTCCACTCTGTGGCGACTTGTTGGTTTTCATAAAAAAAAGAACGATTTTGAATTCGCTATATTCTGATAAAACCGTCTCTGGTGTCGGAACTATATTTTTAGAATGCTCCAAAATTTGGGTTCTTCCAAGGATCTGAGATATTATTGTATCACAAAAATAAATCAATGACAGGCTAACTACATATATCATTCAATGTGCCTGTTCACATTGGCGCTGGCAGGATTACTTCCACCGAGAATCCATTTCTAAAGTGGATTCTCTGGTGCAACACATCGTTTTTTTCCATATCGTTCCATTTGTGACATATTTTTTCATTTTAGTGTTGATCGCTGAAGAGAAAGGAAGTGTGAAGAATAGGAAAAAAGGTATGTTTCAGGCCAACTGCTCAAATTTAAAAATTAAAAATGCTCCGATTCAAGTGTTCCACTTGTAAAAAAGTCTTTCAACCCCATGACAATGTGAACACGACGTTCATGGTGAGGACTTACATCCCGTCGCCAATGTAAACAGGCACAATGTCCGTCATTGCCAAATTGCACCCTTTTATTAAAACCCCAAAAAGCTCATCTATAAAATACTTAATTGAACGATTAATTTAAATGAAATTCTACGTTCTTCAACTGTCACTAACTTCAGGTGCCTTTGTTTTGAATTGTCAAATATATTCAATAAAAAAACAGCAGATAAACAGATTGAGTTCCTTTTAGACGCAGTTAAAACGTTATTAAATTTAATCTGCGATTTATTAACCAACCAGGATTGTGAATATGTCGTTTTATAGTGTCCACATTCCGCAAAAATTTAGTCAAGACTTAACTGGTATGTTCTCCAATTCATTTATCTCCGAGACTTGTGTAAAAAAAAATGTTTTTTTTTCGTGTGGCCCCTTTCAAACATTGCTGCGTGTAATGGCGAATGGGTTTGGAATTTTTGGTAATCGAAAACCTTATTAATTAACACCCCTTATGCTGCATAAATATTATTATTTAGTTAACTCAAAAAATTGCACTAAAAGGACGAACGAAATGCTGTTTTAGTCAATGGGTCGAATGACACTTGCGAGCTGTACAGCACCGGCAGTAGCAGCGTGAGATCAGATCTATGCATGCTTCCGATTGGAATTAATTAAGTTGCTTTCGATTGTTTGTTTTCAAACAAAGAGAACGTATTATATTGTCGAAGAACTCGTCAATATACTACGTGTTAAAAGTGGCACCAGAATTGTCAGGTTTCACTCTCCCTTCGTGTGCTTATCCATTGGTCCGAAGGTAAAAGACAATATGCTTGAAAAATAGAAAACCTTTTGCATTGCTGGGGAATAGGCAAACATATAATACATGGCATAGAGCCAAGGCCAGGTGTGTGTTTCGCAGTGTTTTGTCTAGGATTTTAGAAGAGAGATAAAAAACATTTTAGTCTGACCACCTCGAGGTAAAGTATTTCGTCATTTTCCTCCTCCCCCCACTTACTATCTATCTTGCTTGAGCACTACCCTAGCATTTTTATATTAACAAATATCACATAATTAGTGATTTAATATTCATTTCATACGCAACATTCAAGCTGAACATTGATGTGTGTGCTGAAGGTTAAGAATTAGAAGCTCTTAAGTAAGGGATACTGATTGTATGTACATACGTGGGCGGATGCTAAACATGGATGAGAAAAACTTGTTCTGCTCGAACAATTTCTTGAAAGATCAACGAGAAATGAATCTGTGAGAGGTTATGCGCTGATTGTATGAATATGAGTTCAACTTTGTTAAGCCTTTCAATGTACATATTGGCTTCTCAAAGTCATCATGATGACATGATGCGCGACAGTTTTAATTGATTAAAGTAAGTAGGTAATCGTGGAATGTCGACAATTTGTCCCTGCAATTGAATTGAAACCTTCAAAGATTTTGGAACTTTGAACATGAGTTTGTCCTGTTTTGTAGACCATCCTTCACGTTTTTGATTTCACTCTTTATATTCTCGTTTTCTGTGGTGAAGTTTCCTGTCAGCCCATACATTCATTTCCTCTTTTAACTCGATACGGTTTTTTATTTTCTTAGGAATTAACCTTTTCATAGTAACTTACTTTAAAACACTTTCTTCAATGCTTATTGAGTAAACTGTATGGGTGCGTAATGAAAACAGCCCTTGGTTTATGTGTGAAGTTATAGCCCAAATAATCGATCGTAACAAACTTTCTAAAAAAATGGATGCGTAATTTTTCGCGCTTCAACTGGGCTGTTTATAAGAAAGCGCGTAATAAAAAAAAACCCTTATTATCCATACTGCAAAAAGTAATTATATATTATTCATCAATGTTAAGTACTTCACTGCCACTCAAAAAAACTTTAGACTCACTTGCGTCAGATCTGTCTCCCTAATAATACAAACTGTATTAAATGTGATCTGAATCCCGACTTCTTTAATGATTTTTTCTGAAAAGTTTTGTCTGACTTTGATCTGATTAAAATTTCTGGATCTGAATATGGATAGGCTTATTTCCAAAAGTGAAGTTATTGACTGTGCTCTAGCTAATCAGCCTAAGTTAATTGGTGTGGACGAATTACCTATTCGTTTCATTAAGCTAACATTATGTCAAATTACACTGGTTAACAAAATTTTTACTTTTCTTTGTCACATGAAAATTGAAACGTCAAAAAAAACATATATTTTCGTAAAAAGTACAAACATCAGCTACATTTAGAGAAATTATTGCTTAATATAAAATATATACTTATGATTTTCGTGAATATTTGGCTTCTGGAAGGTCTTTTTTAAGTCTGCTTAAAAAAAGTCTGCTAGCATTCCGGGACTCCATTTCCCTTGATAGCGCTTCTCTATTAAGGAAATGTCCTGATGGAACCTCTCGCCTTTTTCGTCACTCACAGCACCCAAATTTTCCTGAAAGAAATCCAGATGAGAGTCCAGCATATGTATTTTTAAGGACATATCACACCCCAAAGCTTTATATGACATTATAAGTTCATTTATTAAGTCTTTGTAATTTTCCAATTTATGGTTTCCTAGAAAATTTTGGACAACGTTCACAAAACATTTCCAGGCGAGTTTTTCCTGATTATTCAGTTTTTCTTCAAAGCTCTTATCCTTTATTAGTTGCCGTATTTGTGGACCTACAAATATTCCCTCTTAAATTTTTGCCTCGCTGAGTTTGGGGAATTTCTCTTTCAGATATACAAATCCACTGCCATCTTTAGGCATAGCTTTTACAAAATTTTTCAACAGGCCGAGCTTTATGTGCAACGGTGGTAAAAGAATGTCATCGGGGTTCACTAAAGGTTCATTTTTACCATTTTTATGGCCTGGGATGAGTGATTTACGCTTGGGCCACACTTTCTTTGTATAGTGATTTTATCTGTCCCTACTGTCCCATTCGCAAATGAAACAGCAAAATTTTGTGTAACCTAACCAAGATGTAGTCCAAGTAAAAGTGCAATGACTTTAAAATCGCCACAAATTTTCAAAGCGTGTTTACTGTATTAAATTTTTTCAAGAAGAAATCTCATATTTTCGTAAGTCTCTTTCATATCAGAACCATGAGCAACCGGCACTGAAGGTAGTTTATTTCCGTTATGCAGCAACACTGCTTTCAAACTAGTTTTTGAGGAGTCAATGAACAATCGCCAGTGATTTGAATCATATTCAAAATTTAATAAATTCATCAAAACAGGAACGTTATTATAATAGACTATTATTATTATTATTATTCTATTACTGCCTTATAATTAAAATTATAAGTAAGTAAGGCTAGCCAGAGCATCTTAGGCCTTCGGCTATGTTCGTGAAGTTATATTAGATTAAATATATTTATATCTTTAAGAAAATCGAGTAATTGCTTTATGTTTTTTTTATTGGGATTTGAGAGGAGTTCTTTTGGGTTGGCTTGGAGGAAGAATTTGATTCTTGAGTTGTGAAAGGCTGGACATTCTAAGAGGATATGTGGGATTGTTATCTTGGATTGGTTGCAATACGTGCAGAGCGAAGATTTGTTTCTGTTGATGTAGTGTTCGTGGGTGAGTTTACTATGACCAAGCCTAAGACGTATTATTTTTGTTGCTTCTAAGCGCGAGATACTAGTTGGAACTGAGTTGTGTAAATAGTTTTTTACAGATAATTTGTCTTTGTTTATTGCTTTGTACCATTCAGATGTTTTGTCCCAAAGAAGATTATTAGAGGAAGCTGTGGTTTTGATAAAATAGTTGATGTCCTGGACATTGAAGTTAGCAGAAAATAAGGATGGTGTTTTGAGGGTGTCCTTAGCAACTTGGTCTGCGAATTCATTGCCCGCGATTTGAACGTGGCCAGGGATCCAGATAAGTTTAGTTTTAGGAAATTGTAAGTATAGGAGCTTTCGTATTAGGGAAGGGTAATAACTTTGGTTGCAAATGTTAGCGATGGCGTCAATGGATGACAAGGAGTCTGTGCATATAGCAATTTTTCTATTAAGATTTTGTGTGTATCGGAGTGCTTTCAGGATGGCGATAATTTCGGCTGAAAAGACAGAAGTGTAAGAGGGGAGAAGGAAGGAGAATATTATTTTATTTTCAGTGGTGACACTGAAGCTACTGTTGTGTTGTATTCGGGATCCGTCTGTGTAGATGAAGAAAAAATCACTTAAGATGTTTTTAAGCTCAAGGAATTGGGCTCGGAATACTTCAGGAGAGGTATGAGACTTTTTATATATTCGTAAAGATGATATTATGGATGGAGATTGAAAGGACCAAGGTGGGGGCAATGTTAGTTGGGGTTGTATTGGCTGGCAAGGAATGTTCATTTTGTTGCAAAGAGCAGTGGCACGGTCAATAGATGAAGGGAGTTTTTTTGGTTTCCTTTTTCGGTTTTTGTGTAGTTCATAAAGAGAAGTATCTTTGCAGAATAAAATGGATTTGGAGAGCCCTAAAGTAGATTTATAGAGGAGATTTTCAATAGTTTGCATTTTGGTTTCGAAAAGGAGGTGATTTACGGAGGTCGTCCGAAATGCACCGACGGCTTTCCTAAGAGCGGCGTTGTAAATTGTTTTGATTTTATTAAGTTGGGATTTCGCGGTATATCCGTAAAGAAAGAGGCCATATGTTATTTTGCTGACTATTATAGACTGGATAACTGACGTTAGAGTATATGGGTTGCAGTTAAACTTACGAGATGAAAGAGATTTAATTATATTAAGCTTTTTTTCTAGGGTGGAACATAAGTGTTGGATGTGCGAATTCCATTTGTAATTTTTTTGATGGATAATGCCTAAGATTTTTAGTCTATCCACTTTTTCAAGAGCAACATTGCCAGATGATATGTTGCAGCGACACTTATGTTTTCGACAAATATGAATATGCTTAGTTTTGTCCAACGAAAGTTGAGCCCCGGAGTATTGGCACCAGGCTGTTATTTCTTCAAAAGTGGAATTTAAATCGATGTTGGGGGAACGGTCTTTCTTATTAAGCTTTTTTATTATTGTAAAGTCATCGGCGTATGCACAGAATTTTAAATGTTTTTTATTATTATTATTATTTCGAGGGATCTTTACAAATGAATTTGTAAAGTCCGGAATTTTCACGCCGGGGTACTATGCCCATGTGGCGCTAGTCAACAGCACGCGGTGTACCGAGTTCCCATGTGGTCCCCCATCTAGGTACTTACCGCGCCCACACTACTTGGTGTGTGTTTTTGTTTTTGTGTTTTTGCAGCGATAGAATATGGGCAAGCTTATTATAGGCAATTAAAAACAGGGGCACGGAAAGGGGTGATCCCTGAGGGATGCCGTTAAAAATGGGGAGGGAGGGAGATAAGGCGATTTTAAAACGAACTATTATTTTCCTGTTCGACATGAAATTTATTACATAACGTATCATTTTGGGACCTACTTTCCAATTTTTAAGCCGTTCAATTACTGTGTGAATGCCAATTTTGTCAAAAGCCTTTGCAAAGTCGAGGGAAATAAGAGATAAATGGCTTTTCCTTGATAGCGAATCGGTAATGTGATGGTCTAAATACAGTAGAAGATCATTTACAGATTTGCCTTTTTTGAAGCCAAATTGGAATCTACTGAAAAGTTTATTGTGGCAACAAACCACCAGAGCCTGTTGGCGACTATTTTATCTAATACTTTAGCGGAGCAAGGATTAAGGGAGATCGGTCTATATGATTTGGATAGAGACTTATCAGAATTAGGTTTAAGTATAGGTATGACGATGCTGATTTTATATAGTTGGGGAATAAAGTTGTGTAAAACTAGGTTGTAGTGTGTGAGTAGTCTTTCTTTTAAATTGGGGGATAAGTTTTTTATCATGGGGTAGGATATTCTGTCATTAGCTGGTGTCTTCCCTTTGAGTTGGTTTAAGGCTAAGTTAAGTTCGGCAAAGCTGATATCCTTTTCGATGATTTTCGCACTTGTGCAAGGGGAGTAGGAGATAAAGGGGGTGGTAGAGAGCTTATTTTGACAAAAGGATGGGGTAAAGTTAGAATCGTGTGAATCGTTGGACCAGTATTCAGCGAAGTGTTTTACTATTTCAAGTGGGGAGGTAATATTACAATTTGAGTGCATTGTAGGAACAATTGTATGGATAGGGGAAGATTTATATAGCCCGCAAAACCGTCTTATGGATGACCAGATTTTTGTTGTAGAGGTAGCAGGGTTGATTTCAGAAGTGAATTTATATAATGACTCGGCTTTAGAAATTTTTACTAGTCTTTTAAATCGGGCATTAGCCTTTTTGTAATTAATAACGTTTTCAATGGTAATTTTCGATTTTAGGATTTGCCAGGACTTTGTTTTTTCTGTTCTTAGTAGCTCGAGCTCCCTGTTCCACCAAGGGACTTTTGTTCTCTTGGTTTGGGTTGAAAATTGAGGGATGGAACGATTAGCACTTTGCAGGATAATTTTATGGATGCTGGCAGCTTCTTTATTTATGTTATTGGTAACGGGATAGTGAGAGTTATATTTGTCTAATAGTGTCTGGTACAGGTCCCAGTTAGCGTTTTCTGTTTTGAAATTTGGTCTCTTTATGGAGGACAAGGAGGTACCGTGGAACATGGAAATAATGATGGGGAAATGATAACTTCCGCATAGGTCTTTAGAAATACTCCATTTCGTATACACTGCCAGGATAGGTGAACAAAAGGACAAGTCTATGTGGGTGAAGGAGGAATGAGTGCTAAAGTGGGTGGGAGATCCGTCGTTTAACAGTTGGAAATCGGATTTTGTTAGGAACTTGGATATGGTGTTACCACGTGAGTTATTTTTAGGCGAACCCCAACTGGAATTCCAACCGTTGAAATCACCCAATATCATAGTGGGTTGGTTATGGGAATCGAGTACATTTGTTAGGTTACCGAGGCTCAAAGTTTGTCCAGGAGGAATGTAGGCATTGATTATAGAAAATTTGAGCTTAGAGGTGATTGTGATACCCATAGCTTCAAAGTCATTATTAAGATTAATTGCATTGTGTTGTATTGACGTGTGAACCAGGAAGGCAATACCACCAAAGGGACTTAAAGTTTGGTTTTGCGGGATAAGAAGATAATTAACTGGAGTGGGGATATTTTTTAGGGATATAAGGTGGGTTTCTTGTAGGGCTATTACTTTGGGAGAGGTTTTTTTAATCAGAATAAGCAGTTCATTGTAATTGTTTAAATATCCTTTAATGTTCCATTGTATTATCTTGAGTTCAGGTGGGATGTGTTGTAAGTAATTTGTATTGAGCTTTGTGTTGTTTGAATTATAGTGTCCTCTATGTCCAATTTTGGGATGGTGGCGAACTTGTGTATTATGGGTAGCTAATTTTTTAGAGAGATTCATGGAGTTGGAATTGTTCAGGTTCAGAGCTGATATTCTCTCCGTTGGTGAGGTTGATGTCATTAATTGAGTGGTGTTTTAGAGGTGAGTGTAGTTGGTTCGGTAATACATAGTATTTGTTTTTGCGAATGAGTGTTTGAGTTAGGTGAGAAATCGGTGACGTTGAATCTGTTACGTTTTGTGGTGTGTGTTGATTTTGGTTGCCACTTGACTGACATGTGGAGGAGGGGGCAATGTGTTTTTTTGATATGTCTGTATTGGTGTTTGAGGTTTGTGCTGGAGAATTGATGCTTAGTGCTTTTTGTATTGGAGTAAGAATTGGAGAATTGACAGTTGTGCTTAATTGAATACTGTTTGATGTATTTTTCGTTTGTTGACAATGTATGGAGTTAACAGCTTGTGTATTTGTTTTCGGTGGAATTGGTTGCAGTAGAGGCGTTTTCGTAATCTTAGCGTAATTGGTGGAGAGAGGGGATGAGACGTTGGGAGTTTGTGCCCTGTATAATTTTTTTGCTTCGGATATGCTGCATTTGTTTACAGTTTTTATTTTTAGGATTTCTTTTTCCTGTAGGTATGATTTGCAAACTGTGGAGGATGCAGCATGTTCTTCCGAGCAGTTGGCGCAAAGGGTGCGGGTACACTTGGTGGGGTTGTGTGGGGGAAGATTGCAGTTTTCGCAGCGGGGGGTATTATTACATCTTTTGGTGGTATGGCCAAGAAGTTGACAGCTTCGGCAACGCATGGGGTTAGGGAAATATTCCCTTACCTTGACGTTGTACCAGCCGATGTCTACTGAGGATGGAGGGCGGAGGCGGTCGAAAGTAAGAAGAATAACACCAGTACAAATTTGTTTTGAGTCCTCTTGTCGTTTTTTAAATTTAAATACTTCAGTAACTCCTTGGCTTCTCATTTCCTTAACGATTTCTTCTTCTGGAACGTTTATGAGGCAGGGAGCAAAGACCGTGCCTTTAGACGAGTTAAGAGTGTTGTGGAGGGAAACCTTGATAGGGCAGATGTTTGATAGGGACTTTTTTGATGTAACCAGATCAGCTATTTTCTGCGATTTGACCAGCACTAATAAATTTCCATCACGTAGTTGTGATATAGATTCGTATTGAGTGCTGATACCATCAATGGCTTTTTTCAGGAGGAAAACACTAAATGAAGTTAGAGGTTTTTTATCGTCTGAAGCGGTTATAACAATAAATTTTGGATCAGATTGGCATGATGTCGTGGGAAAGGGGCTAAAGGGATTAATAGAGGCAAATTCACTTTTCTTTTTTCTTTTGTGTGTTGGTCCTGATAGCACTTCAATATCCAGGCCATCGAACCGGTTTTTTGAGGGCACGTGGCCCCGTAAAGCCATTGAAAACCCGTTAGTTTTTCACTGTATAGTATTAGTAGTATTTGGAAAACGGGACAAGAAAAAAAATAAGAAGAGAAGTCTTTGTTTGTTTTTTTTTTTTTTTTGCACGCTCACTACTTTACACTACTTGACAATAAACTCGCGAATTGATGTTGTCGGTACCGAGGTTAGACGACGACTGTATAATAGACTAAATTACCTGCTTTAGAAAAAAAAGTTTTATTTCATCGTCACGATGTCGAAAATAAGAAATTTTCGTATCAGGAGAAAGTAAATTCCAGTCGTTTAATCCAGACGCCAAAAGCTCAGCCTGTTTTTTTAGACAGATTCAAATCACGCACTAAATCGTTTAAATCACTTTGTGTCAATAAGTGCGTTTCTTTTGAAGTTGACGGTTCATAACTTGGGTCACTATCTTCAGATACCTGACTTTCTGATCGATTTGGTGGCTTTGGCACAGGCAGTTCGGCACTATTTAGGATGGGTCTGTTGCCTGAAGACTAGTTTGGATACTGGAGAGTATGTTTGGACTTGGTTGTAATCATTGGTATATGTCTGGGTTCTTGTTTAATCCAACCTAATAGCAGTCTCACACACGTTACACAACATTTATGTGGAACCCAGGATTTATCTTGATTCCTCACAGGAAATCCAAAATAGTCTAAATAGCACTGTTCAATTAATGATGTGAAATTTCGACGTTGTGATGTAAAAGCTAATTCTCCACACACATAACAAAAACTGTCGGGATTGTTAGAACACTTTCGTGGCATGTTTACGATGTAACAAACGTATATAAGATGTAATTTAGATGAATGCAATATTAATACAGTCATCTAAATGAAGTTATTCAAAAAAAGACACGTATATGAGGTCAGAAATGGATATGTAGCTGTCACAAAAAAACTGGACGTGATTGATACAAAATTCTTATTATTATTATTGCTATAGGTTACATAGATATTGCACGCCGAAGGAAAACATGTAACCATTTTTCCATTCAATGGGACATATCCGTACGTCCGAGAGTCGACGGCAGCTCCGTGAACTTGGTTGTTTTATGTATGAAGATAAGGGTTGAAAACAGAAACATCTGAACGGCGCGGTGCATGCCTGCTCGTCGACTGTACACACAATACAACACATACGATCCCAAGAATTGACTTCGGTTGCAATATCTATGTAAATTATAGCATCTGTGTTAGCACTCCTTTTCTTATTCGATTTTTAAAAAAACATTCGATAAAGTCAACCATAACATCTTATGCTTTAAGCTAAAGGATCTATTTGGGTTCAGCGAACAGACACAACTCGAGCTTATTAAAAGTTATCTCTCCAACAGTTGGCAAAGGGTTATTATTGGTGAGAATCTTTAGAACTCAATATAATGAGGCAAGGCGAACCTTAGGAATTAATTCGCGGGCCTATTTTATTCTGCGTATTGCCTCAGTTCACGTCTATGCCTGAAAACGTTCAACTTTATCTTGTCCGTCCTACGAAGCCCAAAACGAAGATTTGTCTAGAATCCACAAGTGATGGGTGGTAAATGAACTTGTGATAACCACGTGGATTCCGCTGCTCTCTTGGAATGAGATCCGTTATCCTCCCATCGGATGAAGAGTATCAAACCAAAAGAAAATCAAGACCAATCCGACGGACGAAAACCGAAGATATTTAAAACGAGCGTGTAAAATTTTAATACGACCAAAAACTGAGGTAAAAAATACTGCAATGCCCCAAAGGTAGTAAAAATTGTTGGTCGTTCGTCAAAAAAATCAGAAATTCTGCCTCATCCTCTATCCCACCGCTCATTTATAATGGTATTCCAGCTGTCAGCTCTTTGGACTAGACCAATCTGCTTGCTGTACACTTTGCGGCCAGCTCGATTCCACTTTCGCACTTTTGTAGCAGCAAGAGTATTTAAAAATCTAAACATACACAAATCCACTGGTCTAGGTGGTATATCTCCCTTCTTCTGAAGAGATATTTTTCCATGTTGGCAATACTACTGCCTAAGCTTTTTCATCAATCCTATTCTTTAGGATTTTTAATCGTTCTTCAATGGATTAAGAATAATATATTGATATATTGTAATATTTATTTTGAGACAAATAAATATTACAATAGCCAAAAAGTGCCTAGGCTGCTACGTTAGTTTTGAGAAAAACAAATTTCTATCATCGAAAATGGCTTTGTTGTTCTCTCTTATTGTACTCTCCATATACTTCTGCATGCGTTTGAACCAGTTTTCGAATCACATTCTTAACTTCGAATGAGGTAACTCCAAAACATGTGTTTTAAACGTATCCACCGATTCTTCTGGCGTCGAAACTTTGTCCTCGCAATTAATTTTTGATGTGCGGGAATAAAAAGAAGTTATTGGGTGCCAAATCAGGGCTGTACGGCGGAAAACCGATCAATTCGTTGATTTGAGTGCTCAAAAAATCACTTGTTTGAGCCCGTATTCTCGCATCCTTTCCGAAGCTGGGTTCAATTAAAAATATTACGGATAGTGATGACATTGTTTTAATAGTAATCAAATTCAAGCAAACCGTTTATTTTTTGAGCCAATTAGTTCGGTTGAAGTGATTGATCTGATTAAATCAAATTCATCTTCCCGGAATAGCTACACAAATGTCTTTATAAAGAATATTTCTCTTAGCATTGTCGACATTTTAGCTTACATTTTCAAAAGTGTATCTAGAGTAAATTTCCTTCTAGTTTAAAACTGGCGGAGGTTATACCCATTGTTAAAAAAAGGTGATCGGAAGGATTTAAATAATTATAGACCCACTTCTCTCCTTTCGACTTTCTCAAAAATCGTTGAAAAGGTCATAAAAAGCCGGGTTATACATTTTCTTGAGAGAAGCTCCTTCATTAGCCCTAATCAATATGGATTTAGAGATTGCAAATCTACAGACGATGCACTCTTATATTTTTGTACCAATGTATATGACAGTCTGAACCGTTTGATACTATGGATCATCATTTTCTATTGTCTAAGTTAGAAAAAGCTAGGTTTAGAGGTCCTATTTTTGAATGGCTCACGTCTTATCTCAAGTATAGAAAACAAATGCTAAAATTTGGTGGAATTTTTAGTGAATGCCTTGATATTCTCACTGGCGTGCCAGAAGGCTCACTTCTTGGGCCTCTGTTATTTCTAATATTTATAAATTCTATTTTTGATCTACCTTTGAGGGGTTTACAAACTGCCTTTGCTTGATGATATTGCAATTGTCTATTCCAATTCATCCATCTTATACTTGATTGGCCTTATCAACCATGATCTTGAAATCCTACGGCACTGGGTTTTCGATCCATAAGCTAGTCATTAGTGATAATACCAATCTTCCGTCTTTTGATCTCCATTCTCTGGATTTTGTCTTTCAATGTCGTGACTGTAAAAACTTTTGATGTTAATGTGCACTGCTCGACAAAGTGCTTCAAGATTGACAAGGTTCAATATTTTAAGTACCTTGGCCTTGTCATTGACAACAAAATGTGTTGGAATATGCACACTTTCGCACTCGTGTAGTAGCAAGAGTACTTAAAGATCTCAACATACATAAATCCGCTGGTCCAGATGGTATATCTCCCCTTCTTCTGAAGAGGTGTTCTTCCTCGCTGGCAAAACCACTGCGTAAGCTTTTTCATCAATCCTACACTTTAGGACTCTTCCCGAGCAGATGGAAAACAGCATTTGTCCAGCCCGTCCCTAAAAAAGGCGAATCATCTTCTCTCTCCTCCTACAGACCCATTGCACTTACGTCCCTTCTTTCCAAGGTCATGGAAACACTGATAAATCGTCAGCTCATGAAATATCTCGAAACACGAAAACTTCTCAATGACCGGCAGTACGGTTTTCGTAGCAACAGGTCCACTGGTGATTTGATGGCATGTCTCACCGAAAAGTGGAACCAAAGCGTACATCAATCTGGCGAAAGCAAGATAGTTGCACTTGATATTTCTAAGGCATTTGACAGAGTTTGGCATCAAGCTCTTTTGTCGAAAATGCGTGCATTTGGGATCGACGACTCTCTTCTTCAATGGATTAGAAATTACCTTTCGGAACGTTCAATTCAAGTTGTCTTGGACGGTTTCAAGTCTGATATTCACAAAATAAATGCTGGTGTGCCCCAGGGCTCTGTTCTGTCACCGACACTCTTTTTAATTTTCATTAACGATCTCTTGTCTGCTACTTCTAATCCAATATATTCCTTTGCTGATGACAGTACTCTCTGCTTTTCATATTCGTTCCCGGACTCACGGCCCTGCTCTTCGGCTGTAGTACGAGAACGGCAGCGTATGCTAAGCTCATTAAATTCCGATATCAACAGCATAACCAATTGGGGAACTATCAATAGAGTGGAATTTAATGCTTCCAAAACACAATGCTGTCTGCTGTCTTTAAAGCGAAATTTAAACACCCAGCCATTATCCATGAATGGCACTTGCATCGTCGAAACCGAAAAACTTTCCATTCTCGGTATGTGTGTTAATGACAACTTACGTTGGAATGACCACATATTCGATGTCGTCAAAAATGCTGCGAAATGTCTAGGTTTCCTCAAGCGATGTAAGAAATATTTTACCCCCTCTGATCTGGCCTCAATATATAAGGCATTCATCCGCCCAAAATTGGAGTACAACTCCCACATCTGGTCAGGTGCTCCTAAAACATCTCTGCACCTGCTAGATAGGATTCAAAACCGTGCGATAAAACTTATTGACGATACTAATATCAGTCAATCAATGGACACCCTCGAACACCGACGAAATGTCTCGTGTCTCACTTTGTTTTATCGCTACTTCCACCACCAGTGCTCCACTGAAATCGCCAGTAGCATTCCGCCCATTCAAACTTTCAACCGTAACACCCGTCTCGCTATGAATGCTCATCAGTATACCCTCAAGCCCATTTTCGGACGTACTCTAAAATATCGTGATTCGTTCCTAAGCCGTACAACTCGCTTATGGAATGCCCTGCCGATCTCTGTATTTCCTGGTCGTTATAACTTGCAAACATTTAAAAACAATGTACATCGGTACCTCTCTTTTCTTCCTCCCTAAATTTCCTTTGCCCGCGCTGTGTACAATCACTTTAAGGGTACTCAAACCCCTTGAGCGCGCGCTCATTATAAAAAAAAAAAAAAAAAAAAAAACACTGCGCTCCTTAAAGAAATACCTATCCACAGCTACTTACGAGTATATGTTGTATCATTTGAGACGTTTTGCTCCAGAAATCTATTAGAAACTATCTACGAGGGGCGTTCAACATATTCTCGGTATCGGGGTGAAGCTGTGATTGTATATATAAATTGACTTATTTATCAAGTAATACTATTATTTTAGTGCATTCATGTAAAATTTCATATAAATGTGATTATTAATTCGCGTTTTATCTCTAGTTAAACAGAATCATAATGGCAACTGAGACGATGATGGTGAAAATTGAGCATCGCGCTGTAATTAAATTTCTCACTAAGCAAGGAAAAAGTCAAAAACCTATTCATGAAGAGATGGTGGCTGTTTACCAGGGTTCCGCACCTTCATTATCAACTGTGCAAAAGTGGTCAAGTGAGTTCAAGAGAGGCAGAGAGAGCATTGAAGACGACCCCCGCTCCGGCGCCCCGGCTACTGCTTGTACGGGAGAAAGCATCAAAGAAGTCGAAAAACTTGTTCTTGAGGATGCCCGAATAAAGGTGAAAATGATGGCAGAGATCACCAAGCTTTCAATTGGTACCATTCACACCATTCTTCATGACCATCTTAACCTTTCAAAGGTCAGTGCAAGGTGGGTGCCACGAATGCTCACAGCGCCTCAGAAAAAAGTGAGAATCGCATGCTGTAGAGAGCTTTTGGAGATGTGTAGTGAGAACGCGGACGGTGTTATGGATCGAATTGTTACTGGGGACGAAACATGGGTCCACCACTATGACCCTGAAAGCAAACAAGAGTCCATGCAGTGGCATAAAAAAGGGACAGACCCCCCGAAGAAGTTCAAAGTCACTCCGTCTGCCGGGAAGCTCATGGCCACAGTTTTTTGGGACTCAAAGGGAATCTTGCTCATTGAGTACAAAAAAAAAGGTGAAACCATCAACGCCACATCCTACGCTTCCACTTTGCATAATTTGCGGGAGGAAATTACAGAGAAAAGACGGGGTAAACTCGCAGCGTGTGTGTTGCTTCTTCATGACAACGCTCCTGTTCACACGGCGCGAGTTTCCCAGGCTGCTGCGCGAGATTGTGGTTTCGAAGAAATCCAACACCCACCCTATAGTCCAGACCTTGCCCCTAGTGATTATTTCCTGTTTCCGGATTTGAAAAAATGTCTTCGTGGAAAAAGATTTTCGGATGATGAAGAACTCAAGTCGGCAATAAATGGGTATTTTGCAGAGAAAGAGGAAATTTATTTTTTTTTGAGGGTTTAAAAAAGCTTATCTCAAGATGTAACAAATGCATTGATGTTAGGGGAGATTATACGAGGGCGGGTCAATAAGTCCGTGACTTTTGGAATAAAACACAGATTTTTTGATAAAAAAATAATTTTATTTTTCAACGTAGTTGAGCTCTATACACTTTGTCCAACGCTTCTCCAATTTTTTTATCCCTTCCAAAAAAAATGATTTGTCGAGGTCCTCAAAATAGGCCTTTGTTTGCGAGATGACTTCATCATTGGAGTCAAATCTTTTTCCACCAAGCCATTTCTTCAGGTTTGGGAACAAGAAGTAGTCGCTCGGAGCCAAATCTGGAGAATAGGGTGGATGAGGGAGCAATTCATAGCCCAATTCATGGATTTTTGCCATGGCAACTGCACATGTGTGCACCCTTGCATTGTCTTGGTCGAAAAGAACTTTTTTCTTGGCCAAATGAGGTCGGTTTTTTTTCAAATCGTCATTGAATCGGTCCAATAAGTTGGCATAATATTCCCCATTGATTGTTCTTCCCTTTTGAAGGTAGTCAATGTGGATTATCCCGCGTGCATCCCAAAAAACAGTCGCCATAACTTTATTGGCTGACAAACCCACCTTGGCCTTCTTTGGCGCCGATTCACCCTTAGAAACCCACTGTTTGTTATCTGGTGTGTTGTGATGGATCCATGTTTCGTCCACGGTTACAAAACGGCGCAAAAACTCCTCCATATTGCGATTAAACAACGCCAAACCTTCCTGTGAAGTTGTTACACGATTGCGTTTGTGGTCGACTGTGAGCAAACGCTGCACCCATCTTGCGGAAAGCTTTCTCATGCCCAAGTGATCATTCAAAATTGAAACCACTGAGCCATGCGAGATCCCTACGGCTTCCACAATCTCTCGCACTTTCAATCTTCAGTCGGCCAACACCATATCGTGAATTTTTTCGATTGTTTCGGGTGTAGAGACCTCAACTGGGCGTCCAGGACGTTCGGCATCTTCAGTGCTTGTACGGCCACAACGAAATTCAGTAAACCACTTTTTTACCATTGAAATCGATGGTGCAGAGTCCCCATAGTATTTATCAAGCTTAGCCTTGGTCTCGGTAATGGTTTTTTTCGCAAGAAATAATGCTTAATAAGCACAAGAAATTCACTTTTTTCCATTTTCTCCTCAAATTAGTGAGTAGTCTGATAAAAATAGCTGTCAAACACAAACTAACTGACGCAGCAAGTTTAAATTTTGACAGGAGTCAACTGACAGATGCCTGTTGACAGGAGCAGTGTTGCTGTTTCAGTAAAGAGGTTAGAAATTCAAAAAGTCACGGACTTATTGACCCGCCCTCGTATTGAAAAATAAAAACAATTTAAATCGAATTCGCATTTTCCTTCATATCGATACCGAGAATATATTGAACGCCCCTCGTAGCTCGTTTTGTAAGACCCATACAGTGGACTGCTGTTTAGTGTTGAGCTTATATCCATAAATCCATGGTTCGTGGCCTATCAAAATCTTATAGACGTCTTTTGAGGCACCGCGTTCGAATTTTTTCAACATTTCTTTGGACCAATGGACACGAGCCCTCTTTTGAGCGATTGTCAAATTATGCGGTATCCAACGCGAAATCTTATTGACGGATAAATGATAAGTCACTTGACGATCTTGCAATATCAGTTCCCGAACGGCCACCAACATTGAATTCGGAAAACCTGCAAATTACTCCTCAGCGAATGGCTCAGGATGGTGCTTGGCACACTATTGTTGAGTTAAACCACGTCAAAAATCATAAAAAACCATCGCATGAAAATGTTCACGATTTAATTCCTGAGGTGAATTTATTAAGTCTCTGTAAAAAAAAACACAAATAGTACTCGTATGGCAAAACGTTATGATCAATTGTACCATTAAATACGTCTAACTTTACGATACTGATGTCAGGTTTGACGTATCTGCATGGATATTGCCATATCTCAAAACTTATGGCGTTTTCCATTGGCCGACAGAAGCCAATAATAAAAAAATAATATGTATAAAACTTTTCCGTTGGCACTCTTCTCACTTTTTCAGAAGCAATTTTTTTCTTCTGGATTTTATGTCGGAATGTACTAACACATACATACCATATGTATTGTGTGTCAAACCAGATTTTTGGTTTCGAGCAATCGACTGTGTTTGGTCAAAAGTTTTTAGTGTTCCATTGGAATTGAAATTGTCCAACTTCCGGAGAGAAACCAATGGAAAACGCCATTATGTTGCAACCTACGTAGTAGAAATCGTTGGTCGTTTGTCAAAGACATAAGGATTTCCATCTAATCCCCCATCCTAATGCTCGTTTATCTGACATCCCAACTGTCAGCTCTTTAAAGAAGTCCGATGTGACTGCTGTTCATTGCTTCCAGATTGTATCATGTGTCTAGTCTACATACAGTCGAGCGCATCGAATCGTCAGTGAGAGGAATACACTTTTGTACTCATGCACATATTATCAATGCTTAAAAATGCTTACAGATCATATACACAAATCAACTGGTTCAGATGATATACATACGTATCTGCCTCTTGTAAAAAAGAGTTCTTCCATTGTGTAAGCTTTTTCATCTTTTCACTTTTTTCTGTTTATATGAAATAAGCTCCAGTAATCAGGTCGCCGTTCTTTGACTGTAGAATTAATTGGAAAACTTTCTTCACTGACAGGACCAAGTATAAAACTTATAATATTACGGGCTGCTATACGTATCCGGGAACTGCATGGATTTGTGGACCACTTGTGCTTATCTTATGCAATTTTTTCAGGGCTGAATTAAAATTGATGGATTTTGTCGTGAACCTGGTTGTTGACACGCTGGTATCGGCAAAGTTTCGTCATCAGAGTTAATAATAGATCTTCAATAATGCTTTTGGTGAGCAATACTCAGTTCCTCACCAGAAGATAACGTAGATTCTTAGTTAGGATATAAATTTCTTCTTCACATTTATCTTCCTGTTTGGAACTTGATTTTATTATATTTCGTCCTGCTCTTAAATTGTTTCATCGTGCAATTCATTTAAAAACTGCAAAATATTTAGGATATTAAAGAAAGCAGGAAACGCAAAATTACTCACATTGACCAATCATGGTATGATTGCAAAGCAAACCTATGCACGTTAACACTAAACATTGAACTGTTAGTGAGGTGATGTGTGCGCAACGTTAACATCTCAAATTCGCAAAACTAGTGGAGGTCAGTAGTCTATTGGGCGAATGTTTAGTTGTATAGGATGAAACCATCCGCCAATTCGTCATAGTTAACTTAGTTGCATATATAAGCATAAACTTAGAAAAACTTTTTAATTAATCACGTTTCAATCGAATAGTTGTTAACCTATACAGGTCCTAGTTTATAACCATTTAATATTAAAATCGTTTCGAACATCTGACTTGTAGACAGCAAACTTAATCTTGCTTACAGAAATTCATCAACTCCTTAAACCCAGATCTTTACCTAGTATTCTAAGAATATTCCAGCCGCCCTTGCCATCTACGTCATTTGTTTGGTTTGATTTTATCACCACAAATGCGTTTCTCCAATTCACTTATATATGTATTTTTATTTTATTTTGCAGGAAATTGCGTTTTTTCGGAAAAGAAAGAAGCTCTTAAAGTATTAAAACTACACAAAGATGCCCGCTTAAAGGTCTTTTCAAATACAGATGATGCTGAAAACTATGCCATCACAGGATACGAAGAATGCCATTCAAAATATTCAGATCCAAAATGTAACAACATTTCATCATAAATTAAATGAAAATAATTTTTCTGTTTTTCAACAGTAAGTTCACCGGCAAATTTAGAGAAGGCTGCATTTCGAGCACCAACCAGACAAGAACTCACGGAATTTCGTAAACTCATCGAACTGGGCGATTACGATCAAGTTCACGCGAAAATTTGGGAAAATCCACGTTTTTTAATCAGCTCAGGCGATACGCCAACATCACTTAAAGAGGGCTACCGCTACAATGCCATGCATGTTTGTGCCTTAAGTAGAAAAGCTAAGATAGCTGCGTTGATACTCGAAACAGTCAGTAATATTGCATTTATGGAATTGCTCTATGGCAAGAAGAATCAGAAAATTTGCGCTGAAGCATGTTCTATTATGTTGGATTATTTTTTAAATATGCCCGAAAAGGGTAGATGTGAAACTCCTTTGCATTTAGCTTCTAAAATAGGAGCAGCGGAAGTAGTTGAAGTTCTTACATCATATCCTCAATGCAAAATGACCGCAAACAATGAAGGCTTGTTACCAAAAGATGTAGGCTGTTGAGAATGATCGTGAAACCTCTTTTGAAATGATTACATTTTTTTTTTCTTTTAGATTATTTGCTCACGAGAATATAATGCAACGGCTGAACTCAAAGATAAAATATTATCACTTCTGGAAGAGCGATTTTACGTTCCTGTTATTCGTTCCGCAAATAACACTGTTCCGCCGACGATAGGACAACCTTTCTCAACAAATAATCCACCGGTATGTATTGCACTTGTCTTATACACAAATATAAATTACATTTTTGTTATTGGCTTGCTCTTAAGATTTCGATTGTAAATAAATTTCCAATTCCGCTGCACGTTAGGCGATTGAAAAACAATGGCCTTATACTGCAGTAAAATGTTGCTCCATCCACAGTAGAATAAACCAAATAATATCGCAGATATTAGGTGACCATTGTAAACAAAGAAAACCCATGATAATCCATTCGACTTCAACAGCTGTGAACAATACCAGCTACCTGCATACATTAGATAAAATCTGCAGATAAAATAGGAATGGCGCAGCTTCTACAATCAGCAAATGAGCACAATTTATTGAATTCTATTATTTAATCAAATATAAACGATAAATGCTTCCAATTCTGGAATACTCGCACAGAATGGTTGTACACTATTTTAAATCACAATGTTTTTCTAATGAAGATCGCGACAGCTTCATAGAATGTGGTATTGATTTATTCTTACTGCCATATATTGTATCTTTTGTGTCTGATTTTGGGTTTTTATTTAGCTAGAAAAAAACAATCACGGAATTGGTGTTTGATCAATTGAAACAATGTGGCTCTCCGCTCAATTCTTATTAATGATTTTACATTCAACCTATGAACCTTACGGGTTCGCCTCGCTATGTTCATACCCATTACGATTGGATTTGCATTAGGCCATGCAGCAGCGCGTAAATTTGGTCCGTACGCGTAATCTGTTTCTGTATCTGTCAGGTAAAATTTCGGATGCCATTTGATCGTAGATAATCTCGGGAATGATGACTAGATTAAATAGAGCATATTCCTCTGATTTGGGTCCTTTCTACACTTAGCGGATCGAAACTGCATCTCGCAGTTCAACCTGGCATACTCAGCATTCTCTCCTCTTTACTTTTCCCCATTGTACAGACTTGGTAGTCTAGAGATAGAATATTAATTACATCACCCAATTTCCTATTGAGAGTTATCTGAACCAGAAAGAACGGTAATTTTCGTTTCTTCCCTTTCGTTCTCTGCTAATGTGAGCTCACCCAACTTTATCTCTGACTGCAAAGAACACCTCGGCATCAGTTGACGACTCTAATCACCTCACTAGCAATTTTGGTGTGCACTGCACTGCATTCTATTACAGATCACATGTTTAATATTTTTATATAGAAATTATGACATCTGGCTGCTCTTTAGTGTTCAGTTCTTGTTATCGCTGCTGGTAGCTCTCATTCTCTAGCTGTTCCCTCTCCATTCTTTCTATTTGCTTGTCTTTTATATTTTGGACCCTTTGTTGCAGCATTTTAATGCTGGTACTGAGAGGGGACTCAATTAAATAGTTCTCATCTCTAGATTCAATGGGCGCTAGGGAGGAGAAGTTGCTGTTGTCGCTCTTATAACCAACCATCGGAGATGTGTTGGTACTAGCAGTCGGACCATTGGCGATTTCTTTTGCAGCTGCTCATGTTGATGACATCCCTTCTTTCTCTCCATTGGACTTTCGTAGTAGTTGACAAGGAGGGACGCTTTACCAGATTGGCAGTTGAATTTAATTTCCTCCTGGCATTGCCAATGATATGTGCTGGTTCTATTATGAAAAGGGAAAACCACTCCCTATTCTCCATCACTTGATTTTATGTTTTAAATGCAAAAAATTAAATAAAATAAGCACTAGGCTAATTGGAGCCTTGTATACTACTTCTGTTTTGTCACTACCGACAAAGACCTCTAAACTCTATAAAAGTCCTTTGCTACTTCAGGATTTGATTGAAGTTGTTAGGGAGTTGGCGAAAGGTTGGAAGATCTCCAATAACCAATTGTAGCTGTTCAACCTATTTCTCCTTTGTTGTGGCGTATAAGATATCCGTATAAGGCTTTAACTAGCTATTAGTCCGAGTCTACATGGACCGTCCAGAATGTTCGTGCCTTGCGTCGATCGCAACATGATCCACATGGTTGGCTGTTTCATGATTTGATGACAGCCATGTACTTTTGTGAATATTGAGATGAGTTTTTTTTTATATAATTTACGCGCGCCTAAGGGGTTATATACCCTTTTACTATTGCCAGGGCGCGGGCGGAAAGTTAGAAGGAGAAGAAAGGAAAAATTGTTTTTGTAGTGGTTTGAAACTCAGGTGTATTTGGTTTCCAGGGGTGGGAGTCCGAATAGGACGGAGAGCTTTTTCTTCACTCAGAGTCATTCGAAGTTATAATTCGCACTAGTTTTTTGTGGTTGAAAATCTACAACAGCCAAATCTACGTGTCAGTGTTATGCCTTCACACACATAATTTTTCTGTCTGAGTTCGAATTATACAAATGAAAAACTGACTTGTCACGGGCAGGATTCGAACATGGACCCTCCGAGTGAGAAGCGATTTGCTAGTACCGCTACACCACGGCCACCCCGTGGGTAAACCGTGTGTTAGCTATAGTGATATTCCGTACCGCAGCAAAGTCAAGTAGTCTAAGTTAATTTGTTGTGTGGATTATGATTTTCGATTGTGTTACCAAAGATATAAGCTTTACCAATTTTTTTTGTTAAAATCACCTAAAACGATTTTAAAGTCATAGTTAAGGCATTGCTTGTAGGTTTTGTCGAATAGCAGAAGTTTCTTTCTGTGGGTACATATCAGCGTGAATTTAGCTTTGATGCGGATTATTACAATGCGTTCGCATATGTGCCGAAAGCTAAAGGATTTTTACGTTAGTCTAACGCTTACATCAAATCCTCACCCAAATAGATAATAAGATACTCGTATGTTCCAGTTTTCCATCCTCTCTTTGCCTGGCTTATTCCACCGTTGCTTGTGGTCTCCGGTCTAACTATTGGCTGCACGTTGTCTATTCAAGGTTCAATCATTCCATGTCCAGATCCGAAAGTCAGTCGTATTTTTTTTTTTTTTCATTTAGTAGATCATTCTTATCCGATGCTTTTGATTGCTTCGCAGCAGTGGGGTTTTTAGGCGCCCGGGTAGTTAACCTCAGGCATATCCCCTAACCTTACATTGAACAATCGCCACTATTTCTGTTCAGCATCGTGATTAATCTTAAGAAAATCCTTATTGACCTCAGCTCCAAATAGGTTGAAGTTACTCACATAAGGAGTCTCTCATGCTGACTCTTGACGACACAGTTTATTGTTCTGTCTCCATTTGCTTTTGTTCAACACCCGCACTGGGCATCGCCAGATTGACATGGCTTAAGGCCTAATCGTATAACATTGCGCTACTTTCTGTGCTCACAAACTTTATTCAATGCCACTGAAGACACTTAAGCTACGCGCATGCAAAAATTGTTCACTTTATCGTTCAAACGGATATTTTTTCTATTAGGCACCCTAGCAAAAATTTAATATTTAATTTTGAATGTGATTCATAATACATAATATCAATGCTATATCAACAAGTAAACTATTATTCTTTTGTTTTTTTAAAGAATCTCAATTCAGATCCTCTTAGTCCAGAGGTGGAAATACAAGCTATAGCGGGGCCCATGAGTAAGGATCAAGCAAAGGTAATTATCAAAATACATTAAAATGAATGTAAATACAAATATTATTATGAAATTTATGATGAGGAAACATTTTTTGTTTTTAGAGTTTCTGTCGTCGCTGGAAGACACCTCCTCGTTTAATTAGTATTTCGTTACCGCTTGTCAACAGTCCTTTTGCAAGTCCAATTCAATTACTATCAACAAGTACTCCAACAAAATCATCGCCAAAAATTAGCAATTCTTTATCATTTACTCCTAAAAGAAAATATTTATTTAGTAATAAGCAATCGGAAGTTGCAGAATCTGTGAGCATTTTAACTAATATGAACATAGATCTAAGTAAAAACTACAATTCCATTGAAGATAATAATAATGGAAATGTAGAGAATAAAATTAACATAAATTGCCTAACACCATTTCGGAAAAGAAAAGACATGTTTAGCACTTACCGTGAAATTAATGTTGCATCACCAATTACATTGGATTTAAATGATTCAAATACTTTAAGCACAACGAATACCCTGCATGCGGGGCTTGATCACTACGACAGTCCAGGTTTTAAGGAACGCCACCTAAAGCTAATCGATGCGGAAAAAGGTTTTGAAGTTATCGGCAGAGAGTTGGCCAAAGAGCAAAACGTTGAATGGAAGGAATATTGGGATTTTCTTGGTACTTTTGTTGACATTGCGTCTGAGCAGGGCTTAAAGAAATTGGAAAATTTCTTAGCGCAAAAAGATAAAGTGGAAAATAAACCAACACCACCAGTTGTGGTCAGTAAAAACAAGGAACTTATGGATGACTTGTGTAATGCACTGGACAAACTCAATTTACGCAATAATTCTCCAAGTACTCTGGATTATGATAATGATCGACAGATTTACAATAAATCAATATCAAATAATGCTCCTCAGTTGACAATGCCTTACACTTGTGTTGAGAAATCTCTGCAAGTATTTGCCAAACGTATGACAAAGAATTTGTTACACAATATCGAAAGCATCATATCGATCAACGATGCCTTCCTTTCAGAATTAAAAAGACTGAAATCCCTTATAGTTAGTTTTATGGATGATAATCGTTTTCTAAATGTAAATTTTACAAAAGTGCACTCAAGATTCGCTTACCTCATCGTAAATTACTTAGATGATGCTCAGCATATAGATAAAACAAACAAATCCAAGGTAAGCAAGTGAGATGTTTCCTTTTTTATTTCTATTTGCGAGTTTTTTCTTTACTTTTTGTAGATTCAAAACTGTTTACAGCAGATTATATCAGCACCTGGTGATAAAAAAGAGCACTTACAATGTGTTTGTAATAAAATGTTGTTATATATGGAGAACAATATCGCAACTTTCCAAACGGAAAATGTAAATACCGAAGAGAATTGCATGCGGATATGGCTTAAAGAATCGCAATGTGATTGCAAATGGGACAGTGTCTTAAGTCGAAAAGAAAGTCGTCGGTCTCGTTTTGAAATGCGAAAAGGGCGATCATCGGGGCAAGATCATGTAGATGAAGTAAAACATGAAGATGGTCAGCCCACAGAAACAGTTGAAAATACAACAGATGCAGTTGATAGTGAAGATGTTTTCTGGGTATGTAGGAGCATATAATCTAATAGATTTCGTTCATAATTTGTATTGCCCTAAAGTCAGATGTAGGTTCGGACGATGACGCGGATGATTGTTATGTTACACCACCTGAGAGTCCGTCTGCGCTATCCTTTAGCAGCGTTGAAACTGAAGATTATCATTTGTTCCTTTTAGGGTACGTTATAGAATTCATTTTGTTTTTTTCTATTTTCTATTATTTTTTGATTTGTTTTTTTCTAGAAATGAACCTACAAAACGGGACCTGGACGTATTAAACGCAATATTTCATGTTGAAATCAGCCACGATACTTATCCGTACATTTACGCTTGGAAAGCAGCTGTTTTACGATACTCAAGTGAAGAAATGGATGAGTGCGTTTATTTTAAATGAATTTTTTCTATTCGAAATATTTGAAATTATAAAATACTTTATTCCTATTTAGGTTCCCATCAGTTATAGTAAAGAAATCTTTGTCATTCTCAATAACCGACAGACTGCCCACACCTCGAAGTCTTTTCAATTCGCCATCTCGTCCATCAATTAAGAATAAAACAATGGAAAACTTAATACTATATCGAGAGAATAGAAAAGAAAACAGCTACTCATTATCGGATGCAAATGAGAACAGTACTTGCAGCGAACTTGCATGGATGAATGTATCCACTTGAGAATTTATAAAATCTTCAAGTGTGTCTTTTTTTATTGGCGAAGCTCTTCCTCAAACTTATAATTTAATATAATTATTATTATTATAGCCGAGATATCGTTTGCGTTTTATACTCTTCGGCTAATTATTATTTTTTTTTCTTCTTTCTTAAATTGGTTTCCTTAATTTTCAATTAAATTCTTAATTTTGTATGAATTTTTATTTTATCACATATTTTAAGCAATATTTAAATATATGTTTTTGTGAAACTTATACTTTTTTTTCTTTGCAAATTCTAAGTAATTTTATTTACTTCCACGATCATTGATCCTTGAATGGCCTTTACCATTCTACTCTCACAGCGATCTTGCTACTTATGCATGTAGTAATAAAGCTTACCAAACCACCACGATGCGATCTCCGTTCAGATCCGGAATTAAACTTTGTGTGGTTAAGATTCCATCGCCTTAAGCAAATTATCCACTAATGCCATATTTACAGAAACAATACAAATTGCTGCAATGGCAATACGGGAAGCCAATTGGAGCAGAATTAATATCTTTTTGGAAATGTGAATGTCGCTGCTATTATGGTCACAAACACACTAGAATAAATCCGAAAAAGCATCAAATGAGCCAGGCATGATTACAAGGCTGGACTTAAACGTATTAAACTTTAATATCAACTAAAACTGAGGCAGAAAATACTAGTGCCAGCTAGCCAATCCGCACGCTGCGCTTCAGTTCGTTTCATGACTCCACTACGGCGTACAACTCTCCTTCATCTGGAGAGGTCTTCCTCCACGATAACAAACCATTGTGAGAGTTTTTTTTCATCGATCCTACTCTTTATGACTATTTCCGAAAAGATGGAAAATATTATTTGTCCTGCCCCTAAAAAATACGAATCTTCATCTCCCTATTCGTAGGGAGACATGGAAACAGTGATAAATCGTCAGCTCATGAAATATGTATGTATCTTGAGATATGAAACTTTCTTAATGATTGGCAGTACGGCTTTTTGTAACAACAAAACAAATTTTAAACCCCTTCTGTGTCAGTTAACCCTTTCGATATCTTTTTTATTTTCAATAATTAAAAATCAATTTAATGCATTTTATTACTGGTAAGAGTAATATTGTTCTATAAAAGCGATAAAAGTCCATTCGCTACATCGTTCCTGAATTCTTAAGGATCCTATCGGTCATTTGGTTTCAAATTACCATTTTCGTAGTCGATACAGTATTACAAGAATTACCGACATTATTTTTAGCGACAAGTCTATAAAATGGTTAAATATTCCTAGTGGTCATTTAGTCCATTTTAGCGAACCAAAAGAAAAATATCGTTGTTCCTTTGCATAGGGTGGGTAATCAGTTGGAAGAAACACTTTTTCAACTCGTAGTCTTTGTACCTCATGTATCTGTTTCTTTGCAATATAATTTACTAGCAAAAGCTTGTCCGCTTCGCTGCGCTGTAGTTATTTCATTTGAGTACGATTAACAAAGAAGAGAGAAAGAAACATATACATTTGTTTGTGTTTTTTGCTTAGTTGAGCCTTTTTGAGTATATAAATAAGTTTATGTGGATTGTTCAACACAATGATTTCCATACCAAAAAAATAAAACACTACATGTCCAATGGGTGGAATAGAGAGAACAAAAATGTTTGCTCTAACAAAAATATACTTACGGAATCCATATGTCATTTGTAAACCAACCTAAAATGAATATTCAAAACAAACATACACAAATGCATATTTCACACGTGAATTTATTTACGGTGTTTGAACCCTGAAATCTGTAATTATTATTGAATACAATCTTTTAAACTTATGTTTGCTTAGACTTTAAAAAATTGAATTGATTTTAATGTTTTGGATTTGTATTTAAAAAAAAAAATAATAAAAAATTCAAACTTATTGCAATGCTCTGTGGAACACAATATTTTTGGTTTTTCCATTTTGTGGATAAATGAATAAAGCCTATTGTAACAAAAAACTATGCGAAATCTCCGGCTGAAAACTTTAAGAATAAAAGACCGAGACTTAAACGTGAGAAATATAGGATTTATTCGTCCACTTCGTACAAGATATCATAGACTAACTATATCTAGATATCAAACTCTACTAATACTTTTGCAAACGTTTAACTTTCGCACAGACGCACTGTAAGTGAATCACCAACACATTCTCAATCTCTATAACCTGTCAGAATGGCTAAAATGACAACAAATTTCACGTAATGTTCGCTAAGTATATATAATAAAGGCAAAAATAAAAGGAAAAATATTTTTCGCTGGTGAATATTTAATTCAACGTGGTGAAAAAGTGAAGATAATAGAATATATTTAAAAAAAAAACCCTTTTTTTGTTTCAATTGAACAAAAAGGGGATCGTTTCAGAATAAAATTAAAAAAGGATCTAAGGATTATATTTTGAAAGTTTCATTTGAAGATATAAATGAATTGAAACTATTACAATTCTGAAATCAAGCTTAAGCTTGTATTGAGAGTCAATTGTATAAGCATTTTTTATGTTTAGGCACAAACTCTGTACTCTGGACATCAATGAAAAGGATTATTAATTAATGGCAACTTTTAAAATCAATTTCCTTGCTGTTCTTTTAGTTTGAATGTGTTGAGTAAACAAATTAATTAAATAATACTGATAAGTACAATTAACATTTTTGGTCATTTTTTAGTTTTTTAAGGAAAATATTTGTTTTTCTATTTGAATTTAAAGCTTTTCCAAAATATTTCGAGAATCTTTTTTTTCACACATTATAAAGTACAAAAGCGGTGGTATTTTAATTGTTTATTTTTTAAAAATAATTTCCAGAATTTAACAAACAATGTGAAATGATATCCCAACTTAATTTGGTTTTGTCGAAGGGAATTTTTGTTTATAATTGTTTTCAACAGATTTTGCTACTACTTTGTTGAGTATTCTTTAATGCTGTTAACATCTTTAAGCCGGTCTGGCATAGAATGCGTCAACTTTTCCATATATTCACATATTATTTCTTGCCATTCCGCTAAAAATTAAAATTTTTAACTGAGGCTTCGATGTGATGACATGTTTTCGTAACCTCATCATTTAATGATTCCAAAGGCGTTCCAAAGAGAACGGGTTAAGATCGGGGCTATGTGGTGGCATTACTAGCAAGTGAGGGACTTTATGTGGATATGGACTTATGCTTGAAATCGTTGTCCTGTTGGGAGTAAAAAATGTTTCGCAATAAGCATTGTTTGTGTCCTTTGAAGCAAATTTTCGCTGTAAATATTTTAGTATACTTCTTTTTCTGAATTACTGTGACTAAATTACCGATCTCAACAGTGGATATTTAGCTCCATATTACACAACCACCATTTCCGTGCTTTACTTTTTGCCTTGTGTATTTGGACTGTAAGTTTCATTTGGTTGTCTTCATGCTTTCGAAGGCCTATTTGATTCATAAATGCAAAATGTTGACTCTTCTGAAGAAATCCTAGAACACAAATCCTTTGTTTTTTTATTTATTAGCAAAGTCCTTTTGTTTTTTTTTTATTTGCTTCGCTGACGAAAGGTTTCTTTCTAACGGTATAAGATTTATACTCCGATTTGATGTCGTTGACATTCACGAAAATCGAGCCAAATTTTAGAATTACAACGTGATATTTGTGAAACGTACAGCGTTGTGTTTACATCGATTTTCTTCTTCTCGGAAATTTTTTGATGCAAAAATTGAGCAAAGTATATGGAAATGTTGCGTTAGTAATGGAATTAGTAATACAAAAGCATTAAATATGAGCTAAATTGTCCAGTCACATCCATATTTTTTCAAAAAATAATTGGTCAATTCGCTGTCGTACTAAATGGACCTATAAAGCACTAATTTTCTATTTATTGTTCTATTTTCACAAATAAAAACAAATAATCATTAATTATTATTTATTACTTCGTATGAAAAGTTAATACAATATTTTCCATTTAATCGAATAATCCAATTTATTCATGAATTGTAATTTACATTTTTTCGGAACATGCTCTCCCGATGAAAACATTCATGGTGAAGCGAAAAACTTACCCACACCGTGGTGAAATGAACAAATGTCATTGCACTTCAAATGTTGTATCTGCAAGGAAAAAGGTACTATATGTATAGCTATACGAAAATGTATTATTTTTACTCACATTTATTTGATCAGCTCACGATGGTTCCACACTGGGAACGCTTTTCTTGAAACCATTGCACTTCAAATGTTGTATCTGCAAGGAAAAAGGCACTATATGTATAGCTATACGAAAATGTATTCTTTTTACTCACATTTATTTGATCAGCTCACGATGGTTCCACACTGGGAACGCTTTTCTTGAAACCATTGCACTTCAAATGTTGGATCTGCAAGGAAAAAGGCATTATATGTATTGCTATACGAAAATGTATTCTTTTTACTTACATGTAATTAGTTAGATCACTCATCCACATTTCTTAAAGCTCTTGAATGGTGCATTTAGATTCATTGTTCTTACTGTAAAAAAGAAGTAAAATAAATTATTTTGAAATTAAAATGTTTGTAGTTACTCACAAGAAAATGTAAACAAACTTTTCCAACTGCTTTTGCCACCTCCAATCCAAGGCAATCTGTTCGTGGCCGCAGTATTCTGTGGAAAATGTTTTCTACTTGCTCCAAATGTGTAAATTTTTCTTCTTTTGTTGTCCTAGAAAATATAATAAACAAAATTATTGTTCAACATAAAATTTTTTTGCAACTTACACGAAATTAGATTTGTAAATATGAGAAATGTCAAAATCGAAATTCACCGCGTCATTTTTATATGGGTGACGTCACTCGTAAAACTTTTCGAATTTTGACATTGTTGACAATTCTCACGTATTCACGGACAGGTTCACACGGATAGGGACTTTCAGAAGAAAACCGGTTTTGATTTTCCAATATCTGGAAAGTTTGATATCTAGGTATAGTTAGTCTATGCAAGATATAAAGAGCTACTGACTTTCCAAAAAATCGCATGATAAACTACAGTATTTTCTATGCAAGTACAATAGTAATACAAACACATGTGTAGTTAAAACTTCCAATTAGGTATCATATACACATATAAGAGTAAGAAAGAGATAAAGTTAATCCATGAATTATTTAGCTTTACATATATGTACACAAGTTATTTCATGATATAATTTTCAACATAGAAATAGGAATAGAATCGACCTCCAAGGGATACAGTAACTGAACGGCCCTTCGAGTTCTTGTTCGATCCGAGTATCGTATCTCGCAAGCTCTCACCTTGCCATCCCGACCAGTAAAAGCATCCTCTACGACAGCCAACCTCCAGTGAATTCGTGGTTTTCCAGAATCGAAAACAAGAACAACGTCATTCTTCTTGAGTTGATTTGACGAAGTATACTTTCCATGGTGAAATGAACGGAGAAGTTGCATATACTCCGAACGCCATCGCTTCCATAATACGTTTATATACCGCATTCTTTGCTTCCAAAGAAGTTGAATATCATTTGAGCCAGGAACAGACTCACTCGGGTTGAGAAATCCCCCACGATTCGTTAAGAAATCCCCTGGGGTCAATGGCGCGAAATCCAATGGATTATTGCTTATATAGGTGAGGGGACGTGCGTTGACCATTCCTTCTGCTTCGACGATTATCGTTCTTAATTGTTCGAAATTGAACTTTGCTTTACCGATGACGACTTTGAGAACGTTCTTTATAGTCCGGATGAGACGTTCCCAGAACCCGCCCCACCATGGCGCACGTTCCACTATAAATTTCCAATTGATTCGTCTGTTTGATGCAAAATCACGGATTGCCTCATCTTCAAAAACGAAATTGTTGTCCTCAAGTTCCAAGGCAGCACGGCGGAATGTTCGAGCGTTATCGGAATAAATGACCGATGGTATGCCTCTTCTAGCAATGAAGCGCCTAAGACCCATCAAGCAACTTTCGGTTGACATGCTTGTTGTCATCTCCAGGTGGACGGCACGAATAGCGGCGCATGTAAATACCATGAGGTATGTTTTAGTCATCCCTTCCGCAGCGTTATCAAAAGTATACAAAGGTCCCGCAAAGTCTATCCCAACAGCATCAAATGGCCTTGACAAGGTTAGTCTTTCGATGGGCAGAGGACCAAACGGCTGTGAAGCTGGTTTGCCCCATAAATTTTTGCAAGCGACGCATCTATTGATTAGCTTCTTTACAAGTTGTCGTCCTTTAGGGATCCAAAACCGAGTTCGCAGTTGCGAAAGAACAGTGTTGACCCCTCCATGCAGAAATCTTTCATGGCAGTCATTCACGATGAGGTCAGTAATATGCGACTTAGTTGGCAATATGATGGGGTGCTTGAAGTCCATCGACTCTGGTAAAGACTGGAAGCGTCCACCTAACCGCATAATACCCACATCGTCCAAAAATGGGAAAAGCGGAGCAATATCGGATGACCCAGGTACGGATTTCGCTTTCTGTAATAAACAAATTTCATTTGAAAATTGGTTATACTCTATGTACCTGATCCAGTAAGATTCAGCGGCGTTGAGTTCATCTGCACACAAATGTCTAGACTCCTTTCTCATTTCTCTCTTGCAAGAATGCACAAAACGGTACATAAAGCAAGTAACCCGCAGCAAGTGATTCCAGGAACTGAAGTCTTCAAAGCACAAAACTGGATGAAGCTCAATACTTGCAGAAACTGCTTCTGCAAGCAAGACCAATGGTACCACAGTCGTTGGAAGAATACACGTGTTATTAGACAGGTAACTGACATCTTTGAGCCAAACTGGCCCTTTTGCCCACAGCTGAGACAACCGCAGGCATTCGGAAGTTACCCCCCTAGTCAGCAGATCAGCAGGATTTTCTTTTCCGGCACAGTGGTTCCAGTCTGAAGTTAACGTGTGTCGACGAATCTCCGAAACTCGGCTTTGCACGAAGGGTTTCCATCGGTCATGTTCACCTTGGATCCAATTGAGTGCAATTTTAGAATCCGTCCACATATGAAAACGTTCAACAGGTACCTTTAGAGAACGCTTTAGGTAGGAACACAATCTAGCTGCTATTAAGGCCGCGGTAAGCTCCAGTTTAGGTAATGTAAGCTCTTTAGATCCATCTTCTTTGAGCGGAGCCACTCTGCTCTTCGCGCACAAAAACCCAACTGTGCATTCGTCTTTGGATTTGATGTTCTGTAGGTACGCAATCATGCTGGCGTCGTTAAAAATATGAATGTGGACTTTGCACGCAGAAGAAAACACTAAGGCTGACCTTGGGATAGTCAAATCCTTTAACTGCAACAGACTCTTGACACACTCATCCCATTCAACAAACAGCTCGGAAGGTATAGCTTCATCCCAGCACACTTTCTTTCTCCATATCGTTTGAAATAGTACCTTTACCTTAATAACAACGGGTGCAAGCATCCCTAGAGGATCGTAAATTCTCGCTATTGTCTGGAGTACGATGCGTTTTGTGGCTTTTGCTATGTTGCAAGACAGTAAACTCTCGACCGATGTAAAAGGTACAGCTATCTCATCGCTGAAGACAAACCAGGAGAGTCCCAAAACCTTTTGCAAAGCTGGGACATCGGTGGAACCAAAACGTTCACGAATCAGAGAATTATTGGAGTTCCATTTTCTCAAATTCATGCTTGCGTTATTTAAAATCTCTGTAGCCTCTTTGCAAATCCGTTGTCCTTTACTTTCTGTGTCAACGCTAATCACTAAGTCGTCCATGTAAAAACCTTCTTCAAGAACGTCACATGTTGATCGAAAACGATGCCTCTCTTCGGCAAAGTGATGACGCAGTGTCGCTGTTAATAGAAATGGGCTGCAGTTCACTCCAAAGGTCACCCTTGTCATCCTCAGCTCTTCGAATTTGGGCGTCCCATCTGACGATTTTTGTTGAGACAACCAAATAAATCGATGGCTATCTCGATCTTTTTCACTTAGCAGAATTTGTAGAAAAGCCTTTTCTACGTCAGCAACTATTCCTATTCGTCCTAGTCTAAAGTTGAGCAGAATCTTCAAGACATCTGGTAACAGATTCGCACCCACATGCAGCATATCGTTAAGAGATGGGTTATCATCTGAGCGTGCTGAAGCATCAAACACAACTCTCATCTTTGTTGTGGTACTCTCAGCTTTATAAACGGGGCGATGCGGTAAATAAAATACCCGTCTGGAATCATCACAACTGTCTGCAGGAACTGGTTCAGCGATGCCATCTAAGACCATTTGTCGTATAGCATTATCATACTCCTTGAGACGATCAGGTGTCCGTGACAAACGCGTAGAAAGGTAAAGAAGCCGTTTAATTGCTTGGTTTTTGTTACTCTCGGTACACACTTGAGAATCTTTCCACGGCAAAGCTGCTTCATAGCGGGAATCTTTTCTTTTGATGCAGGAGGAGATGAGATGTTCTGCTATATAACGATTTTCGGCTTCTTCGCTCCGAATACCAATGGATTCAAGTGACCAGAAGGAAGTTATGTCACTGTCGATCAGGGCGGGCAGATGTAAATTCGTGCTGAGAATAGGAAAGGAGCATAAATTTATGTTTGAAACGATATCCTTACCAAAAGAAAAATGTGGCCCTTGAATAGTCCACCCAAATACGGTTTCTATGGCTCTCAGACAGGGCGCGATGCGCCTTTGCTTGCCGGTAACTATGGTCCAGTAAAAGTCGGAGCCTACAAGAACACTCAGGCCTTCTTCCGAATCGATGGAAACATGTTTTGTGTCAGCTAACTGAATTCCTTGAAATGAGGGACATGAGCTATCAGGTGCTGGTAGGACGTCTACACATATTTCTGGAACCACTACTGCCTCTATGTACACGTTTTCTGTTTTGTTGAACTGACTTAGTAGCACAAATCCCACTTTGTCCAGAGTTTGAAACGGAGACTGCTCCTTGCTTCCGAACGGGATGACGGATATACTCACTTTTCCAATAGAGGTTAGGTTAAGTTTTTGCACCAGACTCTCACGAACATATGTATGTTGACTGCCCCCGTCAATTATGAATCGAATTAATATACTTTTATCTTTGCTCGGTACTGTGGCAATGCCGCGAGCTGTCTTCAGAAAGACATTTGAATTTTCTATTACAGAATTGGCGCATAAATTCATTGCACTTTTATTTTCGCAATTTGTTGTGTTCACTATCGATGCTGCGATAGCTTTAGTTTTGGCAAAGGAAGGGTCACACATCGATGTCGAATGCTTTCCTCTGCATTTTTTACAAAAAATCCACTTTGCGCTTTTACAATTTCTTGAAGAATGTCCGCTTTTTGTACAACGAAAACAACGATAGTTTTTACGTAGCAAATCTCTTTTTTGTGTAATAGGTATATCGCTATCGCAGTCTTTCGTACTGTGATTATTTGACGCACAAAACAAACATTGCTCCTTTTCGTTTATTGCAACTAAACTTGTTGCAGTAGCTGTTGTGGAAGAGGGATTTTTTGCATTAATAGAAGAAGTAGAGACAACACGACTTCTCTCTAACGATTCCACTTCCCGCTTTAAAAATCGCATAATACCCTGAACCTGTTTGTCTCCAATTTGCGAAAGAGTCGAGCTATTTGATTGTTCAGGTTCATCTTGCTCCTCATGATTACCTCTTTCAACAGTGCGGTGGTAGTCGACACGGAGCTCCACAGGTAGGCAACGGAGTAAAATGGATTTGAGCATGACGAAGTATTGGTGAGACGGAATTTGTAAGGCAGTGAGAGTGCGACTGCATGCTGTAACGGAATTATATAGATGACGTAAGCCAAGTACATCTGTTCGTGAATTAACAGGTCGAAGAGCAATTAGCTGCTGCATATGCTTATCGACTAGGCGCTCTGTATCGCATCTGCATCTCCGTTGCAGAAAAACCTTCGATCACCTTTTTAGCGTTACTCACCAATACACTCTCAAGGTAACTAAATTTATCAGACGAGGTTAAACCAGTATTTTCATGAACTTTGGTACGGAACTGATCCCAAAACGGTAGCCATTCCTGGAAGTTTCCATCAAACTTTTTTAACGTTAACACCGGCAGCTTAACTAAACTATGCACGACACCAGATGCGTTGAGAGATAAGTCATTTCGGTTCTCTGTCTTAGGTGTCTGCTTCTGCCTAAGTTTAGCTATGCGTGTATTTAATTTAGCAAGTGCTCCTATGGCAGAGTCTTGGTACTCTGCAACCTTTTCAAACTCTCTGTCCAGATCTTCATCTTTGAGGAGGCTTTTATTCCTAACCTCCTGATTAGAAGTGAGGAGACTTTCGTGTGCTGCTGTCAAACGCTGGATATAGGAAATTAGTTCTTCCTCAATGTAGTCCAATTTGTCCTCATCTTTTAACTGCGATTCAGGCGAATTTAAATAGTCAGTGGCAGACTTGACGATTCTCGTAACTTGCCCTCTGTAAGCAGACCGACCGGAGAGTTCCATTTTATGAACTTTCAACGCGAAACACGAGATTCTTTAAATAATTTTTTTTCTTTACGCTAAATATATTTCTCTATCTCTGAACGACTTTTATCCCGGGTTTCGGCACCATGTAACAAAAAACTATGCAAAATCTCCGGCTGAAAACTTTAAGAATTAAAGACCGAGACTTAAACGTGAGAAATATAGGATTTATTCGTCCACTTCGTACAAGATATAAAGAGCTACTGACTTTCCAAAAAATCGCATGATAAACTACAGTATTTTCTATGCAAGTACAATAGTAATACAAACACATGTGTAGTTAAAACTTCCAATTAGGTATCATATACACATATAAGAGTAAGAAAGAGATAAAGTTAATCCATGAATTATTTAGCTTTACATATATGTACACAAGTTATTTCATGATATAATTTTCAACACCTATTATTGATTTCATTAACTCGTGAGCATGCGACATAAAATTGACCATGTGAAAAAACTGGAGATCCTAAGTTTATTCCACAAATTTTCTACGATTGGCCTTGCAATTTATTGATTGTTATTGCAAAAGCAAGACGAACAGGAAATCGAAGACATTTAAAATCAAATTGCAAATCATTTGGAATCATTGGAATTCATGGAATTAAAACGTCTTCGTCTTTGAATTTGCCCTTCAATATAGTTGCTTCAACGACATTGTGCATTAACCTTTTCATTGTGAGTCTGGTACCATTGCAAAGTTTTGGTTGATTGATGTTACGCAGCATAATTATCATTGCTACAACTTTCAACTGCAAATTGCCACCACAATCCAAGAAAATCAAGTGAATTTAAAAATTTCAGTCGGATAATTCACGACGTCATCTTGATATGTAACGCTGTCCTTCTCCAGGTATTTTGGATAATATGATCGCATTCAATTCATTGACATCTTTATTTGTTGGTGCCAAAATTGCTCTATCGCTCAACCAATCATGATTTTTGGTAATACTGTGCAATGTTTGGAAATACACTTTCAATCAATGCTTCTTTAGATTCTGTAAAAGTGCACATATTTGGTGGTATTGTTATGGATCCGGTAACATCAACAGGCATTGCACCATTTCCAATTTTCAACAATTGTCTGGAGAACTCAGCGGCTGATGGATCGTTTTGCAATTGAACACGCACGTTTGTTTTCAATGTGAGTTTCTTCTCATGTCTCCACAAATATGAAAACTTCAAGCAAGCATACAATTCATCGGCTGGTGCGGATTTGAATTTGGCTATGACTGGCAACGTTTGCCTGTAATCGCCAGATAAAAATACCAAAGCACCACCAAACAAGTCTTGATTTCCACGTATATCTTTTAATGTTCTTTCTGAAATCCATCTATTTATTGAAAGTAGTACGACGCACACGATGTAAAATATCTTCTGACATATCGTCTCGATACTTTGTCCATATTTCATTTGAATTTACTAGAAAACATGTAGCTAATATGATCGCAGACTATGTCCGTATTCGATTTCGATTGGCTGAAATTGCTGCATCGGCAAGTGTATTATCCCAATGCGTATCATTTTCCAGTAAATGCAATTGCTGACATGCTTCACGATATGTCGCACACACTCTTTGATCAACTGTTAATTTTTGATCAACGTAAATTTTCAAATGATGTTGGTCCACGAACATTGATCAATAACATACGCAGATAAAAACACTCATCATTGTTCGGATGAACTGTGTAAATACAACCCAATGAATCTGTTGAAAATAAATTTGCATGGACTTTGAAATTCTCTTTTCGACGCATTCCATGTAAAATATGTTGGCACTTCAGCATATAGCAATGTTTGAGCAAATGTATCATTTTGACACAATTTGGAAAAAGCAGTCAATATTGTATCTGGTTGTACTGCTGCTCTTCGCGATGCATTTGCTTCCGTAAAATACACACGTTGGTCATTTTCGAGATGGAATGCCAAATGAATAAATGTAGGATGTCTTTCATGAATTTGGAATGCAAAAATTCGCCATATCGCCTCGTTACTACTTATATAGCGCCCCATTTGATATTGATGTATTTGCAAATGTATTTAATCGATTTGACCGAATTGCAATATTCAACGTTGATATGGGCTTTGACAATTTTTAACAATAATGGCGAATATGGAACAATCAATTGTTATCAGTGGACAGCCATCATTGCCTGTAAAAGTGTCCGAAACCAATGCTCTTGGATACCATTTCGTACACTTTCCATCAACCATACACGGTGAATTCGGATTATGTTCTCCACATGGTCCGTGAATCATATTGTTTACGACAACATCAAACAAATCTGGATCAGTTGCTTGACCAGGTAATTTTGCTGATATGATACTATCGATTTCTTCTGGTATGATTTTATTCACCAACCAAATCAAAATATGAGCATGTGACATGCCTCTCCTTTGCCATTCAACAGAATCCAACAACGTACTTCTCCAAATACTACAACTTTGACGATAAAATCCATCAAAGATTTCAATTTTTACTTAAATACGCGTGCTGTTATATTGTGACGATCTTTCGACGTTTGGCCGTTGTACAAATGATCTTTGATTTCATCCCATTGTGGATTACATGTGAATGTAATAAATGGATCAGGTCGTCCATAAGATCGCACATATGTCATTGCATCTTGGGCATATTCGTGCATATGGCGCGGGCTCCCAGTGTATGCAGCTGATAGAATTACCATTCATCATCATCATCAGCTGCATTGCCATCATTGTTAATCGCATCGCCTAGATGAATATATTCTTCGGAACGCAATTTGGCTTAATTGTATCTAATGAAATTCAATCCTTCCGGTTCGATTTCTGCATACATATCAACCGCATATTGATGGCACAATCGTCGACTCGAATCATCAATCGATTTGCATAGCATTCATTTCCTCATTTCTTTTATATGCAACTCGTGGAGCTTGACGTGTGCGCCGGCTAATAATATTTGCTCCCTTCGGTGGCATTATTTTAACTCAAAACGAAAACTATAATTTTGAAAAATTAGAAAAAAAAACAAAACGCATGAGGAATTTGAAATTGAAATGAGAAATCAAAAATAAAAAAAAAAACTTTCAAAAAAAGTCACATACGTTATGTGCAGCGGTAAACAGTAAATAAGAAAACTGTTCAAATATCTGGTACACAGTTAAGAAAAGGTTTTTTTTTTTAATTTCGTGTCTCTCAAACATGAATGAAAACAAATCGTTAATAAACGATAGTTGAAACTGTCACCAAAAATAATCCAAAAACATATATTGTAAATACAAAAAGCACATATGTACATTGATTCTGTCCTATGTCACTGAGTGCACACAAAAAACACCATTCAAATGCGTGGGATGAATATCTTCGTGAATAGTCGGCACACCAAAAAGAATTCAATTCAAAGAATTTCAAAAATCGGCAATAAACACTAAAAAAAATAAAATAAACTGAAACAAATCTTTATCTTGACACATGTAAACGAATTTAAATATAGCCAGAATTGGCCGAAAATAGGTTAAAAACGGCTCCAAAAATTTTCATACATACAATTATATTAAACAACCAAAAAACTTAGAAAAAAATTGAGTTTGGCCAAAAACAGCTGAATTGACTAAAAAAAGGACCAAAAATGGGCCAACAATTTTTTTAAACATACAATTTTTAAACATTAAATTCCAGTTTGCCAAACCCATAAGGATGGAAAATGATATTTGGTCGCAATCGGCTGAATCGTCCAAAAATGCGGCCAAAATTTAAATTTTTTTTGTCTACATTCCATCGCCGTGATGTCCTCTTTCTATAGCATGTTCGGAATCCAAAATCGGTTGGATACTTTGAGAGTATCATACGTTTTTTGAAGTTTCTTTTATACATAGATTTTATAGTAGATTAATGAATTTAGTGATGTAAATTAATTGCCAAAAAACATTATATTATTTTTGTTTTCTGGAATGGTGAGTGAGAACAATATCAAGGCAAAAGCCTAAGTTTGAGTTACCCGCTTTTGTATTTTTTACTTGGTATATTACAAGGTCGAATACCATACTGAACAAACAAAATATTTTCATGGCAAATTTTGTAGGCTTTTTAGGCATGCACTGTTTCAAAAAAGTTTTTCCTTTGAACAGAACCATCATCTTACCGACGATGCACATATTTTCTCCCATAAAAATTTCAGAAACGTTTCAACCAATAGACGGACTTTGTGGAGCTTGTTATTCGAATTCTCGCCTGCAGAAAATTTAAGATTGTAACGAATTGAATGAAATCGTGCTCGAGTTATAGAGTATATCCTAAAGGTTCTAAACCAATCAATTTTAAAATTTTATTTCTAGTTAGATACCACCTTGATCAAAAATTTATTCAGAAAATTCAAAATACAAGTTTATTCATCTAAATCTATATTGCTCCCTTCAAAGTAATCCCAATCGACTGCAACACACTTATGGCAGCGCTTGATCCAATCTTCGAAACATTTTTTTATGTCCACCAGGCTGCTGAAACGCGTTCCCCGTAGTGGTTTTTTAACTCGATTGAACAGAAAGAAGTCACAGGGAGCCAAATCAGGTGAATTTGGTGGCTGTTGGATGGCATTTGTTGCATTTTTCGTCAAAAAATTACGAATAATGATGGCATTCTGCGACGGTGCGTTATTATGGTGCAAAATCCACGAGTTTTCTGCCCACAATTCTGGTCTCTTTCGGTGAATTGCTTCACGCAAACGTCTCATAACCCCCAAATAATACTCTTTGTTCACTGTCTGGCCTTCTGGCAAAAATTCATGATGCACTACACCATTGTAACATTGTAATCCATGAAAACCCTGAGCATTGTCTTCTTTTTTGACTGAAAACGACGTGGTTTTTTTGGTCTCGGCTCATTTGGTGAACGCCATTCACTTGCCTGATGTCTGGATTGCATGTCGTACTCATAAATCCACGTCTCGTCTCCAGTAATGATCCTTTTGATGAATGTGGGATCGGATTCAGCCTCGCAAATCATCTCTTTTGCGACGTCAACACGGTCTCTTTTTTTCACGAAATTGAGGTCTTTTGGCACCAACTTTGCTGTTGCACGACGGAAGCCCAAATTGTTAACCAAAATGTCTTGGACGGATCCATAGGCAATGTTCAAGTCCTCCGCTATCTCTCTGATGGTTAATTTGCGGTTATTGACCAACATTTCTTTTACTCCATCAATGTTTTTTTCGCTTTGCGCTGTCGAAGGTCTGCCACTGCGTTCATCATCTTCGATTGACTCACGACCACCACTTGCCACTGGTAAACTTAAACAACTTAACAAAAACAAAAAAAAAAAAACAGAACTCATATCGGAACAATGGGAGCGCCACACGGTGGTTATTCGTTTTTTGATCAAGGTGGTATATTGAGTGATGTTCTTTTCCTAAAGAAGCAAGTTTGGTTTGTTTCCTGAATGATTGTATCAGGAAATTATTTAAAAAAATATTAAACCGACGTTTTTAAATCATATCATTTTTTTCATATCGTTCAGAAAATTCTACTTCTGCAACTGCCCAAGAAGTTATTGGCCAACGAAAATTCTTTGATCATAGAGGAACTAACATAGATGGCAAACTTTCCAGATATCCGAGATCCAAAACCTGCTTTCCACTGATTGCCTATACCGGCCTTGGCTTTGAATACGTGCCAATTTTCAATATCAATATCAATTACCCTCTGATTTTTCTCAAAAACGTCGTAAACATTACACACACATAGTGAACTTTACATGCAAATGGCTCTCATACTAGCAACTTTACTTGTAAATTGCTCTAAGCAACTCTAAGCATTCTAGCAACTTCACTTGCAAATTGCTCTCATTCCAGCAAATTCTTGGAGTTTTCAGGCTTGTAAAATGTGTTGGTAATTAAGTTGCAATGTTTCTGTCCGTAGTTTAACCCTAGATCACTAAACTTATTTTCGAGCAACACTGTCACTAAATATTAGTCCTACAAACTAACAAATTAAAACCTCAGTATTTTTCAAAATCAAAGCATTTATTTAGATAGAATCTACATAAAGTATCGAATGTCCTCTAAATTAACACATAATAAAAAAAAGCAAAAAAAAAATATTCTTGGCAGTCGGCACACACTGGAACCGTATGTTTCCGCAAATCGCCGTCTTCCAGCGGCGGCAAGTATACTTGGTAAGCGTGCGAAAGCAATGCGTGTGCACGGGCCAATAATTAGCCGAATTAGGAAGGTACTGAGCGGCCGGGAAGGTAACGGGAACATATATAGACAGCGAATGGATCAGAGTCGCGTTGCCTGTGTGACTAATGTTTAGTGATCTAGGGTTAAGAGTTTGCAAAAGTAATATTAGAGTTTGTGAATCATTCATAACTTCTTCCTCCCACCCTAACAGATTATCTTCAATATCTGCAGAAGGATGAGCTCCTGCAGAATGCAAATGATTTTTTTTCCATCATTTGTTCGAACATATCGGGTGAGTTAAAAAACGACTGGACAACTTTTTTTTTTAAATAAAGCGCAAACCATTTGAGATATTTCAAAAACTTTATGTAGTACAATCAAAACATTTATGAATGGAACTCGACTTCGTTCATATGGCCACCGCAGGCAAGTTTGCAGCGGTCGATTCGTTGGACCCAATTTTCAACGACTCACACATTTCGGCCGAAACGGACGCTATTTCGCGTTCAATGTTGGCTCTGAGCTCTTCCAACGACGTCGGCGTGTTGGCATAAACCAATGACTTAACGTAGCCCCACAGAAAATAGTCAAGCGGCCCATTTCTTGAGATAACACGCTCACCATACTTACTCTTCAATAAATCGATTGTAGCGTGTGCTGTGTGGCTTATGACAGCATCCTGTTGAAACCACATGTCGTCCAAGTCCATATCTTCCAATTCGGGCCAAAATAATCGGTGATGATAGCGCGATAACGCTGGCCATTCACAGTCGACGAAAAAATATGGCCCAATAACGCCGCCGGCATGCAAACCGCACCAAACAGTTGTGGATGAAGTGGTGATTCATGAAGCACATATGGATTTTCACCCGACCAATAACGCATATTTTGCTTATTGAGGAACCCATTGAGCCAAAAATGAGCTTCGTCACTGAAGATGATTTTGCGATGAAATTCATCATCTTGGCGCATCTTCTCCAGAACTCAATCGGAGAACATACGTCGCTTCAAATGGTCCATCGGTTTCAATTCTTGAGTCAGCTTGATCTTGTATGGGTGTAAACCAAGATCCTTACGCAAAATACGCCATAATGTGGTCTGAGCGATGCCCAATTCTTGAGAACGCCGTGGAATTGACTGATTTTGATCGTTTGCTACGGACGCCTGAACGGCAGCGATATTTTCGACACTTCGACCAACTCGTTGTCTCACTGACACGGCAACATCACACAACGAATATGTAGACTTAAATTTTTGCACTAAACTTGTTATTGCCTGTCTACTAGGGCGAGAATTACGACCGAAAATTGGAGTTAACGCTCTTATAGTTGCAGTCACCGACTCCGAATTTCGGTAGAAAATTTTTATGCAGACGTTGCTCGTTAGTGTACTTTACCATGATGAAAATGTTGAGTTTACTAAATAAATGACAGTGACAGTTTGATGATTAGTGAAAGAGTGCGTTCACAAATTAAATTCAAAGTTGTCAAGTCCCTATAGGAATACCCTTTACAATTGCAAATCTTTTCTCGTATGTTTTTGAACGCATATACATGCGCAAAATGTCATGCCGTACAAAAAAAAGTAACATTCAGTCAAATCTTAGATTTGCTTTTTCAAAAGAATAAAGTTACTTATTTTTATTACATATTGTTTCAATAGTTCTTATATCTTTCGTTATCAAAGAACTCAAAACAATTTCGCACTAAAATTTAAAATTTTTCTGCAGCCACAATTGAAATGCCTAACTAATCTCCACAAGTACAGGTTGACGTTTATGAACACGTTCTTTGTTAGTATGACATTTTTGAAAACACCTTTTGTCGGGTGTAACTGACATGACAGTCATAGCTGTTAAGCATTTGCATGCTGTTACTTGGTTTTGGGTGCAAAAAATATGCACCTTGCATTAAGCGGCCCATACACACCACACTTGTGTGCACACTTCGGTGTGAGCATCGGTGTCGCTTTCCGCCATACACATCACACAATATTCGCACACATTAGTTCTTTATCGAACTTGGACGTAGAAGGAACAGTGCTAGTAGCAGTCGCAGTCCCTAATTGACATTTTGAAACATTATTTTATCCGATCTTAATACTACTGCGATCAAACAAAGACTGATATTTTGTATGAGCGTGCGCGCACCTACCCATCCACAGCACACTTCTAGGAACATCGACACAAAAAATTAAAATGTTTTGATTTTGCTCACACAGTGTGGCACACCGCAGTCGGCCGCTTTAGCTTCATCATTTTGCATTCCCCACCCAAACAAACAATTCGTTTCGTGATTGAATGTCTTGAAGTAAAGTTGTGGCAATTTTGATTTGACACATCAATTCCCACTAGATCACCGAAATCAAGCAGTGTGGGCGCGGTAAGTATCTAGATGGTGGACCACATGGGAACTCGGTACACTGCGTGCTGTTGACAAAAAACGCCACATGGGCATAGTACCCCGGCGCAAAATCCCGGACTTTACAAATTCATTTGTATCGATCCCTTGAAAATAAATAAATAGTAACACATGACTAAAATCGGTAAAGGGATGCATCAAAGCCAACCAAAGCAACGTAAATATACAAGTTCAAAAAGAACGGCCAGCTTGATAACAAAACCTTTGATTGACCTTGCCAACTGCTTCGGTTTTTGCAGTGCTATAAACAAGATCCCTGTTTTAAATCTTTCCGATACATTCACCGGTTACTTGAAAAGTAGGATAACTGCTAGGGCAGCAGAACATTAAATTAAAAACATGAAACAATCTTTAAAGCCTTATATTTAAATTTTATTTCATAAATTACAGTTAAAAATTGTTTATATTACCACGATTCTCTCGCTTTTTTATTTTATGTATTTTCCTTAAATGCCTAGAGAGTGAATCTCTATTCCTAAACAAATTTCCACAAATGGCACAATGTAACTTTTCCACTGGCGCATCTTCGGGCGCATGTATTCGCTGATGGTCGATTAAGCGCCGCTTTGTAACGAATTTTATTTTGCAATCCGTGCACTCGAATTTCGGTTCTCTATGGAATAAACGATGAGTATTCAAACGATTCGAATATTTAAATCTTAGTCCACACGTTTCACAAACAAATGGTTTTTCATTGCTATGCACAACAATGTGTGACTTTAGTTCTGTCGAAGTTACAAATCTTTTATGACAAACATTACACACATGCTTTTTTGTGTCCGTGTGACGTCGTATGTGAATAAGTAAATTGCTACGATCGTCAAATTTCGAACCACAAAACTCACAAATATGTTTCTGCAAATTTGTCGGTATGTGATCATTCAAATGCGTTGCAAATTCGTCTGAATCTTCGAAATTCAGCTTGCAAATAGGGCAATTATATGTTCTTTCATTGGTTCTAGTATTCGTTTTATGTTGTATCTCGTTTTCAGATTGAGAATTCAATGTGAGACAGTTTTTACACGTTGTAATTATATCAGCATTTTGGGAGTGTATTTCCAAATTTAAGTTATCTCTCTGTGGGATTGTATGACTGCATATCTTACACGTGTTGATATCTATTTTAAGTGCACGATGTCTGCTCGTATGCATATTTTGAAGAAATGAAAGTCTTTCATAGATTTCAAGCTCGTTTGGTGTTAGAGTCTTGATGGTTGTGCCAAGAGGATCAGAGCTTTTATATTTTTTATCCACGCTAAAGAAATACTGACGTAATAGTCTTATTACATCCTTCACTGACGTCCGATCCATTTTCTTGTCAAATTTGTCAATGATTTGCTTATAAGCGTTTGTTTTAATAACATTATTGTGGTATTCTCTACATTTGACATTCCAAAGACATTCCTGTTCGTGGTAAAGCTCAATAAATTGCAGAATTATGTCATCGGGCCAAGTCTTCAAACTGAAGACGTTTTGCTACAAAAAATATCAAGTTTTTAAAGGATTATTTAAAAAACATTTCATTTATCACTGCGGTTAACATCTGTGGTAAGAGAGTTTAAAAGAGTTTGAAACATTTTTCCTTTTAGATGCTAACATCTTTCCAAAGACTACGTTTTACTAATCTAATTTCGTATATTGAAAAAATTAAGAAATGTAGATGCGATGCTTGTGGTAATGAAGATGTATTCGTTGGAAGATTTGTAGTATACAGTTCGATTTGAAACTGGGTTTCTTATTGCTCATATACGGGGACCAAAATTATTCTTAATAGCAATAGCAAAGTAAATATCTCCGAAAGTCAGGAGCTCTATGAAAAAATGGGTGAAACATTGACGATATCCCTGAAAGCGGATAAACAAGGATAATTTCAAAAGCCGTTTAAAACAAAGTGCTTACAATTTTTGGAAAATAAGTAACGTTAGCCTCAGAAAAGCGAGGCAAATATTATCAGAAAAAAGATACGAGGTTTCTATCCCATGTTTTGACAAAGTTATCCGATAAAAAGTTCTCAATTCCAGAGGGACATTAAAAAGTACCTAAGCAGGTTGTGGACTGGATTAAATTTATTTTCACTGATGAAGTTTAATTTCTTTTAAACAATGCCTTGAAACGAACAGTGAAACACCCGTCAGAGTCATGTTTATGGCTGTTTCTGTGGGGCGGAATTTGGAAAATTGGTGACTTCCCCCGTAAATCTCGATGCTCAAAAAATTATCCAACCGTATAAAAAAGCATTGTTTGCATCCGGTGAAATGCTGTTCGGTTTGGTTCCTACAAGAGGACAACTAAAACACGTCGATGTGTGAATTGGTCATCTCAGTTTCAAGATGTCAATCCTATTGGAAATGCAAAAAAAAAGATGTAAGAGCTTAAAGTGCTTTTAAAAAGAAAAATCGAAAAAATTACTGTAAGTTGGAAGACCGGATAACATATTAAGCACTTTGCGCACTAAAAACATGTTAAAAGCCTTTAAAAATAAATTTTAAATGTACACTATCCATTGTGCGATGTCTTTGAGCTTAAAATAAAATAAAATTTGATACAATATCTTTTTAAAGGATCAACCTACTTGTTTAGTGCATTTTTTGTTTTCATCGCTTGTATCTTCCGCACTAAAGACTAGTACTGTTGAGCAATCATCAAGATGTGAATTTACTGATGGTTCGGCAAGGCAGTTGGAAATCTATTAAAAAACATAACAAATAGTCTTAGTCAAACATGTGTAAAAGTTGCGTCTTTTATTGGTTTGTAAAAACTTAGCAAGTTGGATAGATCCTGTAATAGACCTTCTCCCCGTATTCTGTATCTAGTCCATGCACTTAAAAATACATATATGTATTATATTTGAAGTCAGCTTCAAAAATGTAAGTCTTGAAAATGATTAGGAATACCTAGCTTAAGACAATTTAGGGCGCAGGAAAATATTGCAGCAGTACATTATCGATATTTAAAACATCACTCATACGTCTATCGCTATTCTGCCGGTAGTTGAACAATTTTTGGAAGAAATTGTAGTACGACGCTTCAACAGTTTCATATGCAAACATAAGATACTGCAAGAGAATGAGTAGGGGTTCCAAAAAGGGAAAAGCACCGGAACTTTACTGGGAGAGCTCTCCAACTTGGTGACTACGAGCTTAAATGCAAATCATCACGTACTCATTTTGTTGATGGTTTTTAGTAAGGCTTTTGGTACGCTTAATCCGAATAGACTTATTGAACCGTTGAGTAGAATCGGTATAAGAGGACCCATTTGGAAAGCGGACGGAGAGTTATTTGTCCGGAAGAAAAGCGAAAGTGAAAATAACAATAAATGAAGGATTCAATACTCAATATGATGTTCTATAAGGCGGGAAATAAGAATCTTTGCTATTCACATTTTTACAAATAACCCACTACGCTTTTTTGAACAAAGTACGGTTTTTGCAATTGTAAAAAGCATTAAGTACTTATAATCTACGAGCATTTCTATGGCAAGATCACATCAACAAACTAGTATCAAATTTAAATAGCCCAATGTTTGCCATGGCGTATCTTAAACGATACTCAACACTAGAAGATTATAAGCAGGCATACTACTCACGGGTGAATCGCGTTAGAGCCTTATACTACTAACTTAGGGACATGCTTCCAAGGCCCTTGAGAAGGCGCTAATTAAAAAAAAAAAAAAAAACAGCAGGGATAGATCCAGGAGAAGCTGTAGATGATGACAATTTCTTTGTGATCGAAGATCCTCAGGAGAAGCTAGAGACCATAGCAGCGATTTTCCAGGAAGTATACAAGGCAAATTTTGTCATTGGCCTAAACCTTGTCCTTTTGCACAATCGGAGTCTTCTTCCAAATATCGGCGAGGTTTCCAAAAGGTGAACATTTAGAATTCTGACTAGGTGGATTGAGCAGAAAAATATTGTGCCTGCCTGGTTGACTTGGAGAAGGCCTTCGACAGCGTATGGTTAGAAGAACTATTCTTCAAGTTGAAAAGGTTGGGCATAAGTAAATCACTGATATCATTCTTTTTGATATGCTCACCAGTAGACAGTTCATCGTGATGAGTGGCGATACGACTTCTTCTGAAACATTTGGCATAAATATGGTCTGCACCAAGGTGTGATTAATTCGCCCATCTTATTTAACATCTACTCAATAGCAACTCAATGTTTTTAACACACTTCGCCGTTCCCAATCTATGGCACGAAAAGCAGAGAGGGTTATCGTGAAAAAATGAATATACAAGGGATCACTAAAACAGCTAAAAGAGTATGCGGTACACCAGCATATATTTTCAGAATTTCAGACTCGTAGAGTCTATAGGGAGGATTGATGAAAAAACTTACACGGTGGTTTTCTAGAGGATTAGATGTATGTTAAGATCCTTAAGTACTCTACAAGAATTTTGTAGATTGTTCCCATTTAATTTTCGATGCGCTCATGAGCAGACGGAGATATGACACAATCTAGAATCCTAGAGCTGGCTGCGAAATGCTCAACCAAGAATTGTGTATATTGAAATCGCCTACTGTAACAATTTCAGTCAGGAGTCAGAACGGAGTCAGACTGCGCATCAAATTTTTTTAAAGTCTAGTTTGGGGCTTCTATAAATTAAGCAGTAGGAAATAATTTGTTTGCGATTTGAGAATGCAAGACGCAGCTCTAGTGTCGGAAGACAAAACACCGAGGAAGTGCTATGAACAAATTTTACGTTGAACGGCTACAATGATAAGAGCCTGTTAGAACTTTTTCTCACCAGGCCTCTTAAAATCTCAAAAAATCAAATGCTCTAATGTTCTACCAAAATGCGAAAAGAACTTGCCAAGGATACAAGATCTAAAAATTTGGAAGGATTACTTCTAAAGACTATTAAACGGCGAAGACAACCAATATTCCGCCGCAAGGCAGACTGAACTACAATATTCAATGAGGCAAGAACTTTACCCACTCGACCAAGAAGAGTGATGATAAAGTTAACAAGGGGTTTACACCAAGTCCCCTATTCCGGCTGTAAATTACTAGAGAGCATATTTTCTGTAACTTAAGTCAGAAATTTTTTCGGGTATAACTGAAAACATTTACCTCTAAGTGTTTGAGCATCCCTTCAGAACTATCCAAGTTACTGCAATCTATCTCTTCTTCGGGTGGAGCATTAGAACTAGATTCCTAAAAAAAAACTGTTTTAAGCTTCTATCCTGCCATCAAATTAGGCAAGCAACTCACTTCTTTCTCTTCAAGTAATTCCACCAGAGATCCGCTGGAATAGTCTGGATCGAACTGCTGTTCCTGTTCATGGTTTAGGTGTTCTGCCCTAACATGATTAACGAAATCCTTAAACTCCAAATATTTCGTGGGACTGCAACATAAAATGCAAAATAAAACACAATCACACGATGTGAAAGAAATAAATATTTCTCCACATTTAGCTTTGTTCTCATCTAGTTCCGTGTCTGATGTATGCAGATATTCAATTTCAGTGTTTTTTTCATAACAATAAGTATTCATTATTACTTTTTTTTTTATCAAACTTGAACCTAATTTATTAAAATAACTCTTAAATTAGTTTTGAAATTTATTTGTTTTTAGACCAAAACTTAAATGTCAAAATTGACGAGTAGCCCCAGTTCTGATTCCTAGTTGATCTGATTTCTATAGGCGTTGCCATATTTAAAATGAAAACAAATGACAAATTTTATATTTCGCAGTTGCATAAAGGGCTGACTAGAATTTGAATCTGAAGCTTTAACCTTGAATTGCTGTCAAACGCAGATACACGTCAATCTCGAATCTGTATCTCAAAGTTGGGTGCTTTTCAACTTCAAGATACAGATTCACACAGCTACACATTGTGTTGGCGCTTACTTCTATACATGTATTCAACTTTTGACAGTTCAATATCAGATACAGATTCAAGCTTAAGATTCACATTCTGGTCAGCCCTTAAGAATGAAATCGTACTTGAGATTTTTATGTATGGCAGTAGTTAATAGTACACTCCCAGTCATGTTGCATGTCTCTAACGTTGAACCAAATTCTCGGAGAGCATTTATCGTACAAGACTATAATTGTATATTTTCTACATTTCTGCTGCTTATAAAGAACTGACTATAAGGTTAACTATCTACTTTGATTCTGGTCCGGCTGTATAAAAAATTTCGTCATTCGTATGGCGTCAAATATCACCCACTTGAACGAGATATGCTTGGTCAATAATTAAACAACATACCACATTGTTTATAATAATAATGATATATCCTTTTTAATGATGCATATAATGACGCCAGACATCAAAGGAATGTCCTAACTTAAGATAACGCCGCCGTATGGATATCCTAATTTATAGACATCAGTCTCTATAATTGGCAATCTGTCTGTCCACTAGGTAAACAATTTTCCGCAACCACCAAACCTACAGCGGTATAAGATCCAAATTGTACGAAAAAAGACCATTGTCCTTTTGTTTACTGAGCCCTAAAGGAGTTGCAAGTAGACCAGTTATTTTATCAAACAACTGGGTTAACTTAGTTGATTCATTAGGCATTACCGTTTCTTCCTTTTCACATGGCATGGCATCGAAAATCATTTTTCGATAACATTTTTTACAAAACTTCATTAAAGCCATCACACCGAACACCGACTAGGTTTTTTTTGACAGTTGTATCAGCTGTGACATTTTTGTGTAGGTAGGGAATTTTAACCAGATTAAGTTTAATCATTGTTATTTTGACACTGACAGCTCTTTCCCGCTCGAAATTTGGTCTTTTTTTTTAAGTGCATTCAAAGATCGATGTTATGCGGACAATCCAGAAACGACTCAAGCCCTTCGTCCGAGTCATTTGTGAGATAGAGCCAGAAACAGTCAACAAGCAGCCACATGAACGAAACCGTGCTCCATAACTAATGGGAATGTTCGCTCTTTCTAAGAAAGCCATACCTTACCGAAAATAATTGATTTTTGTTCATTTTATTTTATTACTCGTATTAGAAATTAACTTGTGTTTTGACTGTCAAAAGGTAGCAATAGTGCAATTTGTTTCGATTTGAGATCTTATCATTGTGTTCTACTAAGTCGAACATGAGGACGAATAATACTTTTTGTAGTTAGAAAAAAAACTTATCTCGAGAATTTTCACCAACAAATTAGCAAAATTTTTAATAATAAACTAGTTGTCATTCATCAAACGACGGTATACATAAGTTGCATGTCTAAGTTTTACATTCATTTAATTCATTTAAAATGCAATTTACTATTTCCAATTCATAATTCTTAAAGCCAGATGAAAAAAAAAAATACTTTAAAAGTAGCACATGACTTACTGAATGACTTAATTGAATACCTATGCCATGTCGTTCGATGTTACTCGTACCTAACTGAATTTGTTTATTTAATTCATAAGCGTATTAAAATTAAGAGAACACGTTGTAAATATTTTTGAAATTAAAAACTTAGAGGTCTAAAAGTCCATTCACAGCTTAGCCAATTGCGAATGAACTGACTGCGAACAAATCATTTTTAGTACATTTAAAGATAGGTAAATGACATTTCTACCAATCCAAAAGCATGGAACTCAATGTATCTGTGGATTAATAAAGGGATTTCCAATAGGGACTTGGCAACTTTGAATTTAATTTGTGAACGCACTCTTTCACTAATCATCAAACTGTCACTGTAAATTTTTTCAGTAAACCCAACATTTTCATCATGGTAACGTACTCGAACGAGCAACGTCTGCATATTATATAAATTTTCTACCGAAATTCGGAGTCGGTGACTGCAACTTTAAAAGCGTTAACTCCAATTTTCGGTCGTAATTCTCGCCCTAGTAGACAGGCAATAAATAAGTTTAGTGCAAAAATTTGAGTCTACATATTCGTTGTGTGATGTTGCCGTGTCAGTGAGACAACAGGTTGGTCGAAGTGTCAAAAATATCGCTGCCGTTCAGGCGTCCGTAGCAAACGATCCAAATCAGTCAATTCCACGGCGTTCTCAAGAATTGGGCATCGCTCAGACCACATTATGGCGTATTTTGCGTAAGAAACTTGGTTGATCAAGCTGACTCAAGAATTGAAGCCGATGGACCATTTGAAGCGACGTACGTTCTCCGATTGGGTTCTGGAGAAGATGCGAAAAGATGACGAATTTCATCGCAAAATCATCTTCAGTGACGAAGCTCATTTTTGGCTCAATGGGTTCCTCAATAAGCAAAATATGCGTTATTGGTCGGGTGAAAATCCACATGTGCTTCATGAATCACCACTTCATCCACAAAAAATAACTGTTTGATGCGGTTTGAATGCCGGCGGCGTTATTGGGCCATATTTTTTCGTCGACGATAACGATCGTCACGTTACTGTGAATGGTCAGCGTTATTGCGCCATGATCACCGATTATTTTTGGCTCGAATTTGAAAATATGGACATAGATGACATGTGGTTTCTACAGGATGTTGTCACAAGCCACACAGCACACGCTACAATCGATTTATTGAAGGGTAAGTATGGTGAGCGTGTTATCTCAAGAAATGGGCCAGTCGATTGGCCACCTCGTTCGCGCGATTTAACGCCGCTTGACTATTTTCTGTGGGGCTACGTTGAGTCATTGGTTTATGCCAACACGCCGACGACATTGGAAGAGCTCAGAGCCAACATTCAATGCGAAATAGCTGCCGTTTCGGCCGAAATGTGTGGCCGAGTCGTTGAAAATTGGGTCCAACGAATCGGCCGCTGCAAACGTGCCCGCGGTGGCCATATGAACGAAGTCGAGTTCCATTCATAAATGCTTTGATTGTTCAAGCCGATAATCAGGTTTTTGAAATATCTCAAATGGTTTGCGTTTTATTTAAAAAAAAAGATGTCAAGTCCTTATTGGAAAACCCTATACAAAAAAAAATCGCTTATTTTTCCGCGAATAAGCGAGTGTTCTTTGGGAACTGTCAAATTTTACTCGCATTCCACAAATATGGAATTCTCCTGTTGGCTGTTTTGTCTGCAGGTCGCTGCAATGAAAAGAAAATGTAGCTGTGAAAGAAATGGCAAATTTATCTTAAGTGCACGCAGTACGGCATGCAGTATTATGGATTTTAAGAAGAAAATGTCATCACTGAACGCAGCCGCTGAAGGTAATTGTCAATCAAAATTTAACATTTTTTAAAAAGCCCTAACAATTCAAAACTGAAAACATTTCATTGTAAATAAAAACAATAGAATTCAGTTTTTTATTCTATTTATTCAACAAATAAGCTAAAACATAAGGAACATCAATAAGTAAACACAATGGAAACATCAGTCGTTCGCAATGGAGTTCTTTATAAAATCCGAACCATAAGTGAAACTGCCCCTGGTATGTGAATCTTTATTTTTTCAAAATTGAATAATGTACATTTACGTACCCGAAAGCTTTTAATATAGATTAAGTCGATCCTCGCAAATAGTATTTCTTCTACGCTGTTGAAATAAGACTGGACCTTACCAACTCCTTTTCTTGGTTACCCCGAGGAGTAACCGATGATGTACATTCAGATCAGATCACCAGTGGACCTGATGCTACGAAAACCGTACTGCCGGTCATTGAGAAGTTTTCGTGTTTCGAGATATTTCATTAGCTGACTTCATTATTATTTATCAGCGTTTCCATGACATTATAAAGAAGGGGCATAAGTGCAATGGGTTTGTAGGGGGAGAAAGAAGACGATTTCCCATTTTTAGGGACGGGCTGGACAAATGCTGTTTTCCATCTGCTCGGGAAGAGTCATAAAGAGTAGGATTGATAAAAAAGCTTACGCAGTGGTTTCGCCAGCGTGGAAGAACACTTCTTCAGAAGAAGGGGAGATATACCATCTGGGCCAGCGGATTTATGTATGTTGAAATCTTCAAGTACTCTTGCTACTACACGAGTGCGAAAGTAGATTCGTCCCATTGAAGATTCGACGCACTCAAGCGTAGGCGGAGACAAAGTACAATCTGGAAGTGTTGAGCTGGCCACAAAGTGTGCAGCATGAAGATTGGCCTTATCTAAAGAGCTGACAGCTGGAATGTCATTGTAAATGAGCGATGGGATGGAGGATGAGGCAGAATTTCTAATGTTTTTGACGGACGATCAACAATTTTTACTACTTTTGGGACATTGTAGTATTTTTTGCCTCAGTTTTTGGTCGTATTGGAATTTCACACGTTTATGAAAGGCGTTGCAGTCATTCCTGGCTCGTTTGAACTTTTTTCGGTTTTCCTTTACAAGGGTTGTCCTTGTAAGACAACAACAAACTTTTCTCTAACCCTCATAGCCTCTTTACAGCTCGAGTCGTACCATGCCTTCTTTTTTGGTTTAAAGGATCTCATTCCACGTCGTTATCAAGGAAACATAACGACCAGTTAAAATTCCTAAAGAAGGTGTTAAGTCCGCTCCAATTGGCTTTCTCGTATTGTCATACTGTTCTTGTTCTAACTGTGTGGTCAGTGTACGAGGAATTAGCTGATATGACACAATGGTCTGACGAGCCTAGAGGTGAGAATTGTGTATATTGACATCGCCCGTAATAACGATTTCAGTATGAGGATACAGGGATACAATTCTTTGAATAGAGTCAGACAGCGCATCAAACTCGTTAAAAGACGAATTGCTGTCCAATTTGGGGCTTCTGTAAATAAGTAGATAATTTGCTTACGGAAATGGAATTTTAACCACATGAAATTGAATTCCGGATTGGAACATGGTTTCAACCACAAATTGTTGGCGTGAACAATAATAACAAATTCCATTTCGATATTTTTTATTTGTAATAAAATTTTGAAAATCACAAAATTATATGAATAGTTCCAATCTACTGTGTCATGTATTTCCACTGCCAGGGCAGAAAAGCTTGTGGGGTTAGAAAATAGTTGGCTAATTAGCCTCTGAGATCACCTGGCCGAGAGTTGTTGTTTATGGTTAGGTGCTGCGGGAGGAGAGGCTGCCTCATGACGTGTTCATCTGCTCCTACATGAACACTTGCATCATTTGACGTGTACTGCAGTCCTTCTCGTTTTTTCACAAAATTGTAAAGACCGCAAGAAGCTTTGATGACTGCTGTCACGATCTCAGGATCTTGGATGCTGATAGGGCCATTCAAAACAGCAAACTTCTCGCACGCCATCCCAAAGCGCATTCAATTGTTTTCCATCCTCTGCTCAATCTATAGTTAAATATTCAGTTCACATTATCCAATATCCTTGACGGATAGGGTCTCATCAGATATCGTGACAATAGGAACGCTTCATCATTAACGAAGCAATAGGGAAAGGGACTACCATCGTATTTTAGTGGCGAAGGAGGAGGAATCCTAAGTCCATCGTTTTGAATTCAATGTTTCATTGCTGATACATGGAATATGCTCTCATCACTGTTTCTTCCAGCATAGCCCATTAGCACTATTGAATGAAACGATTTGTAGTTGTGATTAGCGGAGCCAGTTATGGGAAATTTTTCGATACGCACATGTTTTCCTCGTTGGCACCTATGCAGTTTTCTAGATTCCAGAGCGAATCAAATCTTTTCGCTATTTGTATCCACTCGTCCCTTGTTGGAACATCCATGTTTGTTGGATGAAGTACGCCCCAAATCACCTGAGTTGTCTCTGCTACGATGCAACCAACTATAGACTCTCCTCTAGCGAAATAGACAACAATCGATGAAAATGTTCCTCCAGTCCCCAAATACAGGTAATAACATAATTTTTGTTTAAATCATAAGAATAAGAATAAGTTTTTGTCAGACATATGAACCACCCCAAGAGTGGCTCAGGTAAAAAGGAGAAGAAGGCGTATTATCTAGCAGACGCATTGCAGTTTAGTGCTCCTTGCATCAAGGTACTGGGAAAACCTTCCGGAAATCTGTCGCAGTCACAACTGGAGGAGGAAGAAGTACTTTCCGTAGGGGATGGTGGGGGTGATGACGACCTACCATCAGCAACTCCTTTACTTCAACATCCGCATTGCCACAGCATCGAAGAATGACGATGTGGACAAAGATTTCATAGAATATTTGGACCGTAAAAAGGTGACTTCATTGGCCTATGGTGAGCAGGTGGCTACAGAGTCCAGAAAGGATGCATTAAAAATGTTCCTTCTCAGCATGCTTCCAGATCTTATGGAAATGGATGATCAAGAAATGCGACAGTTCAAGAGAAAGACCTTGGATGTTGTGCATGACATACTGTCAGCCAATTCCACGCGGCCTCCATTTTCATGCCCATCAACGAGTAATTATTCATTTTCTATTGAGATGCCTCCACCCACCACTGACCGAATTGGGGACCACTTTCACAAGTTCCAAACAACTTTCTTTAGTCAATATGTAGATTGTTAAAAATTTCAGAAAGTCAGAAAGTTCTAACTGTGTGGCAGCGACAAATAAACGGTTCTGAAAATTGTTTTCAAGGTATGGGTGTAACCAATACCTTCTTACTATTCTTCTCCTCCTCCTGAGATAGTAATACAACATTATGGTTTCATCATCGCTCGAGTCTTCCGAAGACATTTCACGCCCGGTATCCATGACGACACTGAACGAACTAGAGAGTTTGATTGGTGATGAGTTACCTTGTGTGTGGAGTCAAGTCACCGCTGAGTCCGTAACTGGTCAGTAACCCGAGTTGCCAAGTGGTTTAGTTTTTTTTCCAGTTGCTCCGTGTGCATTGGGCCTTAATGTCCGAGCCTATTATGCTATCGAAATCGACTTTGTCATCCTCAGAGAAGAGCACTCCGTGCTCGCAAGAGGTGTTCATTGATTTCCCAGCGTATACCCGGAGTTTTCCCCCTTTTGGAGGGTTAGATGCCGCATTTCCACAATCGGAAACATGCTTGCTGCTAGGATACCCAGTTTGTACCGCATGAATTCATGTTTTAGTTGTAGGAATCTAGAATTTTGTAAACTCTTCCATTGTCAAAGGAGTCCTAACGTTCCAGAATCCAATCGTTGTCCGTGGCTGATAGCAAATGGTCGTCAACAAAGTATCTGTTCGTAGTAACGCTGTAAGTGTTCGTTTGCAGAAATTTAATCTTTTATTTTAGCGATCCGGCATTTATAACTTTCGTTTCGAGGAAGCAACGTCTTATTTGGTTCCGCCAATTCGTGACCCATTTTCAATTTCGCTTAGTCAATTGCTTTCAAATGTCGAGTAGTTATTGAAGAGTAGCTGCCTAGTTGTTCCGCAATATCATCAATAGTCTACCGCTCAACTTATTCCACCAAAATCCTTACTCATCATTGCTTATAGCCGCTTTCTGATCACCAAGAGTCTCATCTTCAAGGCGTATGTATATCTGCTGCATTCTGCCCGAATTTGACTTCGTTAAAAAAAATTTCCCCGTATATCCACTACGAGTATTTCCAGTTGACTGCCCTCAAAACCGTTGACAGTGATCAATAAGAAAAATAAAATATAGATTTGAAGATCAGAGTTCTCACTTTAATTTTACACATGATAATTGCATTTCCCTTCGATTTTACGTATTAAAATGCCACCAATGTTAGCAATCTGCAAAAATCGCCATTTTACGTGTAACAGCTTAATACCTAACTATTAACTTACGCTCAGTAATATTTATTTTAATTTTCTTTTCATTCTACCTTTAGATCCTATAGCACCTCTAAATACACGAAAACCTATTTGGGATCGCGCTGCAACAGATGCATTTGTAAATGAATGTGTTAAGAAAAAACTAGATTTGCAAAATCCTTCAATCAAACGTCTCCATATTTTCCACGATATTCATTTTAAAATGAAAGCCAAAGGATACAACTTTAGTGCAAAATTTCTTGACAGAAAGTTCCGTAACTTAAAAACACATTTCTTTTTTCTCAAGGCTAAAAACAAAATAAAAAATCGAAAAAGAATAATATGGCCATACTATAAACGAATGGATGAAATATTCCCAGAGGAGACAATGCGAGATACTAGAATTAAACGGTTATTAAATTCAAATTGTTCACAAACACAAAATTTAGGCAAAGTGAAAGAGCCACAAGTAAATAATACGGAAGAAGCCGGAGCTAATAGTGTACAAAACAAATCATTAGAATGTATGCGTAATGAGCTTCTTGTTTTCGAAGAACGTCGAACAAGAGCGTTGGAAGGTATTGCAGAAGAATTGAAAGAAGCAAATAGGCTGACCCAAAATAAAATAGAATTCGAGAGGCGGAAATTGGAAGAGAAAATTGAATACATAGACTTATTATAATATTATTTAGTATTTTTTCATGGAGCTCAGTAGTCAAAAAGATAGACTCCGCAGTTCGAATCCACACCGATATAAAGTCGGTATTGAAATTAATAAATATATTTTTTATTTTGTAACACATCAACAGCAATATCATGTAAATATATTTAGTTTGTAATTTGTAGAACCTTAAGAAGAGAATTGAACACTTGATCACACAGCGAATAGTTAATTGAACATCTAAATAAAGACAACTGTCTTTGTCTTTTGTCTTTGTTCCAAAATTGCACATACAAACTATAATAGCGTAGTGGATCTGCTTATATTTTGTTCTTCTTTAGGTTGCGTTATATCTAATGGCAGACCTTTGTCATTTTCAACAGCGATTAGCTCTTAGTTTAGAAGTTACACCCATTTTAGTTTTGAAGTTTGGACCCCCACAAGCTCTTAGCTTAGAAGTTACAGCCATTTTACAGTTGAAGCTTGGATCTCCACAGACTCTTAGTTAAGAGCATAATATGACCCCTACAGGCTCTTAGTTTAGAAGTTACAGCCATTTTACTGGTGCAGTTTGGACCCCCAAAAGCTCTTAGCTTAGAAGTTACAGATATTTTACAGTTGAATCTTGGACCCCCACAGACTCTTAGTTAAGAAGTTACAGCCATTTTAGTGTTAAAGTTTGGACCCCCACAGGCTCTTAGTTTAGAAGTTACAGCCATTTTAGTCCTGAAGTTTGGACCATTTCAGGCCCTCAGTTTAGAAGATACAGCCAATTTATTGTTGAAGTTTGGAACGGCTGCTGTAAAATTGTTTTTTTTATTGTGTATAATATGACCACCTCAGGCTTTTAGTTTAGAAGTTGCAACCATTTTAGTGTGGAAGTTCGGACTTTCGCAGACCCATAGTTTAGAAGTTATAGCCATTTTCGAGTTGGACCCCCTCAGGCACTTATTTTATAAGTTACAGCCATTTTTGTGTTGAAGTTTGGACCCCCCTCAGGCTCTTAGTTTAGAAGTTGTTGAAGGAAAGATCGATCATTGCCGCTTGCACCTTTTTGTTTTGTATCACAAACATAACTCGAGCTAATGTCAAATGATATGTAAAATGTTTAGCAACTTGTATCTTAAATGAGATACAAAATATACACAATACAGTAAAAAAATACAGAAAATAAAAACTGAATATATTCGTATAACGTTGTAATCTCAACACAAAAAAAAAACGGTTGCGTTTTTCTTTATTTTATGATAGATATATAATTATAAGAATTTCACCAAGTTTAAGGTGGCTAAGGCTATTTTTCCCAAGACAAAACATTTATTGGTCTTTCCGAACCTTGGGAATCGAATTATATATTCCATTTTTATGAACACATAGTGCAAGTGTCAACATTTTGGTATCGTCATACATGACAAAAAAAAATTATTAAATTAAATCAAACAATATTTCATCATTTGAAAAAGTGTGGTGTCTGTGTGCGCAGCAAGATTCCAGTAACACATCCCGCAGCAGCCAAAAGTCAAAGCAAAGGTCGCCAGGGCGTCATCCACATTCCAAGTAAGTGGATATCACTATACACATAAAAATTTTTACGGCAGATTTTTCCAGGCTGGGTAAAGCTACTTACCTCTAAACAAGGCTGCAGGTGCTTGAATCTAATCTCCAGAAAGCAGAGGAATATAACAGGAGTACATCGAGGCCAGAAAGTTAGAGGAAGACTTGAAGATGCAAGAGTTAGAGATAGTTTTCGAGCAGACCCAAGACGTATATACTGATTACGCATTGGATAAATTACTCGTACTAGCACTAGATTCTTCGTGCACTCAAAACAACCCTGAAAATATTTTGAAAGACCAGAGACATAGTGAGTTAAGGCTACCAAAAATTTGCATACCGGTTTTCACCGGTGGTTATGAAACGTGAAGGTCATTCCACGATTTGTTTATTTCACTAGTTCATAATAATTCATAATTGTCAGAAGTGAAAAATCTGCAGTACTTAGAGTCCAGCGTGAACGGTGAGGCGGAAAGACTCTTACAGCATCTGACAATTGATAAGGGGAATTATAACAAAGCGCGGAAATATTGAAAGATAGATACGTATGATCACAAAAGAGTGTTGGTTAACACTCAGTTGAAAATTTTATTTGGGCAGCCAACAGCAAACTGTGAATCAGCGGCAGGGATAAAGCAGATACTCGACACATCATATGATATGATACATTCCTTAAAAAATTTGGACCTGCCAGTAGACTTTTGGGATGCTATCCTGGTCTTTATCATGTTGCAAAAACTGTCTGCAATAACTCAACAACAATGGGAAGACAAACTTGGGAGTAGTAAAGACCTTCCGTCAATAAAAGATTTTTTCGATTTCCTGCAAGCAAGATTTCGAGCGCTAGGAGCAGTAGAACAGTAGGAAAGGTAAAACGGCCAGCGCTCATGTGTTTCACATAAGAAATGGATAAGGTCGCCAAACTATATGCAGGGTATGCAACAATGGGCAGCACTCCCTACGGGAATGCAATCAATTCTTAAAGATGGATGTGGCACAAAGGAAGCAGACGGTATTCAACATACGGGTATGTGAAAATTGTTCGGAATATAGCTATTTTAAACGCAATTGCCCCAGTGCGAAGTGTTGTCATTATTGTAAACAACGCCACAGTGCATTGCTGCATGTTTCCTCGCATACCCCGTATCAAATGCACTCCAAAGCACTACCGCCAAACAATACAACGCCACATCCACAACACGATCGTGTTCAATACAATCAAACTCACGCTAACGCATACCAAGTGTCTACAGTCAATACGTATACACCCGAGTTCCAACCTCAGCCAGCAAGTTCCAGTACAACACAGGTCAACAACTATTTTATAAATACAAAAAGTCAGGTATTGCTAGTTACAGCGCTGATAAGTGTACAAACTGCACACGGGGAGCACCTAACTCTAAGGGCTTTGATTGACTCAGGGTCAGAAGCGTCCTTTATAACCGAAACCGCGGTACAAAGGCTAAATGTAAAATCACAACGAAAATTTGTCGAGGTTAATGGGTTGGGGAGCGTACGCAGTGGTTCTACTGATGAGATTGTTGAACTTAATATACAATCTCTCAATATAACATACAGTGGTTTTTGTGCAGGCGCTGGTGTTGAAAACCCTGACTGGGCTTCTTCCGGCCCAACGAGTTAACATCGACAAATGGTCTTACTTGGGAGGTTTGCAGTTGGCAGATCCAACATTCCACATGTCAGCCAGAGTAGACGTACTTCTATGTAATGACATCTACTGCGAGATTTTGATGAATGAAGTTGTCCGCAACAATCACGGCCCAGGTCCAATAGCACAATACACGCAGTTGGGTTGGCTATTGATGGGTAAAGTTCCAGTAGATGTTAACAGCAAGGTGAATGGCTTCGTAAGTCAACTTGATCTCGACACTACGCTCAAAAAATTCTGGGAGATAGGGGAAGAACCATATGAAATATACGAAACGGAAGAGGACAAACTGTGCGAGGACCATTTTACAAAAAACACACCATTTTACAAAACAGGCGATTTTTGCAATTGGAGAAGAAACTCCATTGCAACCCAAAACTATACAGGGAGTACTCCAAATGCATGGCAAAGTACTTAAAACTTGGTCATATGACTCCGATAGAAGAGTCCGATAAAATATTTAGTGGTCCATTCCATTATATCATCCCACATCATGCTGTTATTAAAGAATCCAGTACCACAACGAAGTTGAGGGTCGTATTCGACGCAACTTTTAAATCATCTTTTGCTTCTTCTTTAAATGACATGCTGTTGGTGGGACCTAAAGTACAAACAAACGTGATTGATATTATTTTAAGATGGGGAAAATACAAACATACCTTTACTGGTGATGTGGAAAAAATGTACCGTCAAGTCAGGGTTGCCGTTCCAGATGCCAATTACCAGTTGATTCTGTGGAGAGAGACTGCCAGACAAAAACTAAAAATCTACCGCCTAGATACGTTATCATTTAGTACTGCACCAGCTCCTTATTTAGCAATACGGGTGCTTTTAAAGCTGGAGGACGATGAAGCGGCTAACTTCTCTCACGCGACACCCATCATTAGAGAAGAAACATATGTTGATGATATCATAAGCGGCGGAGATACCATCGAGGAAGCCCAGCTGAAACTCCATGAAGTTAAAGGTTTATTGTCAAAAGCTGGATTTCCTCTGCGAAAACACAACAAATTTTACAAGACATACCACAAGAACAATGTGACGTCGATTTCAATATTCCAGGGGAAGAAAGCATTGGAGTTAAAACCCTAGGCATAAAGTGGAATCCTATTTCTGATGCGTTCTCCTTTCAGGTAACTCAGGTCTGGAATGAAGACGTGACTAAAAGGACAATGTTGTCGGCTATAACAAAATTATACGATCCAATGGGTTGGATTTCGCCTTGGATCGTCAAAGGAAAAATCATAATGCAGCAGCTTTGGGCAAGAAGCCTCGACTGGGATGGTCCAGTGCCAGAGGATTTGAAAACAGAGTGGCTAAAGTTTCGGGAAGATCTGTCGTCGATTCAAAAAATTCTAGTCCCACCTTGGATGAACAGCAGTTCAAAAATAGAAGTTCACGGATTCAGCGATGCATCAGAGAGAGCTTATGCAGCAGCCGTCTACCTTCGTGTTTTCGATGCGAACGGTCGTATTCATATGCATTTGGTAATGTCTAAACCAAAGGCATCAGTAACGTTACCTCCATGAGAACTCTGCGGAGCAACACTACTGGCAAAACTGCTGAAGGAGACAACGCAAGTCCCAAAGTTGGATGCCGTAAAGATTTACGCATGGACGGATTCCGTGATTACTTTATGTTGGATTCAGCAGATGTAGCATCACGTGGCATAATACCATCGGCTCTCACTAGCAACACATTATGGTGGCAGCGACCAGAGTTGCTTATGAGTCAGTGGAACGCGATTTTTCCAATTCGGCCGACATTTTTGGAAACGGCACAAGAAATTCGACCAATAAGAGTCCATCTTTGTTCGAAAGAAAAGGAAGTAGGTTTGGTTGTTGATCTTCTTAGCAGATATTCGACGCTTTCAAAATTCATAAGAGTGGTAGTGTACTGTTGCAGAATGCGGCGTCACAACATAGAGCAAAGAAGTGAGCACCTATCACCAGAAGAACTCGACCAAGCTCACAACATAATGGTGAGTTTGGTGCAACAGCAAATGTTCCACGAAAAGATTAAGAAACAAATAAAGGGCTACCTAAGTCTAAATCCTTTTACAGATTATAGCAACATTCTGCGAGTAGGGGGAAGGTTATCAAACTCAGAATTACCATATAGCAGAAAGCACCCTCTATTGCTAAGACCAGATCATGATTTTACCAGATTGGTAATTCGAGACGCCTACGAAAAAACTTTACATGGAGACAATGAGAAGACAATCGCTTATATACATCAACGATATTGAGTGCTACACTTGAAGAAAGGTGAAGAAAATGGTTCATGATTTGTTGCTCGAAGGGGTCTGTGTCGAGAATTGCATAGCGACTGCGGGAAAAATTTTGTCGGAAGTGACGGAGAATTGAGAAAACAATTGCGTGAAGCGCAGTTTAGTTGGATGAGCGTGGCAGAAACATTAGCCAACGAAGGAATGACATGGAGTTTTATTCCCCCAGCTTCCCCCCACTTTGCAGGATTATGGGAAGCGGAGGTGAAGTCAGCAAAATTTCATCTCAAACGTGTGGCGGGTATTCAGACACTCACTTATGAGGAGCTCATCACCCTTCTAAGCCAAGTGGACGCGCGCTTGAACTCAAGGCCTCTGTGCCCACAAACTGATGACATCAGTGACCTTCAGCCACTGACCCCAGCACATTTTCTCATCGGAGAATCTCTCATTGCACCACCAGAACCGGAATACCAAATTGAAAAAATCTCGCATCTCGACCGATGGAAAAGAGTTCAAACATTAATGCAGAGCTTTTGGAGAAGATGGAGCAACGAATATTTGTCCCGATTACAGCACCGGCCAAAATGGATGAAAACAATACAAAATAACATCAATTAAGGTGATTTGGTACTACTCAATGCTTCCTCCCCTAATATGGAGCCTAGCTCGGGTCCTTAAAGTATACCCGGGACTAGATAATTTAGTCAGAGTGGTGACTATAAAACCAGCGACAACAGAACTTAAGCGTCCTATAACAAAAATCTGTCCCTTACCATCTAACAGGAAGGAAGATTTACATCACGCAAAATTCGGTATGACAACGTAAAGAACACATCAGAATGAACACAATATAGAAAACAGAACAGCCAATATCAATTAACCAGAGGACACATACATATAGTTTACAACACAGGACGTTACAAAAGGTTATAAGTTACGGTCCCAACTCAGCATCCACTTTTATAGGCAAAACTGGGCGGAATTACGATTGTCCAATACAAAACAAAATTTCATATGATTAGTATAATTTTTCAATGGCATTAAGTACTATTCATAATAATAAAATTTATATTCATAATATATCATTCCCATCAACAAGGAGATATTTGTCACTCAACAAATAAACCCAGATATCAAACAAGTAATCCAGCAATAACATTCAAAAACAAAGTATTTAGCTTAGCCACGAACCCATAATACATATAGTCCACTACTCATGCGAAATCCACCAGATTTTCAAACAACAATAATTTCACTCAATATGAATCTCTGTCCATAACTCACTCAAACACGCACACAAAGGGTTATATAGCAGCCCACAAACAGACACACACACATACACACTGCATGCACACTTAACAAATAAAATTAACTAATGGAAAACAATCAATCAATAATCAAATAATCTATATGAATTCATACCTCAACCATGATTTATCTTCGGTTGAAGCTTAACAAATCCAGATAAAAAACAAATTCGCATAAATATGAGTAAATGAACAAACAAAAAAAATTTAACTATTAAATCTTAAAACCCCACGAACCGGCAGCTCTTCGGCTCAACTCAATGTAAATGCAATAAACAACTTACGTGGATTTCAGCAAATTGCGGAAAGGGAGAAGCAATTGCACAAAGGGTTTTCAGATGAGAGTAAGCGGGATAGTAATAGGGCAATTTAGGATGTACAATACATATATGCAATGACAACTTGTCTAATTTCTTCTCTATTTGCATAAAGGAAAATAAAGTTAACGACTTAAAGATGTTCAGAGGTAAAAGAAAGGTGCGTTCATGGGGCGTAAGATGACATGAAGAACTAGCAACCTGCAGCAAAGCAACATATTGAGAACGTTGTTCACCGCTGGGGGAAAATGTTGAAGGAAAGATTGATCATTTCCGCTTGCACCTTTTTGTTATCACAAACATAACTTGAGCAAATGTCAAATGATATGTAAAATGTTTAGCAACATGTATCTTAACCGAAATACAAAATATACACAATACAGAAAATAAAAACTGAATATATAAAGTTGAAATCTCAACACAAAAAACGGTTGCGTTTTTCTTTATTTTTGTGTTCAACTTTGGACCCTCTAGGACGCTTATTTTAGGAGTTATAGCAATTTTTGTGTTTAACTTTGGACCCTCTAGGTCGCTTATTTTAGGAATTATAGCCATTTTTGTGTTTAACTTTGGTCCCTCTAGGTCGCTTATTTTAGGAGTTATAGCCATTTTTGTGTTCAACTTTGGACCCTCTAGGACGCTTATTTAAGGAGTTAAAGCAATTTTTGTGCTCAACTTTGGACCCTCTAGGACGCTCATTTAAGGAGTTATAGCCATTTTTGTGTTCAACTTTGAACAATCTAGGACGCTTATTTAAGGAGTTATAGCCATTTTTGTGTTCAACTTTGGACCCTCTAGGACGCTTATTTAAGGAGTTATAGCCATTTTTGTGTTCAACTTTGGACCCTCTAGGACGCTTATTTAAGGAGTTATAGCCATTTTTGTGTTCAACTTTGGACTCTCTAGGACGCTTATTTAAGGAGTTATAGCCATTTTTGTGTTCAACTTTGGACCCTCTAGGACGCTTATTTAAGGAGTTATAGCCATTTTTGTGTTCAACTTTGGACCCTCTAGGACGCTTATTTAAGGAGTTATGGCCATTTTTGTGTTTAACTTTGGACCCTCTAGGACGCTTATTTAAGGAGTTATGGCCATTTTTGTGTTCGACTTTGGACCTTCTAGGACGCTTATTTAAGGAGTTATAGCCATTTTTGTGTTCAATTTTGGACCCTCTAGGACGCTTATTTAAGGAGTTATAGCCATTTTTGTGTTCAACTTTGGACCCTCTAGGACGCATATTTAAGGAGCTATAGCCATTTTTGGGCTCAACTTTGGACCCTCTAGGACGCATATTTAAGGAGCTATAGCCATTTTTGTGTTCAACTTTGGACCCTCTAGGACGCTTATTTAAGGAGTTATAGCCATTTTTGTGTTCAACTTCGGACCCTCTAGGACGCATCAGTTCAGTTCAGTTCAGTTTAAATGCATTTTTATTTAACTAATTAATTTACTCTTACATGCTAGACAAAAAAATGCTTAAAAATTAGCTTAAATAACTTACAAATAAACTTATTCTAACTTACTGGCCCCATGCGGGCGCTCTAAGCTAAACCTAACACTTAAACTATGTCTTTCGACGAATCTTACATTCTAATTTTATATTCAATATAACATTACTTAATACTAGAACTAAGAAAATAAATTTTAACTAAAAACTTAGTAAATGGACCGTTTTTTTATATTATAAAAACTTATAGACTACCTAACCTACTTACATCTAATACATACACACACATACATATACATATACATCCATAATACCTATATACTTAATATATAAGTATATGCATATATATATATTTTATTTTATTTATTTTTTTTAATTTTTCATTTTTATTTATTTTTTTTGTGTTTTTATATATATTTTTTTTTCTTAAAAACTAACTTAATCCTACCTAAAACTATGTAAGCCGGCCATGGCTAATAAAATAGTCAGACGACCGACTTTGCTTCCTATGGAGCTACCCAGTACTGGAGGAATTGGACGACGAAACTTCCCCTCCTTCAACCAGCCACCAAAATTGTTGGTGCTGCCGAGCAACATCCCTCATGTCGCGACTCCCTACCGCCCTACTGAACCGGAGACGCTCCGCACTGCCATGTGCGACGTCTCTGTCGTAGTTGAGTCGCCTGTCCGCAGCTGTTCGAGCGACGTGGAAGATTAGCGGAACCGCCAATCTGTCCTGGACCAGACCTTTAGACCTATCTAGATAGAGGAACGCTTCTGGAGGAATAAAGCCGTCAAAGCGAACTCTCTCGTGATACATATAATTGGGGTAGAAAGCCCCGGAGATCAGGTTGTTCGATGAGGTCATTGCTCTTGCAATGTGCCTTCGAGTTAACTTAATGACGAAATTGTCCACTCTTATTAGGTTCGCCTTATAGTATAAGACCTCATTAGGATAGAATTTTATGTACTCAGACTCTGGTGTTCTGTATAAGCGAAGACAAGTCCTAAGACAAGCCCTCTCAAACACCCGAATCTTTTCCAATAAACTTGCTCTCACGTTAAACCACACGGGACATCCAAATACAAGCATAGGCCGGATAAGGGCCATGTAGCAGATCACCTTCACCCTCGCATCGAGTTGGCTGTTATAAAACAGTCTCTTTGTAAGGGCAAAAGCACCTTTGGCTCTGGCCAGAGCAACATCTATATGTTTGTTAAAATACAGAAATTGATCTAGCCAGATCCCAAGGTATCTGACTACATTTCGACAAGCAAGTGGCTGTCCGTGTTGTCCGACGATAGAAAACTTTCGCCAATTCTTTCTGGTATCCCTAGAGGCCCCAGACAAAGGCGTCCTAAACAGAATAGTTTCCGACTTCTGAAAGTTGATTTTCAACTTCCAGTCATCGCAATATCGCTTAATTTTGTCGAAGTCACGCTGCAAAAGCATATTAATGACCTCAATCTTTGGACCTGTTCTGTACGCGATTAAGTCGTCTGCGTACGCTATGGCATGGTGAAGTGAACCTATCAGATCACTTGTGTAAATGTTGAACAGGATCGGCGAATTTACCGCACCTTGTTGTAGACCGTTTTTAATGTTAAATGTTCCAGCAGAAGTCACATCGCCATTCTTCACGATGAACTGTCTACTGGAGAGCATATCAAAAAGAATATACAGCAGTGGTTTACTAATGCCCAACCTGTCCAGCTTAAAAAAGAGTCCCTCTAACCATACGGTATCGAAGGCCTTCTCCAAGTCAATCAGGCAGGCACCAGTGCACTGTTTCTTGCCTTTGTTCCATTGGATATCAGAAACCAGTTTAGACGCAGCATGAATGATATCATACCCCGCCTTGAAACCGAATTGATTATCCGGAACTATATGTTTGTCCTCAACCCACTTAGTCAGGACTCTATTGATCACCTTCTCGAACACCTTACTGATGTTTGGAAGAAGACTGATCGAGCGGAGATTCGCCGGATTGGAAGTATCTTTATCCCTTTTGGGGATCGGATGTACCACCGCAGTTTTCCAATACGCTGGATAATTTGCATTATTCATTGCATTATTAAACAGGATGGTATAAATGTTCACCGCTTCTAGAGGGAGACGTCGAAGCACAATGTTCGGTATTTCATCGGTTCCCGTTGATTTCTTACTTCTAAGTGAATCGAAGATCATTTGGAGCTCCTCCTTCGAAATGAACGGGGGTAGTACCCTATCGTTGGTGATGGCATTATTTGCCATATTTTCGTCACTGAACTGGGTGAAACCCGAGCTCTCGAATCGCCAATTCGCAACTTCATTTCGAAGGCAGAAATTGTGCACAAGGACTCGATTCTCCAGATCGTGGTTCGGGCCAATGATAACATTCGCCTTGTACACTTCCTGGAAAGTCGCTCCTATAGCCTCTACCTGCTCCTGCGGATCCTCGATCACAAAGAAGTTATCATCATCAACAGCCTCATTTGGATCTATGCCCGCTGTTACCAGTATTTGTTCGTTGTTCGTCGTTCGGGCGATTTTAAGACATGGAAGGTCGTTCTTATTATTTCTCCGAAATATTTTATTTATTTGCGGGAACATATTCGGGTTGCTGGTGTTTACAGCCCGAATTTTATTGTTCCAATACAAACTTACAGATGCTCTGTAATTTTCCTTTATTAATGTTTGGAGGTTTTTAATCGACGACTTCAGTGTCATGATCTCCGGGTTATGTCTGTCAGTAAACTGTCTGTACAAGGTTTTTAGTCTTGACAGCAGCCTACTTTTATGTCGGTGCAGTGCGTCAATAGTTGCGTTGCGGAATAAGTTTTCTTCGTCAGTGTGTTGGTACCGAGGTATCGTTTTGTCCATTGTTCGTTTGATTGTCTCGTCCATTAGTCTTAGATACCTGTCAATCTCCTCGTTTGACAGATTTCTGTTGGACGGTGGGTAGAGCGAATTCGAGGAGAGTGCTCTATTCAGTGTTCTGGTGAAGTGTGTCGAACGCACCCTACTATAATTGTAGGAATGCCTTTGGACAAACTCATCCAATTCCGCAATTTCGTTGGGAACAGTTATTTCGGTGCTGAGACCGCAATGATCACTGTCATACACGAAAGTGCGTAAACAGTTTGTAGTTTGTTGGTTAGTGCATGTCAGTTGTATTCGTGAGTCGAACAGCAGGAGATCCAAATAGGACCCGTGTCTGGGAAACGACGGACTATCCGTCGCCTTAAGCCCGAGTCGATACATCACACTGTGCTGACCCCACCAATTGAATAGTAGGTTCCCTCTAGTATTTGGTGTATTATTTCCCCAATCGCTATGCTTGGCGTTGCAATCTCCGCCGATAAGAAAATAGTTGTCTTCCAATTCCAGCCTCAGAAATCGAAAAAGCGTCTCGAGCTCTGAGATGAATAAAGTGGATTGAGTAGCCTTAGGCGCATAGACAGACACCATATACAACCGCTTTCCACTACGGAGAGGGATATACACGATGCATGCTTCCAGCACCTGGAACCTACGTACTACACGACTGTATACTCTTTTAAAGCGTATACCTTTTCGTACGAAAATCGCAACGCCTCCTCCCTGAATGGAGTTGGGCCGGTTTCTCCGTACTATTTTGTATCTTCTGTGCCTCATTTTGTGTCTCTTGGTAAGCTTAGTTTCGCTAACCAAAAGCACATCAGGGGCTTGGTCTTTAAGCAACTTAAATAGTGCGGCTCTTCGTTCGAGCCTAATCAGTGAATTAACATTCACAGCAAGGACCTTCAGAGTTTGCTCCGCCATGTACGTACAAATTACGGCTGTAGGTGCGTTAGGCCTGGCAGCAGCGCGTATATTTGATCTACCCGCGTAGCTTGTTCTGTTATCTGACGTTGAAGCTGAGCCATCTGCCCCTGAATTGAGAGTAAGATTGCTAGCATGTCAGGTACCGGTTCAGCTGCTCTAGGCGCTGGGGCCTGAGAAGCTACCTTTGTTTTTTGTGCCGTATTACCCCTACCTGCCGCCATTTGGGCGTAGGTAATGTGGGGAGTAACGGCTGGTGTTTGTACCTGCACGAGTGGTCGCTTAACTTCCACTTTCTGCTGCCGAGCCAGATTTACTTTTTTTATGTATTGAAATTTGGGACAACCCCGATAGTTTGCGGTGTGTCCCGTGTTCCTACATAACGCACAAGAGAGTTGGCTTTTTTCAGACTCTCCGTCCTTACCTAGAGCACATTCCTCGGATTTGTGGTTCTTTCCGCACTTCACGCATCGAGGTTGCATTTCGCAGTTCGACGCGGCGTGCCCGAACCTTTGGCAGCGAACACATTGTAAAATGATTTCGCTCCTCTTTAATTTTTCCCAGTGTACAACCTGGTAGTCTAGGACTTTGATACTCCTTAGACCATCCAGATTGCTGTCGGGACTTAGTTGGACCAGGAAGAACGGTAGTTTCCGCTTCTCCCTTTTAGCTCTAGCCGTGACAAACGGCTGGACCCCCACGAATTTGAGCACTTCGCACTCTTTCTCTTTCAGCAGTGCGAGGAGTTCCTCCGGATCAGTAGACGGCTCTAACCCCCTCAGCAGCATAGTTTGCAGCTTTTCACCCTTCGGTGTGAAGGAGAAGAACTCCGTCGTCGTGTCCTTCAGTAATTGTTTTATCTTATTATAGCGCTCCACTGTGTTGCAGTGGATCGCATGTCTATTAATACTTAAACGTTTTATAAAAAAAATTATTTCCTATAGCCGACTTACATAGCTCAATGGTGTCTTTTAATTCCATGTTGAAGGTGTTGATTGGTGGCACCCTTTGCTTTACTGTTTTCTGCTGATGTTGTTGTTGTTTTTGCTGCTGGTGTTGTTTTTGTTGTTTCTGCTGTAGTTGCTTTTGTTGTTGTTGGTTTTCTTGTAGTTGCTGTTTAGCTAGTTTTTTTGTTGTTTGCTTTAATTTTTGTTGTTGTTGCGTATGTTTTTGTGTTTTAATTTGGGATTGTTGCTGTTGAGAGCTCTGTGGCTCTTGCTGTTCCCTCGCCCTTCTCGCTATTTGCTTAGCTTTAATATCCAGAACTCGTTGTTGCAGCTGCTGTATGCTGTTGTTTATATTTTGTACCTCTTCTTCATCGTCGTCAGATTCGGAGGCAGCTAGGAGTTATAGCCATTTTTGTGTTCAACTTTGAACAATCTAGGACGCTTATATAAGGAGTTATAGCCATTTTTGTGTTCAACTTTGGACCCTCTAGGACGCTTATTTAAGGAGTTATAGCCATTTTTGTGTTCAACTTTGGACCCTCTAGGACGCTTATTTAAGGAGTTATAGCCATTTTTGTATTCAACTTTGGACCCTCTAGGACGCTTACTTAAGGAGTTATGGCCATTTTTGTGTTCAACTTTGGACCTTCTAGGACGCATATTTAAGGAGTTATATCCATTTTTGTGTTCAATTTTGGACCCTCTAGGACGCTTATTTAAGGAGTTATAGCCATTTTTGTGTTCAACTTTGGACCTTCTAGGACGCATATTTAAGGAGTTATAGCCATTTTTGTGTTCAACTTCGGACCCTCTAGGACGCATATTTAAGGAGTTATAGCCATTTTTGGGCTCAACTTTGGACCCTCTAGGACGCATATTTAAGGAGTTATAGCCATTTTTGTGTTCAACTTCGAAACCTCTAGGACGCATATTTAAGGAGCTATAGCCATTTTTGTGTTCAACTTTGGACCCTCTAGGACGCTTATTTAAGGAGTTATGGCCATTTTTGTGTTTAACTTTGGACCCTTTAGGACGCTTATTTGAGGAGTTATAGCCATTTTTGTATTCAACTTTGGACCCTCTAGGACGCTTATTTAAGGAGTTATAGCCATTTTTGGGCTCAACTTTGGACCCTCTAGGACGCATATTTAAGGAGTTATAGCCATTTTTGTGTTCAACTTTGGACCCTCTAGGACGCTTATTTAAGGAGTTATAGCCATTTTTGTGTTCAACTTTGGACCCTCTAGGACGCTTATTTAAGGAGTTATAGCCATTTTTGTGTTCAACTTTGGACCCTCTAGGACGCTTATTTAAGGAGTTATAGCCATTTTTGTGTTTAACTTTGGACCCTCTAGGACGCATATTTAAGGAGTTATAGCCATTTTTGTGTTCAACTTTGGACCCTCTAGGACGCTTATTTAAGGAGTTATAGCCATTTTTGTGCTCAACTTTGGACCCTCTAGGACGCATATTTAAGGAGTTATAGCCATTTTTGTGTTCAACTTCGGACCCTCTAGGACGCATATTTAAGGAGCTATAGCCATTTTTGTGTTCAACTTTGGACCCTCTAGGACGCTTATTTAAGGAGTTATGGCCATTTTTGTGTTTAACTTTGGACCCTCTAGGACGCTTATTTGAGGAGTTATAGCCATTTTTGTGTTTAACTTCGGACCCTCTAGGACGCATATTTAAGGAGCTATAGCCATTTTTGTGTTCAACTTTGGACCCTCTAGGACGCATATTTAAGGAGTTATAGCCATTTTTGTGTTCAACTTTGGACCCTCTAGGACGCATATTTAAGGAGTTATAGCCATTTTTGTGTTCAACTTCGAAACCTCTAGGACGCATATTTAAGGAGCTATAGCCATTTTTGTGTTCAACTTTGGACCCTCTAGGACGCATATTTAAGGAGTTATAGCCATTTTTGTGTTCAACTTCGAAACCTCTAGGACGCATATTTAAGGAGCTATAGCCATTTTTGTGTTCAACTTTGGACCCTCTAGGACGCATATTTAAGGAGTTATAGCCATTTTTGTGTTCAACTTCGAAACCTCTAGGACGCATATTTAAGGAGTTATAGCCATTTTTGTGTTCAACTTTGGACCCTCTAGGACGCATATTTAAGGAGTTATAGCCATTTTTGTGTTCAACTTCGAAACCTCTAGGACGCATATTTAAGGAGCTATAGCCATTTTTGTGTTCAACTTTGGACCCTCTAGGACGCATATTTAAGGAGTTATAGCCATTTTTGTGTTCAACTTTGGACCCTCTAGGACGCATATTTAAGGAGTTATAGCCATTTTTGTGTTCAACTTTGGACCCTCTAGGACGCTTATTTAAGGAGTTATAGCCATTTTTGTGTTCAACTTTGGACCCTCTAGGACGCATATTTAAGGAGTTATAGCCATTTTTGTGTTCAACTTCGAAACCTCTAGGACGCATATTTAAGGAGCTATAGCCATTTTTGTGTTCAACTTTGGACCCTCTAGGACGCATATTTAAGGAGTTATAGCCATTTTTGTGTTCAACTTTGGACCCTCTAGGACGCATATTTAAGGAGTTATAGCCATTTTTGTGTTCAACTTTGGACCCTCTAGGACGCATATTTAAGGAGTTATAGCCATTTTTGTGTTCAACTTCGAAACCTCTAGGACGCATATTTAAGGAGCTATAGCCATTTTTGTGTTCAACTTTGGACCCTCTAGGACGCATATTTAAGGAGTTATAGCCATTTTTGTGTTCAACTTCGAAACCTCTAGGACGCATATTTAAGGAGCTATAGCCATTTTTGTGTTCAACTTTGGACCCTCTAGGACGCATATTTAAGGAGTTATAGCCATTTTTGTGTTCAACTTCGAAACCTCTAGGACGCATATTTAAGGAGTTATAGCCATTTTTGTGTTCAACTTTGGACCCTCTAGGACGCATATTTAAGGAGTTATAGCCATTTTTGTGTTCAACTTCGAAACCTCTAGGACGCATATTTAAGGAGCTATAGCCATTTTTGTGTTCAACTTTGGACCCTCTAGGACGCATATTTAAGGAGTTATAGCCATTTTTGTGTTCAACTTTGGACCCTCTAGGACGCATATTTAAGGAGTTATAGCCATTTTTGTGTTCAACTTTGGACCCTCTAGGACGCTTATTTAAGGAGTTATAGCCATTTTTGTGTTCAACTTTGGACCCTCTAGGACGCATATTTAAGGAGTTATAGCCATTTTTGTGTTCAACTTTGGACCCTCTAGGACGCATATTTAAGGAGTTATAGCCATTTTTGTGTTCAACTTTGGACCCTCTAGGACGCTTATTTAAGGAGTTATAGCCATTTTTGTGTTCAACTTTGGACCCTCTAGGACGCATATTTAAGGAGTTATAGCCATTTTTGTGTTCAACTTCGAAACCTCTAGGACGCATATTTAAGGAGCTATAGCCATTTTTGTGTTCAACTTCGAAACCTCCAGGACGCATATTTAAGGAGTTATAGCCATTTTTGTGTTCAACTTTGGACCCTCTAGGACGCATATTTAAGGAGTTATAGCCATTTTTGTGTTCAACTTCGAAACCTCTAGGACGCATATTTAAGGAGCTATAGCCATTTTTGTGTTCAACTTTGGACCCTCTAGGACGCATATTTAAGGAGTTATAGCCATTTTTGTGTTCAACTTCGAAACCTCTAGGACGCATATTTAAGGAGCTATAGCCATTTTTGTGTTCAACTTTGGACCCTCTAGGACGCATATTTAAGGAGTTATAGCCATTTTTGTGTTCAACTTCGAAACCTCTAGGACGCATATTTAAGGAGTTATAGCCATTTTTGTGTTCAACTTTGGACCCTCTAGGACGCTTATTTAAGGAGTCATAGCCATTTTTGTGTTCAACTTTGGACCCTCTAGGACGCATATTTAAGGAGTTATAGCCATTTTTGTGTTCAACTTCGAAACCTCTAGGACGCATATTTAAGGAGTTATAGCCATTTTTGTGTTCAACTTTGGACCCTCTAGGACGCATATTTAAGGAGTTATAGCCATTTTTGTGTTCAACTTCGAAACCTCTAGGACGCATATTTAAGGAGCTATAGCCATTTTTGTGTTCAACTTTGGACCCTCTAGGACGCATATTTAAGGAGTTATAGCCATTTTTGTGTTCAACTTCGAAACCTCTAGGACGCATATTTAAGGAGCTATAGCCATTTTTGTGTTCAACTTTGGACCCTCTAGGACGCATATTTAAGGAGTTATAGCCATTTTTGTGTTCAACTTCGAAACCTCTAGGACGCATATTTAAGGAGTTATAGCCATTTTTGTGTTCAACTTTGGACCCTCTAGGACGCTTATTTAAGGAGTTATAGCCATTTTTGTGTTCAACTTTGGACCCTCTAGGACGCATATTTAAGGAGTTATAGCCATTTTTGTGTTCAACTTCGAAACCTCTAGGACGCATATTTAAGGAGCTATAGCCATTTTTGTGTTCAACTTTGGACCCTCTAGGACGCATATTTAAGGAGTTATAGCCATTTTTGTGTTCAACTTCGAAACCTCTAGGACGCATATTTAAGGAGTTATAGCCATTTTTGTGTTCAACTTTGGACCCTCTAGGACGCATATTTAAGGAGTTATAGCCATTTTTGTGTTCAACTTCGAAACCTCTAGGACGCATATTTAAGGAGCTATAGCCATTTTTGTGTTCAACTTTGGACCCTCTAGGACGCATATTTAAGGAGTTATAGCCATTTTTGTGTTCAACTTCGAAACCTCTAGGACGCATATTTAAGGAGCTATAGCCATTTTTGGGCTCAACTTTGGACCCTCTAGGACGCATATTTAAGGAGTTATAGCCATTTTTGTGTTCAACTTCGAAACCTCTAGGACGCATATTTAAGGAGCTATAGCCATTTTTGTGTTCAACTTTGGACCCTCTAGGACGCTTATTTAAGGAGTTATGGCCATTTTTGTGTTTAACTTTGGACCCTTTAGGACGCTTATTTGAGGAGTTATAGCCATTTTTGTATTCAACTTTGGACCCTCTAGGACGCTTATTTAAGGAGTTATAGCCATTTTTGGGCTCAACTTTGGACCCTCTAGGACGCATATTTAAGGAGTTATAGCCATTTTTGTGTTCAACTTTGGACCCTCTAGGACGCTTATTTAAGGAGTTATAGCCATTTTTGTGTTCAACTTTGGACCCTCTAGGACGCTTATTTAAGGAGTTATAGCCATTTTTGTGTTCAACTTTGGACCCTCTAGGACGCTTATTTAAGGAGTTATAGCCATTTTTGTGTTTAACTTTGGACCCTCTAGGACGCATATTTAAGGAGTTATAGCCATTTTTGTGTTCAACTTTGGACCCTCTAGGACGCTTATTTAAGGAGTTATAGCCATTTTTGTGCTCAACTTTGGACCCTCTAGGACGCATATTTAAGGAGTTATAGCCATTTTTGTGTTCAACTTCGGACCCTCTAGGACGCATATTTAAGGAGCTATAGCCATTTTTGTGTTCAACTTTGGACCCTCTAGGACGCTTATTTAAGGAGTTATGGCCATTTTTGTGTTTAACTTTGGACCCTCTAGGACGCTTATTTGAGGAGTTATAGCCATTTTTGTGTTTAACTTCGGAC